>OX369295.1:6458537-7123505 GCA_947284805.1 Coleophora flavipennella
CAATAATTTCATAAGTTTATCTCATTATCTTGAACCAAAAAATAAATATAGTTTAAAAACTTAAAAAAAACACGCTTTTAAAGCACAAATAAAAAATACTTAATATAGGCTGAAAACAATTAAGAACGAAAAATACTATTATTTTTGTGAAAAAAGCGTGGTATACTTTGTGCCATATTTTCGTATATCGAGCAACCCACGCTTTTTTATAATACATATTACTAGTATTTTTCGTTCATTATTGTTTTCAGCTTATATTAAGAATTATTTTTCACTTTTAAGTTTGATGTGCTTTAAAAGCGTGTTTTTTAAGTTTTTTAATCTATAAAAATTTAAAATATTATGTTTAAATTTTCGTTTCAAATTGTTTTCATGCTCTACTGAAATAATCTAGTTTATTTCAAGGATTGAATTTTGACGTTATTAACTAGTGATTGTTTATTTCTTGATTTTTCACAAATGACATTGTAATTATTATTAAAAAGAGAGAGTTTAACTTTGAATAAATGCCTTGAATCTTGAGATATTTCTGAACATTTTGCGCGGAGCTTCACTGGTGTACACTGAACTTGTTCGGAACCTACATTATGTTATGAAACTAAAACGAAATTCTTTCTCCCTCTCTTGCCATCATATTAGCTCATATACGTCCCCACCGAGGGAC
This sequence comes from Coleophora flavipennella, assembly GCA_947284805.1. Classification (NCBI taxonomy): domain Eukaryota; kingdom Metazoa; phylum Arthropoda; class Insecta; order Lepidoptera; family Coleophoridae; genus Coleophora; species Coleophora flavipennella. The sequence goes on from OX369295.1 coordinate 6,459,202, forward strand.
TTGAGCCTACCCTGAATTATAGCGATCGGGCCTTAGTCGACCACGCGGGCCCAGTGCGGGTTGGTCGTCTTCATACACAACCTTCAAGTTTCTTCGCAGGCAAGTGCAGGTTTCTTCACGATTTTGCTATAATTTTTGGGATTTAGTTAATTTTCTAAAAAGTATTTAATCGATTTTGATAAAAATTATATGGGACTACTCTGAAGGCAAATTGTATGAATTAAAAAGAAAATTATCAAAATCAGCGAACAATGTATGTTTGCTCAGTCGAATTGAGAACCTCCTCCTTTTTCTCATGTCGGGTAAAGAAAAACTATTGGACGATATCAAGAATAGTCAAGAGGGAAAACAGTTTTGGACGCGTCCTGGACGTTGTCTCTAGCAGGAAAAGTCAGATAACACCACCCCAACCCCTCCTCGTAAACGCCGCCGTTTACGAGCTACCTGCGAACCCCATTCGCGTAATCCGACACCCCAGAGATGTACTCACTGACCCCGACGACCCGACCACGCTAGCCGTAGCTGCCCTGACCCCGCCCCCCAACCCACAGAGAAACACTGCACCGACATTCTGCCCTTGCCGGCGAGGGCGGCGTCCCCGCGCTTCTGGCGCTTACCAGTGCTACCGACACATACCAGGCCGCTTCTCTCCGATCCTCCCACGTCCAAGCAACGACCTAAGACGAGGTCCATGCCCACCTGGGCGCCCTTAGGCAGTTGCATCTTTTTGCTTTGCACTAGGTTGAGTGCCTTCCACACTCGCCTCCCCTGCCCGGTGAAGTTGTAAAGGCCCCCATGGCCAATAACAAGCTTGTCCTTTCGAAAAAAAAGGCTCCGTGTTTTCAAGGCAAAACTGGTGTAAGTACTTAAGAGGGAGTATGAAGCAAAAATAACGTCGTTTGCGTAACGGCTAGGGCCACTACCTCCTGTCCGGGAGGTCGTGGTTCGAACTCTGCCACGTAGCTATGTGTTTTCGAAATTCTTTTAGATATGTACGTTAATTCGACGGTCTTACAGCGAAGGAAAACATCGTGAGAAAACCTGCACACGCCTGCGACCAACCCGCACTGTGTCCGCGTGGTCGACTAAGGCCCGATCGCCCTAGATTAGGGTAGGCTTGAGCCCCTTGGTGGGGACGTTTATGAGCTGATGTGATGATGACGCATAATGTTTGTCCTCCTCACTCTCAAGTTTTATATTTACACGAGTTGTTATATGAGTACACAATTTACTGTAATTTATTGTAATTTTAACTTTAATTATTTATCGAGGAAATAATAGTAATCATGTTTTGCCTAGAGTCAGCCCTCAGTCAGATAGTCTATTCTATTGTTATTTTGAAGAATTTATAATTTTTATTTCAACCACTTTCGAGGTGTAAAAGTTAAGTCCATTAGCTTCACATCAGCAGTTCACGGGTTCGATTCCCGGCAGAGTCTAACTTTGTAAGCCCGCTTCCATCTTCGAAATCATCGTCACTTACCATCAGGTGAAATAATGCCAAGGGCTTACCATTGTAAAAAAGATACATAAAATAGGCTGCGTGCGCGTGCAGAGATCCGAAACAGACCATTACATCACATGGTACTTGAGTGTCCCATCACCGGATATAAGGGACCAGCTGAGGAATTTAAAACCCTGACTGAGGCCGCGAGTTCATATCTGCGGAAATGCAATTTTCAAGATTATAAAAATTTCATATTTCAATTGTTTTTTATTATTATAATCAGTGTGTAATATGAACGCCATACGATAAATAAATAAAATAAAAATGCAAAGATTTATTAAGAAGAAACATTTCTAAAATGTTTATTACAAGATTTTATTTAACTTGCAATGTACGTGTCTTTGTTCGGGTGAAATCTTGCAAGTTAAATTTGACCTACTTCCAGGTTTCCGATTGAGCTGAAATTTTGCATGCATTATCTTGTGACAATGCAATATTGGAAGCTTGTACTTAAAAGTTTTAGGTTTTTCGAAAATTATTTTGCTTTTTAACCCCTCTTAGTAAATTTCTTACAGATCACGGTCATTGCGCCTCCTGTGAATGTTGGATTGAACCTTCCCGATGTTCCTGCGGTGTCAAGGTAAATAAATGTGGCGCATACTAACAGTACAGTATTACGATATGGCTCACAGTAGCGCAACGCCTTTGACGTCGCACGATGCGCCACTAGCCCATACTAGCCTGTAGTCAGCCTGGCAAACTCGCGGAGTTTGGCAGGCTGTGCCCCTCTGCGCGCTGCCCCGTAAGTACCTTTTCGTTGCGCTGCGTAAGTATATTCGTTGCGCTACTGTAAGCCGCTTAATTGTAATACTGTGCCTATATTATGTTATGCGTATATCGCTACGAGCAGTGGCTACGCCTATCGTAGCCATTGCATCGCAGCCGTAGTAGCTTTTTACCACAAACTTTGATCATCGTCTCTGAGCTGCAATGGCTATGGTGTTTTAACCGACTGCCTCAGAAAGAGGGTTATGTAACACATAATACGCTTGACAACCGAAGGACCTCTTCTCTCTTTCTCTTATCGTTTGGCACAATTAACCATGCTATCCAAGGAATAGACGGCGGTTGCCTGGTGTTGCACTTAGCATCACCCGCGGTCACGTGTAGGGCATTTATTTATTTATTTATTTAAAATACAACAAGAGCTTACAGTACACCCAAACCGCTATTGTTGTTACACAAGTTATCTAAAACTAAGGAATATTCTACAATGATAGTATATTTTGTTTATATTGTCATCGAAAATGTCGACAAGTTGGATCCTATCAACGAATTCATTAAGTAGCGCCAGCGCGCGGGAAGTGGGCGCATGGTGTGCGTAGTGCGTGCGATGCACACCCGCCGCCAGCAGCTGGTGGTGCCGCCGCCGCCGCCCCGAGCGCACGTAATGATCAGGGACAAAGAACTTAATACTCGATAATACCACTGGGTTATCAATTTTGTTACGCAAAAGTAGACAGTAATGCATCGCTAGTTGTAATTTCCTTCTCAGTTCAAGGGCATCGAGCCCGACCATACCATAAACGAACATAGATGGGTAAAGAAACGGATATGTACCGTACATCCTTTTATATAAGTACCTGGCAAACTTTCTTTGTAGCCGTTCTATTAGCAGAGTATATTTAGCTTCGCGCGGATCCCAGACTGCTGCACTGTACTCTAGTTTACTACGTACGAATGCGTTGTATAACATAATCGCTACACGAACATCCCGGAACTGAGAGGCCGTCCTCATTATGTAACCCAGTGTTTTATTGGCCGATTTACACGTTGATATTATGTGTTCACGAAAAGTAAGCTCTGAATCCATCAAGAGGCCAAGATCTTTAACTTCGTATACTCTTTCCAGTGCTGAACTTCCTAGAAAGTACGTTTCAGTGATTGGTTTTCGGGACTTAGAGAACGTAATGACTTTACACTTCGGTTCGCTGAAACCAAGCCTATTTTTGCGACTCCAATTCTCAACCTTATCAAGGTCCCATTTAGATTCACACCTGCGGACGTATGCAACGCGACCTTCATATACATCTGGAATTAGATGTGCAGGTTTTCTGACAATATTTTCCTTTACCGCTATATCAATCGGTAAGTATATGTGCGTAAGTGTAGAAATTTAATTTTGAATTTATAAATTTGAATTTTGAATTTGTCCGGATTTGAATACGTCACCTCAATTATAGTTAGGAGGACCGAGTCGTTACCCGTTGAGCCACCGACGCTTTTGGACCTGGTAATTAATCCTTAATGACAACGCAATGAAATGACTTCACTTACTTTAGATTTGTTTGTAACTGTTTATTAATAAGAACCTGGGGCGACCGAGCGTTGCTCGGAGTCTCCTTGAAAGTATTATTTTTATGTAAAAAAGGTTTTCCTCACGGATGACACCGATTGAGATGAAATAGATTTGGAAACATAAACTTTACCTAAACACACAATTTAATCCAAATTGTTAGAGTTGTTACGAGACACCAATTTTATATATACCTTTAAATAAGTCACAGAGATATTGTGAAAACCGCAATGTTACAATCTCACTACACTAAATTCTGTTAGATTATAACATAACGTTAAATAAAATTATGAATTGGTGTACAATTTCACGGATATTCTTGTACCTCCGAATAAAACCAATGATTTCTTCTGCTACGAAGCATTTTGCTACCCAGGGTGGGTGAGCCTCGCTTCGCGAGGCTCTTTGACTGTTAAATCAATCAAACCTGACCGAACCTAACATCGCTCGCTTCGCTCGCTCATTTATTTAGTGTTTCTCACTTCGCTTGGTGTTATTGTAATGTCACAGTGAGATTACAATGTCACTAGTGAGATTGAAAACAGTTCACAATCTCGCGAGATAAATCCCGTTAGATTGTAATCGAATGGAATTTACAATCTCACGGTGACATATACATACAAGAATTGCTCTCTTTAAGTAATAAGATAATAATGTGAATCGTGAATAAATAAATTAAACAGAAAGTTATGTAAGCAAATATGGTTCAAAGGAAAACATATTATTCGGAACCAGCGCGTGCTTCCAAAATTCAACGAAGGTAATTTACATGAGAGCTACTCTTTAAATATTGAAGAGCCAAATGAAAGGACTGGTTTACTTTGTATCGCGCGCAACATCAGTTATTTCAGGCTTTTTATGGGCGACGCGTCGGCAAATTGACAGATCAAAGACACATTTTTTTTTGTTCCAATTCAAATAATTATTGTGCCATTTTGCTACAAACGGTGACCAGTTCCTACCACCCTAAAACTAGCTTTTGGCGTTCTGTGAAAAAACTGTAGTAAACGTTTATGGTCGTAAATAAATAAAATTGATATACCTACTTGTATAATATACTCGTATTTTCGCTAGTGAAAGAGATGAATATAACATTAAACAAGAAAGATTTTGATTAAAATGTATAAGCGCATCAGAAACTACTCGAGGAATCCTTACTAATATTATAAATGTGATAATATGTTTATTTGTTACCCTCAACCAATCTTGACGAAATTTGGCATGAAGGTAGCCTGTGACACGAGAAAGGACATAAGCTACTTTTGATTCCGTAAAAATTGCAAAGTTGGATGCAGTTCCTGAGGGAAGACTTTTTTGGTTAATTTTTTTAACATCGCAATGAAGCAACGGTTTGTTGTGATTTTTGATCAGAGATTGTTGAGGTTGTTGTAAATGACATAGACTACTAATTAGCATATCCTAAGACAGTTCCCGAAGGATAAAGGGAAAAACTGATTTCCAGACACGCGCACTTCGGCGTCACAACGGAGCAATGGATTTTTTTTGCATAGAAATAGTTAAGGGGGTGGGAAGTGACATATTATACTGCTGATCAGAATAGCCAGTTTTAGTTCCAGAGGGATCTGTGGTAAGCCCCTGGCTACGTTCGTATGCCGCTTGAGCCTCGCGCACCACTCACCCTCAAATACAGTCATAAAAAGGATGTCCACGCCAGCGAAGCCGTGGCAACCTAGTAACTCATCTATGGCCACGGGCAAAATGTAGTCCATAAAAAAACAACTGCATAGTAATTTCACGTCATATAAATTTTTGCTCATTTACAAACTGAACACGATAGCCAATTATCATCACCATCATCATATAAGCCGAAAAACGTCCATTGCTGGACAAAGGCCTCCCCTAAGGATTTCCAAAACGACCGGTCCTGCACTGCGTCGGCTTCCCGCGATCTTCACCAGGTCGTCAGTCCACCGTGTGGGAGGCCTGCCTACGCTACGTTTTCCGGTGCATGCTGCTCGAGTTTCTCTGCGTGATCGAATCAAAAACGAGGAGATCCGCAGGAGAATTAAAGTAACCGACATAGCTCACAGAATCGCTAAACTGAAGTGGCAATGGGAATGGCTCTTTTTTATGTTCTACTTTGATTATTTGTCTAGCGATAGGTACATTTAGTTATGTTATTTAGAACCTTAAATGTTTGTTGCTATCGTTTTTTGACGGAATGACGAAACCAGTAGGGGAGTTGACCCTTAAAAGAAAACATACATAACAATACTGACCTGTTTGTGTCGTGTTGTGCGCCAGTGAACTGCAACAATAAAACAAACAGGTTTTTAGTAAAAGTATTTTTAATACGCTTTTATTGAAGTTAAACTTATTTACGCACGCTTTACTTGGTGAGTGAGCTGGTGGATGCGTAACGAGAGCGTTACGGAAGTGTGTTCGGGCGAGGCGAACGGAAGTTGAGAGGGATATATAAATTAGTGAAGATAGAAAGAGAGATACTATTTATTTTTTGGTTTACCAACAAAATCGGTTGCCATGGCAACAATATCGGTTGTCAAAACAATCAAGACAAACATATAAGATAAAAAAGATTTGATAATTTTCAGAGGATAATAAAACTCTTTTAATACCTACATATGACAAAAAAAGATTTGATTATTTACTTTCATACATATAGATGGAGCTAAAGAAGTTTTACTTCAGTCACAGTATATATTATATTAGTACTAACGTACTTCAGTCGTGTGGTCTAAAGCACACTCGTATTTTTTTTTATATGTAAGAAAATGTAGTATGTAAACTTCCTTTGCTGAATTAGATGCAGCTTTGCCGGCTCGCGACAAAAACTCTGTCAAAGAGGCCGCCTTGAGTTTAATCGCGTTCCCCGCCGCACCTGTCCGCGTCGCGATTGAACTCACCGCGGTCCCTTTGTCAGAGTGTTTGACTGTCGACGCTGCCGGCTTGCGGCATTCATCAAAGATACAGTTAAATGAGCGAAATTTAAACGTAATTTGTAAATAAAGTACTTTGAAACTTTGCAAGTGTATGGAGTTTTAATGATAACACAATATTTTGGTACCTTCGAGCTGACGTGAATTTTTTTTTTGACTTTTCATACAATGTTGAACAATTTTCATCCTTGGGGGATTTGTATAAAAAGTTTATTTTTCTTGTTGTGAAGGTTTGTTCATATATAGGTATGCACAATAAAAAACATCCTGTATACAGGGTGCAACAGAATTAGTGTAGGTCCCGTTAACTGAGGTTTTCTTCTTATTATACTGAACAACTTTAGTTCTATGACTTTGCTGAAATCGCCAAAATCTTTATTAACTCTCTAAACACATAATTTTGTGCATTTTTGTATGGAGGGTATTTTTTTTGAGAACTGACTATGACTTTTTTGGAGGAAATTGTTCAGTCTGATGAGTAGAACCCTCAATTAACGGGTCCTATACAATTTGTTACACCCTGTATAGATAATGAATAGGTAAATTGATCAGAATTATGAAAAAAATCTAAAGAAACAACTATCTTGTAAATATGTTCCAAACCCCAACCCCATGTGCTGAATGGATTTCATTCCGACAAAGTAGACTAGACCTATTAAAGCCTAAGGCCGACAAAGGCCCGATCACCCTAATGCATGGTAGGCTCGAGCCCCTCGGTGGGGACGTACATGAGCTGATTAAAGTCTAGCTAGATGGATCATGCCGTTAGGTAGAGCTTAAATATAGGAAGTTTGACGCTATAAACCAGTGATCGATTCGGATTTCAGACGCAAAATGTCGGAGTCGCAATATATCAAATCAGTAAAACGTTAATTTCATTGTAATTCTACTTAATTTTACTTCCTTTAATGTTTGTCCTTTTTTCACTAATACAAACAAATTATGATTTGCGATCCACTTTGTAGTTCGGGCGCTGCACCGCATGCCTCTAATAGTACAAGTTCGTTTATTTCTTAGCAACATACATTGCATTGCAAATGACGTAAAATTAATCACAGAAATGTAAAAAATAAAACATTATAATAAACTTCATCATATCCGTCGAAAGACATCTACTGCTGGACAAAGGCTTTCCACGACGATTGGACCTGTGCTGGCTGCCTCCAGCGGCTTTAGGCAACCTTCAACAGGTCGTCGGTCCACCGTATGGGAGACCTGCCTACGATACGTCTTCCGGTGCGCGGTCGCCAGTCGAGAACTTTACTAACCCAAAACTTAAAAAAAAAAACATTTAAACCAATCATAAGTGGGATGTTTGGATCGGTTTAGGATGAAACATAGCACAATGTTAAAAATCAACAGAATATATTGCCTCCTGAAAAACAAAATCATTACGCAGCAGAAATACTTGGAAACAAAGTTATAGACAGACTCGCGAGTATGTAAAAGTTATTTATACAGGGTGTAAAAAGACCACTCCCGGAAACTTAAACTGGGGTTTCTACTCATTATAATGAACAACTTTCTCCAAGGAACTCATACTGATTTCTCGAAAAAATTTTTGACTTCCCATACAAAATTGGCCGATTAACTGGCTGATTTGTATTAAAAGTCAATTTTTTTTTTGAGAATTCAGTATGGGTTCCTTGGAGAGAGTTGTGCAATAAGATGGGTAAAAGCCCCAGTTTTAGTTTCCGGGAGTGGTATTTTTACATTTTGTATAGCTTATAAGACAGAAATTAAAATTGTGCATAGCTGATATCTTATGTGACACATTGTGAGAAACAAAAACACGTCATGACATTCTGCGAATCAGATGTTTTGCACTTGGTTCCAATGAATGAAGCTTCACAGCACCGGCTGGAGGCCTGTGGTTATCGGATTCTCAATGGAGGCTTCTATTCACCAATCTCTATTGGACCAGCTCGTTTATTGAAAGTTTACGGAACGGTATTTCGATGGTGGTTCCGATTTGTCAAGTAGCCATAGAAATCAGTTAGAACTTTGATACATTTAACTGTTTTGAAATAGAATTTATCGGAGGTATTGAAAGCTTTCGTCTTTGACAGGAACACTCAACTAATGATGACACAATTACAAGGTCCGTCACTCGAACTGTTACTAACTTCACACTGTATCCCCGAGCGGCATTTTTTTTTTCTTATCTGTGGTTTCTCCTGTTGAAATAACAATGATAGTGCGCCAAAATTTGGTTGAAACTACAGTTTTTTAACCGACTTCAAAAAGGAGGAGGTTCTCAATTCGACTGTATTTTGTTTTTTATGTGTTGTTTTAAAGTGGGCAAAAACGCTTTGATGGATCAAAGTTGCATTTGATATATTTTTTTGAAATGGATACAAAACGTAATAATGTGATCGCCTGCGCTGCCCGCATCCAGCGGCTTCACCAGGTCGTCGGTCCACCGTGTGGAAGATCTCCCTACGCTCTTCCGGTGCATTGTCGCCTCTCGAGCACTTTACTGCCCTTACGGCCATCTGTTCTACGAGCTATGTGCCCTGCCCACTGCTACTTAAGTTTAGGCAGCGCAAGAGCGATCGTCGTGGAAATCTTTGTTCAGCAGTGGACGTCTTTCGGCAGGTACGATGATGATGATGATGAATGTTATCGTCTTGTTTTTAGCTGGAAAATAACAACCAACCATCGTTCGGAAGCTCCGACATTCACGTGTGAAGAAAATTTTAGTATATCGAACCATTAAACTTTACAACCAAACTGGGAGCATTGCTTAACGGCAAGGAGCCGGTCTTCCGAAAACAATTACATTGCGGGATGTGGTTCGAAAGGTGAAGGCTCGAGTTTACAGAAATACACACCAGAGTGCTGCAAAATTGGCCAAAAGTATGAGTATCCTCAAGTAGCACATAGCTCGTAGAACAGATGGACGTTATGGCAGTAAAGCTTTCGAATGGCGAACGCGCACCAGAAAACGTAGCGTAGGCAGACCTTTTACGCGGTGGACCAATGACCTGAAGGTCGCGGGAAGCCGATGGATGCGGGCAGCGCAGAACCGGTCATCGTGGAAATCCTTGGGGGAGGCCTATGTCAAAGAATATATATTAGTACTAACATACAGTATGGACACTCCCTGCTGCTCTCTAGATTCCGACCTCACCCTCTCATACCCAGGTTGATTCAGATTGGTTACAGTTTGGTTGTCGAACGTTAAGGATTTCGCCGCCATTATGTTTGTTTATTATGTTGTCTTCGATGTACAATAAAAGATGAACTGCATCTGAAACCCTACAAGACACAAAATGTACAACATCTAACTCCAGCACAGAAGCACAAATTACTAAATAGTTACTTCGACAGAAGGCAGTGCGACTACACGGAATCCGAGCACTGAAAGCCTTGCACGAATGTGTCAAGCTGGAAAACATATTTTTTGGACGACTTTTCTTACTATCCAACAGCATTTAGACGTCTCTCGGCTGAGATTGCAGTAAATCCATTTAATATTTCTGATTTACATGCATAGGAGACCCAGAGCACACCCCGGACACTGCATAAAAATGGTCGTGAAATGACATTAATAAAAACAAATGACTGAGCAAACAAAATCACAGCGAAATCCCATACGTTGGAGAACTAAACTGTAACCAATCAGTATCAATTTGGGTGACAAGGGGTTTGAGGTCGCAATCTAGAGAGCGGCAGTTAGTGTCCATACTGTATGTTAGTACTAATATATGTACTTTGCCCAGTGCATCGCTTGTTCGTAATAACTAACTAAACACAGCGGTTAAAGGTCAGATTTGAAAACCCTAACGCAAGACGCTGTTTCCAGTTGTAAGTAAAGTTTTATAAAATTCTAAACTGTATGTGCACAGCCATAAGATAATTAAATGAATGAATTTGAACCTTATTTCGTAGGAACCGAACATCAAATCTCAAGGGGATTCAAACAGGTAACACATCGTGAACATCAATCTAACTATGACTTAATTACGTCATTAGCATTACCTAATTACGCGTTAACCTACTTCAGTTAATTGGCAATGGCATCTCCCTGTTACGTAATACATCGCTTTTATCAGGTAATTAATTTAATTGGTTACCAAAAATTATAAATTAGTTACCTACCTACTTAAAATGTTATTCGTAAATTTTATTCATGAGTTCTCTCTCTATGATTTACCAGCTGACCCGGCGAACTTCGTTCCACCTTACATTACATTATACTACCATACCCTACCCTACCCTACCATACCTTACCCTACCCTTCCCTACCCTACCCTACACTACTCTACCATACCTTACACTACACTTCCCTACCCTAACCTACTAACCTAAAACCTTCTCCTGACAATGACGAACTGAACAATAAAAGAATTAGCGAAATCGGTCCAGCCGTTCTTGAGTTATAAATGGTGTAACTAACACAACTTTCTTTAAATATATATATATATATATATATATATATATATATATATATATATATATATATATATATATATATATATAGAAGAAGTTATGGGTATTCATTAAATAATTTAAGAATAAAAATTGGTCTATATCTAACAATGAACTCAATGTTATTTGTTTTTTTTTCACGATGGCAAATAAACTTGTCTTTCATCATCATCATATCAGCCGAAGGACGTCCACTGCTGGACATAGGCCTCCCCGAAGGATATCCACGACGACCGGTCCTGCGCTACCCGCATTCAGCGGCTTCCCGTGACCTTCACCAGGTCATCGGTCCACGGAGTTTTCCGGTGCGTGGTCGCCACTGGAGAACTTTACTGCCCCAACGGCCATCTGTTCTACGAGCTATGTGCTCCGCCCACTGCTACTTAAGTTTAGCAATTCTGTGAACTATATCAGTTACTTTGGTTCTCCTACGGATCTCCTCGTTTCTAATTCGATCACGCAGAGAAACTCCGAGCATAGTCCGAACAATTTGTCTTTACTAAAACAAAATAAAAAGCTAAATCCTAATCCTAACTAATATTATGAATGCGAAAGTGTGTTTGTTTGTTTGTCATTCTTTCACTGAGGAACGCGGAGTACTAGGTCGACGTGATTTTTTGCAAAGATATAGCAAAAGGTTCAGAGAGTGACATAGGATACTTTTATCGCGGGAGAATATCTTATTTCCCACGGGAAAATCGAAAATAAAGCGTGCGAAGCCGCAGGCGGACAGTTAGCGTAAAAATAATAATAATACCTATTATTATCGTTTATTTGTAATTTAAGTTTTCAATGGAAAGTTACAATTAATTATTAAGAGCACTGTGAACCCACGGCGAAAATTTGACTTTTCATACAAACGGCGATAAAGATTTTCACCTCTTAATTTTTAACCGATTTGGACCAATTTTTGATAGGTTGTCCGTCAGAACAAAATATAGGCTTATACGTTTCGTTTTTAAAATTACTGATTATAAATAAATAAAAAATGGCTAAAATTAGTTTTGCATGAAAACACGTGAACGACACTAAAATAAAAACTTATTAACTTTATCGAAAAAATAAAAACGTATCAGTCTAGCTTTTGTTCTGACTGACATATCAAAAATTGGTCCAAATCGGTTAAAATTTCAGAGGTGAAAATCGTTAACGCCGTTTGTATGAAAAGTCGCAGCTTCACAATCCTCTTAAGGTACCTCGTAACAAGACAATCAAGAGTCGAGTAGAAGGATACAGATGTAACTATATCACAGTATTGCGATATGGCTTACAGAAGCGCAACGCCTTTGATGTTGCACGATGCCGCCACGGCGTGGGTACTAGCTAGAGATTATAACCCGGTATGTTTCTCAACCCGGCCGGGCCCGGTTGCATTCGTCGCCAACCCGGCCGGGTTGTGTGTTAGCGATGAAACCTTTAAAGTGTTTTATGAAAGTTTTGTATATATGAATGTAAAAAGACAAAGATTCAGGGTTAATTATTTTTTCAAACTGGCTTATGTATAACCAATTATCACAATAATCAGTCTCACTCAAGTCTCAAAATCACACTTATACAGAGTTGATTACTTTTACTTATGGACGGAAAAGTAATATAAAAGTAATAGAATTAGTAATTATTCATTTTTATAAGTTTAAACAAGCAGGTCTTTCTCTTTACTCCATAAAGTGGCTATTTAAAAACATAGTATTAAAATAATTTTCGAAAAACCTAAAAACTTTTAGGTACAAGCTTTTAATATTGCATTGTCACGCGATATACATATGCATGCAAAATTTCAGCTTAATCGGAAACCGAGAAGTGGGTCAAATTTAACTAGCAAGATTTCACCCGAACAAACATAAATACATACATACATTGCAAGTTAATTAAAAGCTTTTAATAAGAAACTAATAACGCAGCTTAAAGTACTAAACGTATCATAATAACTTAGATTAGATAGATAAATAAACTTTGGTAGCTTTGGTATAAGCAAAACAAGTTCTAATTTGCTAAAAGTATTATGTTTTTTCTTAAACTTTGGCTATCACAACTAGTGAGTGTTACTATAACTAATTGAGCAAATAGCGAAATCTTATAGGCTGTACTTATTTATTTATTTACACCAAAACAATTTCTTAATGTTAATACGTAGAGATACTATAATATAGTGTACTGTACTGTAACTGTAAACATCCAAACTTGTATAGTCGTAACTAACAAAATTTAACGTAACAAAACAAACAGTATATTCTAACTTGCATAAGGCAAAAAAAAATTTTTTCAGTCTGAAAGAATGATCTTATAAAACAAATTGTATTGATAGTTATATCACCTAACCTGGTTCGCAACTTACTGCAGATATACTCTGCCGCTGAAAAAGCCCTCTCAGCTTCAACACTAGTTGGTTTTAAGGACATCATGCAGTCTCAGAGAATAAATTCAAGACTCATGTCAAAAAAGTTTTGTGCTCTAGAGGATATTATAAAATAATAGATTATGTAAATGACAAAGATATATATTATGTTGATTCTATATCAAATACCATTACCTGAGACTGTAATCTGAATCATGACATTATTTGTAATATACAGTATTTTTTTTTGTTTTGACTATTTAAAAGTGTGTGTAAACACCTATTTGAAATAAATTGTTTTGAATTTTGAATTTTTAAAAGAAATTTTGAATCTTGAATAAGAGTTAAATAGTGACCTTTCTTGCCTTCAGTTTCATATTGACTCATCTCTTTTTTTAAAGTCTTTTCTAAGTCATTGTTCTGTCACGGATTTATCTTTCTACGAGTACAATATATTCGTACGTACATTCTACGAGTTGGCGCTCCCGCGCCGCGCGCCGCTGTTTACATGCGCTGTGACCCAGTTTGCAATCTCTAGTACTAGCAGTCTTATCTTATCTTATCTTTGTAAGTGGGGGCTGCAGTTGCAGCGACACTTCGACCCAATGGGATCTTTTGTGTCTACCCCTATAACCTTTGCACCCCAACCTACTCGAAGATGTGCTGCATTAATGCAGCAATTCCGCTGATTGGAAGGTGCTTGTAGTCCTCCGGTTTTGGGTAGCCATCACCTAGGAGGTACAATACGGTAAGTATGGCCGGGCCCGTTTTGCAATCTCTAGTACTAGCAGTATTAATATGTACATATGTGCTCACAGTATTAACAGTACTAGCAGTATTAATATGTACTATGTACATATGTGCTCTGCCGCCCGCTGCCCCGCAAGTTCCCTTCCGTTGCTCTTCATGAGTACATTCGTTGCGCTACTGTAAGCCGTTATGTTATTTGTATATCGCTACTCTCAGCCGCTATATTGTAATACTGTGCCTATATTATGTTATGCGTATATCGCTACGACCAGTGGCTACGCCTATCGTAGCCATTGCATCGTAGCCATTGCATCGTAGCCATAGCAGCTTTTTACCACAAACTTTGATCGTCTCTGAGCTGCAATGGTTATTATTGTGTTTTACCCGACTGTCTCAGAAGGAGGGTTATGTTTTTTAAGTGTATGTATGTATGTATGTCGTGGAAATCCTTGGGGAAGGCCTTTGTCCAGCAGTGGACGATTTTCGGCTGATTTGATGATGATCATGAGTCAGTAGTGGCTGAACAAATGAGTCAGGACTTTTTTTTTCATCATCATATACGTCCCCACCGATTTTTCGCCCCCAAAAACTCCCGTATACCAATTTTCAAGTAAATCGTTGGAGCCGTTTCCGAGATTCAGATTATACAGGGTGTAATATAAATGGTGTAGGACCCGTTAACTGGAAGTTCTACTTATCATACTGAACAACTTTTCCCAAGGAACCCATAGTCAATTCTAAAAAAAAAATTAGGACTCTCCATAGTAAAATGCACAAAATTGGTCGATGAGCTGATCGATTTGTATGAAGAGTAAAATATTTTTTTGCGATTTGGGCAAAGTCGTAGAACAAAATTTGTTTAGTATGATGAGTAAAAGCCCCAGTTAACGGGACCTACACTACTTTTGTAACACCCTGTATAGATTAAAAACTGATTAAAGAAAATTAGATTAGCTTTGCTCGGAAATACGCGTTTGGGCCTCATAAGAAGGCTCAGAGTCACCCAAAGGGCAATGGAGCGTGCTATGCTCGGAGTTTCTCTGCGTGATAGAAACAGAAACGAGGAGATCCGTAGGAGAACCAAAGTAACCGACCTAGCTCTCAGAATTGCTAAACTTAAGTGACAGTGGGCGGGGCACATTGCTCGTAGAACAGATGGCCGTTGGGACAGTAAAGTTCTCGAGTGGCGACCACGCACCGGAAAGCGTAGTGCAGGCAGGCCTCCCACTCGGTGGACCGATGACCTGGTGAAGGTCGCGGGAAGCCGCTGGATGCGAGCAGTGCAGAACCGGTTGTCGTGGAGATCCTTGGGGGAGACCTTATGTCCAGCAGTGGACGTCCTTCGGCTGATATGATGACGCGTTTTCTCAGACATGAGACCTAAACAAAAAACAACCCCCCCGTATACCAATTTTCAAGCAAATCAATGGAGCCGTTTCCGAGAATCAGATTATATATAAACACGAATTGCTCGTTTAAAGGTATTATTATAGATCGATAAAGGACTTTCTAATTGCGTATGGTAAGCGATATTTAAATCGGTAGCTACGGAGATATGATAATAATGAGAAGAATCTCGAGCCCTGTACCAGCTAAATTCGGTAATTGCCTGCTAGTCATCTGGCTTACTTTTAATGAACGGTCAAAAACCAGATTTTGTTCTATACATCTGAGTCCCTGTTCATCTTCAAGAAAAGACTTATGGATCACTACTGTAAGCTGTGTAATTACTGAATATAAAATATATTTTTTATTTCTGTGGTTATTATTTATTATAATATGTAGGTATGTAACATGTAAGTATTGAGTAGAAGCTGGCTCCCACATCACCGGTGTGGTACCGGAGCTGTTGGCGCACTCACTTGCATCGTTGCTCGTTGCATTAGATCAGTTAACCTGTGTGATCGACGTAACAACGCGTCAAACTGAGCTACGACCTCTTCGGCCGACATATCACCATCATCATCATATCAGCTGAGAGACGTCCACTGCTGAAAAAAGGCCTCCCCCAAGGATTTCCAAGACGATTGGTCCTGCGTTGCCCATATTCAGCGGTTTTCCGCGACCGTCACCAGATTGTCGGTTCACTGAGTGGGGGGTCTGCCTACACAACGACATACGATATTACATATAATGCTTTCATCATATCAGCTCATATACGTCCCAACCGTGGACTCGACCGTACCCTGAATTAGGGTGATCGGGCCTTAGTCGACGAGAGCCCGTGCAAGTTGGTCAACTTCACACAAAATCTTCAAGTTTCTTCGCAGGCGTGTGCAGATTTCCTCACGCTGTTTTCCTTCACCGCAAGAGCGTCGAATACTCTTAAACGTACATAAATAATTTTGAACAAAAAAAAAACAACCTCAAACAGAAAACTTAGGTTCCCCTCGATTTCTCTGCGATGACATCATCAGATCCTGGTTTCCTTTTTATGGTACCACCCTTGCGATATCTCCTTACCAACAAAAAAAAAGAATCATAAAAATCGGTATATACGGTCGAATTGAAAAACCGCCTCCTTTTTGGAAGTCGGTTAAAAATCGAAAGTGGTACCATAAAAAGGAAACCAGGATCTGATGATGGCATCATCATCAGATCCTGGTTTCCTTTTTATGGTACCACCCTTGCGATATCTCCTTACCAACAAAAAAAAGAATCATAAAAATCGGCATATATACGGTCGAATTGAGAAACCGCCTCCTTTTTGGAAGTCGGTTAAAAATCGAAATTCAGTTCGAAAATCAGATTATCGAAATTCAAATTATTGGTACGGGGCAGGGTTCTAACCAAGACCTCCCGGACAGGTGACGATCGGGCCCTAGCCGTTACGCCGCCGACATTTTAACGATTAAATAAATAAAATTTTCACCGTTTCCTCGAAAAAAGGTTAAATAAAAATGTAAACTTAACTGCGTTGGCAACAGTACATGTACAGGGTGGTTAGCATTGGTTATTCTGGCAACGTCTCCGCTTACACTGTAATTGTGCAATTAGTGGCAGAACGGTTCCGGGCGGCGGTCGCCCCAAGGTTGCCAGATGGCCAGGAATTCCGCGAAAGACCCGGAATTTTACGTGTGGCCCCGTGTCCAGTAATTATACCTTACCACATCCTGGACACTTTAAACAACGGGTCAGAAATAACATTTCAAAAAAGGAATGACCAATAAAACAAAATGGCGGCGAAATCCTATACGTTCGACAACCAAACTGTAACCAATATCAATCTGGGAGACGAGGGGGTGAGGTCGCAATCTAGAGAGCGGCAGGGAGTGTCCATACTGTATGTTAGTACTAATATATATACTTTGACCTTACTGTCCCGAAATTCATGATTACTAGTTTTTTTCCACAAAATTACGGTACCACGGGGCGACGCAACAAGAAGTTATTCCGCGGTCTCTAGTATGTGTCGTCGTCGGTCGTGTCACGAAGTCACATAGCTTGTGTGGGAGTGAGTGCGTGAGTTGCGAGGGGGGAGGTGAGCGCCCGGCCAGTCGTTTGGAGACTAACTATAACTCTTTAACTATGACTGTATATGGTATTGGTATGTATGCAGTTTGTTAGTTAATAGATTTCACAAAAAACAAAAGTTTAAAAATCATTTGCATTTTTCATTTAAAATACCTCACTAGTAATTTTGTAATATTTTTGTTTCTATTGCCCGTCCTACAATTAACATTTTTAGTTGGATTTCGACTCTAAAACTCCAACTTTGAGAATCGGTTTGGTTGGTGGTAGGGCATTTTCTAAGCCCGCCTGGCTAACTACCACCATCTTATCTAAGTCTTGCTAACAGTCGTGTTAACAACATTGATGTGTTCCGGCTTGAAGATAAGATAGCCAGTTCTTGCATTGGGGAATCTTGGTAAGCTCGTTTCCATCTTCGGCATCATCGTCACTTACCATCAGGTGAGATGATGCCAAGGGCTTACCAGTTGTAAATAAAAAAAAAAACTTAGTTTATAACCCCAAAAATGTCCAGGAAAAGATAAGCCCGTATCTGGCAACCCTAGGTCGCCCCCTGGCTCTAGATCTTGTCGTAACGACGCACACTACATTAGGACACGCTGTATAATGAAACTTTGCTCAGTGAAAACTGGAATGAAACAATAAAGAGAGGTGTTTTGTCGGTCCTTAATTAAGGATTATTGTATTGTGTTTATTTTGTTAATGGTCTGTATATCGTATGTGGTTTAATTAAACTTTGTCTATGAAATTATCTAAAACTTATTCTAATAAATAAAATTTGTTCTCAAAATGACTATTACGTATTAAATGGCGGTAAATATGAGCGTCGGTGGCGTAAGGGCTATGGCCGCCGTCTCCTGCCCGGGAGGTCGTGGTTCGAATCATGCCACGTACCAATGTGATTTCAAATTTAGATTTCATATGTACGTTTATCTGACGCTCTTACGGTGAATGAAAACATCGTGAGGAAACCTGCACACGCCTGCGGAGAAACTCGCAGGTTGTGTGTGAAGTCGACCAACCTGCACTGGGCCCGCGTAGTCGACTCAGGCTTGATCGCCCTAATTCAGGGTAGGCTCGAGCCCTTCGGTGGGGACGTATATGAGCTGATATGATGAAATGTGTGACTGTTGGTTAGATATTGTGGGAGCACGGTTATTCAATGGTACGTAGCTCCGGGGATGAGAATATGAAAGACATCACACTAGTCACTAATAAAAGGCCATAAGTAAGTGGACGTAAAACGTAAAAATGCTACATAACAATCAGTTTATGTGTTGACTTATTATTTTTTACAATTCAGTTATTTTTCGGCCATCAAGCGCGCCGCGCGTAATCCTATCACTTTGATTATTTTATTTAGTTTTTAACATTTGTATACAATTTCAGTATACAGTTTTATCAAATAACAGTATCAGCATTTTTGTTCGACCCTGTAAATTGGTCCTTCGAGCCGGATAGTATCGTAATCCTACTAATATTATAAACGCGAAAGTTTTTAAGAATGTATGGATGTATGTTTGTTACTCTTTCACGCAAAAACTACTGAACGGATCTGGCTGAAATTTGGTAGGTAGGCAGATTAGGACTTAGGTTAACACATAGGCTACTTTTTTCCACGCTCGCAAGCCGCTTGCCCTCGAAAAGTCATAGAAACATTGTCCACGCGGTTGAAGCCGCAGGAAACAGCTATATGGTCCATAATTAACAAAACACATTTTTTTAAATCAAAATTGAAATTTAACTATAAAAACTGAATCGGTAATGAAGATAAGATAAGATTTATTCTGCAATTACACAGATACATATTCACAGGCGATGATATTTAAACAGATCTCTTCTGTATGGCTAATATTAAAATCATCATGCAAAATTTAAATTTAAAAAAATACTTTTAAATTATTTTTTTCAATTATCCAGTATTTTTTTTCTTAAACAGTGTTATTTGTAGGTCTTTGAATGAGTCTGATGTTGCGTTATAAATTTTTGTGCACGTAAATGCACTGTTTTTACAATATAATGTAGTTTCTTGGACAATGATCTAATGCTAGTCGGTCAACATTTCTTGTAGCTCTTGAAAATACATCGTAGGTAAAAAAAACATAGGTGAAGACACTTAACACTTTCGGGGATGCCTTGGGCACTGCCGATGCTGCCCGCCTAAGAGCTGCTGTTCGACCGTAGTCGGGAGCCTGGTTGCATGCCCTGCCTTGACGTAATTTAGGCACTCTGCTTGACAACGACTCGTTAAGAATAGCAGCAGCATTGCGATTGGGACGTCAGGTGTGTGAGTCGCGTCGTTGCGTATGTGGAACGATGGTGGAGAGAAGCGGACATCATGGTCTTAGCTGCATCAAATGTGCCGGAAGATTTCCGAGGCACCATGCCATTAATGAGATCATAAGACGGGTTAGGTGTCCGTCTACATTCCATGCGTCCTCGAGCCGCAGGGACTTAGCCGCACCGATGGCAAGAGGCCGGACGGTTTGACGTTGGTTCCGTGGCAGAGAGGGCGCAGCCTCCTGTGGGACACAACGTGCGCTAGCACATTCGCACCGTCCCACTTGAACTCGATGACGTGCGCCGATCAGCTGATAAGATGGAGCGCAGCACCACTGCGACAACGGGGCTGCGACCCCCGGTCCTACCTAGTCCAACGTGTTTCTGTGTCTATCCAGCACGGCAATGCGGCTGGAATCATGGGCACATTTGGGCCGGGTATGAGTCGGGACGGGATTTCAACGTGACGAAGCTAGTGGCTGATTCATTGTTCGTGACATTTATTAATTTGAAAATTATTACTTTTACAATTTATTATGTGACACTTTAAACTAAGTAAAATAAATATGATTTCAAAAAAAACCTTAACACTTTCGTAATAGACACTGTACGATGCGGGGTTTTCCGTTTCAAAGCCATAATATCGAATTATAAAAATTACTTGACTGCCACCAGTATCAATGCGCCGCCATATTCACGATGATGCACATACCTACAGTTCTACAGTTGCGAACACAAATGCTTTAAAAACCAAGAAAACACAGGTAAAATATTTTTTTAAATTCACAATTGGTAAGCCCTTGGCATCATCTCGCCTGATGGTAAGTGGCGATGATGCCGAAGATGGAAGTGGGCTTACCAAGATTCCCCAACGCAATGAAGAACTGGATATCTTATCTTCAAACCGGAAAACATCAATGTTGTTAACACTGATGTTTGGCGGCAAGACTTAGATAAGATGGTGGTGGCTAGCCAGGCGGGCTTAGAAAATGCCCTACCACCAACCAAACGGAGTCTTACAAGTTGAACCGACCGGTAATCGAACCTGCGACCTCCTGGTGTGAAGCGAATGGACTAACCATTACGCCACGGAGGCGGTTAAACTAATAACTATAATTGCACTTTATTATTAAATTTTCAGAAACGTTCAGCCATTATGTTGAAATTTTATACACTCGTTGGTAACAAAAATTTAAAGGACAAGGCTAAGGCTCCATGTCCATGCCACCTAATGCGAGGACGAATAAAAAAGTTTCATGAGTGAACTCCTGTCGCGCATCAGAGCTGTCGGAGAAGCAGCATCGACATTTGCTATGGAATCCTTGGAAAAAAAAGTTCAGTATAATGAGTAGAATTCCCAGCTAACGGAGCCTACACCAAATAACTTCTACAGCGACCATACCAAGTTCCAAAAAAAAATCGCCACATTCCATTATTTGATACATCTTACACGTTCCTTCGGAAAATATGATGTCTCATGAGAAGTTTAAAAAGCTATTTTTTTCAATATCTTCTGTAAAGCTAGCGATACCTTCACTCGTTGCTAGGCATACAATAAGTTCTTTGAGGTAAGCTTCCAGACAGGACAAAAGCTAAAGGCACACATTTTACACGTTAATCCCAAGGGAGCGGTTTGGCTCAAAGGTCACAGCTAAAGGTCAATAAATTCCCGAGATCCCAGAAAGAGACACACTACAATGTATTTCTCGGTCACCTTATTGTGACAGAGATGGATCATTTTGCAAGGATTTTTTAAAAAGAGTTACATGTAGTATACGTGTTAACTTTTTAAACCTGAAAAGTGGATTAAGACAGATTTTATTTGTCTCTATCTAGAGCCCTTAGAAAATGACAGGCTTTGATATGAGAGTGAAACTGATGGAAAATCAAAACAAAAATCTGCTCAACACATGTAAAAATTTGACGTTGAAAAATGAACTGCTTGAACAGAAAATAAACAAGTTGGAACAAACGCAGGCGTCAAACGACATCGAGATATGTGGTGTTACCGAGAAAGAAAACGAAGATGTCTCCATAATTGCGTCATCACTCAGCCAGATACTACACCAGAAACCTGAAGATGTCATCAGAGTGTACCGTAAAAAAAAAACCAGCCGTACCGGCACGGCGCAGGCCGAGCGCGCCCGCGCCGCCGCGCCGATCACCGTGGTCCTGCGCGAAGGCAAGCGTGACCACTGGATAGACGCATCGAAGTCAGCCAATATCACCGCCAAGGACCTAGGAGGAGATGGAGACGGGAAAGTGTACCTTCGTGAGTCCCTGAGCCCGATGACCGCATACCTACTATGGAAAACCAAGAAAATCCTAAAGGAAAGTTCCTTGTGCAAGTATGTATGGTGTAAAAATGGTTTAATCATGGTGCGAAAAGAAGATGGTGACAAAAAAATCTTCTATGTGCGCTCTGAAGGAGACATAGATAAAATCAAGAAGGATTTGCAAAGGATATAGGTACGTAAACTTATTTGTTTATCTGTGTTCCACCTAGTACCAAACGCTAGCTCGTCAAACTTTTATTAGTATTTGTTTTATGGATAACTACAACCGATACGTGACAGAAACAAATCACGACACTTGGTCAGCATTTACATGTGACATAAATCACGAGCAGAATAAACTATTATTACTTCATGTCAACATAAGATCTATGATTAAAAATCATTCTCAACTAGAGTACATCATCGCCACCAGCCCAATAACTATTCATCTCATAATTATCACCGAAGTGAACCTCTCGGAACCTACATCAACTTTGTTTGGCTTCAACGACTATTCTATGCACACTGAGCTACGAAATGCTCGGAAAGGAGGAGGTATAATAGTCTACGCGCACAAGAGTATTTCTTTTATCCAACATACAGTGAACGCGATTTCATCTTTTGAGTGTTTGTGTGGTGAAGTGGAAGATATAAGTGGCTATAAAATCTATATATGTGCGATATACAGGCCACCCGGCCAAAATATACAGAATTTCATAAGTGAACTCCCGCGAATTTTATCATTATATCCGACCAATACTAACTGTGTATTAGTGGGCGATATTAACATAGATATTAAAAAGAAAAAAAACCTATAGTTAAGTCATACCTTGATACCCTAACTGGCCTAGGATTCGAATGCTGTATCACTCAATTTACTAGAGTTCAAACCACCACTATCGGAACATTCAAAACATGCATCGATCACTTCTTCATCCGTGACATTCGTCAGGGGCGAGACGGCTGCGGCCACTCGATCCGATCAGCTGTTGTGACTGACGCGCTGGCTGATCATTACATAACGGGACTAGCGCTTGTCAGTAACGATTGTATTAACACATTGAAAACTGTATCTAAACTAGACAACAATAAGGTGAAGGAGCGATTATGTAATATTGATTGGAGTCCGATCTTTAGTAGCAGTGATCCTAATGAGATAATTGAATACATTACTTGTCATTTTGATGAACTATATAGCACTTGTACCTACCAGACCAAAATTAACACAAACAGTAAACAAAAATGTAACTGGATAACTGATAAACTGATTGGAATGTGTGATAAAAAGAAAGAATTGTATAAAATTTATCCTAACGACATTAACAACAAACAGAATGAACTTATATTTAAAAAATATAGAAACAGAACTAATAGGTTAATAAGTAAAGCTAGAAATAACTACACCAAAAAAGAAATTTGTGATAATTTTAAAAATCCAAAGAAAATGTGGGAATTAATTAACAGACTTACAGGCAGAATTATTAAATCAATAGATGATATTATTATAAAATCTTTTAGACTAAAAGCGGAAAAGTTGACTAAAAAATTTGCCTTAGATTTTGAGAAAAATGTTAAAAATGTCTTAAGCACCTGTGATGAGCCATTACTTGACGAGACTTCATATAGTTACACCCCAAGTCTATCATTAAAACTTAATAAAATTAACGAAGAAATTATGTCCAAAATTGTAAATAACCTAAATGACAAAAAACGCCCAGGGTACGATAAGATTCGTGCTAAGGACATAAAATACATAGGTGACAAAATGACCCCAGTGTTAACCCACCTAACTAATGTATGCATTTCTAGATCTATTTATCCTGAAAAATTAAAAATTGGACTAATCAGACCAATTCACAAAAAAGGTATACAGATACCAATAACTATAGACCGATAACAATTTTATCTTGCATAGACAAAATAATAGAAAAATATCTTGGCCAAGTAATTAATCAATTCTTATCAAGTAATGGCATTATTCACGAGAAACAATTTGGATTCCAAAGAAACAAAAGTACTTCACAATTATTGTCCTTATTTACAGATGAAATAAATTCTTATCTAGACGAAAAAAAACATGTCCTATCAATCATGATAGACTTTAGCAAAGCATTTGATACTTTAAATTATAACGCCCTGTACAAGAAAATGCAGCAGAATGGTATACAGGGACCAGTGCTGGAATTGCTTAAAAATTATCATACCAATAGATATAACACAGTCAGCATTGCAGACGAAATAAGTGACCTTGTTCCAACCCTACACGGCACGGCCCAAGGTTCTATACTAGGTCCAACTGAATACTTAATTTACGTTAACGATATGTGTAAAATATTCCGGCATGGCTCTGTGTACCAATTTGCAGACGACACATGTCTTGTAACTGCCCACCAGGATATTAAAATAGCCCAGGCTAGACTCCAGGAAGATTTTGATCTACTGTGTAAATGGGCACACGACGTGGGACTGTCGATAAACTACGATAAAACTATACTGATGTACATTCATTCTCCTTACAAAACAGTTACCGACACTCCCACCATCGTGGCCCATGACCACAACTGCATGCACCTACAAACCAATACTTGTGTCTGTAAGCCTCTTCATATTGTCTACCAACATAATTACCTTGGGCTAAAGATCGACCATAAATTTAATTGGGGACCACATGTGGACCATGTGTGCAGTAAACTGAGATCAATACTAGCTAAACTTAGTGTACTTAAACACAAGCTTCCGTATAATACACTGAGACTACTTTACTTGTCATTGGCAGATTCTGTAATAAGCTATGGATTGTCAAGCTATGGTAGGACATACAAAACTTATTTACATAATATCTACAACTTACAATTAAGAATGCTAAAAACTATTGTCCCTCTAAAAATTAAATATAAATACAAAGACAACTACGACAAGTTATTCAAATACTGTAATGTTCTAAATGTGTACGACAAAGTGAAACTTGCAATTGTAACACAATATAACAATAACATAAATCAACTAGAAAAACGTGTAAGACCTGGTAATATGCGTAATTTGTCATATCTTCCTTTATTTTGTATACCTAAATCTAATAATGTATATGGTAAGAGAGTCTGGAGGTGCACACTACCTTGTGTCCTAAACAATCTACCTAAAGACCTTGTAGAAAAAATAGAAAATAGTAACAACAACCAAACAAAAAAGATCCTTAAAACTTTCCTTGCTCAGAAAAACTACCTAACTGACGAGGCTGGTGGACATCCAGACGCTCAAGTTGCGAGCTGTGCAACTAACAATAAACGCACGTAATCTTTTTATCAAGATTTGCGTTTTTTGTGTGGCATCATATTTCCTTGTTTTTATTGAAATAAACAGTTTAAATTTTAATTTTTTTTTATCTGAGGTTTACTTAGTTAGGTAGGGTTGCCGCTCGCCTGTTCATCAATCGAAGAGCTCTGACCCGTGAAATTTCATTATAGCCGTTATTCGATCAAAAATTTTCAAAGTACCTACTCACAGAGGGTCCTGGAAGGTAAATAACATTGAAGTATGAGTAGACTCGATAATTTGAATAGTACTAACGTAACAATAGGGGTGACGACAGCATCAGAAAAAAAATTATGAACTCCTGATCACTAAATTGCCCTCCTACTTAATTTTCGGAAAACCTTACTTCTTTTGTTTTCCATTAAGTCTTCGATTTTTAATTCACCAAAATCACAAAATGAGTACATATATGACGCTGCTAAACTATGACGTCACGCCTAGGCATTTGTAACATTTTTAGAACAAAATGTCGTTTTTGACAGTTTTTTTTAAAAAAAATTTTTATTCACAATTGGTAAACCCTTGACAACTTCTCACCTGGTGGTAAGTGACGATGTTGCCGAAGATGAAAGCGGGCTTACCAAGATTCCCCAACGCAATGGGGAACTGGCTATCTTATCTTCATGCCGGAACACACCAATGATATCAACATTGATATTTGGCGACAAGACTTAGATAAGATGGTGGTAGCTAGCCAGGCGGGCTTAGAAAATGCCCTACCACCAACCAAACCGAGTCTTACAATTGACCCCGCTGGGAATCGAACCCGCGACCTCCTGTTTAAAGCCAGTGAACTTTGCCTCTGAGCTACGGAGGCGGTACTAGATAATAAAAAGTAACTCAGATGACTAGAATTCGTTATCCCTACTCGATAATTTGAATAATACTAACGTAACAATTGTACAGAAAGTTCACCACAACTTGTATCAACAAGGAACCCTTCAAGTTTGGCTACGTTCCTCCGTCTGTCCGTCTATCCGTGGCTTAGCTCAGAGACCCTTAGTACAAGGAAGCTGTATACAAATTAATTGGTAGACATATTAATCACGCCGATAAAAAATCCATTCTAATATTAGTATGTACTAGCTTTTGCCCGCGGCTTCGCCCACGTGGACATAGCTTTTATGACTCTTTTTGAGGGTGAGTGGTGCGCGAGCCGCAATCAGCTCGCAAGCGTGGACATGAGTTTTCTCCAGGAACCTCAGGAACTGTATCGGGCTATTCGGATTAGCAGTCTTTGTCACTTCCCACCCCCTCAACAAATTCTATACAAAAAATCGCATTAATCCGTTGCTCCGTTGCGACGCCACCGACGTGCGCGAGCGTAGAAAACAGTTGTCCCCAGATCCCTCGTGAACTATGTCAGGATATACTTATTAGTAAATTATATTATTTTCCACCTCATCTGCTAAAAATCACACCAATCCATTTTTTCGTTACGATTTTAAATAAAACGAACGAAGAGTATTGTTTTAGTTTCCTCAGGAACTGCATCGGGCTATGATAATTTCCACAGATAAAAGGTTGACTTTTTCATTCCTAGTGATACAGGCTACCTGCATGCCAAATTTCATCAAGATTGGTAGAGGTGTTGAAGTGTGAATAGGTTACAAACAAACAAACACATTTTCACATTTATAATACTAAGTAAGGATTTCTAAATATTAAATAAAATATAGAGCGTCGGTGGTAAAACGGTTAGGGCCAATACCTCCTGTTCGGAAGGCCGTGGTTCGAATCCTGCCACTTACCAATATCTATACGAATATCGATTTCATACTGGTATGAACGTTTATCCGACGCTCTTACGGTGAGAAAAACATCGTGAGGAAACCTGCACACGCCTGCGAAGAAACTCGATGCTTATGTGTGAAGTCAATCAATCTGCAATGGGCCCGCGTGATCGTCTAAGGCCAGATCGCCCTAACTCAGGGCAGGTCGAGCCCCTTGGTGGGGATGTATATAAACTGATATGATGAAATTACACATATACCTATATTATCAAAAAACTAATTCAAATCATTATAGGTATCAATCTAGTAATAAAATTTCCTAACAATATTAATATGGGTCAAATCCTCGAGTCGTATCAGCTCCAAAGGAGCCCAAGACGCACTTCATGTTGCCGCGCTGGATGGCAATAGACAACCTTAGCAGCAGGTAAGACCTCACGTCACATCTCTCTCGAAGGCAAAGGCCAATCTCCTTTGTGAAGGCAAAGGCCTCTGAGGGTTCAGCAGCCGGTTGTCTCACAGACCAGCGGCACAAAGCAGTAATTTGCCTCTAAGACCGAGTACTTATTATGCTTCTTTCTCACCGCAAATTGAGCAGTACCGTACGGGTGAGGAGTGAGGCAGAAAAAGTGGCTTCCTCTTTGCCATAGCACCTGTTTAAACCCTCCGGCCTTTTGCCATCAGATCGACTAAAGCCCGGCTGGCGGCTGCATCAAAGATGGAATATTCCATCTGGCCGAGACCAGTGCCCTCCGAGTTAGGTCATTAAGGAATTGGTGACGTGGTAATCTTCACAAACACGACTGCAACTCAGTGAGTGATGGCCAATTGCCTCCACCGAGGACCCGCAAATACATTGATGAGGTTCACAGATATTGATATTGCAGGCGGAGAGCAACTGCCACACGCAAATAGTCGCCGTCAGAAGAGTTCCCATATCTGTGCCTCCTGTTAAAAGATGTTAAACTCGATTTATGTGTTTTTATTTTTTTACACGATTGGATTCTGTAAAAAAATACCTCTCTGTTCGTCTATGAAACACATCGCTACGTACCATAGTTCCAGAGTTTAAAGTAGCGTATGCTGAAAAATACATAAAAGAAATCCACTCAAAAGTATGAAATAATATTTTAATGTTTTAATACAACTTAAGCGCGTTTTATTATCCCTGCAGTGCCATCTATTGACATTCTGCTACTATGATTATAATGTTTGGTATGTGTAGCTAATATATAGAAAAAAGTACTCTTTTGTTATTATTGTATGTATCGATAGATAATTTCCCACAGGACCTCTTTAGTTTTCTGGGATAAAGAATACCCGACTATACAATGATGGTCAAAACACCCCATCCCAATGTAAAGGTTTCATATTGTTACGTTGAGTCATTCTAAAGATACAATTTTTTGCATTCCTGTAGGAACCCAAATTTTTTTTGGGATTCACAATGTCCCAGTTTTAGTTCGCGATAAGGATATCAACGTGTAAAATTTGATTATAATAGGTCAAGCCACATTTGCTTGATGAGCCATTCTATAAATGAATACTTTTGATTTTCCTACGGGAACTCTTGAATTTTCTGGGATAAAAAGTATCCTATATGTTAACCCGGGCTATAAGGAACCACCATACAAAATTTCATCAAAATCGGCCCGGTAGTTTTTGCGTGATGCGCGAACATACAGACAGACAGACAGACAGACAGACAGACAAAAATTCCAAAAGTTGTTGTTTTGGCCTCTGTATCGTTAGTAATGTCCACCACAGTTATTATTTTCCAAAAATATTTCATGTACAGACACGGCCCCGTTACAGTTTTATTATATTATAGATTTGTCATTCTCCTTATCCTTACAATGTTATAAATGTGTTTATTTGTTACCTTTTAACGCTTCAACACCTCGATCAGTCCTGATGAAATTTGGCATAACATAGGCTAATTTTTATCCCATGAAAATACATAGCATAGTCTGATGCAGTTCCCGAAGGAACTGAAAAAATGCTCCTTTATGGTTAATTTATTTAAAATCGCAACGGAACAATGGATTTTAGAGATTTTTTGCACAGATATTGTTGAAGGGTGGGAATAGACATAATTTACTAATTAGCATATTCCCGAGGGATCTGGAGAAAACTCATGACCACGCAGGCGAGCCGCTGCGGCTCGCGCACCACTCAGCCTCAAAGACAGTCATAAAAACGAGGTCAAATCAGGCATCAGGCGAAGCCGCGGGTAAAAGCTAGTGTAGCATCTTGTTCTTAAGAGCTATTTGTCGGGCGTTAACAAGATACGTGCATTCAATGCGTAGGTCATGCCTGTTCTTGTGTACACCTTCGGCATACTCAGATGGTCACAGACCGAACTGGACTGACAATTTCGCACTACTACGACACTCCACAGGATGCATCACCTGAGGTAGACAGTGATGAGGCTGTATATCCCACGGGAGAGTGGTGGTCGTGGCCTTTTAAGTGCCAAACAAATACACAACCTCGAGATATGCAGCCTACGAAGTTACATCCTGTCAAAAGTCGATAGTGAGTTGCATGGAGTTGTCATAGTGTTGACCTGGCAATGGGTCTCACGATGAACACTAAAATGAGCTAATATAAAACTTTATTAATTAATACTCTTGATCTAAACGATATAGTAATTACCGGTTTTGAACTGACAATACAAAATTACGCGATGG
Organism: Coleophora flavipennella; assembly: GCA_947284805.1. Taxonomy (NCBI): domain Eukaryota; kingdom Metazoa; phylum Arthropoda; class Insecta; order Lepidoptera; family Coleophoridae; genus Coleophora; species Coleophora flavipennella. The sequence goes on from OX369295.1 coordinate 6,489,207, forward strand.
TATGACGAAATGAAATAATAACTTTGATAGCGCGTTCTAATTTTAAAAAGCGCCATCTACACATTCTAATGGAACTAAAAATAAAAAATGTCTTTATTTCACTTCAACATTCTCCGCCGCCAAGGACAACATGTCCTTACACTAATCTGGAAGTCTGCACAACTTGGATATTGCTCTTTGCGTTACTCCAAATGTCGTTCTGATATCATACATTCTTGTAAGACCATCTGTTCCAGTGTACTTCTTCAAAATCCGTCCTAATCTCCAAGTGGCAGGTGGTAGCTTCGGATCCTTTATTAGGACCAAGTCGCCTTCTTCTAAATCCTTCTGTGGTAGCATCCACTTCGGGCGCTGTTGCAAACGAGACAAATAATCAGTCTGCCATCTTGTCCAGAAATCTCGCACCATACGTTGAGTTAAGCGCCATCTTTCTAACGGGGTAATGTTCTTGTTTTGAATGTTCTTCTCTAGTGGGACTACTGTTGGCGCTCCAATGAGGAAATGTGCTGGTGTCAGACAGTCTAGGTCGTCTCCAAGAGGTACGAGTGGTCTCGAATTAAGGCATGCCTCAATTTGTGTCAACACAGTGTATAGCTCCTCGAAGGTCAAGGTCGACTCTCCAACTACTCTCTTGAGGTGATATTTAACTGACTTCACGCCGGCCTCCCATAAACCTCCAAAGTTGGGCGCTCCAGGTGGTATATGTCTCCATCTCGTGTTCTGTGCGTCCAATAGCACTCTCAGTTGTTCAGGGAGCTCTCCTCTACCTTGTTCCCACATTTCCATAAGGATCCTTTGAGCTGCCACAAAATTTGTGCCATGGTCACTCCATAATTCATGGCAATGTCCCCTTCTGGCAACGAATCTCTTAAAACTTGCAATGAATGCCTCCGTTGTCATGTCACTAACCAGTTCCAGGTGTAAAGCCTTGGTAGCCATGCAAACAAATAGACATATGTACGCCTTGTACGATTTAGCACCTCGACCTTTACTCATTCTGCAGAAAATGGGACCGGCAAAATCAACTCCGCTAATAGAAAATGGTCGTGAGGGATTCACGCGAACTTCCGGTAAGTTACCCATCTGCTGGTTTCCGGTGTGTGCATTGTACTTTGCGCATTTCATGCATTTTCTGTAATAGTTCTTTACAACTTGTCCTCCTTTGATAATCCAGTAGTTATTTTGCAGGTAAGTCGACATTAACTGTGGTCCACCGTGAAGCGTTCTTCTATGTGCCTCATCCAATAGCAACGGAATAAGTGCATTGTCCTTGGTAAATATAATTGGATGTTTTCTTCCACTCTCTATTTTCGCATTCTTTAAACGTCCACCAACTCTCAGGATCCCATCCTCATCTATGAACGGGTTCAACGGTAGAAGTCGACTACTCTTTTTAATGTTCTTTTTCATTTTCAGGTCTCTTATTTCTTCAGAAAAATCTATCTCTTGGACTATTTTCACACACAGGGTAAGTGCCTCTTTTCTTTCTTCATAGGTTATTTCTTTGGTTAAGTTCTTCCTTTCTTTCAGATTTAACCATCTTCGACAGTAGGCGACTACGTGCAACAACTTCTTCAGGGTCGAGTACCTCTTAAGTACAGTTAGTCTTTCATCTTCATCCTTGGTTTCTAAATTTGTTGCAACACATTTTACTGAAAGTCTAATCTCTTGGTCAGTTTCAGAAATCGTCTCTGATGGTATGGTGTATTTTGGATCATGCAAAAATGGAGGGCCTCTCCACCATAGCTCATGGTTCTGTAGTTTGTTAGGTAGGACACCTCTTGAAGCTGGGTCTGCTGGATTCTCTTTGGTGTTGATGTACGACCATCTCGACTCTATGTTGTTTCTGATCTCGATGACTCTGTTCTTCACAAACGGCGTCCATCTGTTGGGATCACCTTTTATCCAGGCAAGTACCACCTTGGAGTCACTGTATGCGAACGTGTTCTCTACTTCAACTTTCAGGGTTTGCATGATATGCTTTATCAATCTCGATAGTAGTGTGGCTGCGCAGAGCTCGAGTCGTGGTAAAGATATTAGTTTTACCGGCGCAACCTTTGTTTTTGCCATTATTAGAGATGTCTTGCTTTCCTTTTGATCTGGGCTTATTGTCCTAGTGTACACAACAGCTGCGAAGCCCTTTTCGGATGCATCTGCGAATCCGTGTAGTTCTACTTTAGTCTCTTCTGTACTTCCAACCCATCTAGATATTCGTATGTCAGACAATATAGGTAAGTCCAACTGATAGTTTTTCCATTCTTCGCATAAATCTGACGGAAGCTCTTCATCCCAATCCAACTGTCTCAACCATAACTTCTGCATAAACATCTTAGCTAATATTATTGCAGGCGCAATCCAACCCATTGGATCAAACAGGCAGGCGATCTGGCGTAAGACATTCCTCTTAGTTATCTTTTGATCTTCAAATATCTCTTGGCTCTTTTGTGTCACCTTCAAGCTGTCTTCTTTCATTTCCCATATAATTCCTAGCGTTTTAATGCATTCATTTTTATTCATGTCTAGTTCTGTACCCTTTGCTCTCTTTTCAGGATCTATGGTGTTTAGAAACGTCTCATTGTTCGACGCCCATTTCTGTAACTTGAAACCTCCTTTATTCATAATCTCCGTTAGCTCTTTCTGTGCTTCGATTGCTCTTGTTGCGTCTGAATATCCCGACAAGACGTCGTCCATGTAAAAGTCTCGGTTTATGATCTCTGATGCTTTCGGAAACCTTTCCTTTTCATCTTTAGCCAGCTGTTTAAGCGTTTTTATAGCTAGGTAGGGTGCTGAGGCTGTACCGAAGGTTACAGTCAGCAGCTTGTAATCTTGAACTTCATCTTCCGGATTGAATCTGTATAGAATTCTCTGGTAATCTGTGTCTTTCTCTCGTACTCTTATTTGTCTATACATTTGAACTATATCGGCCACGAAGCAGACTCTGTGCGTTCTCCATCTCATTATGATGTCTCTCAACTCTTCTTGTAGTGGTGGGCCTATTAATAGTTCATCATTCAACGATTTTCCGTTAGTGCCTTGACAAGAAGCATCGAATACCACTCGCACCTTTGTTGTTTCTTTGTCCTCTCTTATAACTGCGTGGTGTGGTAGATATGCCACGTCAGTTTCTCTTTTAGGTATGGGCTTCATATGATTCTGCTCTATGTAATCTTGCATGACTTTATCATACTCTATTTTCAGTTTCTCATTGTTTGCTAGTTTTCTCTCCAAGTGCTTTAATCTCTTCATTGCTATGTTTCTCGAGTTCTCAGGTAAGATCGGATCGTCGTTTTCAAATAGCAGTGATACTATGTATCTACCGTCTCTCTCTCTTCTTTGAACTGTTTTCTCATACATTTCTTCTGCTCGTACTTCTTTTGGAGTGAGGTTGTTCTTGCTCTCAAAGGTCTCTACCTCCCAAAATCTTGTTAGCATACGATCTAGGTTTACACTCATATGCATGCTTACGATATTGCTTTGCTCTTTTCTCTCGGTTTGACCTCCAGATATGATCCATCCGAGGTGGGTCTGTTGCGCTATAGGTGTTCCAGGATCTCCTTTTACCACACCATTCATTAGTATATCTGCATATACATTGACACCCAGGAGTAGGTCTATTTGTCCAGGAGTATGGTACGTGGGATCGGCAAGTTCGAGGCCTTGAACATGTGAGCAATTTTCTATGTTGATCTTGGTGGCAGGCATGATATCAGTTACTTGTTTTATTACAAATGCAGTGAATTCTAACTCGAAGTTGTTCTGTAATCTAGATGACATCTGTAAGTCGGTAGTTTGTTTTATTTGAGCAGACATCCCACCGACGCCTGTTACTTGACTCCTCGTTTCGTTGCACTTTAGTTGTAACTTGCGCGCCACAGTCTCAGAGATGAATGATTCTTGGGAACACGGGTCTATTAGTGCTCGTACTGTTTGTGCTCCTCTGCTTGTCTCGATGTTCACAAGTGCTGTAGCCAGAAGTGTTACATGGCCTCGTGTTGATACATGTGAAAGGATTTGTCTTGTTTGATCTGAATCATCTCTCGCATTTGCACTCGATCTTGATATCTCTGTTTCATCAGCTCTTGTTCTTATGATCTCTCCTTCGTTAGTTCTAGATCTTGATCTTTCTCTTGTTGTCTTCGTCTTCTCAACGTGTAATAGTGAATGATGTTTCTTTCTACATATGCGACAAGATGTAGTGTGTCTACAGTACATTACGCTATGCCCTGGCCACAAGCAGTTGAAGCATAACCTCTTGTTTTGTACAAAATCTGATCTATCTTGTGGCTCCAGTTCGATGAAATCTTTGCACACGTAAAGATAATGGTTCTCCTTACAGTAAGAACACACTATGTTTGGGTTCGTACTAGTGTCATTGGTGGTTACATGGAACGTTCTTGCTTTTATGTTTCTATTCTCTCTCGTTTGTGCTGGCTGTGCTATCATTTCTAGGACTCTTCCTCTTCCCTCCAGAAACTCATGAAACTTCTCCAATGTAGGTAGTTCTTCGCTGGGTAGTGGTCTCAGTTCTTCTTCCCATAATTTCAGATTCTCTTGATCTAGTTTCTCGACACTCAAGTGTATAATCAAAGGATCCCAATCTCTAGTCGATATTCCATGGTTTCTCAAGTTATCTAAACACTCTCTGTTGGTATCTAGTAGATCTTTTATCCCTTCTGCTGATTCTGCCTTTAATTTTCTTTGTCCTAAAAGTCTGTTTAATATTGCGTGGACTATTATTCTTTTGTTGTTGAATCGATGTTTCAGTTTATTCCAGGCTGTTTGATAGTTGTTCTCAGTTATTTGGATGTGCTTCAATTGTCGTTCCGCTTCTCCAGTTACGCTGCTCTTTAGATAGTGAAGTTTCTGCACGTTACTCAATGAACTGTTGTTATGAATGAGGGATGTGTACAAATCATGAAAAGTTCCCCAATCGTTGTAGTTTCCGCTGAACAAAGGAATGTTGATCTTGGGCAGCTTGACCTCTTGACTTGATGACGCACATGAAAGAGTGTGATCTTTTGTTGTACTCTTAATACTCAGTTTCTCTAACATCTCCGTCAATTCTGCCTTATAAATTATGTACTCTTCTTCTGCAGTCGAAAACATATCTTCTTCGAAATACTCGTTCTGTTCTTCTTTGTCTGTAACAACTTTCACTATTTCTCTATGTGTGTCCATGAACATATCCCATTTCTTGTTTAAATTCTCTATTCTTGTTTGAATATAGCTGGTCTTACTCAATCTATCCTTCGGGGATTTTTTGAAATTAGCATAATCTTTAGTTATTGAAGCTAAAGCGTTTCGCTGAATATTCCACAGACTTTCCATTTTTTACGATTTATATGTTCATAGTAGTAAACAACAACATTCAATCAGGTTCTTTAAAAAATACAAGTTGTTGTACACGATGAAACAACTGAGTTTTTTTTCAAACACCAAAGTCAATTCACACCAAAATACAAAGTTAAAAGGTCCATTTAATTTTTTCAAAGTTGAAAATTGTTCGAACTTTTCAAAGATCCAGAAACTAACACATATAACGAAAAAGTTCACCAAATTATTCTAAGTTGAAAATAGTTGAATTTTTCAAAGTCCCAGAAATTAACACAAATAACGAAAAAATTACAAGTCCCAGATAATTCACTAAAAATTGCAAGTCTTTGACACTTTCCTTATTAACTAATCTTACTCAAGTACGAAGTCCAAATCCAATATGCAATCCAACAGAGTTCACATCACTTTCACTCACTTTTTAGCCCAAAAAAGCTGAGTCCGCTCGCCTAGGTCCGACTCGCAAGGACCAAATGTTGACCTGGCAATGGGTCTCACGATGAACACTAAAATGAGCTAATATAAAACTTTATTAATTAATACTCTTGATCTAAACGATATAGTAATTACCGGTTTTGAACTGACAATACAAAATTACGCGATGGTATGACGAAATGAAATAATAACTTTGATAGCGCGTTCTAATTTTAAAAAGCGCCATCTACACATTCTAATGGAACTAAAAATAAAAAATGTCTTTATTTCACTTCAACACATAGCCTGTGATAAAGGACTAACTCCTCTATCCATGGCCCAAGAGAACTACCAGGCGGCGGCTTTACTTAGCACTACTGAGCGTGAGGCCATCTGGAAAGGCAAAGAGCTGCACGGTAGGTTCTTCAAGTCCCTTTATGGATCCTTCGTAGATCAGAGGGCCTCCGTGAACTAGCTGCACTTCAGACCTTTTTGCGGAGTCCGAGGGTTTTGTCTGTGCAATACAGGATCAGGTGGTCAAGACGAACAACTATGGGAGGTTTATAATAAAAGACGGCGCCTTGGACGTCTGCCGGTTATGCCGTCAACCAGGAGAGACCCTGCGTGATATAACCTCCGGTTGTTACATGCTTGCCAACACTGACTATTTGCACAGGCACAACCAAGCAGCCAGGTTCCTACACCAAGAGATCGCTCTAAAGTATGACCTCATATCTCGGCAGTTGCCATATTACAAGTACACGCCGGAGCCGGTTCTTGAGAATGACCGCGCCAAGCCCTACCGGGACCGACCCATCATCACGGACAGGACGATTCCTTCGAATAAGCCTGATATCGTGCTGATGGATCGCGTGCAGTAACGAGTTTTTGGTGGATGTCACTATCCCATACGATGAGAACCTCGTGCAGGCTGATGCCGTAAAAAGGACGAAATACCTAGACCTGGCGCACGAGGTAACTGATATGTACTGAATCCACCAAAATCCCCGTAGTCCTATCCGTGAACGGGCTAATTTCAACCGACCTTGAACGTCACCTAAGGCGGCTGGAACTCCGAGGTAGATAAATAACTGCAGCAATGCAGAAAGCAGTCCTCCTCGACAATGCCTGGATAGTTCGACGCTTTCTCTCCCCGTCGCACTGAACTCCAGCCGAATGTGCTTACGCTGGAGGTGCTCCTGCCACTTCGCCTCGTGCCAAGTGAGCAGAGAGGTTTTAATTTCATATTCGAAGATAATAATTATATTGCTATTGACCATTTAGTTAAAGCTCACCATTTTCAATTTATTCCATTGGGTTTTAAAGTTTAAACATTGCCATACCTACATATAGATAGCCACGAATCGGAATGGGACGTTATTTGATAATATTATGCTGAAACTTCAAGCCTAGTAAAATAAATTACCAATTTAACAAACCATCACTGATTTACCATTTCAGAGAAAACAATCGTTTTCGCTACACCTACTCCAAAAACGACGATTGGTTCACCAATTATAATAATAACTAGCTGTTTCTCGCGGCTTCACCCGCGTGGACAACGTTTCTATAACTTTTAGAGGGTGCACAGTTCGCAAGCTGCAAGTGGCTCGCGAGCGTGGTAAAAAGTAGCCTGTGTGTTAATCCAGGTCCACATCTGTCTACCTACCAACTTTCAACCAGATCCGTAAAGTAGTTTTTGCATAAAGAAGTTTCAAACATACACACTCACAATTTTTCGCCTTTATAATATTAGTGTGTTAATAAGTGTTTTTATTTCAGACATAGCCCATAAGTGGTTAGTAACATTGGTACTTATAATGTAGTGTTAGTTTAAAAAGGGAAAAAATCAAATAATTGAGATGGTCTCGATGGAGCCGTCCGCCACAGGGGCAACGCCGGTATCTACTTGACTGCGTGCAGCCGTATCCAGCGCCCCAGCATCGGAGAGTCCCATCGGTCCACTAGAGTGCACAGGATGCTGTTGGTGCTGGCGCGCGTTTGACTCATCCAGGAGGCGGACCGCTTTCACATAATAGCCTCGAAGCTGTCAGTCTTTGCCTCTGCAAACATGCCAGAGGCACTGCAGAAGCGCGCCAGGCCCATCAACACCCTGAACACGTTATTGTATTGGACTCGCAAGTCGTTGTTTGCTCTCCGCGTGTAGCTAACCCACAGACTGCACGTGTAGAAGGACTGGCAATATGCCTTAAAAAGCTTTACCTTAACCTAATTAGAACAACGTGCAAATCTGCGGGCCAACATGTTGCATCGAACTGCCAGCGACCTGTACTCCCTCTCAATATCACTTAGGTCCTCATAAGTGCCTAAAAAATTTTTACTTTGATTCCTAGGGATTTTTTGTTTCTTTTTCTGATTGTTCCGCGTTCGAGCTGGAGTTTGAGCTATATCTCTTCTGATTGTTCCGCGTTCGTGCTTCTGTTTTCTCTTAGGTCGTGATGAAAAATTGTGTGTGTATAACTAAGGGACAAAATATTTTATTCTATGGTGATGTATATTGAATTCCTGGCTAAGCTCAGGATTCTACTTTATAACCCTGAGCTTAAATCAGAATTCAAACTTACGCCCTCGAAACAAAATATAACACAAACAATTATAGTTATTCAATAGGCGGCAAGAAACCAACAGTTTTAATGAACCGACTTCCAAAAAGGAGGAGGTTATCAATTCGACTGCATGTTTTTTTATGTGTGTTACCTCAGAACTTTTGACTGGGTGAACTGATTTTTAGGATTCTTTTTTTATTTGAAAGCTAGTGCTTCCCGTGTGGTCCCATGTAGATTTTATCAAAATGGGTGAAGTACTTTATTAGAAAATTAACAAAAACCAAAAATTGTACTAAGTTGTTGCGATGCATGTCGGTTTTTAACGTCGGTTTTTTCAATTATAACTAGCACTAGCACATTACCTAATGCCAGTGGTGTGTCATCATCATATCAGCTCATATACGTTCCCACCGAGGGGCTTGAGCCTACCCTGAATTAGAGCGATCGAGATTTAGTCGAACACGCGGACCCAGTGCGGGTTGGTCGACTTCACATACAACCTTCGAGTTTCTTCGCAGGTGTGTGCAGGTTTCCTCACGATGTTTTCCTTTACCGTAAGAGCGTCGGATAAACATACATATGAAATTGGAATTCGAAAACACATTGGTACGTGGCACAACTCGAACCACGACCTCCCAGACGGGAGGTAGCGGCCCTTGCCATTACGCCACCGACGCTCTTAGTAGACGCTCAGTAGTGTGTGCTGTAAGCAAATCCAATAGTTAGAGCTATCGTCCTAGCAAATAAAATAAACAGTATGATAAAACTTTTAGGTGCAAGCTTTTATTTGAAAAGAGTTAATTATTTCGTATTACTCTTAGCAAACCCTTTCATTTGATACCCATATCATAGGAGTGCTTAAAAATAACTGGTCCGCCATCTATGGGAGTCCGCCATATTTGATTTTGAATGACATCACTTAGCTAACCATGCATTGTCACCCAAACTAAATGTGTGTGCAAAATTTTAGCTCAATCGGTATATCAGCTCATATACGCTCGAGCCTACCCTAAATTAGGGCGATCGGACCTTAGTCGACCACGCGGACCCAGTGCGGGTTGGTCGACTTCACACACAACCTTCGAGTTTCTTCGCAGGCGTGTGCAGGATATACGATATTCCTCACGATATTTTCGTTCACCGTTAAAGCAATCGGTAAGTATAGTACGAGTACGTAAGTTTCAAAAAGCTCATTAGTACGTTGGCCGTCCGGATTTGAACCCGGCACCTCTAGTTAGGAGGACCCAGTCGTTACCGGTTGAGCCACCGACACTCGAAGATATCTCCTTCAAAATTGAGTTGCAAGATTCCACCCAAACAAACATACTTACTTCTTCTTCTTTGTCGTATCCTCATGGCTGAGGGACGTGACCATCGTGGGTCGCACGTGCCACCACAGCTCTCCAGGCCACTCGATTTTGAGCTCTGTTTATATTCGCCTGCAGTGTCATCCCGGTCACTTCTTTTATCGCATCGGCCCATCGCATAGGCATTAGCCCTCTACTCCTCTTTCCGTCCATGCGGCCAGTGATGATATGCTTTTCCAAGCTGTTTGATCCACTCCTGGCCGTGTGACCAAAGAATTACATACATTGCAAGTTAAATAAAAGTTTATAAAAAATTTCAAAATAGGGAATGAAACAAACCACAAAAGCGTTCAGGAAATCGACAAATAGGTACATGTATTACGGTATTTAATTTAGCGGTGGATTCTCATTTGGCACGGGGCCAGAGGGAACGAGGAATACGATAGAATTCCCGCCGCTCGAAGCTCGCCGCCGCCCGCGCCGCAGTCCGATCCACTTACTGCCAAACTAAAACTTCCCGTTCCTTCTCTTTTTACTTTTGTTCAGTTCGTGTGTTCAACTACTCGCAGTCTTGAAGAGTTATAGGTTCTTGCTTCACGATAATAGGGATGACGACAGCATCAGAAATAAATTATGAATTCTTGATCACTAAATTGCCCTCCTAGGTAAACTTCGGAAAAACTTTCTCGTTTTGTTTTCCATTAAGTCTTCGATTTTTAATTCATAAAAATCACAAAACGAGTACATAAATGACGCTGCAAAACTATGACGTCACGCCTAAGTATTTCAAACATTTTTAGAACAAAATGTCGTTTTTGACAGATAATAAAAAGTAAATCAGATGACTAGCATTCGTCATCCCTATAATAACATCTACTAGCTTTTGTCCGCGGCTACGCCCGTGAGGACATCGTTTTTATGACTGCCTTTTAGGGTGAGTGGTGCGTGAGACACAAGCGTCTCGCTAGCACGGACGTAAGTTTTCCTCAGATCTCTCTGGAAAGATATCGAGCTATTCTGATTAGAACTCTATGTCGCTTCCCACCCCCTCAATCAATTCTATACAAAAAACCACTCCAGTCCGTAGCTCCGTTGAGACGCTGACGTGCGCGAGTGTGGAAATGAGTTTTCCCCAGATCCCTCGAGAACCAAGTCAGGATATGCTAATTAGTAAACTATGTCATTTCCCACCCCCTCAGCCCTTTCTGTGCGAAAATTCACAACAATCCATTGTTCCGTTGCAATGTTAAAGAAGCTAACCAAAAAAAGAGTGTATTTTCAGTTCCCAGAGGAACTGCATCGGACTATGCTATTTTCACGGGATAAAAAGTAGTCTATGTCCTTCCAAGTGACACAGGCTACCTGCGTGCCGAACTTCATCAAGATTGGTTTAGGTTTTGAAGCGTGAAAAGTTAATAAACAAACAAACACATTTTCACTTCTATAATACTAGTAAGAATACTTATGAAATCGTTTGTTACAACGTACAACTCAAACTACAGGACGGATCGGGCTAAAATTTGGCATATAGTAATAGGCTAGTTGATAAAATTTCAAAATCATTTTGAAACAATACCTGTTTACCTATTTTATCGTAAAAATACATTATTTAAAAAAAAATCTATCGTTAACAATATTTTTTTGAGTTTTTATTATCCGATTTAAATTTACCGCAAAAAGCTTAAAACTGCCATGACAACGTGAATGACGTCACGTCGTGCCACACAAAGCAAAACAAACTGAGTGAAATGTGTCTTGAGTTTTTAGTTTTTTTTGTTCGCTGGGTTAGTTAGGTTAGCTAGGTTAGTTTTCGAAACTGAAATAATACAATTGAAGCTAACATAATCAAATATTATTTAATATAAAAAAATCAATATATTCTTACTTACATGGAAGTTTTACATTGCGGAATTCCGATGAGCAAAAATCTGTGTTGGACGCAAAGTTGGACGCCAAAAACTTGCCAAGCATGACAGCGTCAATTTTTGGAAAATTCGCGCTATTTGCTTTGGTAAATCCAGACACCATATCGAACACGTGCCTTTCAACAATTAGTTGTTATCAACTTGTCGGTTAATTCATATAAATAACTATTTTTATTTAAAAATCTGTTTCGTTCGAGGCTTGTTCTATACAAATGTCATAACAAATAAAATGACATTTGGCACGGCGTGACGTCACGGCATTTGATAGGCGTTTAATATCATATGACCTTTTTATTTAGTTTGAGCATATGACAGAATGCGTATTATTGAAGATTTTTTCATTAAAAATATGAATAATCCCAATTTTTTATAATGAATATTTTAGACATTTTGTTTCTATAAATCATAATTGATTATTAGAAACGCCAACCGACCCGATTTATTCTTAGTCGACACAAGCCTATTATGTATGACGTAGGCATCTGTTAAGAAAGGATTTTGGGAGATTCCCACGGGAACGGCAAAAAAAGGGGATTCCGCGGGCATCGCCTACAATATACGGTGACAAATCACACATGGTCATCAGCTCTAATTAAGATTCCCTGTACTATGGAGACCAGAGACTATAATATACTTATATATGTTAAAATACATACATTCGAGTATACAGGTGTAAAAAAATTGGTGTAGGACCCGTTAACTGGAGGTTCTATCTACTTATCATTCTGAACAGCTTTCCACAAGGAACCAATTGTGAATAAAAAAAATAATTAAAAAGTCAATTCTCGAAAACCGGTAAATAACGAGTCAGAATCGCGCACAAAGGGTTCCGTACCATCATACTAGATGGCGTTAGTTTCTTAACGGTTAAAAAAAATACGTTTTTTGTATGGAGACTTTCACTTTTTTTTCTCAAACATGCTTGGAAATTTGAGAATTATTTTGACAACATTTATCGAGATAAATCTAAATTGCTGTACGGGCCAAATACATGCGAGCAACGGCTGGCAAAAGTTGTATGAAAATCCATATCTGTCGTGTTTAGCAGCCAAATAAGTTACTACGTAAACTCATATCTGTCGTATAATTTAGAAATGGAACTATGTTTTACTCCGGAGGTAACTTATCAAAGGTTTTATTTAAATTTCGAACTGACTTGCAAATAGAACGCTGTTTATTGAAAAAAAAACAAATAAACACTTTGGCACGTGAAAAATTATTGTTGTTCGTTGTTTGTCATTGATTTTAAAAATAAATTATTAAAGTTTTAATTTCCGCGCGTTATTTGACAAAATTACCTTACAAGCCTTGGCTACAACTAGGAATTGATGGACTTTCGCCTCGGCCTACATTTACGCGTTCGTCCATCAATGCCTCTGTTGCTGGCCGCTGCATTAATATACTATTTTAGGTTGAATCGGGTGATTGCGGACCTTGTAAACTGTACTTTTCAACCCTCACAGGACAACCAACCAATCTCATTATCTATTTTTGGCAGTACATGTTTTTACTTTAAATTATTTTTATACCATCATCATCAGGTGGGAACCCTGCCTACGTTACGTCTTAAGTGGTAATGGGCAACGCACATAGCCTACACTACGTCTTCCGGTGCACGGTCGCCACTTGGTAAACTTTACTATCCCAAAGTCAATTTTTCGAGTGGCGACCGCGCACTGGAAGACTTAGCGTAGAAAGGCCCCCACTCAGTGGACCGACGACCTGGTGAAGGTCACGGGAAGTAAAAAATAATTAATAAATAAGTCGCCGGATGCGGGCAGCACAGGACAGGTCGTTGTGAAAATCATTGGGGGAGGTCTTTGTCCGCAGTGGACGTCTTTCCGCTAATATGACGAAGATGAAGTTTCCAGTAATGGTCTTTTTGCGCTGTGTTCAAACGGTTTTTAAGCTCCTCCATGCTCAGCCAATGAGTTAACTGAAGGAAAATATTATGTAAAATTCATTTTATTAATGTCTATTATTATCTGTCGTCTGAATAGATTTTTTGATAATAATTTTCAAATCAAAGACGCTGCTGGGCCCATAGATTTGTTTGTTCGACCAATATAACAGCTATGGACTCGCCTACGAGAACAGCGGTTATGATGCCTGCAGAATGAGCGAATTCGCTCATTTCGTTTAAGTCGATCAGTATTTTCCCAATCCGTTGAAGGTCGAAGTGAGCAAAGTTTGTTATTTCATCCATGCTGCATTCTCAGTACGTCTATTTATCTCTGTCATTTTCTATATTTGAACGAGACTCGGTAGACTATTAGCGCTGTGAGTGTGTATTTGCGTTAATTTAATGCTTAATGTATAGATAGGGCCAGTCCATTATATTTGGTCAAAGTTCTAAAATATTCAAAAATTCATTGCAAACTGCAACGTCAACTGTCAACTTATGTCTAATATCAGTTTCTGTCACCGATATCGTACGGGACCAGTAATCTAAACGGTGAGAACTTGTTAATATATCACTGGTGCCGGATGAACGCGTGTGATTGGTCCCTGAGTAGATAAATGAGGTAGTCACCCACGGGACTCGACACCAAGGCTAGCTTGACACACCTTTTTGTGTAGTTTGGCAACAAAACTCACCGTTTATCCCCGCCCCGGGGTGAACAATTTGCGCACAAAAAGTTTTTGGCTCCTTGCCTCGCTAAGTTTAATAGGCTCCGCGTTTAAACAAGAACACGTTGGCTGGAACTTAAGCGTAATATTAAAAGTTGTAAAATAAAACCTTGAAAAAAATGTTTAGGGTACTAGTTAGGGTTTTTTTTTGACGTACCCATTGTGTGCGGTATGGTTGAAAAGGTCTCAAAATATTAAGCTTTAAAGTGCTAATTTCTGTCACAGTCAAGTGCACAGTTTTTATAGTACTTTGGCCGGCGACGTCACCACTTTTTATATTTGAAACATCTCAAAAATAACCAGTAATTAAGAAAATCAAATTCGTTTCTTAAAATATTTAGCTTGATAACCCCGCTTCCATCTTCGGCATCATCGTCACTTGCAAATCAGTTAAGATGATGCTAAGAGATTACCCATTGAGAATTTTGCCTTTATAAAAAAAAACAAAAAAAAAATTAAGCCTGAGACAAACAAATATATGGGCTCAGCTGCGTGTTTGATTAGGCCTACGTGTCAAAAAGTGTTGTTAACACTGTTCATTATTTTTATTTTTTAAGTATAAATTAAGTTTTGTTGGTCAAAACACATTTTATTCTATTTTACCCTGCCCCTGGCCTCATGTCTTCCTTTATACCCTCTACGACCCCCTTACCCCTAAAATAAGGGATAAAGCATTTTCTATGTCGCTGAATACTACTCGTCAAAGCACTATATTGGAATTCTTAAAAAAAATTGTGAATAATAGCATTCTATCTAACATACATACTTATATATACATTATAATGTAAAATAATTTTCTTATGTTTCGAAAAATGCCATTCAAAATGTCTACATACTATAATCCAAACGCTTCGTACATCGGAACATAAATATTCGGTGTTCAGATTATCGAGGCCCTGCTACATTGTAATCAGGTTACAATAATGTCATTTTTACTATGATAATTTCATATAATGTGCTATAAGATTCAAAATTTTTCCTCGGCTTACAGTGTTCTCCATTGGCTTGCACGAACGAAGCAATAAATACCTACGAGGTAGCTGCCTTAATCGAAAAATGCCATCAGGCGTGCGAATTGCTGCATGTTTTGCGAGCTATGCGAGACTTGGCTGACTATCCTATAATATTGTCACAGGTTCAAAGTATCTACACACTAGCTGCTTCCCGCGGCTTCACCCGCGTGGACAACGTTTCTATTGACTTTGCTAGGCGCAAGCGGCTCGCGAGCGTGGAAAATGTAGCCTATGTGATAATCAAGGTCCTAATCTTTTTTACCAAGGTTCAACTCGATCCGTTCAGTAGTTTTTGCGTGAAAGAGTAACAAACATACATTCCAACAAACTTTCGCGTTTATTAGTAGGATTCATGTACTGTTCTGGGTGTAGAAAACAAAAAGAAATATAACTTACAAAATAAGGTAAGTAGAATCCCACCAAAACATAAATGTGAAAGGAAGCCAAGTTCGATACAAAAATTACAGATATTTTAATGGCACCAAGTTCCATAGTGGTTTCTTGAATCATATCTCATCATCATCATCATATCAGCCGAAGGAAGTCCACTGCTGGACATAGGCCTCCCCCATGGATCTCCACGACGACCGGTTCTGCGCTGCCCGCATCCAGCGGCTTCCCGCGACCTTCACCAGGTCATCGGTCCACCGAGTGGGAGGCCTGCCTACACTACGCTTTCCGGTGCGTGGTCGCCACTCGAGAACTTTACTGCCCCAACGGCCATCTGTTCTACGAGCAATGTGCCCCGCCCACTGCCACTTAAGTTTAGCAATTCTGAGAGCTATGTCGGTTACTTTGGTTCTCTTACGGATCTTCTCGTTTCTGATTCGATCACGCAGAGAAACTCCGAGCATAGCACGCTCCATTGCCCTTTGGGTGACCTTGAGCCTTCTTATGAGGCCCATAGTAAGCGACCATGTCTCAGATCCGTACGTCATCACTGGCAACACACATTGGTCGAAGACCTTGGTCTTAAGACACTGCGGTATCTGGGACGTAAAGATAATGCGAAGCTTCCCGAACGCTACCCAGCCGAGTTGGATTCGACGATTGATCTCTTTCTCGAAGTTGGACCTACCTAACTGGACTGTTTGTCCCAGGTATACATATTCGGTAACAACTTCGATTGTAGAGCCTCCAACCTTCAGAGGAGTAGGTATGACACGGACGTTTGACATAAATCATAACTACGGGACTTCAAATTGAAATCTTACTATTATTATAAACGCGAAAGTTTGTAAGAATGTATGGATGTATGTTTGTTACTCTTCATGCAAAAACTACTGACGTATCTGGCTGAAATTTGGTAAGTAGAGAGATTAGGACCTGGATTACCACATAGGCTATGCTTGTGGCTCGCGCACTGCGCACCCTCGAAAAGTCATAGAAACGTTGTCCACGCGGGTAAAGACTAGTATTTAATATCTTGAACTAAGATTAAACGGTTTTAGATGCTCAAAAAAATGTATTATGATCTCCGATTCTAATGGTGTAACTTGGCAAGATTTCACTAAGGATTTAACTACCCAATTATATTCTATATTGGTATTTGGCGTATATTTTTAAAGATTACGTAGGCTTTGCTTGCTTGGCGGCGTGACTATTTAAAATTGCCAAGTTACACATTTTAGTAGCAATAATTTTCGAAATTTGCAAAATTTGTAATTACTACGGTGAAAAAAAAACACAATTTCGAAAAACCTAAAAACTTTTAGGTACAACATTGCATTGTCACGCGATATACATACCTAAGCATGCAGAATTTCAGCTCAATCGGAAACTGGGAAGTGGGTCAAATTTAACTTGCAAGATTTCACCCGAACAAACATACATATGTATATTGCACGTTAAATAAAAGCTTGTAAAAATATGCTTTGTGTATTCACAGATTGCAATACACTACAAAACTAGTAGTACTAGCATAGAGAATAATATAATGAGATAAATCTCACGCAAAATGTCTTTGAGCCGACCTCAACTAACTCCTGGCAGTTCAGGGAGGAACCGATAGTGTCAATCTTCAGATGACACAACCCCCCCTCACTAGCACGACAAATACAACCCCCTAAGCGGTAGCTCCCATCTGGAGCACCGCGGCGCGCCCTCCCCCCCTGTCCAGGTTGGGGGTCGCCTCAGGCTTAAAGGCCCCTACGGGCAAAACTATCCGCAGGTGTTGTTTAGTGGGTACGCACAGATTAGCTGTGCGTTCCACATAACCCGTACAGACGGCTGTACGGGTATCCATGAGGATTCACCGCCTCCCTTCCGCTGATGGGTGCAAAAAAAGCAATAAGTTAGCCCTCTCTGGTAATAAAACTTTATAATGGAAAAAAGGACCGGTCGTCGTGGAAATCCTTGGGGGAGGCCTTTGTCCAGCAGTGGACGATTAGTGGCTGATATGATGATGATGATGAATGGAAAAAAACAATTTTAGTGTCTTTTTTCTGTTAAAGCTTGATAAATACCCAGATAACATGTTTAGACCAGAAAATGTTTAATATCCATTTCTGGTCAAAATCTGTTAAATGGGACATATCATTTTCGTATCAAATATTTTTGGTTTTTTCTTGACACATTCCACATAACAAGTTAGCTACGCCACCTGCGTTTTTCTTGACACATCCCACATAACAAGTTCGCTACGCAGGTGAACTGTGTTTACGAAGTAACTAGTATCTCATCTGTGCCTGTGTAAGTAACTAGTATCTCATCTGTGCCTGTGTATGCATTGCAGTATGGTTAAGGATATATGTAAGTATGCATAACATAACTGATTCTTTATATTTTTAACCGACTTCCAAAAAGGAGGAGGTTCTCAATTCGATTATGTCTTTTTTTTATGTGTGTTACCTCAGAACTTTTGACTGGGCCAACCGATTTGTATGATTCTTTTTTATTTGAAAGCTAGTGCTTCTCGTGTGGTCCCATATAAATTTTATCAAAATCGGTGTAGTACTTTATTAGAAAATTAACAAAAACAAAAAATAATAATGCAAAAATGTACTAAGTTGTTGCGATGGAAGTCGGTTTTTTAACGTGTTTAGCGTTTTTTTTGTTATTATAAGTATGTAGCACGTATGTAGACCACTGTGAGCACCTAGAAAAACAATTCAGGTTAAATGGTGCTAGATGATAGATTGTTTTGTACTTTGGTTTGAAATTGGTAAACAAAAAGAAATTTAAACCCCAGATAATTTCCAACAATAGGAGTAGCGTGATTTGTTAGTACTAATTTAGTTAATTTTTTGTAATGTACGAGTACTTCCTGTGAACTAGCAGATATCAATAAAACATGTATATGTACTTATATAATACTAGCTGTCCCGGCGAAATTCGTTCCACCCTACACTAACAGCGCCATCTACCGGGCTGATTTGTGAATCTAAACCATCCTCAAACCCCCTGGAATACACACAAAAAAATTCATCAAAATCGGTCCAGCCGTTTAGGAGGAGTTCAATGACTAACACACGGACAGAAGTATTATATATATATAATATGATATGTGTCTTAATCTTTAGCTTTACTTTATTTTATATTAAGTAACTAATACTGTAATTATATTTTTATGTATTTTTTGACGAATAAATTTCATTTCTTTCTTTCTTCTTTCTAAAACGTAATAACGCCGCCTAGCAATAAGGCCGCCTATCCTACTAATATTATAAATTTTGGATGTATGTTTGCTATCAAATCACACCAGAACCGCTGGACGTTGTTTTCTTCTTTTTCCTGTTGTGATGCAATAACGATTACTGTATTGTATTATTGTATCGTTTATATTATATAAACAAACACCGTGACATGAGATATACACATGCATTTTTTTATGTGTATTTGCTAGGTATGGAAATAGGTTATAAAGTATATTTCATTATGACAAAAATAACGTTTGCCGCATCGGCTAGTATCAAATAAAAATATGCGTTCGGGAATTTACAAATTATTCTAACTACGAAACTAGTTAAAAAACTAAACTAAAAACCACACTTTTAAAGCACATCAAACTAAAAAGTGAAAAATAATTCTTAATATAAAATGAAAACAATAATGAACGAAAAATACTAGAATTATTGTAAAAAAAGCGTGGGTTGCTCGATATATACGAAAAATATGGCACCAAGCGCCCCACGCTTTTTTCACAATAATACTAATATTTTTCGTTCATTATTGTTTTCAGCTTATATTAAGAATTATTTTTTAAGCGTGATTTTTAGTTATTTAAACTATATTTGTTTTTAAATTTTAGATTGATGTGCATATAATTCTGGCGATTATTATTGTATTATCACTGACTCGTGATAAATGTACAAAGTTTGAATTCAATCTCGAGTGCAAAAGAGTCGGTTACAAACATACATACATACAGGTGAAGCTAATAAAAGAGTAATAAAAAAGCGTGAAGTTATCATGAGTCTCCCAAACTTATCTAACTATGCGAGTGAAGATGCGGGGAAAAGCTAGTAATCATCATGTCAGATGAAAGACATCCACAAATAAACACAGGTCTCTCCCAAGGATTTCGACAACGAATGGTCCTGCGCTGCCCGCATCGAGCACTGCAGCTTCTTGCTACCTTCACCAGGTCGCCGCTCCACTGAGTGAGAGGTCTTTCTATGCTACGTCTTCTAGTGCGCGGTTACCACTCAATAACTTTACTGCTTCCGTTCTACGAGCTATGTACGCCACCAACTGCCACTTAGGTTATTTAATTCTTTGGTTCTTCTTTAGGTATCCTTAATTTTAATAAAATAAATAGAACATTTTCGCATTGAACCTGTTCCTTAAACTTTTAACATAATAATTGAACTGCCTATTACGTGAACGTTAATTAACAAACTAACTTTTCTTATTCCAACAAGTAAGTAACCCACCCACGTAGATCGTTAAGCTTACTGTTCTCGATTTGTAACCATCATTGATATACAGGGTGTAATGGAGAGCCTTCCGAAGCAAAGTATATATATTAGTACTAACATACAGTATGGACACTCCCTGCCGCTCTCATGATTGCGACCTCACCCTCTCGTCACCCAGATTGATACAGATTGGTTACAGTTTGGTTGTCGAACGTATAGGATTTCACCGGGATTTTGTTTGCTCCGTCATTTGAGGTGAGGTCGCAATCTAGAGAGCGGCAGGGAGTGTCCATACTGTATGTTAGTACTAATATTTATGCTTTGCCTGAAGACTGAAAGGGCTCAATCAGTTCATAATTTTGCATCATATTCCATTGGAATTTCCTTTTGTAACTTTTACCCTGAAAGGAGAATAATGTTTTTCGGTTGTTGTGTGAATGTATGTATGTCTGTTTCTTTGGCTGAATCTGTAGCCTAAACGACTTAATGGATTTTGGGGTGCGAGGTATCGGTAACTCGTCTTGATCCCGAGAGTGACATAGGATACATTTTAACTTGGTTGCACATAAAAAATAGAGGTAATGTTTTTCGCAGTTGTGTTTCTAATTTTTAATTAAAAGGTTAGGTTAACCATTTTATTGTAAGGTTATTCTGGCTATTTCTTGTAAACTTCAAACCTTAAAAAAAGGACTTTTCATACAAATCGATCAGGTGATTGACCAATTTTGTATGGAGAGGCCAACATTTTCTTTCAGAATCGAGTATATGTTCCTTGGGGAAAGTTGTTCAATTTGATGAGTAGATAATGTGTTAGTGTACAGTTTTTTACACGCTGTATAAATATCCTTTGTACCATTGCTCCTCTAAAAATCTTATTTTATTCACCGAAAACAGTGAGTAAAAAGCTCTTTTAATCACTATTTTGATGTTTGAATTTAGAATACACCAATAAATTCGACCTCGCATCTCAGCTATACAACCTCCTTGCGCAAAAAATACTCGATACAAACTCCTAATCCAAAGAATATTTGACATAAAAACTCCGTGTGCAAATAACTCCTCGAGATTTGATTGTTCGATATTTTCGAAAAGGGGTTTCACATTAGAATAAAAACTTTTTTGTGTTCTTTACTGTCATTTTTCATTAGTAAATTGGCGCTATTTCGAAAACTTTAATTTGTACGAACACAAAGAAAATTACTCTTTATTTTAGTAATTGTTTCAATTTTAATGAATATTTTAATTCATTTAACATTACTTTTTTCTTCATTTAATGTCTATTTTCGCTTAAATGTTTCTTTTTCTCGGAGTCATGGTATAAAGTAGGTATAGTATGCAACTTTTGTATAAAACGGATTTATATCGAGGACCATGAATCACTTGCGTCGCTCAGGGTTCTAATACTTGAATCATCAGTAATTAGAACCCTTCACTTGCTCATGATTCATCTATGGCCCTCGCTTTGAATCCATCCTTTATTCACTAGTTGCATAATATACTATTATACCATTGCTCCTCTAAAAAGCTTACTTTATTCACTAAAAACAGTGAATAAAAAGCTCTTTCAATCACTGTTTTGGTATTTGAATTTAGAACACAGCAATATAATATTCGACCTCCATCTCGGCTATAACCTCCTTGCGCAAAAAATACTCGATACAAACTCGTAATCCAAAGAATATTTGACATACAAACTCCTTGTGCAAATAACTCCTCGAGATTTGATTGTTCGATGTTTTAAAAAAGGAGTTTAGCATTAGAATAAAAACTGCTTTGTGTTCTTTTCTGTCATTTCATTAGTAAATTAGCGCTATTTTGATTACTATAAGTTGTACGAACACAATAAAAAAAATTCTTTATTTTAGTAATAGTTCCAATTTCAATGAACATTTTAATTAATTTAACATTCCTTTTTCTTCATTAAATAATTATTTTTGCTTTAATGTTTCTTTTTCTCGGAGTCATGGTATAATAGTACATTTAAGCGATTTCTTCCATCCAACCTTTGGTGAATGGAGGAGACGCGAAAGTAAAACTTTTTATCAGGTTGTCCAAGTACTTTAACTATTAAGTAAATAGAGTATTCTAATAATTATGTCTGTAGAACCGTTCACTATACGTGGCCCGAGGCGCACTTAGTCAATTTAAATTTTTGATATGACAAGACGGTAATTGCCCAGACGCGCTTAACTATTATGTTTACACGCTCGTTGACATTAATAAGGGTCATGCATAATCAGTCGGTGATGATTAATAACGCTCTTAAATTGTAACTATATTTTAAAAGAAGCAGTGTCAAGGAGAGAGTCGTGTGCTAACATGGCGCATAAAGTGTTGTTAATCGTGGTTTTAATCACAATTATATTTAATTGCCCCTGTTTTGAACTCCGGCATACTGAAAGGGGCAAAATAATAGAGAACGCAGGTAATTGAAGTGGATCAGAAACCTTTTTGCCACAAAATCACGACAAGTTATGGGAGATCACGATTTTTCAAGAAAAAGTTCAATTCAATTCAATGTTCCCTTATCATCATCATCATCATATCAGCCGAAAAACATCCACTTTTTTTATTAAACATTTGAGTGCGTTTGACTGCACCTCACCTGATGGTAAGTGCCAATGCAGCCGAGGATGTAACACGCAAGCTCAAATAGTGCCTATTCACTCTCGTTTTGAAGATTCCTAAATTATATACGAATCGGGGAATATAGACGCCGGCAGGGAATTCCACTCCTTGGCCGTTCGTACGATGAAGAAAGAAGCAAAATGCTAGACAAAGACTTATAACAATATTCTTTATTGTTAAACAATAGAAATGAAGAAAGAAACTTAGAAGAAATATTACAACTATTCATCATATGAGCGTCGGTGGCTCAACCGGTAACGACTCGGTCCATCTAACCAGAGGTACCGGGTTCAAATATGGACGGCCAATGTACCAATGAGTTTTTCAAAAACTTACGTAGGTACATATCATTACCGATTGCTTTAACGGTGAAGGAAAACATCGTGAGGAAACCTGCACAGGCCTGCGAAGAAACTCGAAGGTTGTGTGTGAAGTCGACCAACCCGCACTGGGCCCGCGTGGTCGACTAAGGCCTAATCGCCCTGATTCAGGGTAGGCTCGAGCCCCTCGGTGGGGACGTATATGAGCTGATATAATATAATGAAAATTCATCATATCAGCTCCTATACGTCTCAACTGAGGGATTCGAGCCTACCCTCAATTAGGACCACGCGGGCCTAGTGAGTGTTGTTCGACTTCACACACAACCTTCGAGTTTCTTCGCAGGCGTGTGCAGGTTTCCTCGCGATGTTTTCGTTCACCGAAAGAATATCGGATAAACGTACATGTGATTTCAAAATTCGAAAACACATTGGTGCGTGACAGGATGTGAACCACGACCTCTCGGACAGGAGGCAGCGACCCTAAACGTTACGCCACCGACTCTCTTCTTACAATCATTATTATTTGAAATTATTTACAATTAATTATTTTTGGTAGACTTTGTACAGAGTAACATTGGAAGTGTCGCTAGAAGTTTCCTCGAGGACAATAATGGATTTTATCCGATCAAGGACATGGACAGGCTCGATGTTTATAGAAATCAAGAAGATACTTTAATTCAGAGTAACTACGGTGCATTCGTGCAAAACAACTTCGGCTCTCATGTTGACAACCATTTCAGAGACAATGATATTGATGCTATTGGAAAATCTGGTAAGATTTTAACCGCCTCCGTGGCGTATAGGTTAGTTTATTCGCTTCACACCAGGAGGTCTCGGAGAGGGTACGGCTCTAGCAAAAAATTGCACTTTTTTAACTTAATATTTCGCAAACCAATTCCTGAAACGCTCAGTAGTTTTGAAATACCTTTCAACGATACCCCACATGCTAGGGTACGCTAACAAAATCATCCCCTCTTTAAACTAACACTCTATGGATTACGTTGTTCGAAATAAATGTTTTGATTGATTGATTGATTGATTTACATGTCGGGGAGGTACAAGATTTTATTGTACCACTTTTTCGACCGGATTAATGTGTATACCCATGCCAAATTACAGCTTTCTAGTACGTTTTAGTTAAGCCGCGGACAGATGGAAAGACGGACAAACAGACAGATAGACAGATATGGCGAAACTATAAGGGTTTCTTGTTGACTTCGGAACTCTAAAAATGGTTAACATTAGTTTTTAATATCTGAAATTTTACTATTTCTCATTACTAGGCGTTAGAGACCCTCAAACATCATATAAATAACGTTTTTATCTTATCTTTATAAGTGGGGGCTGCAGTTGCAGCGGCAATTCGATCTTTTGTGTCTACACCTCTATTACCTTTGCACCCCAACGTACTCGAAGATGTGCTGCATCAATGCAGCAATTCCGCTGATTGTAAGGTGCTTGTAGTCCTCCGGTTTTGGGTAGACATCACCTAGGAGGTACATACGCTTGCTAGCCAGGACATCGCAGTGACAAAGTAAGTGTTCCATTGATTCTGCATCTTCACTGCCCTGCAGGTCGGGCCACTCGTCAGGCCGATTTTTTGCAGGTGTGCGCTTGTGGCAAAGTGGCCCGTCAACGCTCGTGTTACAGCCCTGACGCGCGTCCCGCTGTTATTCTAAATGTACTTGGTTGCCCCTGTAGTGACCTCACTGATGCAGACCTTAGAGTGTTTATGTCCATCCCTGTATAGCCAAGTCAATCTGTGTCTTTCCTGAAATTTTACTACTCCTCATTACCAGGTGTCAGTGACCATCAAACATCATTTTAATAATGTTCACTCGGACGCTAATCGAAACAATGCAGACCCGACTTTTTCCATATTAAGTGTTTGCTAAAATTGTATGGGAAGTCCCACCTTCCTAAATGAAATAATATTTTTTTGTTATTACTAAATTGATGTTTTGCAACTTTTATACTTTTTGGAAAACTGATAACTCTTTTTTCCGTATTTTGCGAGCTTACTGTAGTATTTTTTTCCACAAAATCTCAAAGAAATCAACCAATGCATTTTGCATACAAAACTTGAAAAATAAATGGGCTTTAACTCGAAAATCATTGGTTTCCGACCCGTAGTTAGTACGACTTTTTTGTTCCAAATTAGATATAGTTAAGTTCTTGAGTAGCGACCAAGCACCGGAAAACGTAGCGTATATAGGCAGGCCTAACCGACGACCTGGTGAAGATCGCGGAAAGCCGATGGATGCGGGCAGCGCAGGATCGGTCGTCATGGAAATCCTTGGGGAGGCCTTTGTCTAGCAGTGGAAGATTTTCGGCTGATACGATGATGCCCTTACAAGGATCACGTCGAATTTCCTATCACCCTGTATAAGCGGAGCGCCAAGAAAATTCAAATTTACCATTCTATTTGCTCTAGGCGACATCTGTTGATGGCTAAAGAAACTCCATTTACGAGTAGCTTGCTTGCCTGATGATTCAGTCTTGAGCCACACCCAGGAAACTGCATACAAATGGTAATAAAATGACATTTCTACAAACAAATAACGGAGCAAACAAAATCACGGCGAAATCCCATATGTTCAAGAACCAAACTGTATCAATATGGCTGAAGAGGGGGTAAGGTCGCAATATAGAGAGCGGCAGGGAGTGTCCGTACTGTATTTTAGTACTTTAGTACTAATATATACTTTGCTTGAGCTGTGGACCTGTTTGTGGCGCGTACTGGAGGTGTCGTTATAGACGTATTCCTGATCCTGCTCGTAGCCATGACCGCTTGTAAATTGATCCTTAATTGATTTTATTTACATGTTTGCAGGAAGAAGTACCGAAGACGCATCCTATAATCCTCCTGCAAATGGGCATAATATAAACATTTATCGAAAGAACTACAATAGTCCTGTTTATAAAATTGATGTGAAAAGTCCTGAAGATTTCGTAAAATACATGTTTGCCGAACCAAATTATAAAGACACTGACGTAGCTGGAATTGACTTCCAACCTAGCGTTACGAACTCCGGAGAGTATACTGGTGTTAATGGTGATCATCGCGATCACGTTTCGTCGTATGATTCCCACGAGGAGCGCAATATTTCCGGAGAGTATACTGGTGTTAACGGTGGTCATCGCGATCACGTTTCCATCGAGGAAGTTGAAATTTACTAACGAAACCTTTGAGACATATTAGCGTACCGAAGACAGAGAGTCTAATTTATTAATTGAAATTAAAGCATGTGAAAAGGTTAACCGGTTTATATATTTGAAAATTTTACATATTTGTATTTTTGGAACTTCATACATATTTAGAATAAAAAAGAATGTGGGTACCTACTAATAAAAATAAAACTGAAAAAAAGAATAGTTTTATTTGTTTTTATTAGCTGTTAACCGCGACTTTATCCGCGTGGATAACCGGAAACTGGACATGACAAATTATGAAAATCAATTTTATTGAGATCCTTAAAGAAAATTAATTGAGTTCCTAGGAACTCGAATCTAGATTCGAAAAATAAAACCATTTGTTGATTAACATTGCGAAACAGACGCTCACAGGAAACTGCACGCAGGGAATCATAAGTCGCGGGTTCGATTCCCGGCGCGGTCAACTTGTAAGACTCAGTTTGGTTGGTGGTAGGGCATTTTTTAAGCCCGCCTGGCTAGCTATCACCATATTATCTTATCTAAGTCTTGCCGCCAAACATCAGTGTTTACAAAATTGATGTGTTCCGGCATGAAGGTAAGATAACCAGATCTCCATTGCGTTGGGGAATCTTGGTAAGCCCGCTTTCATCTTCGGCATCATCATCACTTACCAAACCAACCAACCACCATACCATATTAAATTTTCAATCTTGAAGTAAAACAGCTGTGACATACTGATGGACAGACAGATGGACAGACAGATGGACATGGCGAAACCACCAGAGTTCCTAGTTTGTGTTAATGGATATATCCCAACGAAACATGAAATGGGGCCACAAACATGTTAAAAAACCGACTTCCATCGCAACAACTTAGTACATTTTTGCATTATTATTTTTGGTTTTTGTTAATTTTCTAACAAAGTAGTACACCGATTTTGATTAAATTTATATGTGACTACACGGGAAGCACTAGATTTCAAATAAAAAAAATTATCAAACCCAGTCAAAAGTTCTGAGGTAACACACATAAAAAAAAACATACAGTCCAATTGAGAACCTCCTCTTTTTTGGAAGTCATTTGAAAAGTGAAATGGGGCCAAGTTGGATATTAAAAAATTACAGCGGTCTAAATCGATAGGTACTAAGTTCTATAGTGGTTCCTAATATATAATAGCTACGTAACTTCAAATAGAAATATTTATTTTAGACTTCTCCAAATAATAGATAATGTACAACGGTTTTCAGTTATATTCCAATATAACCCACGCGTATACAACCATCTGCCCCTAGACATTTCTGACGTGCCGAGTGACCGGATGTTCAAAACTAAACTTAAAAACTGGCTGATCGAAAAGGCGTTCTACACTATAGACGAATATTTTGCGCTCAAACTGTAATAAAATAATACAATATTATTATTGTTTTTACATTATTTCTTTTATTATTATTATGACTTTTTCGTAAGTATTGACTATTGTGATAATTTGTTTATTTTATTTTTTGACGTGTAATGAATATTGCAAATAAAATATTATGAATTATTATCCTTGAGGGAGGCCTTTGTCCAGCAGTGGACGATTTTCGGCTGATATGATGATGATTACCCACGGCCGGTGTCGCCTTTTTCTTTTCGAACTTGGCGGACACACTGCCGTGTATCTAGACCCCTCAATCTCGCTGAGGACGCGATCATTTAAAGTTGACACCAGCTTGTTTTAAAGTACTGGTGAGTATTGCCCGCTTACACACCCGAGAGATATCTTTACACATTTATTATAACAGCTCATATACGTCCCCACCGAGGGGCTCGAGCCTACCCTGAATCAGGGCGATTAGGCCTTAGTCGACCACGCGGGCCCAGTGCGGGTTGGTCGACTTCACACACAACCTTCGAGTTTCTTCGCAGGCGTGTGCAGGTTTCCTCACGATGTTTTCCTTCACCGTTAAAGCAATCGGTAAGTATGTACGTAAGTTTTTGAAAAACTCATTGGTACATTGGCCGTCCAGATTTGAACCTTTACACATATATTTATTTATATATTATTATTACATAAAAAGTATGTAACAAGTATGTATCAAATCATTTGTGCAGCATAAGCCGATAAAACGGCCAAGCAGCGCTTTTTTCCGACTTGGTTTAGAAGTATTAAAACTTCGAAGCGAAAACTTCTTTAATTTAATATAGCCTATGTTTGACAGTGATAATAATGTGGCTTTTCACAGGTGAAAGAATTTTTAGGAGCCGGTCCAGTAGTTCCTATGATTACCCCCTAAAACAAACAAAAAAAAACATATCTATTAATCTATCTATTCTATTCTATTTTCTATTCTATTCTATCTATATCTATAATATAATAAAACTGTAACGGGGCCGCGTCTGTACATGAAATATTTTTGGAAAATAATCACTGTGGTGGACATTACTAACGATATAGAGGCCAAAACAACAACTTTTGGAATTTTTGTCTGTCTGTCTGTCTGTCTGTCTGTCTGTCTGTATGTTC
This sequence comes from Coleophora flavipennella, assembly GCA_947284805.1. NCBI lineage: Eukaryota > Metazoa > Arthropoda > Insecta > Lepidoptera > Coleophoridae > Coleophora > Coleophora flavipennella. The sequence continues at coordinate 6,517,867 of OX369295.1, forward strand.
GCGCATCACGCAAAAACTACCGGGCCAATTTTGATGAAATTTTGTATGGTGGTTCCTTATAGCCCGGGGTAACATATAGGATACTTTTTATCCCGGAAAATTGAAGAGTTCCCGTGGGAAAATTAAAAGTATTCATTTATAGAATGGCTCACCACGCAAATGTGGCTTGACATATTACAATCTAATTTTACACTTTGATACCCTATATCGCGAACTAAAACTGGAACATTGTGAATCCCAAAAAAATTAAAGGTTCCTGCAGGAGTGCAAAAAATTGTATTTTTAGAATGGCTCAATGTAACAATATGAAACCTTTACATTGGGATGGGGTGTTTTGACCATCATTGTATAGTCGGGTATTCTTTATCCCGAAAAACTAAAGAGGTCCCGTGGGAAATTAGATCTATTGATACTTACATTAATAACAATAGAGTACTTTTTTCTCCATATTAGCTACACATACCACACATAATAATCATAGCAGCAGAATGTCAATAGATGGCACTGCAGGGATAATAAAACGCGCTCAAGTTGTATTAAAACATTAAAATATTATTTCATACTTTTGATTGGATTTCTTTTATGTATTTTTCAGCATACGCTACTTTACACAACTTTTACTCTGGAACTATGGCACGTAGCGATGTGTCTCATAGACGAACCGATAGGTATTTTTTTTACAGATTCCAATGGTGTAAAAAAATTAAAAACACATAAATCGAGTTTAGCATTTTTTATCAGGAGGCACAGACATGGGAACTCTTCTGACGGCGACTATTTGCGTGTGGCAGTTGCTCTCCGCCTGCAATATCAATATCTGTGATAGGTTCACTCAATCAATGTATTTGCGGGTCCACGGTGGAGGCAATTGGCCATCAAGCACTGAGTTGCGGTCATTGTTTGTGAAGATTCCCACGTCACCAATTCCTTAATGACCTCACTCGGAGGGTACTGGTCTCTGCCAGATGGAATATTCCATCTTCGATGCAGCCGCCGGGCTTTAGTCGATGTGATGGAAAAAGGCCGGAGGGTTTAAACAGGTGCCATGGCAGAGAGGAACGTGCCTGCTCTGGGACGCCACTTTTTCTGCCTCTCACCTTACCCGTACGGTACTGCTGCTCAATTTGCGGCGAGAAAGAAGCATAATAAGTACTCGATCTTGGAGGCAAATTACTGCTTTGTGCCGCTGGTCTGTGGGACAACCGGCTGCTGAACCGTTCATTAAGGAGATTGGCAGTCGCCATCGAGAGAGGAGACGTGACGCCCGCTCCGGGTCCTACAGCTGCTAAGGTTGTCTATTGCCATCCAGCGCGGCAACGAGAAGTGCGTTAAGGGCTCCTTTGGAGCTAATACGACTCGAGGATTTGACCCATATTAATATTTTTAGGAAATTTTATTACTACATTGATATAATGATTTGAATTAGTTTTTGATAATATAGGTATATGTGTTATTTCATCATATCAGTTTATATACGTCCCCACCAAGGGGCTCGACCTGCCCTGAGTTAGGGCGATCAGGCCTTAGACGATCACTGGGGCCCATTGCGGGTTGATTACACACATAAGCTTCGAGTTTCTTCGCAGGCGTGTGCAGGTTTCCTTACGATGTTTTTCTCACCGTAAGAGCGTCGGATAAACGTACATACGAGTATGAAATCGATATTCGTATAGATCTTGGTAAGTAACAGGATTCGAACCACGGCCTTCTGGACAGGAGGTAGTGGCCCTAACCGTTACGCCACCGATGCTCTATATATGTCATTTAAGATTTAGAAATCCTTACTTAATATTATAAATGTGAAAATGTGTTTGTTTGTTTGTTACCTATTCACACTTCAACACCTCTACCAATCTTGATGAAATTTGACATGCAGGTAGCCTGTACCACTGGGAATGAAGTAGTCTACTTTTTATCTCTGGAAATTATCATAGCCCGATGCAGTTCCTAAAGAAACTAAAACAATACTCTTTGTTCGTTAAGTAATTTAAAATCGCAACGAAAAAATGGATTGGTGTGATTTTTAGCACAGAGATTAATTTACTAATAAGTATATTCTATAATAAAGCGTCGGTGGCACAACCGGTAACGACTCGGTCCATCTAACCAGAAGTACCGGGTTCAAATCTGGACGGCCAATGTACCAATGAGTTTTTCAAAAACTTACGTACATCCTTACCGATTGCTTTAACGGTGAAGGAAAACATCGTGAGGAAACCTGCACACGCCTGCGAAGAAACTCGAAGGTTGTGTGTGAAGTCGACCAACCCGCACTGGGCCCGCGTGGTCGACTAAGGCCTAATCGCCCTGATTCAGGGTAGGCTCGAGCCCCTCGGTGGGGACGTATATGAGCTGTAATGAATGAATATTCTGAAATAGTTCCCGAGGGATCTGGGGACAACTTTTTTCTACGCTCGCGTACGTCGGTGGCGTCGCAACGGGGCAACGGATTAAAGTGATTTTTTGTATAGAATTTGTCGAGGGGGTGGGAAGTGACAAAGACTGCTAATCCGAATAGCCCGATACAGTTGCTGAGGGAATTGGAGAAAACTCATGTCCACGCTTGCGAGCTGATTGCGGCTCGCGTACCACTCACCCTCAAAAAGAGTCATAAAAGCTATGTCCACGCGGGCGAAGCCGCGGGCAAAAGCTAGTAATATAATAAAACTGTAACGGGGCCGCGTCTGTACATGAAATATTTTTGGAAAATAATAACTGTGGTGGACATTACTAACGATATAGAGGACAAAACAACAACTTTTGGAATTTTTGTCTGTCTGTCTGTCTGTCTGTATGTTCGCGCATCACGCAAAAACTACCAGGCCGATTTTGATGAAATTTTGTATGGTGGTTCCTTATAGCCTGGGTTAACATATAGGATACTTTTTATCCCGGAAAATTCAAGAGTTCCCGTGGGAAATTCAAAAGCATTCATTTATAGAATGGCTCACCACGCAAATGTGGCTTGACTTATTACAATCAAATTTTACACGTTGATACCCTTATCGCGAACTAAAACTGGGACATTGTGAATCCCAAAAAAATTAAGGGTTCCTACAGGAATGCAATCGATACTTACAATAATAACAATAGAGTACTTTTTTCCACATAATATTAGCTACACATACCACACATTATAATCATAGCAGCAGAATGTCAATAGATGGCACTGCTGGGATAATAAAACGTGCTTAAGTTGTATTAAAACAATAAAATATTATTTCATACTAGCTGTCCCGGCACAGATTACTAAATAGTTACTTCGGTCCCGGCGAACTTCGTTCCACCTTACACTACACTACACTACTCTACCCTACACTTCTCTACCCTTTACTACCCTACCCTACACTACCCTACCTTACACTACCCTACCCTACACTACCCTACCCTACCGTACACTACCCTACCCTACCCTACCCTACCCTACATACACTACACTACACTACCCAACCCTACCCTACACTACCCTACCCTACACTTCCCTACACTACCCTACCCTACACTACGCAAACCTACCCTACCCTACACTACACTACCCTACCCTACACTACCCTACCCTATACTACACTACCCTACCCTACCCTAACTACACTACACTACCCTACCCTAAAATTAATTATTTATTGACTGTTTTTTTTATATTTTTTTTTATTTAATTCCAAGCATTTTCATATTTATTCACCTTTTATACCTTTTCTGGACTTGCACAAATAATTGAATACCAAAATTAGCCAAATCGGTCCAGCCGTTCTCGAGTTTTAGCGAGACTAACGTGTGGCAGTTGCTCTCCGCCTGCAATATCAATATCTGCGAACCTCATCAATGTATTTGCGGGTCCACGGTGGAGGCAATTGGCCATCACTCACTGAGTTGCGGTCTTTGTTTGTGAAGATTCCCACGTCACCAATTCCTTAATGACCTCACTCGGAGGGCACTGTTCTCGGCCAGATGGAATATTCCATCTTTGATGCAACCGCCGGGCTTTAGTCGATCTGATCGCAAAAGGCCGGAGGGTTTAAACAGGTGCTATGGCAGAAAGGAACGTGCCTGCTTTGGGATGCCACTTTTTCTGCCTCACTCCTCACCCGTACGGTACTGCTGCTCAATTTGCGTCGAGAAAGAAGCATAGTAAGCACTCGGTCTTGGAGGCAAATTACTGCTTTGTGCCGCTGGTCTGTGAGACAACCGGCTGCTGTACCCTCAGAGGCATTTGCCTTCACAAAGGAGATTGGCCGTCGCCTTCGAGAGAGGTCCTACCTGCTGCTAAGGTTGTCTATTGAGATCCAGCGCGGCAACGAGTAGTGCGTCATGGGCTCCTTTGGAGCTGATACGACTCGAGGATTTGAGCCATATTAATCTTTTTAGGAAATTTTATTACTAGACTGATATAATGATTTGAATTATTTTTTTTTGATAATATTGGTATATGTGTTATTTCATCATATCAGTTTATATACGTCCCCACCAAGGGGCTCGCCCTGCCCTGACTTAGGGCGATCAGGCTTCAGACGATCACGCGGGCCCATTGCGGGTTGATTGACTTTACACATAAGCTTCGAGTTTCTTCGCAGGCGTGTGCAGGTTTCCTCACGATGTTTTTCTCACCGTAAGAGCGTCAGATAAACGTACATACCAGTATGAAATCGATAATCGTATAGATATTGGCAGGATTCGAACCACGGCCTTCCGGACAGGAGATAGTGGCCCTAACCGTTCTGCTACCGACGCTCTATAATATGTTATTTAAGATTTAGAAATCCTTTCTTAACCTTATAAATGTGAAAATGTCACAGTAATATATAAGTCATTGGAAAATGTGTTTGTTACCTATTCACACTTCAACACCTCTACCAATCTTGATGAAATTTGGCATGCAGGTAGCTTTATCACTGGGAATGAAATAGTCTACTTTTTATCTGAGGAAATTATCATAGCCCGATGCAGTTCCTGAGGAAACTCAAATAATACTCTTTGTTCGTTAAGTTATTTAAAATCGTAACGAAAAAATGGGTTGGTGTGATTTTTAGCACAAAGATGAGGTGGAAAATGATATAATTTAGTAATAAGTATATCCTGACATAGTACCCGAGGGATCTGGGGACAACTGTTTTCTACGCTCGCGCACGTCGGTGGCGTCGCAACGAAGCAACGGATTAAAGTGATTTTTTGTATAGAATTTGTTAAGGGGGTGGGAAGTGACAAAGACTGCTAATCCGAATAGCCCGATACAGTTCCTGAGGTACCTGGAGAAAACTCATGTCCACGCTTGCGAGCTGATTGTGGCTCGCGCACCACTCACCCTCAAAAAGAGTCTTAAAAGCTATGTCCACGCGGGCGAAGCCGCGGGCAAAAGCTAGTAATATAATAAAACTGTAACGGGGACGTGTCTGTACATTAAATATTTTTGGAAAATAATAACTGTGGTGGACATTACTAACGATACAGAGGCCAAAACAACAACTTTTGGAATTTTTGTCTGTCTGTCTGTCTGTCTGTATGTTCACGCATCACGCAAAAACTACTAGGCCGATTTTGATGAAATTTTGTATGGTGGTTTCTTATAGCCCGGGTTAACATATAGGATACTTTTTATCCCGGAAAATTCAAGAGTTCCCGTGGGAAAATCAAAAGTATTCATTTATATCATGGCTCACCACGCAAATGTGGCTTGACCTATTACAATCAATTGATACCCTTATCGCGAACTAAAACTGGGACATTGTGAATTTCAAAAAATTAAGGGTTCCTGCAGGAATGCAAAAAATTGTATCTTTAGAATGGCTCAACGTAACAATCTGAAACCTTTACATTGGAATGGGTTGTTTTGTCCATCATTGTATAGTCGGGTATTCTTTATCCCGGAAAACTAAAGAGGTCCCGTGGGAAATTATATCTATCGATACTTACAATAATAACAATAGAGTACTTTTTCCACATATTAGCAACACATACCACACATTATAATCATAGCAGCAGAATGTCAATAGATGGCACTGCAGGAATAATAAAACGCGCATAAGTTGTATTTAAAACATTAAAATATTATTTCATACTTTTGAGTGAATTTCTTTTATGTATTTTTCAGCATACGCTACTTTACATAAATCTAACTCTGGAACTATGGCACGTAGCGATGTGTTTTATAGACGAACAGATAAGTATTTTTTTTACAGATTCCAATCGTGTAAAAAAAATAAAAACACATAAATCGTGTTTATCATCTTTTAACAGGAGGCACAGATATGAGAACTCTTCTGACGGCGACTATTTGCGTGTGGCAGTTGCTCTCCGCCTGCAATATCAATATCTGTGAACCTCATCAATGTATTTGCGGGTCCACGGTGGAGGCAATTGGCCATCACTCACTGAGTTGCGGTCGTTGTTTGTAAATATTCCCACGTCACCAATTCCTTAATGACCTCACTCGGAGGGCACTGGTATCGGCCAGATGGAATATTCCATCTTTGATGCAGCCCCCGGGCTTTAGTCGATGTGATGGCAAAAGGCCGGAGGGCTTAAACAGGTGCTATGGCAGAGAGGAACGTGCCTGCTTTGAGACGCCACTTTTTCTGCCTCACTCCTCACCCGTACGGTACTGCTGCTCAATTTGCGGCGAGAAAGAAGCATAATAAGTACTCGGTCTTGGAGGCAAATTACTGCTTTGTGCCGCTGGTCTGTGAGACAACCGGCTGCTGAACCCTCAGAGGCCTTTGCCTTCACAAAGGAGTGTTAGGGGTCCTTGGTTAGGGACCAGTTGCTTAAGGTTGCGTGGAATGTTCAATGAAAAGGATAGATTTCAGTTCACGAATGTTTCGCTTATATCGGTTGCAAAATAGGATTTACAAACTTAAGTGTTTGTACGTATGTCTATATCTGGACGCGAGTTCGGGACGACTGACGAACAAAGCCGAGTCGAGCCACGATCGCTTACTCTGCGATATATGTGGTAGGTAGGTATGTACCCCTACATCACACCCCTCCTAAAATTTGGTAAACTGAAAAGTATACAAACCAAATTTTACAAATAAAATTCGAACAGAAGTTATACAGTATTACTAACGCATTAGGTACATTACGAAACAATCTCAAACAAAGTATGCAGTACAATAACATTGATGATACTTGATCCGCTGACTATGCGAGCGCTTTTATCAACATGAGCGGTAAGTATATTACATTTTTATAGGTAGTAGGTACATAGCTCTTACACTACTAAACTGATACAGAATAATACTTGGATAAGGTTCGATCTAACAAGTAAGTGACTATACATATTAAGTTAACAAGTCTGTTACATTACTTATACAAAATGAACGTTATCGATTTGAAATTAAAACTAAATTTATGTTTTGAGTGTAGTGAAACGTTGCTGAGCTTTAGAGCAGGATTGAAGAAATACCTGGGCGCATGCACACACTATGGTCTAGATAATGTAGAACTGCCCTGAGCACGAGTCTGGTGCGTCGGTATGCAGCGATCGCGTTGGTACGAGTATATACAGCAACTTCTAACTGCGTTCTCCAGATTCTCTCGCTGATTCAGCATCCGCTGACCACGCGGTGCGTTGTGTCGATTGATGCGGCGTGTTGGTACTTGCATGTTGCTTGACACGTGGAGACAAGTTTTGACACGTGGTGACGTTGACACGTGGAGACATGTGTTGACACATAGTGACAATGACACGTGCCTGAACTTCGTGGCGGGTACTGTAGGTTCCGCTACGTAACTCTCCTTCCGAGCGGGAGGTTGGTCCATGGTGAGTTGGCAGTCCAATGGTGCGATGCGGCATGTGCGTCGGGCGGAGACACTGCTGGGCCGATGTGCTCACTCGGGTCCATGACTCGGGTCGAGACGATAGGCGGTGAGTCGAGACGAGGAGCAGGTGCTTCAGGCGTACGGAGCAAGGGAAACAGGTTGACGCGGAGCGCGTGCTCGGTCCGTGAGCTGCTGAAAACTTGCTGCCTGGAGCGTGAAGCTGTAGGTTCGTCAGTTCGATTTGTCGTCGACAACTGCGAACCTGATGTGGCTTCGTTGCGTTGGACTGCGGACTGCTGTGGCTTACTTTACCGGCTGGAGGGTCGTTGTGGAGTTGCTGACGAAGGTGTGTCGATGTCTTCTGCCAAGGTTTCCTGTTCCTATTTACCGAGTAGGTATATATAGTCCAGATATAGACGAAGTGAGTCGTCCCGGTGAAGCGGAAATTAAGTCTATGTGCACAACACGAATATCACTTTTCACTCACAAGGGTGTCACCAATGTTAGGGGTCCTTGGTTAGGGACCAGTTGCTTAAGGTTGCGTGGAATGTTCAATGAAAAGGATAGATTTCAGTTCACGAATGTTTCGCTTATATTGGTTGCAAAATAGGATTTACAAACTTAAGTGTTTGTACGTATGTCTATATCTGGACGCGAGTTCAGGACGACTGACGAACAAAGCCGAGTCAAGCCACGATCGCTTACGCTGCGATATATGTGGTAGGTAGGTATGTACCCCTACAGGAGATTGGCCGTCGCCTTCGAGAGAGGAGATGTGACGTTAGGTCCTACCTGCTGCTAAGCTTGTCTATTGCCATTCAGCGTGGCAACGAGAAGTGCGTCATGGGCTCCTTTGTAGCTGATACGACTCGAGGATTTGACCCATATTCATATTTTTAGGAAATTTTAATACTAGATTGATATAATGATTTAAATTAGTTTTTTGATAATATAGGTTTGTTTGTTTGTTTGTTTGTAAACTCTTTATTGATCTTTGTTACAAAACATAAAAAATATATAATATAAAAAAAAAAAGGCGGACTTATCCCTTACGGGATCTCTTCCAGTCAACCTACTGATAACGTTTGAGATTTACATCAAAGAAAAAGGTAAGTGCAAAAGTTACAAACACGACTTTCTATGATCTATACCTTAATATTAAGTAATTAATTATACATCTATACAGAAATATTTAAAAGTAATTAACAATATCACTTATATATTAATGCCTAGTAGTAAATACTTATAAATCAATGAAAAATACTTATAAAAATAATAATAAATACAATAAACATTATATAATAATAAATAAATAATAAATATATAGGTACTTAAATATATATACATATACGAGCTCAGGATTCAGTGTTGGGACTCCACATCTTCTTAATGGATGCCTTGAAGGTGGCTAAGGAAGGACTTAACCTAACATCGACCGGGAGAGCGTTCCAGAGACGTGCGGCTTGAACAGTGAATGATTTGGTGTAGGTGTCCGTGGTGTGGGAGGGGATTGCGAGGGCATAGGTTTTGCTGGAGCGCAACTTGGAGTCCACAGAGGTACGGAAGTTAAACCTCTCTCGGAGATATCGAGGAGCAGTAGGGTTGAACAATACATTATAAAGAAGGGCTAAAGTATGGGAGTCCCTGCGTTGACGGACGGCCGGCCAATTTAGTTTTACACGATATTCAGAGATGTGGTCGTACTTCCGAAGGCCAAAAATATAACGGATACATAAATTTTGCAGACGCTCCAGCTTTAGGAGCAACTCAGCAGTGGGGTCTAGGAAAGCAACGTCACCATAATCTAGAAGAGGAAGGAGAAGAGTACGAGCAAGCAGAAGTTTAGTTGTAAAAGGTAGAAAATTCTGTAGGCGTTTTAAACTGTGAAAAGAGGCAAACATCTTTCTACTCACTTCGTTAATGTGTGCAGTCCAAGACAAGGTTTGGTCCATGATGATGCCAAGATTCTTAACGGTGGAGGATAAGGTTAATAATGTGTTATTAAAAACGAGATCTGGTGTCGTCATATTATGAAATTTTGAAATGAAGTAAGGGCTACCAATGACGATAGCTTGTGTCTTGGCTGCATTGATGACAAGCCCAAAGTTATTAGCCCACTCGGCAATGGTACACAGGTCAGCATTTATTGCAGCAACAGCCTGAGAAAAGTTGGAAAGGGGAGCAGCGGTATATATCTGCAGGTCGTCTGCATATAAGTGAAATGAAGAGCGAAGAGAGTTGGAAATGCTATTTATAAAAATAGAGAACAGAATAGGAGAAAGCACACCGCCTTGTGGTACCCCAGAACTTAAAGAACACCAGTCGGATAGTCGATCGTCGATTTTGACCAATTGAAAACGGTTAAAGAGATAAGACTTGAACCAAGAGAGGGCTGTTGGGGATAGGTTAAGAGATTCGAGGATACCGAGAAGAATATCGAAATCTACCGTGTTGAACGCGCTGCTGAAGTCCAAGAGAACAAGTAGCGTTAGCTCTTTTCTTTCTATGTTTAAACGGATATCATCGGTGATTTTGACAAGAGCCGTCACGGTACTATGTCCCGAGCGAAAACCAGACTGAAAGTCCGACAGTAGACCGTTCTCACGTAAGTGACGAGACATTCGCTGGTGCACCAGATGCTCAAGCACTTTGGACAACACTGGTAGAATCGATATTGGACGGAAGTCGGATAAGGAAGAAGGATTGAGTTTTTTGGGAATAGGAATTACATGAGCATATTTCCAAGAGGATGGGAAAACTCCGGATGAAAGTGAGCAGTTGAGAATATGAGTAAGGATAGGAGCGAGATGTTCTTGGATAGGATTTATCATATTAAGGCTTATACCGTCGTTACCGACGGCCATAGTCTTAATAGATTTAAGGATATTTAGGACTTCATTAACAGCTACCTCTCCCAGTTCAAAAGAGGAACAGTTAGGTCGAGGAATTGCGGACAAATGTGTAAAGGTTCTATGCTTTGTAGAAGTGTCTAAGCAGGTTGGTGACGTGCTGAAATATTTGTTGATATCATCAAGATCATTGAAATAGGAAGAAACAGGAGAACAAGTTTTACCTACACCAAGTGATTTTAAGAACTTCCATAACTTACTAGGTGGACTGTTCTCAATAGTAGCGTGGATATGTCTTCGTCTAGCCATTCTACATGCCTTGTTGCATTGGTTCCGCAAAATTTTAAACCTATCATGGTTATCAGCACTAGGGTGGTGGCGTAGGAATATACGTGCTTTATCTCTCTTTTCCATCAGGCGCTTGATGTCTGGCGTAAGCCAAGGTGAGGGGTAGTGTTTAACACGGACCGGCTTTAAGGGAGCATGTTTATCGTAAAGACTTATTAGTATGGTGTTGAAACCATCTAATTTATCGTTTACGTTTGAAGCTGTGAAAACTGAGTCCCAATCAGCTCCATAAAAATCTTCAAGAAACGCCTGATAGTCAATTGAGTTGAAATCACGTACCCAGATAATTTTGTGCTTCCTTTTAGGGACCTTGATCTTGAAAGAGGCATAGATAAGGTTATGTGCGGAGAAGGCAACAGCAGCGAGTTGGCCGTGAGTGGAAACTAAATCTGGAGAAGAGGTAATAATTAAATCAAGTAGAGAAGGAGGGCCATTATGAGGAAAGTGGGTAGCATCAAGGGGGAGAGTGTGAAGATCTAATGAGCGAAGGAGGGACAAAAGTTTATTGGAGCGGAGGTCATTTTTTATAAGACATGTATTGAAGTCCCCCATAATAATTATATGTTCATATTGAGAACGTAAGTCAGCGAGAGTAGTTTCCAATGTGTCAAAATAATTAATATTGCGATTGGGACTATAGAATACACCCAACATTATCTTAGTGTGGTGCAAGCAAACCTCCAGAAACAAGAATTCAGGACCCTGTAAAATGGGAGGAGACAAATAGATAGTTTTGGTAGAAATGTCACTTCGTAAGTAAATGGCAACGCCCCCATATCCCACTGACCTGGTTGCACCCCCACCAATATCTTTCACGCACGTTCTGTCATGTCTAATTAGACGGAAGCCTGGAATAGAGTAAAGTGTTGATGGCAGGGATGGCTTGAGGAAAGATTCTGATATAAGAATGGCGTGAATATTATCTACAGAAAATGTTATTAGCAGATCGGAAAAATGTGCCGCAATACTTTGTGCATTAATATGAACTACATTAAAGTTCTTAGGAAAGGAGGAGAACACTGCAGCCAGGTTCTCCCTAAGAGGAGGAAGGTTAGGTTCGTCACCTTCGGCACTCAAAAAGCTGTCTGAGGATGATAAATTAAAATATTCAGATTCTGAGTCAGATCTTAACACTCTGACATATTGAGCTCACAAATATATACTTTATAATACTAGTAAATAAATATAAAATATGTGTACAAAATAAACCTATGACTTACAGTTATAATTTAAGCCTATTTACTTGAGCTATTCAGCTATTCACCGGCAGCAAACAATAAACATTCAATTTTACAGAAAATCATACCGTTGTAATATTATTACATTTAGAAAATAGAAAATAACGGAACGTAGATGTGTAATGACCGAATTGTCACAAAAATAATGAAACGTACCTAACACTGATATCTTCTACTGTCAAGTGAGAGAAGATTAGTAGATCTGTGGAGAGAAGCGTGACAATTTACAGTATAACAAAAAGAATAAAATCACTCACTACGTTATAAACAACAGTGTTGCCAATTTAGCGACTTAGTGGCTAGATCTAACGTATTTTCGGAGCAGACTAGCAACAAAACAAAATAATAAAAAAAATAAAAAAATCGACGCTTCATACATTTTAGCGACTACAAGCACAGTACCACCTTACATCTAGCAACAGAATTGCCATTTTTATATTGTTCTAGCAACTTTTCAAACTACGACTAACAACTTTTTAACATATAGAGTTGGCATCACTGACAAAGAGTATAGAAATCACTATTACAAACAAAGCAAAGCAAAAAGAACAAGGCAGGTTAATCAAATTTCACAAATTTGTGTTAAACAGTAAAGTGCGGTAGAATTTAAATTATTACAAGAAAACCAAGTTATAGTACCGCCATTAATAAAATGAAAGGTAGGTAGTATTACTTGGAGAATCAAGTCACTTCATTTTTACAACCAGTACCAATCAATACAGGTTATGAATTTTATGACTTTGTTTTAGGTGCAGCTGTCTTAGCACTCCTGGCACTACGTGGTTTGCTTTGGTGGCCAGACAACGGCACTTGGAGTGGTTTTGACACGGGTGCAGATGAGCTGCCCGTTTGTTGCTGATGTATATCATCTGATTTGCCAGAATCCAAGAAACAGCGCAGCTCGGACATAGTCGTGACTGTTTTACGTATTCCATTTGCGCCAGCAAGAACTATTCTACCATTGTTGGTCCAGCTGCGGTTTACACCAAGTTCCTTGCGGGCCGCTACAAATACCGAGTGCCGTAAACTGGTTAGAAACTCTGAGATAGTGAAGCCACTGCCCTTCAAGTTCTTTTTGGCACCCCAGACTTGGTTTCTTGACTTCAGAGAACTAAAGCGAAGCAGAATGGGTCTCGGTTTAGCAGGATCTATTTTTTTGCCTAGCCGCATGCAATTTTCTAATAACTGGGGTGAGATCTCTGTCAGAGCCAGACTATCAGAACATAATTTGTGTACGAATGGGGATAGGTTTTCATTGTCCTTCTCTGGAACCCCATGCAGTAACAAAACATTAGCCCGGCCTTTCATTTCAAAGTTATCTAGCATCTTGAAAACAAGCTCCATCTGAGTTTTGAGGCCGGAGATGGCCTTCCATATAAAAGATTTGAAAGCATTAAACTCACTTGCCAGCACACCTGTGTCTGCTTTCTGCTGCTGGGGAGAAGACAAGGATTCCTCAAACGAAGCCATCTTTGTTGAGAACAGCAGTGTCATATCATCCATAGACTTCTTCAGTTCCGAAATGTGATCCATGGTATGTGCAGTGGTGTCAGCTCAGATAAAGGTGAAAGTGTGTTGTGATTACTAGTAGGAGTGACTGCCGGCGAGTTGCTGAAGTACTTTAACACATTTAGTTATTAGAAGGAGTGTTTTGGACTATTTTATCTAATATTAAATAGGAGCCCCAAAAAATGCGTGTTATTTCCTTAGCGCCTACCCGCAAAAAAAGTGTGTTATATATGTGTTATTTCATCATATCATTTTATATACGTCCCCACCAAGGGGCTCGACCTGCCCTGAGTTAGGGCGATCAGGCCTTAGACGATCACGCGGGCCCATTGCGGGTTGATTGACTTCACTCATAAGCTTCGAGTTTTTTCGCAGGCGTGTGCAGGACGATGTTTTTCTCACCGTAAGAGCGTCGGATAAACGTACATACCAGTATGAAATCGATATTCGTATAGATATTGGTAAGTGACAGGATTCGAACAAGATTTAGAAATCCTTATACTTAATATTATTAATGTGAAAATGTGTTTGTTTGTTTGTTACCTATTCACACTTCAACACCTCTACCACTCTTGATGAAATTTGGCATGCAGGTAGCCTGTATCACTGGAAATGAAATAGTCTAAAAAAAAGTCTACTTTTTATCTGTGGAAATTATCATAGCCCGATGCAGTTCCTGAGGAAACTAAAACAATACTCTTTGTTCGTTAAGTTATTTAAAATCGTAACGAAAAAATGGGTTGGTGTGATTTTTAGCACAGAGATGAGGTGGAAAATGATATAATTTACTAATAAGTATATCCTGACATAGTTCCCGAGGGATCTGGGGACAACTGTTTTCTACGCTAGCGCACGTCGGTGGCGTCGCAACGGAGCAACGGATTAAAGTGATTTTTTGTATAGAATTTGTTGAGGGGGTGGGAAGTGACAAAGACTGCTAATCCGAATAGCCCGATACAGTTCCTGAGGTACCTGGAGAAAACTCATGTCCACGCTTGCGAGCTGATTGCGGCTCGCGCACTACTCACCCTCAAAAAGAGTCTTAAAAGCTATGTCCACGCGGGCGAAGCCGCGGGCAAAAGCTAGTAATATAATAAAACTGTAACGGGGACGTGTCTGTACATGAAATATTTTTGGAAAATAATAACTGTGGTGGACATTACTAACGATACAGAGGCCAAAACAACAACTTTTGGAATTTTTGTCTGTCTGTCTGTCTGTCTGTCTGTATGTTCACGCATCACGCAAAAACTACTAGGCCGATTTTGATGAAATTTTGTATGGTGGTTCCTTATAGCCTGGGTTAACATATAGGATACTTTTTATCCCGGAAAATTCAAGAGTTCCCGTGGGAAAATCAAAAGTATTCATTTATATCATGGCTCACCACGCAAATGTGGCTTGACCTATTACAATCAAATTTTACACGTTGATACCCTTATCGCGAACTAAAACTGGGACATTGTGAATCCCAAAAAATTAAGGGTTCCTTCAGGAATGCAAAAAAATGTATCTTTAGAATGGCTCAACGTAACAATATGAAACCTTTACATTGGGATGGGGTGTTTTGACCATCATTGTATAGTCGGGTATTCTTTATCCCGGAAAACTAAAGAGGTCCCGTGGGAAATTATCTATCGATACTTACAATAATAACAATAGAGTACTTTTTTCCACATATTAGCTACACATACCACACATTATAATCATAGCAGCAGAATGTCAATAGATGGCACTGCAGGGATAATAAAACGCGCTTAAGTTGTATTAAAACATTAAAATATTATTTCATACTTTTGAGTGGATTTCTTTTATGTATTTTTCAGCATACGCTACTTTACACAACTCTAACTCTGGAACTATGGCACGTAGCGATGTGTTTCATAGACGAACAGATAGGTATTTTTTTACAGATTGCAATAGTGTAAAAAAAATAAAAACACATAAATCGAGTTTAGCATCTTTTAACAGGAGGCACAGATATGGGAACTCTTCTGACGGCGACTATTTGCCATTGTAATGTGGCAGTTGCTCTCCGCCTGCAATATCAATATCTATGAACCTCATCAATGTATTTGCGGGTCCACGGTGGAGGCAATTGGCCATCACTCACTGAGTTGCGGTCGTTGTTTGTGAAGATTCCCACGTCACCAATTCCTTAATGACCGCACTCGGAGGGCACTGGTCTCGGCCAGATGGAATATTTCATCTTTGATGCAGCCCCGGGCTTTAGTCGATCTGATGGCAAAAGGCCGGAGGGTTTAAACAGGTGCTATGGCAGAGAGGAACGTGCCTGCTTTAGGACGCCACTTTTTCTGCAATAGATGCCTTTGCCTTCATTAAGGAGATTGGTCGTTGCCTTCGAGAGAGGAGATGTGACGCCCGCTCCGGGTCCTACCTGCTGCTAAGGTTGTCTATTGCCATCCAGCGCGGACACGAGAAGTGCGTCATGGGCTCCTTTGGAGCTGATACGACTCGAGGATTTGACCCATATTAATATTGTTAGGAAATTTTATTACTAGGTTGATATAATGATTTGAATTAGTTTTTTGATAATATAGGTATATGTGTTATTTCATCATATCAGTTTACATACGCCCCCACCAAGGGGCTCGACCTGTCCTGAGTTAGGGAGATCAGGCCTTAGACGATCACGCGGGCCGATTGCGGGTTGATTGACTTCACAAACAAGCTTCGAGTTTCTTCGCAGGCGTGTGCAGATTTCCTCGCGATGTTTTTCTCACCGTAAGAGCGCCGGATAAACGTACATACCAGTATGAAATCGATATTCGTATAGATATTGGTAAGTGGCAGGATTCAAACCATGGCCTTCCGGACAGGAGGTAGTGGCCCTAACCGTTCTGCTACCGACGCTCTATATGTGATTTAAGATTTAGAAATCCTTACTTAATATTATAAATGTGAAAATGTGTTTGTTTGTTTGTTACCTTTTCACACTTCAACCCCTCTACCAATCTTGATGAACTTTGGCATGCAGGTAGCCTGTAAAACTGGGAATGAAATAGTCTACTTTTTATCTATGGAAATTATCATAGCCCAATGCAGTTCCCGAGGAAACAAAGTTTTTTTAAATCGTAACGAAAAAATGGGTTGGTGTGATTTTTAGCACGGAGGTGAGGTGGAAAATTATATAATTTACTAATAAGTATATATCCTGACATAGTTCCCGAGGGATGTGGGACAACTGTTTTCTACGCTCGCGCACGTCGGTGGCGTCGCAACGGAGCAACGGATTAAAGTGATTTTTTGTATAGAATTTGTTGAAGGGGTGGGAAGTGACAAAGACTGCTAATCCGAATATCCCGATACAGTTCCTGAGGTACCTGGAGAAAACTCATATCCACTAACCCTCAAAAAGAGTCATAAAAGCTATGTCCACGCGGGCGAAGCCGCGGGCAAAAGCTAGTTTATAATATTTATTTGAGACGATAAATTCTTAAATTTATTAAAATTTAAATTTTTCTCCTTAAATGCCCAAATCACGGTGAATACTACGATTTATTGACACGAGTTAGTAATACCCAGGCCTGTCGCACTCCGCGCTGTAGGCATGAAAATGTACCTACGCCACGCTCTACTCCGCGCGGCCCCCTGAATGGGGCCAATTTAGTAGTCAGAAGAGATAAGACTACCGCGATAGAAAGAGAGGCAACTTGTAGGTGAATATAACTGTAGGTAATTAGCGCTGTGCGACCTGAATCTGCACTTTATTGTGTCGTAGCAAGAGTCGCCATTCATTCAAATAATTTAGCAGAGTTAACTTTCTTCTACGTAAGTAAACAATTTTTATTCTTCGGTAAAAGTTGGAATTGATCTGTGATCATGATCAAGATTTCTCGTACTCTACCGACACTCCTGGAAACTCATTGATGACGACGAGTTAGTCAACAAGCTCCAAATCCTTGAGCATCGCTTCAAAGTAGCCTGTCAATCGGAGTGTGTGCGCAAGAACTTCACGACCTCATTGCCCCGGCTACATTTCACCGTCGGTCAACGAGACGCAGGGACGTGCACCCTATGTTGTTGTTGACCCTTCTGGACGAAGCGTTATGCTTCCTCATTTATTATGCGGACAGCAAAGGACTGGAACTCCTTGCCTGCGTCAATATTTCCCGATTCCTTTAATTTGGAGATCTTCAAAGGAAAAGTGAATAGGCATTATTTGAGTTTACGTGTACCATCCTCGACTGCATCATGACTTCCGATCAGGTGAGTTGCAATCAAAAGCACTCTAATTTTTAATAAAAAAAACTTCTTCATCATCATTAAATCAGCCGAAAGACGCCAACTGCTGGACAAACGCCTCCCCCAAGGATTTATAAAACGACCGGTCATGCGCTGTCCACATCTGCGATCGTCACCACGTTGTCGGTCTAAGTGGGAGGCCTGCCTACGCTACGTTTTCTCGTGGCGTGGTCTCCACTCGAAAACTTAAATGCCCCAACGGCCATCTATCCTGCTACTAGGTACTCGTACTACGACGTAATCAATTTAATAAATCTAAATACTGGCGACCGCGCACTGGAAAACGTAGCGTAGGCAGGCTTCCCACACGGTGAACCGACGACCTGGTGAAGATCACGGGAAGGCGACGAATGCGGGCAGCGCAGGACCGGTCGTCGTGGAAATCCTTGGGGGAGGCCTTTGTCCAGCAGTGGACGAATTGTGGCTGACATGATGATGACATCACCTGTGAAAATTTCAGCTGTCTAGCTATTACTGTTAAAAAATACAGCCTGGTGACGGACAACGGAGTCTTAGTAATAGGATCCCGTTTTAACCCTTTGGGTACAGAACCCTTAAAATGAGAAAAATTGGAAATTAATAGGGATCTCCATCTCCATACAAAAAAACGAGTTTTTATATGTCGAAGCTTAGGAAAGTAAGTCTAAAGAAAATTACACTAAAAAGTTGAATGTTTGTAAAATAATGGAATAATAAAGGAGCCTTCGAAAGGCAGTAAATCTTATTAAAGTTACAGCAAGTCGACAGAGCACGTCTTGGCTCGCCCGACTTCGCAAATAGTTCTTCAAACATTGATTAAATTCAAACTGCTTCTAACAATGCATAGTAGAGTTCTATGTAAGTAAAATTGTGGGACAATCCTTACTATCACATCACACTAATATTATAAATGTGAAAGTTTGCAAAGTAACCGACATAGCTCTCAGAATTGCTAAACTTAAGTGGCAGTGGGCGGGGCACATTGCTCGTAGAACAGATGGCCGTTGGGGAAGTAAAGTTCTCGAGTGGCGACCACGCACCGGAAAGCGTAGTGTAGGCAGGCCTCCCACTCGGTGGACCGATGACCTGGTGAAGGTCGCGGGAAGCCGCTGTTTGCGGGCAGCGCAGAACTGGTCGTCGTGGAGATCCTTGGGGGAGGCCTATGTCCAGCAGTGGAATTCCTTCGGCTGATATGATGATGATGATGAAAGTTTGTGAGTGTGTTTGTTTGTTACTTCTTCACGCAAAAACTAATGAACGGATCTGGCAAAAATTTGGTAGATAGACAGATTAGGACCTGGATTAACACACAGGCTACTTTTTTGCACTTTTGCACTGCGCACCCTCAAAAAGTCAAAGAAACGATGTCCACGCGGGTGAAACTCCGGGAAACAGCTAGTAATATTATAAATTTCACTGTTTGCTTGTTACCTTTTCATGCTTCAACACCTTGACCAATCTTGATGAAGTTTGGCGTGCAGGTAGCCTGTGTCACGGGGAAGGATATGGGCTACATTTAGGCTACTTTTTATCCCGTGAAAATAGCATAGTCCGATGCAGTTCCTAAGGGATTTGGCTAATTTCTTTAAAATCGCAACGGAACAATGGATTTTTGTGATTTTTTGCACAGATGGTTGAGGAGTGTCATAGATTGCTAATCACAATAGCCCGATCTGAGATAGGGATGTAGAGAAAAATCATTTCCACGCTCGCGATCTGCTTGCGGCTCGCGCACCACTCACCCTCAAAGGCAGTCATAACTTATAAAAATAGAGTTTAAAAAACCGACTTCAAAAAGAAATTCACTTAAAAGTATGAAACAATATTTTTATAAACGAATACACGAAAGTAACCAACAATAACGAAATAAAAGGTAGGTACGAACAAAATAAGGGGCCTACAATTTTTTTTGAGGTTTGTGCTAGCACACAGTTACTTAACTATCAAATGTTTTAGATTCGTAGGCTTTGCTGACAACCAAGCACAATTTCGCTAAATTTTTTGTTTTTCTTAATTTCCTAAAAAAGTTTTAAACCGATTATGATCAAACTTATGAAGAATAAAAAAGCATAACCCATCATTTACAAATATAAACATCAAAATCGGTTCACAATCTGTAACGTAACACAAGAAAACATACAGTCGAATTGAGAACTTGCTCCTTTTCTAAAGTCGTTCGGTTGAAAATGGTTGGGAACGGTGCCCATACAAATTTGCCCATTCTCCTTTAGCTATTCTATTATTATAGTCCAGCGGTGTTCAACATAATTTCATGGAGGGCCGGGTTTAGGATTTTTATCGCCATAGCGGGCCAAAGGAAATGCTTTTTTTTATTTAAAATTTGAGTGCGTTTGGCTGCACCTCACCTGATGGTAAGTGCCGATGCAGCCGAGGATGTAACAGGCAAGCTCTCGACTTAAAGATTCCTAAATTATACGAATCGGGGAATACAGACGCCGGCAGGGATATCCACTCCTTGGCCGTGAGCATAATGAGCAAAGAAGCAAAACGCTTCGTGCGTTAAGGTGGAACATTAACGACAAAGAGGTGGAATCGCCCTCCTCGCCAATAGTAAAGTGAATTTTTAATAAAACGAAACACTAATTTAAAAGTTATGTTAGGAAGAAGACTCACTTTTAAAAGACCTACCTAATGCCATGACTGACACCTTTTTTCTGTCATCTATTGTCTATATCTTTGTTCAGAACATGTGCCGCGGAATAAAAAAAGATAGGTAGCTTCGCGCAATAACCATACATTTGATGGCTTAAAATTTTACTAGTACGCGGGCAAGATGAGGTACCTTCGCGGGCCGGATGGTGGCCCGCGGGCCGTATTTTGGACAGGCTTGGTCTAGTCTATTCCGCATCGTGTAAGTACACTCTAACCAAACACAATTTCACAGAAAGTGTATATGCAAACAATATCCAGTTTCAACCGGCTTTAGAAGCATTCAGGAAAGTTGAATCGCAGCATATATATTTACCCAACTACGGCAAAACCAACAGTAAGGCGTCCCCTTGCTGTAATCTGAAAAAGAAGATAATGTGTATTAGTTACTTCGAAAAAAGATTTAAATATGTTCTAAAGCCCCGTGTTAGAGGTGAAAAGTGGCAATGCATGACATTTGCCAACTGTACTGTACAATCGGATTCACAAGTGCATTATGAGATTTCGAACCAAAAACGCCAAAAAAAACTTGCGTTTGAAAAAACGAAGTTTGGTTCTAATTTGAATATTAACCAATCATAGTTATTGCAATTTGTCCTCTTTGGACAGTAGGGTGAAAAAAATCCTCAGCTGATTAATCGAGTGACACGTCTGAGCGCAATACAGAGGAGTCACTTCCCATAACCCTCACACAGGGTGTTGTGCGGGAGGCGACGTTGACAAATTGTCGAGCGCAGATGGGCTAGAAGAATTCCTGACATTGCATCACTCGATTATGAGAAGTGGGTGATAAAAATGTATTGAGAAAGAGGGAAAAACAATGATTTTTAACAAGGTATTATTTGTTTATTTTATTTTATAGTTTAATGTACAGAGGAAACATAAATTAAACATTTTACAAAGTAAGGTCACACAAAGGGTACAGGCTTATTTCTAAAGAAATTTCTTCCTGCAGACCCGGGATGTTATATACATACTTAGAGCAATTTTTTTTAGTAAAGTCTTGTATTTAATAGTGTGTAATAAAATAAAGTTATGTAAACTTATCTTACCATTGTAAACTTATAGGACTTTTAGTTTCTAAATTATTGACAAGACAAGAAAATAGTCAGACATTTTTTTTAAGGTACGATATTTTTTTTCATTGTACCAATAATTTAAGACCATTACACGAGCTACTAGCGTCGGTGGCTCAACCGGTAACGACTCGGTCCATCTAACCAGAGGTACCGGGTTCAAATCTGGACGGCCAATGTACCAATGAGTTTTTCAAAAACTTACGTACATACTTACCGATTGCTTTAACGGTGAAGGAAAACATCGTGAGGAAACCTGCACACGCCTGCGAAGAAACTCGCAGGTTGTGTGTGAAGTCGACCAACCCGCACTGGGCCCGCGTGGTCGACTAAGGCCTAATCGCCCTGATTCAGGGTAGGCTCGAGCCCCTCGGTGGGGACGTATATGAGCTGTAATGATGACACGAGCTACTATCGAGTTGTATGTATACAGTGTATACATACCAGTACATACATAAAGTGTATATGTCACAGCCAACTGCTTAAATTAGCCATTCAACTAACTGCCTGAATGATAATACATTTATGTGGCCGATGCTTAGTCCATTCATTAAACAAGCAAAGCGAATATAGAATTAGGAGCTTCGAAGGGGCTCTGTCGATTAAGAAATGGAACAATCGAAACTAGAACGGGAGCGAGCGAAGCGACCTCGGAATGTCGGAGAAACCCCGACTTCATTTGGTTAGGTTAGTTAGTTTGGACATGAAAATATAGAAATACGTTTTTGATGTGTAACATCTTTGCTCTCGCTTTCCTGCAATTTGTAGGAGTGATTTCGTGAAATGGGACGGAAATGTGTAACAGGAAATGCGAACGTTTTTTAATTCTCGAAAACTAAGGTTGTCATAGCCATGCCGCCTAGTGTGATGGCAAAGGCAAAGATGACATACTACTATTCGAAGGGTCGGCCCGTGAATGTACGACCCGATAATTAATTAATTTCATAAGTATTTTGTCACATGTAACACATCATATGCGAGTACTGTAGGTCTCGTTTTTTTTTTGTTATTTCGATAAAGTTAATAAGTTTAATTTTATTGTCGTTCACGTGTTTTCGTACAAAACTAATTTCGGCAATTTTTTGTTTATTTATAATTAGTAATTTAAAAAACGAAACGTACAACCTTAGCTTTTGTTCTGACTGACAACCTATCAAAAATTGGTCCAAAACCGGTAACATTGAAGAGGTGCAAATCGTTAACGTCGTTTGTATGATAAGTCGCAGCTTCACAATCCTCTTAACTGGTAATTCTACTCATGAAACTAAAAAAAATTTGTTCCACACCTTTTCTTAAATAAAAAAAAAACAAAATATATACCCGAAACGTTTGATATACAGGAAGTTTGGTACACTGTAACTCATTTAACTGAACAACTTTTGTTCCATGATTTTGCTTGAATAAAAAAATAAAAAAAATTAAACTAAAAACCTTTAGGTACAAGCTTGAATTTTAAGAATGCTTGCTGAGAGAATACGAAATAATTAAATTTCTATTCTTCTCAGCAAACCGTTTCATTTAATACCCATATCATGGGTATACTCACCGATTGCTTTAACGGTGAAGGAAAACATCGTGAGGAAACATGCACAAACCTGCGAAGAAACTCGAAGGTTGTGTGTGAAGTGGACCAACCCGCACTGGGCCCGCGTGGTCGACTTAGGCCCGATCGCCCTAATTTAGGGTAAGCTCGAGCCCCTCGGTGGGGACGTATATGAGCTGATGACATCATGGGCGTGCATAAAAAATAACTGGTCCGCCATCTTTGGGAGTCAACCATATTAAATTTAGAATGACGTCACTTAGCTAACCATGCATTGTTCTCTAAACTTAACGTGTATGCAAAGTTTCAGCTCAATCGGAAACCGGGCATTGGTTCTCTTACTCGTACACTAAAAACACGGAAAGTCAATATAAAGCTTGTAAAATATTGGAATTTTCATACAAATGATTTTATGAATGATCGTATTGTATTAAAAGTCGAAACATTCTCAATTGGTAAGCCCTTAGCATCATTTCACCTGATGGTAAGTGAAAATGATGCTGAAGATGGAAGCAGGCTTACCAAGATTCCCCAACGTAGTGGAGAACTGGCTATCTTATCTTCAAACTGGAGTTCAACAATGTTGTTAACACTGACGTTTGGCGGTAAGACTTAGACAAGAAGGTGTTAGCTAGCCAGGCGGGCTTAGAAAATGCCGTACCAGCAACCAAACCGAGTATTACAAAGTTGACCCTGCCGGGAATCGAACCCGCGACCTCCTGGTGTGAAGCGAATGGACTAACCAATACGCCACGGAGGCGGTTAAAATTTAAAAGATTTGCGATTACGGCAAAATTGTAAAACCAAAGTGGTTCAGTTTTATGTGATGAATAACAAATTAAGAGATTTACAGTGTACCAAACACCCTGTATAAGCGTGTGTATGTGTGTGTTAATTATGGGTTTGGGGCCCAACGACACGCTATAGACGCCTGAGACTCCTCGAGCTAGGTAGCTGAGAGAATGAAAATTCACAACGCTGGTGCTGTTGTATGTAATCTGCGGTCTCCGGGATGAAGGTCAGAGGTTGAGCCGGGAAACGGCAAGGTAATGGAAATTTAAGTGGGTGTTGAATACATACAAATTTTAAATAAATTTGGGTAGGTATGCTATCGTAGTCGTTTGAGAGCGTCGGTGGCGCAACGGCACGGGCCGCGACCTTCTATCCGGGAGGTTGTGGTTCGAGTCCTGCCACGTACCAATGTGTTTTCGAATTTCGATCTAATATGAACGTTTATCCGATGCTCTTACAGTGAAAGAAAACATCGTGAGGAAACCTGCACACATCTGCGAAGAAACTCGAAGGTTGTGTGTGAAGTTGACCTACCCGCACTGGGCCCGCGTGGTCGACTTAGGCCCCATTGCCCTAATTCAGGGAAGGCTCGAGCCCGTCGGTGGGGACGTATATATGAGTTGATGTGATGATGCTTTTGTAAGGATTTAAGTTATAACGAAACTAAGAGAGACTGTTGAAATTCTCGATACAATTACAATACAATCGACTGACCCGCTTGTCCAGTGGCAGCGCTCCTCCCTGCCTGGGCCGAGATTTGCTCCGTGTCTTCGTGTTATCTTTAATAAACAATTCTACTGTACGTGTGTATGTCCCTGAACTCCTGCTAAACGGCTGGACCGATTTGAATGATTTTTTTTGGTATGCGTTTGGGTGGCGCCCTGGATGGTTTAGATTCACAGATCAGCCTGGCAGATGGCGGTGCAGTCGGTATCTAGGTTTCTAGATAATATCTATGGTATCTAGATTTCGCTAATTCTGTTTTTGTTGAGTTCGTTATTGTCAGGATAAGGTTTTTATTTAGGGTAGGGTAGGGTAGTGTAGGGTAGGGTAGGGTAGTGAAGTGTAGAGTGCTACGAAGTTCACCGGGACAGCTAGTAATATATAAAGTTGCTATTATCCTTACTATAATGTTATGAATGTGAATGAGTGTTTGTTTGTTACCTTATCACGCTTCAACACCTCGACCAATCTTGATGAAATTTGAAATGTAGGTAGCCTGTGTCACTGGAAAGAGGCTACTTTTTATCCCGTGATAATAGCATAGTATTGGACTATGCTATTATCCCGGGATAAAAAGTAGCTCCTGAGGGAACTGAAAAAGTACTATTTTTTTGGTCATTTCTTTAAAATTGCAACGGAACAATGGAATGTTATGATTTTTTGCACAGAGATGTTTGAGGAGGTAGGAAAGGACATAATTTACTAATTAACACAGCCTGAAATAGGGCCCGAGGATTCTAAACAAAACTCATTTCCATGCTCGCGCCCGTCTGCGTCGCAAAGATTCCAGATTCAAGATACATATTCAAAATAGGTGCAAATTACACTCTTTCTGATAGTCATAAAATAGTGATTACATCATTTCATTTGTGAAAAATCAAGAAATAAACAATCATTAGTTAATAACGTCAAAATTCAATCATAGATATAAAAAAAAACAAATAATGTCATTAGAACATGAAAACAATATGATACGAGAAGTTACACATTAAAATTATTGTATATCATGAAAGCCTTTGACAAGTGTAGGCCAGTTCACACGGACAGCACCCAGTCAGGAGTATAACGCGAGAGTCAGCCATCGCTCCTCTCAACCATATTAGAGAGAAAGGAACGACCCGGCTCCCGATGCGCCAAAAACACATAAAACTAAATTAATTTATAAGAACTGAGAGGGTAAATATAGCACTTGCACATTTTTTTATTTTTTTTTTATTAAAAATTTGAGTGCGTTTGACTGCAACTCACCTGATGGTAAGTGATGATGCAATCGAGGATGGTACACGCAAACTCAAATAATGCCTAATGGGTTATTCCATTTTTAAAAATCCCTAAAGCTACTAAAAAAGCTTTCACTTTTAAAAAAATAATGCGTTTGACTACATTTCACCTAACCGAAAGTGACGATGTAGTCGAGGATGGTACACGCAAACTTAAATAATGCGTATTCACTCTTGCCTTGAAGATCCCCAAATTATAGGAATCGGGAAACACTGACGCAGGCAAGGAGTTCCACTCCTGCGCTGTACGCATTACATCTCCAAAGTTTCTACCCTACACGTCATAATTTTTTTTATAGTTCCTCAAAAAACCATAATATATTTTATGATAAGTCTAAATATATCCCTAAGCAAAGTTGATGTGTGTATGTTTTAGATTCATTACATATTAAATACTCTCCCTGATTCAATTCGTAATTCTCCTTCCCTAAATATTTTTAAATCTAAAGTTAAATAGCACTTTTTAGCGATATAAATTTTATAAATCTGTATAATCTTATTATGCCTCGTTGTTTTAATCATCATTGATCTGGTTATGTATGTACTTACAATACTATATATGTTATGTATGTATTATTTATATGTATTTTAGTTTATATCATTTATATTTACTTACGTAGTTTAAAAATTGTTTTTTTTTCAATGAAGTTGTTTATTGCTCACTACTACCCCACAATAATGAATTATCATGTTTCCTTCACTTAAAGGTTGTCTTGAAAAGATCCCTTGTTAGCGATAAGACCACCTATATGTACAACTTTCTTAACCATTGTTTTTTTTTCTCTTATGTTGTGCAATAAAGTGTTTTCAATCAATCAATATGATTCCCCAAAACGATTGCGTCATCAGCACAGTATCGTGTGTCCGTGTGTCAATTTCCCGTAACAGTTAGGTATTCCAATACGTTTGCTAATGAAGATCCTTCACCCAACTAGCAGCGCAACGTCGGGCGAGGGAGGGTTAACAAAGCCATTCAGCCTAATGCTAGTCATTTGGAAGCCAAAAGAACCCTAGAGGGAGATAAATTTCTTCGAAAGAAGAAAAAATGTGTATTAAGGTGGTGCTTGCTGCATTAGGGGTTTGATTTTATTCAGCGCAGCGGCGAGATAAGAATATCGTTTGCATGGTTTACGCGCTGCGGAATTTGCTTCAAAGGAAATTCTGTTTGGCTCTTTTATTTATTTATTCATATCGGGCAACAAACTACAATGTACTGACCCATATTATACATAAAAATCGGCCAAGTTCGAGTCAGACTAGCACTCCGAGGGTACCTCTGTACCACCACACATCTCTACACAACTACACAGCATGAGGATTACAAACAAAATACATGGACGCGAGCGACAAAAATATGTTTTTTTTTGTCATTCAGTTCGCACTCCTTAGCGCACTCATTACTTCAGTACTCCTTAGCGCGAGTACGACTCACACTTAGCCGATTTTTATTATTTGTTGTTTTACTTCAGTATTAGTTACTATAACCTCACCAAGTTTCACGCTTTTATGTATTACGGTTTATACGATAGAAGTAAATAAAAAATCATTCTGACGATCTATAAAAAAAACACGTTTTTTGTATGGAAACCCCCCCCTATTTTTTCACTTTTTCTAATTTTTAGTATTTGTTGTTATAGGGGCAATAGAAATACACATCATCATCATATCAGCTCGTATAAGT
The DNA here is from genome assembly GCA_947284805.1 of Coleophora flavipennella. NCBI lineage: Eukaryota > Metazoa > Arthropoda > Insecta > Lepidoptera > Coleophoridae > Coleophora > Coleophora flavipennella. The sequence goes on from OX369295.1 coordinate 6,545,576, forward strand.
CCCCACCGAGGGGCTCGAGCCTACCCTGAGTTAGGGCGATCGGGCCTTAGTCGACCACGCGGGCCCAGTGCGGGTTGGTCAACTTCACACACAACCTTCGAGTTTCTTCGCAGATGTGTGCAGGTTTCCTCACGATGTTTTCCTTCACCGTAAGAGCGTCGGATTAAAGTACATATGAAATTCGAAATCACATTGGTACGTGGCAGGACTCGAACCACTACTTCCCGGATAGGAGGTAGCGGCCCTTGCCGTTGCACCACCGACGCTTTTTACATATTAAAGTGTTAAAAGTGCAAATATTTTTTCGATATTTTTCTACCGACACACAAGTGTTTCTAAAAATCTATTTAACAATATCCCACTAAAAATAGTCCAGTCAAAAAATTCATCGCCTGTTTTTATAGAAATACCCCTAAAAATAAGATTAATTTTTTTTCCCGACTGCCCAAAATTTCGATTCCCGGGGATGTATGTAACGGGTGTCCAAGAAAGAGATTGAATTATGATTTCTTTATTAACATGTGTGAATTATCTATCTTATCTAATCTATCTATCTAATCTACTATATACTAATTCAGGGTAGGCTCGAGCCCCTCGGCGGGGACGTATAAATGTGCTGATGTGTGATGTATAAAGTCCAACAAAAGTTCTGATTGGACTTTGTTCTGTTTCAATGCAAAAGAATTCAAATAACTTTTCACGCGGCAAAAAGCGGTCAACATTTGACTTTCAAAACTCCGCATAATAAATAAACATAACATTAACTTGTTTTGTTGTTCAACTCTCAAAATTTTTTTTAAAGTTGTAATTTTTCTCTCAGGGATGTTGACTGTGGCAATCGGAACTTTCCTTTGAGTATTTAACATTTTAAGGTTTTTTTTTATTTCACAATTGGTAAGCCCTTGGCATCACCTCACCTGATGGTAAGTGACGATAATGCCGAAGATGGAAGCGGGATTATCAAGATTCGTACTTAAAGGGTGACCCTATTACTAAGTGTTAGCTGTCCGTCCATCTATCCGTCCGTCCATCAGCGGAATGTATTTCATGAACAGAAACAGGTAGACAGTTAACATTTTCACATATTGTGTATTTCTATAACAACAAATAATAAAAAAAAAAAAAAAAAAAGAAGTGTGATATTTGTTGACTTTTTTTGTACGACGGTACGGAACCCTTAGTGTGCGAGTCCAACTCGCACTTGACCGGTTTTATGTATGTGGTTTAATAGGGCTGATGAAAATGTGGGGTCCCTTACGATATCGAACTTACCTTGGATATGGATACGGAGATATCGCAAAAATTCAGGACCACCTAACCCCACACTAGGACTGGCCAAGTACCTACGGATTGGTGAAAGTAATATTATGGCTAGTGGCCAACAAAATTCAAAATTGGGTAATTTCAATGTCAGTGATAGTCATTTTTAACCGACGAAAAAACGGAAGAGGTTCTCAGCCGACTAAGGAAACCGAAAAAAGAAAGGAACTGAAAAGCGAAAAATAAATAGAACCTTCGTAGCGTAACTGAGCTTCTACACTAATGTAAATACCTACCTATATAATTTTGAGTCGGTGCCAAACAAACAAACGAAACGTTCGGCAATTGCCAACAAAGGGACGCATCACGCCGCCGCCGCGCATTCCGCTGCTATAATTTCATTTTACGTAACAATAATTTTGATAATTTGTTTGATTGGCGCCGACTCAAAATTATTTAGGTATTTACATAAGTCTTTTAAATATTGTTAATCTTTTTTTTTATTATTTTTTTTTTATTCTCTATTGGTATTCTCTATCTACTAAAATAGGTTAAGTTTACTAACAAAATGGAACAGTGTATTGTGACAACTTTCTTTTTTCGTCGGTTTAATTTTCTGTTAAAAAGTTTTACTATCTATTAAATACAAAGTTCCACATTCAAAAGCTTATTTCTACTATGTCAGAATTTTACAAAACTCCTGTCTGATGTTTTAAAACCGGTTCAAATGGCTTATCTGATATATTACATCATCATAATATCACGTCCACTAATAATAAACAAAGGATTTACTCAAGGCAAACAATATAGCGGCTTACAGTAGCGCAACGAATGTACTTACGTAGTTTGCCAGGCTGACGCAGGAAAAGTATGTTATTAGTACTAACATACAGTATGGATACTCCCTGTCGCTCTCTAGATTGCGACCTCACCCCCTCGTCACCCAGATTGTACAGATTGGTTACAATTTGGTTGTCGAACGTATAGGATTTCACCGCCATTTTGTTTGTTCCGTCATTCCTTTTTTGAAACGTCATTTCTGGCTCGTTGTATGAAGTGTCCATGGTCTGCTACAGGCTAGTATGGATTAGAACTTACGCCGGTGGTCGTGCGACATCAAAGTCGTTGCGCTATTGTAAGCCATATTGTAAATATTGTAATGTCCTGTCCTGCGCTTCCCGCAATCTGCGGTTTTCCGCGACCTTCACCAGGACATTGGTCCAGGCCTGTTTACGCTACGCGCCTTCCAGTGCGATGTCGCAACTCAAGAACTTTACTGTCCACAAGACCGTCTATTCTACGAGATAAGTATACGTGCTCCACCCACAGCCACGTGTTTGTTTAGCAATTATGTGAGCTCTATCGGTTACTTTGGTTCTCCTACGGATCTCCTCAGTTCTGATTTGAACATTTAGTTAACCCTGCATTGGTCGCGGCCCCAAAAATCACTTTAGTGGTCGTGTGGTTTACATATGTATACCAAATTGTTTTCCAATTATATTTTTTTTATTGAAAAATGGCAAGTATCCTTATCTCAAATTAATATGTAATAAGAAACTGAACATAATAAATTAAAAGTTTTGTCAAAATAAACTAAAAGACCAACTTCTTATAAATCGTCTTTGAAAATTTACTTTGGATTATATGAGACCTTAATACGCGTTAACGCTTATTGCGAAAACAAATTAATTATTATTTTCTAAACGGGAATGACATACATATTTGGAATGAATAGAGCGAGGGTGGGGACTATCATACTTAAAGAAATCGGAGTCCTTGAACTGTTTACGAATAATTTCATTTTTAATTACCATGGATTACATATGTAATCCGCGCGACCACTGCAGGGTTAAACGTAGCTCATTCCATCACCCTTTGTGTGACTTTAAGCCTTCATATGAGGGCCTTAGTAAGCGATCATGTCTCAGTTCTATAAGTTTATCATCACTGGTCAAATACCTTAGTCTTGAGACACTGCACTATTTCGGACGTGAAAATATTTCGAAGCTTTCCGAACGCTGCCCATTTAGTTACAAAAACCGGCCAAGTGCGACTCGGGGTCCCACAAACAGAGTTCCGCACGAAAACTTTACTACCAAAATAACAAGATCTCTCAGTTCACACTTTGATCTAGGTAAATGGGGGCCTACTTATTCTGGAATTTTGAAATTTTATTTTTCCTGTAAGAATGGAAGGAATTTGGGTTTTGTCATAGGCTTTCCTGTAATTTATGCATTCAACCTCATATACTGTGATTTTTTCAAGATTTTAGACCTAGTAGTCTCAGAGATAATGGTCATTTTTCGCCTATATACTTAAATAACTTTAAATATATTTATGATATTCACAACAGGCTCTCTCATTTCATATGTCACATAATATGTTTACAATTTTTATAATTTACCCCCCGAAAGTGCTATATTTACGTTACACGTACGTCTTTAAGTCGCCGACTTACATATACTCAATTTCAACTCAATCGATCTGGCAGTTTCGGAGTAAATGGGCTGCGGCAAACGGACGGACGGACCGACTGAGAGACATGCGAGTGATCCTATATTGGTTCCGATTTTAAACCCTAAAAACGGTACCAATGGCTCAAAATAGCTCGGTAAGAACAAAACGCGACTGTCATCAGTCAAAACCCTGGCTAATATACTGATCTTTTTTTTACACAGGTTATGAATAAATTGGTGTAGGACCCGTTAACTGTGGCTTCTACACATCACACTAAACAACTTTCCCCAAGGAACCCATAGATAATTCGCAAAAAAATAATTCTACGCTCCATACACAAATGCACAAAATTGGTCGATCGGCCTGATCGTTTTGTATGAAGAGTTATTTTTTTTTGTTATTTCAGCAAACTTGTAGAACAAAAGTTGTGCAATTTGATGAGTAGAAGCCACAGTTAACGGGACCTACACTAATTTTGTTAAACCCTGTATATGTCGCAGCCATATCGTATAACACGCCGTATTACAAGTAGGATTGCAAAACGTCGCTATTTTGTAATGCGGCTACCTGACTTTCAGCCAGATTGTAGTGGCGATACGCTCTACAAAGCGGTGTCCAATGTTTAGCTTTATTGTCAGCAAACCGAGTCGGACGGACGGACAGACGAACGGGTAGGTAAGGTTAGGTTATCTGCCGCGCTAATCAATAAGGCAGTAAGGAACAATTTTACGAAAAATGAGTTAGTTCCAGATTTGGATTCCTCGCAACGAAATCTTTACGATGTTTTGATCCATATTTTACTAGCTATTTTCTAAGTGATACTTTTATTAAGAGAGAATGCAGCAAGTGCTGTTTTTCAATTAATATTGCTTCGCAAGACCATAGTATGAATTGTTACTGCTCTTAGGCTTACGGTTTTTTCATACACTTGATTTTTTTGTACTAAATAAGAGTGCAGTAGGGTAGACTGGGTACGGTTGTAACAGGGTACGGTTGAAACAACTCGAATATTATCGAAACTATGCGCGGTACGCGGAGGGGTACAAGGGGAGAGGCACGCGGGTGACAAGTTCCTACACGATTCCCAGAGTTGTGTCGCACTTCGCGCGCTAATTACGTTTACTTAGAGACCTATTGTGTTTTGTCAACCAAAAGTAAGATTTTTTGATGAATTTCTTTACGATATAGGTTGATATTAATTTAAGTATCGTATTTAAGTATTTGCATACATAATTGTTGTATTTTTGAGATTATAATGAGCTGGTTCGGTTTTGTATACGTTAACAAGCCTCATACCTGTGACAGTTTGATTTCCAAAATGGGAGGATGGGTACGGTTGTAACAATTTCGTGGGTACGGTTGTAACATTATTTTTGTATTGCAAATGCCTAGAAAACGCATAAAAAAGACGTCAAGAGGTGAACGCGACATATTATTATACAAAAACGCTTATGATGAGGTCAAACTAGGCGTTATTATTGCCTTATTTGTTTAGAATCTTACTCAGCAAGTTGTTCTGGAGACAGTTGGATTCAATGTCAGGGGGGCTATAGACTGTGGTCACACGTAGCCTGTACGGATGGGAGACGATATTACATTTGCCATAACTGCAGTGAGTCTGATTAACTGAAATTGTTTTTTTTTGTTGATTTTTGTTTGAACACAGATTTTGTTAGTTTTGTAATTATTACTAAGAGCTTTTTTGTGAGTCTGATTAAGTTCCTATAGAAAAAACATTATTTTTGTTGTTTAATTTAAATTTAGCTCTAAAACTGACTTAAATACTTGAATTAACTATTATTTCTGAGTGTTACAACTGCCCCCCAACATTGTTACAACCGCCCCTGGCATGGGGTCGATTGTAACAGACGCACACATTCAATAAAATGACTCATTTCTGCCAAACTGTTTTACATGTGCTATTAATTTCAATATCAATTGAAAGAAAAATTACTAGACTCTTATCACAAGTGCTTTAATAGTTGTCTAAATTTATATTGACATTGCTGTGAGTGATCAAAGGAAAATTGTTACAACCGTACCCAGTCTACCCTACAGAACCATGCTGCGATCTTGATAAGCAAGTTTTGCTTCGAAGAAATATATGTATCACTTAACAAAAGTGTAGTGGAATACTTTACTGCCCTTTAGCTTAGAGTTGTAGTTTAATAAAATTACTAGAAGATACTTATTTATAACGCAGTAATGATCGTCTACGCTAGCAGTTATACGCTATGTGTTAATCTAGGTCCTAATCTGTCTACCTACCAAATTATAGCCAGATCCGTTGAGTGTTTTTTGCGTGAAAGAGTTACAAACATACATACATTCTTACAAACTTTCGCGTTTATAATATTAGTAGGAATAACAAAAATAAATTTAAAAAAATGCTAATTACAAATCCGGCTGAACGTGAGGAATCCGCATTACAAAAATAAACGGCCAAGTGCGAGTCAGAACCGCACACATAGGATTCCGTACCATCATACTAGATGGCGCTAGTTTCATGTTTCAGAAAAAAACTCTTTTTTTTGTATTTTTTTTTTGTTTTTTGTACCCTCCTTATTTTTTCAATTTTTAAAATTTTTTGTATTTGCTGTTAGCGGCAACAGAAATATATCACCTGTGAAAATTGTAACTGTCTACCTATCACGGTTCATGAGTTACAGCCTGGTGACAGACGGACAGACAGCGAATTCTTAGTAATAGGGTCTTGTTTTTACCCTTTGGGTACGGAGCCCTAAAACCAATTTTTTTCGAATCAGAGCGCCGTTTTGTAAAACGGCTAATTCTACGATATGGCTGTGACATACACATGTATGTAACACGCGTGATTGACGCGTCCCACGCAATCCTTGGAGCCACGACCGCTTCAGTGCGGGTTGACGGGATTAAGCCATAGACACCAGTAAGGGGTCAGGAAATTAATCACGTTGCGGAGCTAATACGATGGGATTTGCATCACAAAATAACTCTCCGGACCCTGAAGTTTTTAAGCGACTCTGTTTGGTTAGTGGAAGGGCATTTTATAAGCCCGCCTGGCTGGCTACCACCATCTTATCTAAGTCTTGCCGCATGACATCAATGTTACTAGCATTGATGTGTTCCAGCTTGAAAGTGAGATAGAAAGTTCCCCATTTCGTTGGGGAATCTTGGTAATCCCACTTCCATCATCATCATCACTTATTATCGAGGAGATGATACCAAGGGCTTGCTAGTTGTGAATAAAAGAACCAGCCAAGTGCGAGTTAGGCTAGCGCTCCGAGGGTCCCGTACCACCACACCTCTCTACACAACTCCATGGAAATGATACCTATTCACATAACAAATAAAAGACATCAACACGAGCGCCAAAAACATGCTTTTTAGGCATTCAGTTCGGAATCCTTAGTGCGAGTAAGACTCATACTTAGCCGATTTTAATATTTTTTTGTATTACATCAGTATTAGTACTGTAGTCGCACCAAGTTTCACGACTGTAAGTATCACAGTTTTAACGATAGAGCTAAATCAAAAATATCTTAACTACCTAAAAAAAAACACCTTAATTTTTTCACTTTTTTTTGTGATTGTTGTTAATAGCGGCAATAGAAATACACATTATGTGAAAATTTCAAGTGTCTACCTATTACGGTTCATGAAATACAGCTCGCTGGCAGACAGACAGACGACAGACAGCGGAGAATTAGTAATATGGTCCCGTTGGTCACCCTTTGGGCACACCCTGGACACTTCATACAACGGACCAAAAATGACATTTCAAAAAAAGAATGACGGAACAAATAAAATGGAGGCGAATCCTATACGTTAGACAACCAAACTGTAACCAATCGATATCAGCCTTGGTGACGAGGGGGTAAGGTCGCAATCTAGAGAGCGGCAGGGAGTGTCCATACTGTATGTTAGTACTGATATATATATATATATATATATATATATATATATATATATATATATATATATATATATATATATATATATATACTTTGCTTTGGGTGTAATGCCTGGCACTACTGCTGTCTGATCTAAGTATATTTTTATGATAAAAGTTAAACTATGAAGTATGTGTAGTGTTTTTCGGATGTTTAAAAACCTATTTCTTTAAACCGAAATATATATTTTTTATTCACAATTGGTAAGCTCTTGGCATCGTCTCAGCTGATGGTAAGCGACGATGATGCCGAAGATGGAAGCGGTCTTACCAAGATACCCCAACGCAATGGGGTTTACCTACATTTATTTATTTAACAGTTTATTGTGTACAAAAAAGATTACATTACAGGCAGAAAATAAAATTATACAATATTATTTACGAACATTCAACTTCCGTGTGTTTTTAACAATCAATAGGCGTGTAAATTAGGGTTAAAAGTTTTCAGAAAATTGTTATTCGGGAATTAATCTTAGTTTTTTTAAATCAACTTCACATAAATATGTTTTGCAATTATTATGTAACACTATGAGAGCGTCGGTGGGGCAACGGCAAGGGCCGCTACCTCCTATCCGGGAGGTCGTGGTTCAAGTACTGCCAAGTACCAATGTGTTTTTGAATTTCGATCTTATATTGTACGTTTATCCGACGCTCTTACACTGAAGGAAAACATCATGTGGAAACCTGCACACGCCTGCGAAGAAACTCAGAGGTACTAATGTATATACTTTGCTCGAAGGTTGTATGTGAAGTTGACCAACTCCCACTGGTTCGCGTGGTCGACTAAGGCCCGATCGCCCTAATTCAGGGTAGACTCGTGCCCCTCGTTGGGGCCGTATATATGAGCTGATGTGATGTAACACTATATATTGTAATCACACTAATATTATGAAGGCGAAAGTTTGTAAGTGTTTATGTTTGTTACTTCTTCACGCAAAAACTACTGAACGGATCTGGCTGAAATTTTGTAGGTAGACAGATTACGGCCTAGATTAACACATAGGCTACTTTTTTCACTCGAAAAGTCATAGAAACGTTGTCCACGCGGGTGAAGCCGCGGGAAACAGCTAGTTGACTATATACTGTAATAAACTATAAGCATTACTGTGTTCCGCATTTTATAATATTAATTTTAAAAATAATCTATAGCTATATCACATCTAATTGTCCATTATGAACGTTGTAAATACATGAGCGGCAAAATGTAAATATACAGAAGCCCCTGCATAAGCGCTTACCAGGCTTACAGCAAAACTTTTGTAAAACTTTCGCAATAAAAACACTGGCCTTTCTAGTAACCTGCTTCTATTTCTGGCCACGTTTATGTTAAGGCCTTAAGATGGGTCAAATGACAATGTTCAATTCAAATTATTAAAAGACTGTGTAAAGCTATCACCATGGAAAAAATATACAATATACTTAAAGTAATAAAAAATCTATTTAATTGAATACAATTTTAAAAATATCACCACTTTTGATGTAAAAAATATACTGTGGGCCGTGTTTTTGGCATTAATTGCAAAATTTTTCGAAAACAAATAGTTAATATTCCACAAAAGGCCGTCCTCAAGGATTATTCTCCAACTTCACCAGGTCATTGGTTTAGCCCTGCCTACGCTACGTCTTCCGGTACGAGGTAGCTATCTCAAAAACTTTACCGCCCTAAAGGTCGTACGTTCAACGAGCTACGACTGCTATGTATTTTACTTTAGTTTAGCAGTTCTGTGAGCTATGTCGCTTAAAGTTTAAAGCTTACGTCAGCCTGTGTCTGTAAACTTCATCGTAGTTCCTAAACGAGTAGACCGATTTCAATTTATTTTTTAGGGTTCCGTACCCAAAGGGTAAAAACGGGACCCTATTACTAAGACTTCGCTGTCCGTCTGTCCGTCTGTCACCAGGCTGTATTTCATGCACCGTGATAGCTAGACCGTTGAAATGTTCACAGTTGATGTATTTCTGTTGCCGCTATAAGAACAAATACTTAAAAATTAGAAAAAGCGAAAAAACAAGGGGGGGTCTCCATACAAAAAACGTGTTTTTTGAAACATAAGAAACTAGCGCCATCTAGTATGATGGTAAGGAACCCTATGTGTGCGGTTCTGACTCGTGCTTGGCCGGTTTTTTTGTTTGAAAGCAAGATACACTGTTTAACATTGCTTAGGGATATTTAAAAAAAAGTAAAAAGTTAGGCGGCCATTTTGTTTTCTGGTAGAAAACAAAATGGCCGCCTAGAGTGAAATTGCTCCGATTTGGTTGAAATTTGGTCAGAGGTTGTCAGTTAAACTAATTATCATAAATAAAAGCAAACTAAAGGCGATAACATCATGGATCTAATTTAAAACGCAACGGACTCCCTATGCTGTACAATGGCCTTAAAAATATAATGCTGCCATCCTTTACAGGACGGTAGAGAAAGGTCTACGTGATTAGGTCAGCCATTTTGGTTACTGAATAGATTACCTCTTTGTGTAAGTGTCCTTAGGAGCCCATATAGCTCAACAGGGTATTCGAAGGACGTTACCACAGTATTATAATATAGCGGCTTACAGTAGCGCAACGCATATACTTACGCAGAACAACGGAAGGGTACTTGCGGGGCAGCGGGCGGCGGGGCACTCGCGGAGTTTGCCAGGCTGACTACATGCCCTTGTCACAGTATATATATTAGTACTAACCCTTGTCATGGCTAGTACCGACGCCGGTGGTTCATCGGACGACATCAAAGGCGTTACGCTACTGTAAGCCATATCGTAATACTGTGACGTTACTAAGAGTCACGTTTGGGTATAAGGGAGTAGGGAGCAGCTCGTTCTTACTCCGAATTTGTTATATCCATTTAAGTAGGAAGCAAGAAAAGTGAATTAGTTGTGACCATAAAAAGGATCGACTTTCAGTTTGTAGGCCACTCAGTTGCGCGTGAAAAATTTTCGTACGAATTAAATATTTGAGTAATTTGAAATGCTGAACACGTTGGAAAAACTGACTTTAATCGCAACGACTTAGGGGCCGTCCATAATTTACATATTTTTTTTATTATTCACATTTGGTGAGCCCTTGGCATCATCTCACCTGATGTTAAGTGACGATGAAGCCGAAGATGGAAGCGGGCTTACCAAGATTCCCCAACGCAATGGAGAACTGGCTATCTTATCTTCAAGCCGGAACACATCAATGTTGTTAACACGGATGTTTGGCGGCAAGACTTAGATAAGATGGTGGTAGCTTCCTTTCCAGGCTTAGGAAATGCCTTACCACCAACCAAATCGAGTCTTACAACTTGACCCCACCGGAAATCGAACCCGGGACCTCCTGGTGTGAAGCGAAAGGGCTAACCATTACGCCACGGAGGCGGAGGCGTCAGCGGTTTTTGGAGATTTTCGACCCCCCCTCCCTACAATCATCTTATAGTAATTATCTAATGCCCCCCGCCCCTCTCGCGAAACTGACGTCATTTCCAGTAATTGATGACAGATATCAATTAATTGAAAATTGTAGAAAAAAGAAGTTTGACATTAAAACTGCCATAGGTACATTAAATTTGATAAAATCATTACTTTTGCGTAATATCGAAATATTTTCATTTACGCTGTTATTTTGGTGTTTGCAAGATTGACGTAAATTTTGGTACGCCTCCCCCCCATATTATTAATAAAAATTATGTGGGACCAACTTGGTAGCATATCTTAGAATCTTTATATTTAAAAATGAACCCCTATTTTTCCTGGTCGTCGTATCACGCGTCAACGGCTGGATCGATTTCGCTAATTATTTTTTTGTTGAGTTCTTTGGGTAAGGTAGGGTTGTGTAGTGTAGGGTAGGTTAGGGTAATATAGTGTAGGGTAGGGTAGGTTAGAGTAGGGTAGGGTAGTGTAGTGTCAGTTGGTATGAAGTTCCCCGGGACAGCTAGTAAATAATAAACATGAAATCCGGTTCACAAACTGCGAAGATATCGCGTAACAAACATCCAAAAAAAAATACAGTAGAATTGAGAACCTCCTCCTTTTTGGAAGTCTGTTGAACATTATTATTCAACGTGTAACAAAATTGGTTGACCCGTTAACTGGGGCGTCTACTCATCATACTAAACAACTTTCCCCAAGGAGGATTTTTAACCGCCTCTGTGGCGTAATGGTTAGTACATTCGCTTTACACCAGGAGGTCGCAGGTTCGATTTCAGCCGGGGTCAACTTTGTAAGGCTCGGTTTGGTTGTGGTGGCCCGCCTGGCTAGCTACCACCATTTTATCGAAGTCTTGCCCCCAAACATCAGTGTTAACAGAATTGCTGTGTTCCGGCTTGAAGATAATATAGCCTTTTCCCCATTGTGTTGAGTAATCTTGGTAAACTCATCTTGGCATCATCGTTACCTACCATCAGGTGAGATGATGCCAAGGACTTATCAATCGTGGATAAAAAAGGAAATAATAGACAATTCTCCAAAAAAAATTGGACGGTCCGTGCTACAAGCCCAAAGCGTTGAATTGGCTGATCATATCCTATGTTTGAAGAGTTTAAAAATTTCTATTGGGAAAAGTTTATTCTTAGAAAAGAAACATTAAAGAGAGCGTCGATGCATCAACCGGTAACGACTCCGTCCTCATAACCAGAGGTACCAGGTTCAAATACAGACGGTCAATGTACCAATGATTTTACGAAACTTACCTACCTATATATACTTACCGAATGCTTTAACGGTGAAGGAAAACACCGTGAAGAAACCTGCACATATGATTCCAGATTTGTATGGGTCCCCGAGACGATCCAGTGCAATTGACAAGTCTCACGTGATTGAAGGTTTCACTTGATGAGGGACTTGACGCCCATTGAAGGTGCCGTCAAGTCCGATCAAGTGCACATGCCACAGTCGCCTACCGATTTGTAAAGATTAAAGTCATCGCAAAAACATCGGAAACGTCGGAGAACATTGTGAGGAAACCTGCACATCTGATTTCAGATGTATATGAAGGTTGCGTTGCACACGTCCGTAGGTGTAAATCTAAATGCCCTACACGTGATTGCGGGTGATGCTAAGTGCAACACCAGGCAACCGTCGTCTGTCCCTTGATATTGATATTCATAAAATTTATATGGGACCACACGGGAAGCACTAGCTTTCAAATAAAAAAATAATCATAAAAATCGGTTCACCCAGTCAAAAGTTATGAGGTAACAAACATAAAAAACACAGACGAATTGAGAACCTCCTTCTTTTTGGAAGTCGCTTGAAAAGGCCCCTCTCCGTGTGGCACATCCCTAATCTTGCGCACTATTTTCACAGAGAAACGTTATTCGTACGTATAGCATATTTTCTACACAAACAAAACCAGGAAGATTAGTCTGTTGTTTCCGAAGCTTGCCGACGACGTCACAATTAGGCTAAAGAGCGACGCAGACGCATGAGAAATGCAGAGATTTCCGCCCCAGGGAGAATTAATTAGGCACATTTGTGAAATGGATCTTTTGTGTCTGTATGCGGCTGAGTCGGGGTTGCCAGCGACGAAAAATAGCTGATGTGATTACAACATTAGGGGTTTGGAGCTTTCGCACCTGGCAATCGATTAGCATAATAAGACCCTTTATCACGCAACTGACCAGAGACAATGTCTGTAAATTGTATGCTGAGATTATCTTTTGGGTGAGGAGAGGGTTTTGTGATACACAATTTATTTTCGTACATACATTGGCACATGACACATGACGCGCACCGGAAAACGAAGCGTAGGCAGGCCTCCCACCCGGTGGACTGACAACCTGGTGAAGATGGTGGGAAGCTGCTGAAAATCAAAATGGCGGAACACAAAATGGCCGCCGACAGTAAAGTTGCACCGATTTGGCGGAATTTGACCGATGCTTTTTTATTTCATTTATTATTACCCGACTACGAACTAATAACTTATGTCCCAGTGTTTAGTTCCCTTGGAGAATGTTATTCAGTATTACAAATAGCATCCCTTTGCCGCCTTTAATCAAATGAAAATCCTGTAAGTATACATTTGCTCCTGCCTGCTAAGCCTAGGATTGTGGGTTCGAACTGAACCCAGGGCGATTAATATTCATGTGACGAACAGGTTTATTCGCTGTGTGTCTGGGTGTTTATTATCAATGTTTATATGACAAATTGAAAGCGGGACTTGACGCGATTTTACATAACATATGAGCAGGTATTGATGTTGTTTTTACCTCAACGTTTCGACTATGATCATTATGAATAATCGAGAAACTTTAAAGTGTTATAATGTTTAAATGTATTTAAACCAACCCGCACTGGGCCCGCGTGGTCGACTAAGGCCCGATCGCCCTAATTCAGGGTAGGCTCGAGCCCCTCGGTGGGGACGTATATGAGCTGATATGATGATGTATTTAAACATATTCATGTACGTATAGCAGTCTCTATTTCCTATCATCATATCAGCCGAAGGACGTCCACTGCTGGACATATAGGCCTCCCCCAAGGATTTCCATGACGACCGGTTCCAGTAGTTACGGGGAATCCTAGTTTAGGGACAGATGACCATGTGTGATTGTCCCTGAAAATAATAAGAAATTAAGTTGGGGTGGCCCTATTTCTAACCCGGGAGAGATACGGCCTATCTCTTTGCGTGGCTGTCGTAAGAGACGACTAAGGGACAAAACCGGAAGATGAGTATCAGCGTCTTTTCCGCGCACATTGCGATCTCCAACCCTCCCCCCAACTCAGGGGAGGCCTATGTCCAGCAGTTGATGTGATGATGATCATCATCATCACATGCAAAAGCAGGCCAATTGGTATGAAGGTTACAAAGCAAGTAAATGTCATTTCAAAAATGTGTTCTAGACATGCTTACTTATCCATTCAATAAACATATTTCATCATTATCATAATTGCTAGACAAAGCATCCGCTGCCCGCATCCAGCGACTTCCCGCGATCCTTACCAAGTCGTCAGTCCACCGCGTGGGAGGCCTTCCTACGCTACGTGGTTCGGTGCGCGGTCGCCACTCGAGAACTTTACTACCCCACCGGCTATATATAGCTATAGCTCGTAGAACACACGTATTCAATATTACTTTAATAATATCCAAGAGGTGTTATGATTGTTAATTCACGGGCCGTCGTTCGCATCTTTCGCGCTCCAAAGCGCCTCGGACAGGCAACTCCTGGCTACTAAAATTTCCGGGAAAATCCGCCAGAGCTTGAACACTCCTATTTTCCAGCCAGTGATTCGGGACAAGTCTATCTAGATCCGATGTTAAAAGGAAATATGTATTCATATTCCAAGGGTATTTTCCACTTAGTCAAATCAGTTACTTTTTATCGCCTGTCGAAAACGATATTTTGCTCTAATATTATATTCGTGTTACACAAATATGACGTCATAAAGTTACGTAAAGTTTTTGACAAAATAATTTTGTGATTTGATCAAATATAAAATTGAAAATTAATAAAAGAGTTAAACAAAGTAAGGTTTAAGATAATTTAGAAGATATGATATCAGCTCATATACGTCCCCACCGAGGGGCTCAATCGGGTCTTAGTCGACTTCACACATAACCTTCGAGTTTCCTAGCAGGCGTGTGCAGCTTTCCTCACGATGTTTTCCATCACCGTAAGAGCGTCGGATAAACGTACGAAATCAAAATTCGAAAGGTCTCCCAGTCGGTGGACTGACGACCTGGTGAAGGCAGCGCTGGAACTGACGTTGTAAAAATTTGGGAGGAGCCTTTCTACTGCAGTGGATGTCTTTAGGCTGTTAAGATAATAAAGTGAAGAAAAAACATGTTGAGAAAATTGACTTAAGTTTCAAAAGACCCTGATTTAAAATGGAGCTAGATTTTAAGCTCTAAAACACTTAGGTCTAACGGCCTAGAGCTAGACTTTATGATGCATTTGCTGCAAGGGATTTAGGATTTAGTCCTCCGACAAATGCGGAGGGCGGCGATGAATCCTGCTCCGACTTTAATGGTCCATTAATGTGAGCCTTCCTAAAAGGCACTAGACACCGTTTTGCCTTTCACAGCGAGAAACAAAAGCAGAGCAAGTTTAATGGATGGATAAGTTTAATGCACTTTAAATTAGGTATTAAAGGTCCCCAGGACTCAAGTTTCCATACAAACGTAGTTCCGCTTTAATACAAAAACTTCATGCCGAATTTGCAAATATATTGAGTAGACACATATCGATGTTTGTAATTATCTTTCATCGCACTAAATTTAAACATAACTAAACGAAGGCTCAAATTAGTTTAGTACTGAAAATTTGAAACTACTCTTATTTTTTCCGTATTCGATGTACTACGAAAACTAATTACAAACAACGATATGTGTCTACACTATACCTTTGCAAAGTTTGGATTCAAATCGGCATGTGGTTTTTGCATTAAAGCGGAACTACGTTTGTATGGAAACTCGAGCCTCCGGGGGACCCTTAAATAAGATTATAGAGCAGGTTTGTATTTCTTGTTGGTTCCCATTCAAAGTCATCAAATCAGCTCATATACGTCCCCACCGAGGGGCTCGAGCCGTAGTTCATACGGCGATCGGGCTTTAATCGACCACGCGGGCACAGCGCGGATTGGTCGACTTCACACACAACATTCGAGTTTCTTCGCAGCCGTATGCATGTTTCCTCACGATGTTTTTCCTTCACCGTAAGAGCGTCATAAACGTACATCATCATCATCATCATATCAGCCGAAGGACGTCCACTGCTGGACATAGGCCTCCCCCAAGGATTTCCACGACGACCGGTTTTGCGCTGCCCGCATCCAGCGGCTTCCCGCGACCTTCACCAGGTCATCGGTCCACCGAGTGGGAGGCCTGCAATATATTTACGTCCCAGATACCGCAGTGTCTTAAGACCAAGGTCTATGACCAGTGTGTGTTGCCAGTGATGACATATGGAACTGAGACATGGTCGCTTACTATGGGCCTCATAAGAAGGCTCAAGGTCACCCAAAGGGCAATGGAGCGTGCTATGCTCGGAGTTTCTCTGCGTGATCGAAACGTACATATAAAAATCGAAATCCGAAAACACATTGGTACGTGGCAGGACTTGAACCATGACCTCCCGGACAGGAGATAGCGGCCCTATCCGTTACGCCACCGAGGTTTTAGTTATTAAATTGATATTATAATTAATAAGTTTCCACGTTCTCATTATATTCAAATTATTGTGATCTTCTGGACTTGCATTTAGTTTCCAAGCGTGTCTTTTAAGCTATAAGTTGATTATTAATAAATAGTCGCTAAGAAATACAGGGCGATTAAAATGTGTGCCCCGACACACTACACTGTGACACGCGGATTTCTCGTATACTAGTATATACAGGGTGTAACATAAAGGTGTGGTGATACTCTATAAGGTAGGCTTGTACTCATCAAACTGAACCACTTTTGTTCTGCAACTTTGCTGAAATCTCAATATTTTTTTAATTTATATATCATACAAATCGGTCAGCTGATTAAACGGTTTTGTATGAAAAATCCAATAAAAAATTTGCGATTTCAGTAAAGTTGCAAAACAAAATTTGTTCAGTTTTATGAGTACAAGCCCACCTTAAACCATCACCACACCTTTTTGTTACACCCTGTATATATTTCTAGTATATACTAGCAACTACCGTCTTTAGTCTATTGTGCTACCGTCTACTCTGCGGGAAATAACCAATGACGAGACATTAAGGGGCCGCCGGTTGAAAGACTTCTTGTTGGAAAGTGAATTTTATTCTGTTGAAGAATATTTTTAAGGAGCTTAATAATAATTGTGACATTTTATAATTTAGTAATATGACTTACCATTATGTATTTTATTACTTTATTACTGTGTTAATGTAGTGTTCTACTTTATTTTGACATTTTGTCAATTTAATTAGTTTATTTTCTGTATTGTTTTTTAGACGATCACATCACTATTGACATTTTATATTATGACCTGACATGTATAATTATGAATTTGTGACTTTGAATTTGATAAATAAATTAAACTAAACTACTTGTGGGCAAAAGTAAAAGTAACTTTATTTTCTAGCTTAAGATTTTCTAGAAGTTGAAAGAAACTAGCTTATATGCGAAATTAAACCAACTTTTACATTGTAAATTGTTTTGTTTTATTTTTACCCTTTTTTTTGAATTGTAGCCCAATTTAAAACATAACAGATTTCTTAACCCAAAGTTACGTTATAAAAATAGACAAGATAAAAAATTAAAGAACGTTGTCCATAAATTTTTCTAAGCCCGCCTGGCTAGCTACCACCATCTTATCTAAGTCTTGCCGCCAAATATCAATGTTGATATCATTGGTGTGTTCCGGCATGAAGATAAGATAACTAGTTGCCCATTGCGTTGGGGAATCTTGGTAAACCCGCTTCCATCTTCGGCAACATCGTCACTTACCACCAGGTGAGATGTTTTCAAGAGTTTACCAATTGTGAATAATAAAAAAAAAAATATTTCGTGAGGTACGTAAACAATTATGTTACAATTAAGTTATTAAGGCTGTATGGTATAGTTTAGAAGTAAGCCGAGTCAATCACTTTTTTTTAAATTGGTCGTCATCCCGGTGGGAAAATTCATACAGTCCTTTAAACGCTGATGGGGAATAAAATAATTATCTCGAGAAATCTTTCAAAAATGCAAAGATTTCTTTTTTCCATGTTTAACTTTAACAATTCTTGAATTAAGGGTATTAAACTCATAGTAGTTAAGTGGTAGTCAATAATCATTAATTTAAATATGTTGTAATTTTTTTCTATCCTAATGATTTCTATTTTTTTAAATCCACAATTGGTAAGTCCTTGATCTCACCTCATCTGATGGTAATAATAATAATAATAGGGTCGCAAGCCATAACTTTTGATTACGATAGGGCTTGCGACGACGGCTATTAGCCCAGATGAAGGGAAAAATAAAGGCTAAGATTTCAGGCGGGAAACTATTGTATTCATACATTTCCGTAGTCGGGTTTTATTTTTTTTTATTTATTTTTTTATTCACTATTGGTAAACCCTTGACAACATCTCACTTAGTGGTAAGTGACGATGTTGCCGAAGATGGAAGCGGGCTTACCAAGATTCCCCAACGCAATGGGGAACTTGCTATCTTATCTTCATGCCGGAACACACCAATGATATCAACATTGATATTGGGCGGCAAGACTTAGATAAGGTGGTGGTAGCTAGCCAGGCGGTATTAGAAAATGCCCTACCACCAACCAAACCGAGCCTCACAATTGACCCCGCCGGGAATCGAACCCGCGACCTCCTGTGTAAAGCCAGTGAACTTTGCCTCTGAGCTACGGTTTTTTTTCTTTTATTTTATTTCCATATTTTTTGTGCTCAGAGTATAACGCCACACCACCTCGGTACCCGCGGCCGCGTGTCGTGTCGCTTGATTGTAGCGCGCGTACATTGAGCCGTCTCATAATATCGCTTGTGACACCATTTGCTAACAAATTAAAAATATTTGCGTACGTAATGTACATATATTAAGAATGTGCTCGTCAAGACCTTTCTTTTGATACCAAACATGATTTTTTTTGTTGTTTAATTCATAAAATCCGCCATGTTGATATACATATATAGTGTGACTTTTAATTAGTACTTGATAGCAAAGGATATGAATGTACTCGTGATTACAAACAACTTTCCCAAAGAAACTATATGTCAAATCAGAAAAAAAATGTTTGGTCCTCGATACATAATAAGTTATCAAATCGGCAAAAATGTATAAAGGGCCAAATCGATACATAGTTTCTTTGGGAAAGTTGTTTGTAACCACGAGTACATTAATATCCTTTGCTATCAAGAACTAATTAAAAGTCACCCTATATATCCTATGACACGCGGAGTGATGGCACAAATCCAAAGATACCACATTTATCAAGATCGGATAAGTGGTTAAGGAAATACAGATGACCATCCATATACATACATAGACTGTCATAACATAACCCTTCTTTTTCGTAGTCAGGTAAAAAATTCTCTTCTATAACATCGCAACGGAGCAACGGATTGTTGTGATTTTTTGCACAGAGATGGATGAGAGGATGTGAAATGACATAGACTACTAACTAGCATAGCTCGAGATAGTTCCCGAGTGAGCTGGGGAAAAATCATTTCCAGGCTCGCGCACACCGGCGCGGGCGTCGCAACGGCTTAGAGGATACAGGACGCAACGGATTGACTTGATTTTTTGCATAGAAATAGTTAAGGGGGTGCGAAGTGACATATACTGCTAATCAGAATAGCCTGATATAGTTTCTGAGGAAAACTCGTGTGTCCTGTCTACGCACCCTCACCGTCAACGACAATGACAATAAAAACGTATTGTTGAAATGATTTTTATCGCTTCGGTATAGGCTCAATTTTTTGCGAAAGTGTAACATCGCCCTAGTGTCGTGGGTTTTAGGACTATGAATGTGGCTGACTGGGATGTTAAAAAACGCGGCTCGACGAGGGCTACAAAATGTTTAACAAAATTTAAAAACTCAAAAACTTTTTTGAATATCGAAAAAAAATTAAAAATGAAAATTTTAATTAACAAAATAATATCTCAAAAACGAAAAGAAATATCGAAAAAATAAAAAAACCTACTAGAATGCCGACAGAATTGAAAACTTTAAGGGCTTGTACTCAGAGACGTTAAAAAAAATTTAAAAATTCGATTACGGTTACAGGTAACAGTTAACGTCACGAGTTCAATTGTTTTTTCGAATATCAAAAAATGCCCAACGCGCATATAGAAGTTTTCACTTCAAAAACCCTAGAGATATGACTTTGGGCTACATTTAAAAAATATTGGCGGTGCGTGTCACTGTGTCACTCACAGAACATTTAACAATGGATGTCACTGATGTTATTCAGAAGTTCAATTGTGACGCGGAGTTTACGCGCGAAAAGCGCGGTAGTGACGGTTAATAAATGTTTCGGAGCATAAATTAAGTTTTTGGACGAAGTTGTTCTTTGCATATTTATTTATTCATAAAGAACAACGTCGTCCAATTTAAATTAATAGTATATTTAAAATAAAAAAGCGATTTTAGAAATAAAGCAAAGTACAAAGTATATATTAGTACTAACGTAAAAAAAGTGTCAAATTGTAATAGTTATAGAATTAAATAAATAATTTTACTATACTGCCTACCTGCCCACTTTGTATTTTTTTGATAAAATTTTAAAAATATAAATTAAAAAAAAAACACAAAAAAGTTAATTCAGCAGTTTCATTTTCAATGTACCCGAAGGTCTTCTGTGGATTTGTACAGAAAAGAAAGGTTTTTTTTAAACTCTTTCCACGCTAGCAAGTAAATGCAATTTTGCGCGCTAAAATGGAATGACAAACAAAATGTTTTCGAGCGTGTGAGGTGAAAATCATTGTTACAAATTTAATCTCAGGGAAAGTTGTTCAATGTGATAGTTAATACTTTTGATTGTAGGTGCTTTGTGGAACTTTATATCACACATATTGGTACATATATACACTAATTCCACATAAAAGAAATAAAACTGCGTTTATAATATGTCAGCGACCGGTTTTTTTTACGCAGTTTTATTTCTTTTATGTGGAATAAGTGTAGATTTATACCAATATGTGTTGTTCAGTGTGATAAGTAGAAGCCCCAGTTAACAGTTCTTGTACTGTGCAAATATTTTTTTTAGAAAAATCTAAAGAAACTTAGCAATGCTGTTGCCTAGGTTCTATATTTATACTGGTTTTGTTGTCAACAAAGCTCTTAAATACTTATCGGAGTTTTTACGTCTCAGAAGTTGTGCCAGGACTTTCATGTCTTGTAAAATCCGGATACTGTAACTTTTTAGGGTTCCGTGCCTCAAAAGGTGAAAACGGAACCATTATAGGATCACTTGTGTGTCTGTCTGTCTGTCCTAGTGTCACAGCCAAATTGCTCGGAAACTGCTGGACTAGCTCGCTGAGTTAAAATGTGGTTCACATGTAAGTCGGTGACCTAAAGACGGTGTAACGTAAACTGCCACTTTTGGAGGGTAAAATAAAAAAAATATATATATTCATTATTATTGTTTATTATATATTTTTAAAGTTGTTTAAGAAACTAAGCGAAAATGGACTATTCTACAAATTGACCTGTGATACAGGCTATCTGCATACCAAATTTCATCGGTCAAGATGTTGAAGCGTGAAATGGTAACAAACAAACAACACATTTTCACATTTCTAATATTATGTAAGGATAAAGATGCGTGGTAGCAAGGAAATGTTGATAGCGCGTTGTAGATGTTTTGTATACAGTCTTCTTGCGACGAAGCTGTCATCTATTGACGTGTGGATGTAGCTCCATATAGTTTGACTGACGATGGTTTAGTTTTGAGCTGTGGCAATGTAGTTGTTCGCGGCGCGTACTGTAGGTGTCGCTACAACTGCAAGACACTTATATGGTTGAAAAGTTCTCCGAATTAAGAAAATATGCGTACTTACTAAAAAAAATTGCCCCCATTTATCCTTAGGACACCTTACACAGTAACGATATTAAGTTTTCTCTTTCTGCTTCATCTTAACTAGGTTCAGCTGTTATGAATTTCCTCTTTTTCTTACATTTCTTTTATAACAGTAAACTGTGCTACACGATAAGAGTATAAGATAACTTGATTTATAATTGATGAAAAATCATCATCATCATCATCATATCAGCTGAAGGACGTCCACTGCTGGACAAAGGCCAAAGGATTTCCACGACGACCGGTTCTGCACTGTCTGCATATCCAGCGGCTTCCCGCGACCTTCACCAGGTCATCGGTCCACCGAGTGGGAGGCCTGCCTACGCTACGTTTTCCGGTGCGCGGTCGCCACTCGAGCACTTAACTACCCCAACGGCCATCTGCATCTGTTGATGAAAAATAACGTAACCAATTTAAGAGGAAACGTGGTCTAAAGAATAGATATTCAAAAAAAATGTTGCTGTCTCCCTCCCCCGCACCTCTCCGCATACAGCAAGAAAGGAAGAGCTGTAGCGAAGGCCGATAATAGGCACTCAAAGTGACCAAAACAGCATTTCGTAGTCCCCCTATTTCCTCCTCTAAAACTTGAGCAAAAATATTTTTTTTTCAAAGTTAATTAAAAAAACGCTTTACCTAATGCCTCTATGTTTTCATTTTATTGTTAATATTATGCGTATTAATTTTTTGGTGAGTGTCTGAAAATGCCGTTAATTAAATCCTACTTCCTATTATAATTAGAAATCACACCGTCCAAACGACGTCCTTGACGGTTACCACACTCTTCCAATGTTTTGAAAAACTTTCGAAAAAGTTTCTCTCGTAATGGATTCAGCTTCGGTTGTAGCAATGTTGTTGGATTATTGGAGTAGACCTTACTTTTTAGGGGAAAAACAAATGATATGGTCATGTTAAAGATAGGTTTTATGGAAAAAATATTTTTGCTCTATTGTCATTATCCAGGGAGGTAACCGGGTACTACATTTGTATAGAAAAAATGGCGCCCGCGTTTCCTCTTAATTAAAAATAAAAGACTGCAAAAAAACACTACCCATCTGTTTGGGCAGTCGGGTAGAAATGTATCCTACATCACTCTAGGGACCAAGACAGATCTAACGACACCTGGCACTCCAAAATCCATAAAGCCGATGGGGCTACAGGCTCAGCCAAAGAAACAGACATACATACATACATACCCCGGAAAACATTACCACACCTTTTTGGGCAGACATTAAAAACGGGTCATACAACAAGATAATTTATGAAACTATCTAAAATTTAACAATACTAGCTGTCCCGGCGAACTACGTACCGCCTTACATTACATTGCACTGCCCTACCCTACCTTATCCTACACTACACTACACTACCCTACCCTACACTACACTACCATACACTACTCTACCCTACACTACACTACCCTACCCTACATAAGAACCTTCTCCTGACAATAACAAACTCGACAAAAAAGAATTAGCGAAATCGGTCCAGCCGTTCTGGAGTTATAGCGTCAGGAAGGAAAACCCGACTTATTTTTATATAGTAAAAAAAAAAAAAGATATACAATTTTTTTTTAAATTAAAAATTTGAGTGCGTTTGACTACATCTCACCTGATGGTTAGTGATGATGTAGTTCAGGATGGTACATGCATACTCAAATAATGCCTATTCACTCTCGCCTTAGTATAATATGCTTGACCTAGATTTAATTAAAAAAATATAATTGTCATCTTCATAATATCAGCTCATATACGTCCCCACCGAGGGGCTTAAGCCTACCCTGAATTAGGGCAATTGGGCCTTAGTCGACCACGCGGGCATACTGAGGGTTGGTCGACTTCACACACAACCTTCGAGTTTCTTCGGAGGCGTGTGCAGGTTTCCTTACGATGTTTTCCTTCACCGAAAGAACGTCAAATAAACGTACATAATATGAAATCGAAATTACGCCACTGAGATTTAATTTAAAAAAATATTATTTTACTTCATCAATTTTAATGCTGGATAATTTGATTTATCAGATTTTTATAAAAGAAATTTAGTGATTGGTTTTTTACGATAAAACAAATCTAAACTGATTTTAATTTACATGTACAGCAAAACAACATTGGATTTCCCGATTTTAATTTGCTTTCAACGGTAACTCCTCTCATTTTTTCTCGTTTTCATTTTGCACGAATTTGTAATTTGTTACAAAACGATAGCAATTTTTACAGCGAGTATTCTTTGCTAGCTTTCATTGGCGTACAATTTTGAATTTTATTACGTTAGCATAAGGTTGTATCTGACGAAAAAAATCTAGTGTTGCCATCTGCCTTTGCGATTGATGTACATGCGGCAACGCTGTTCCTGGCAACACTAAATCTTCTCAACTTGTTTTGTTTGCAAGTTGAATTATTAAGCATTCTAAAGGATCCTACAGAGTAATAAGAAAGAATGCTCGGCGTTCCTCTGCGTGATCGAATCAGAAACGAGATCCGTAGGAGGATCTAAGTAACCGACATAGCTCTCAGAATTGCTTAACTTAAGTGGCAGTGGGCGGGGCACATAGCTCGTTGAACAGATGGCCGTTGGGGCAGTAAATTTCTCGAGTGGCGACCGCTCACCGGAAAACGTAGCGTAGGTGCCTACCTACCGAGGCCTCTCCCACTCGGTGGACCGATGACCTGGTGAAGGTCACGGGAAGCCGCTGGATGCGGGCAGCGCAGAACCGGTCGTCATGGAAATCCTTAGGGGAGGCCTATGTCCAGCAGTGGACGTACGTCGGCTGATATGATAAGATAAATAAGATAAATATCCTTTATCGCACACCAAATACACAAAAATGAAAAACTTATAAACTAGCAAAATACACAATGATATGCAAGGGCGGACTTATCGCTTTAAGCGATTTCTGCCAGCCAACCTTTGGTGAATGGAGGAGATGATGATGATGATGATGAATGAGATAAAAGCGCCAAAAATAAAAGTAATGGTATATTGTGTGATAGTTTTTTTTAAATTCACAATTGGTAAGCCCTTGGCATCATCTCACCTGATGGTAGCAAAATTAACATGAAATATGAACAGTAGGTACAATATAATTTTTACGGTTTCATATCCATAGCAAAGTATATATATTAGTACTAACATACTGATATGTTAGATTGATACAGATTTGTTACAGTTTGGTTCGTGAACGTATGGGATTTCGCTGTGATTTTGTTTGCTCCGTTATTTGTTTTTAGAAATATCATTTCACGACCGTTTGTATACAGTGTTCGGGGTGTGCCCAAAGGGTCCCAACGGAACTCATTACTAAGTCTCCGCTATCCATTTGTCCGTCCTTTCATCCGTTTATCTGTCAGCGGGCTGTATATTATAAACTGTAATAGCACACCCTGGACACTTCATACGACGGGCCAGAAATGACATTTCAAAAAACGAATGACGGAACAAACAAAATGGCGGCGAAATCCTATACGTTCGACAAACAAACTGTAACCAATCTGTATCAATCTGAGTGACGAGGGGGTGAGGTCGCAATCTAGAGAGCGGCAGGGAGTGTCCATACTGTATGTTAGTACTAATATATATACTTTGGTAATAGGTAGACAGTTGGAATTTTCACAAAGGTTGCATTTTGTATGCCGCTATAACAACAAGTTATAAAAATTAAAATAAAAACTAAAATGGGACCCCCCATACAAGAATTGTTTCACGCTTGAATGTAAAACCGTTTTTACGATAGAAAAAACACGTTACTTTAATTTATTTTTATTTTTTTACAATTTTATTTGTTATTAATAAAACTAAGACAGTCTGTAGCATTGTGCTGTATTTAGGTTATTATCGACAAGTTGCTGACAAGCAACAACAACAACAATCAATGGAACGTTCTATGCTCGGAGTTTCGCTGCATGATTAAATCAGAAATGAGGAGATCCGTATTAGGAGAACCAAAGTAACCGACATAGCTCTCAGAAATACTCAACTTAAGTGGCAGTAGACAGGGCACGTAGCTCGTGGAATAGCTGGCCGTTGGGGTAGTCAAATTCTCGAGTGGCGACCAAGCGCCGGAAGACTTAGCGTAGGCAGACCTTCCACTCAGCGAATCGATGAGTTGGTGAAGGTCGTGAAAAGCCGCTGGATGAGGCCAGCGCAGGACCGGTCGGTCAGTTCCAGTAGTGGACGTCTTTCAGCTGATATGATGATGATGACATCACGTTGCTGGACCTATTATCTTCAAGATGAATGAGACAGTATTATCTTTAAATTGAATTGTAGCTTAGGGTGAAAATTGCCAAGGGGTGAATTTGAAATGAAGTGTTTTTCGATATTATTAAACTAGCTCAGCTTTGGAGTTTGTCGACATCGTTTTCACTTTAGATGATTGGTTTCATTTTACGAGTTGATTATGTTATTATTAACGAAACTCATTTGCTTGGAAAACTGTTTATTTTTATATTTAACATGATTAATGTTTTAGGGTTCCGTATCATGTGACGGTACCCTATTACTAATACTAAGCCTACATTTTGTTCTAAAAATGCTTGAAATACCTAGGCGTGACGTCATAGTTTAGCAGCGTCATTTATGTACTCATTTTGTGATTTTAGTAAGTTAAAAATCGAAGATTTAATGGAAAACAAAACGAGTAAGGTTTTCCGAAGTTTTAGTAGGAGGGAAATTTAGTGATCAAGAGTTCTTAATTGATTTCTGATGATGTCATCCCTAATATAATCAGGCGCTTAGAGTTCACTTTGTCGCCGTCTAAAATTTCTAGATAAGCTTTTGTATTTCTGGCGATACTGAGATGAAATAAATTGATAGTAAATTGTGTAATTTTCGGGTGCCGTTATAAGTATATAGTATACCAGTCGTTTTCGTTATGATTCATTTCATTTTTAGAATCTTCTTCGTTGTATATATAAGTTGATCTGATTCTACTTTGGAACTCAGTGTAATTTAGCCAGACTGTTATGCACATTGTAGTCTATGAAGTGGTTTTTTCCGTTTTCTCCTTTATATAAGGTGTAACAAAGTCAGCTGAAACTATTTTAACTGGTGCTTCTACCCATGAAACTGAACAACCAATTTTTTTTTATTTGACTATGGCAAATCGCAAAAAAAATTGGCTCTCCCATACTAACTCGATCAGCTGATCAGCCATTTTACTATGGGAAGTTCTTTTTTTTCGAGATTTGATTATGGGTTCCATGGGGAAAGTTGTTCAGTGTTATGGGCTGAAGCACCAGTAAAAATAGTTTCAGTTAATTTTCTTAGACCTTATATATTTGTAGACTAGCTTTTCCAAAGCCTTCAGCAGGAATGATGACAGGCTTATGTGTCTGTAGGACCTCGGTTCATCATAGTTATCTTTTTCTGGCTTTGGCAAGTACACAACCTTCACACGTTTCCAGATTTTTGGAATATATCCGAAGGTAATACACGCGTTGATTATATTGATATCATGAGATACGGTATAATTACGTTACGCAATATCTTCAAGACAACCTTAAATTACTAAAAAACACGAAATAATCACACTAATATTATAAAAGCGAAAGTTTGTGAGTGTGTATGTTTGTTACTTCTTCACGCAAAAACTACTAAACGGATCTGGCTCAAATTTGGTTGGAAGACAGAATAGGACCTTGATTAACACACAGGCTACTTTTTTTCACTGCGCACCCTCGAAAAGTCATAGAAACGTTGTCCACGCGGGTGAAGCCGCGGGAAACAGCTAGTATTACAATAAAGGCAGACAATAAGCCACACAAAACAATATTGTTCCAATAATGTCAGATTTAAGAGGTAAGTAAATCTGCCTTCAAACCTTTCACAGCAAATGCCATAAAAATAAAAAACAGCACTTTCGTCCTTGATATAATAATGTCGCGAGCTGTGCGCTTCCACCGTAAAATGTTTACTGTGAGTGATGGCACAGCAACATGACACCACGGATGGGCCCACGCCCTTATACAGGGAGTAACTAAATTGTAAAACGAACCGTAAGGCCTGTAAAACTACATAGATAAACACTTTAATATGTAGATTAATTGCTACAGATAGATACAATTAACTTCACTGTCCACGGAGAACTAACTCCTCACAGGATCGTCCAACATTGTTCTATTTATATGGGAGATATGAGTTTGTCCAGCAGTGGACGATTTGTGGCTGATATGATGATGATGATGATGATGAGTTACTTTTTTAACACTTTTGTTAGAATAGGGATGACGAATGCTAGTCATCTGAGTTACTTTTTATCATCTGTCAAAAATGACATTTTGTTCTAAAAATGTTAGAAATACCTGGGCGTGACGTCATAGTTTAGCAGCGTCATTTATTTACTCATTTTGTGAGTTTGGTGAATTTAAAAATCCAAGGAGTAAAATTGAGATGAAGTGTTTTTCGATATTATTTAACTAGCTAAGCTTTGGAGTTGAGTTCGTCGACATCGTTTTCACTTTAGATGATTGGTTTTATTTTACGAGTTGAATATGTTATTATTAACGAAACTTATTTGCTTGGAAAACTGTTTATTTTTATATTTAACATGATTAATGTATTAGGGTTCCGTATCATGTAACGGTACCCTATTACTAATACTAAGCCTACATTTTGTTCTAAAAACGATTGATATTTCAATCATAGGTATTAGGTATTCCTAGGCATGACTTCATAGTTTAGCAGCGTCATTTATGTACTCATTTTGTGATATTTTGTGATTTTAGTGAGTTAAAAATCGAAGACTTCATGAAAAACAAAACGAGTACAGATTCCGAAGTTTAAGTAGGAGGGCAATTTAGTGATCAAGAATTCGTAATTAATTTCTGATGCTGTCGTCATCCTTATTACGTACCACTGATAGCATATTATAGACGCTAGTAAGATTCCTCGATTGCGTTAATTTGATAAAATATATACTTCGCGCCAATTTTTTTTTCCTATGACAGGTACTGTTTTTAGACTTTCCTAGATATACCACTTAAGGTATATTATAGGAGATAATAACTCTTATCGATCACAAAAATTAAGAAAACATCTTTTGCTCTATTTTTGAGAAAAAAAAGTGTTTACTTTATTTGTGTGTACTCTTAACATTTTGAAATATTTTTTTATTCACAATTGGTAAGCCCTTGGCATCATCTCACCTGATGGTAAGTGACGATGATTCCGAAGATGGAAGCGGGCTTACCAAGAGTCCCCAACGCAATGGAGAACTGGATATCTTATCTTCAAGCCGGAAAACATCAATGTCGGAAAAAATCAAAGAAGGTACCACTCACAAATAATTTTAAAGAGCCATGTGCAAAATATAATAAAACCGGCCAAGTGCGTGTCGAGCCACGTGCAATGTAGGGTTCTGTAGTTGCCTTTATCGCGTCCATGTCTAATTTTCTAATTTCCAAATACAGCGGTTTAGTTGTTAGGGGATGTAGACACTTGACTCTAACAAAATTTAGCACTTTCAAGCCATTTTTTCGAAAACAGAACCCTAAATTATAAAATGATCTTAGAAGATTCACAACTATTTTTTAAGCTCTAACCAACCATACCCCACATGACTGGGTTTGACGAGAAAAAAAAAACATCCCCACTTTACTTGTAGGGTTAAAAAGTTTTTTTTTCCAAAAATTTTTTGACAGTTCTCTTCTCGTTATTATTACATATATCTTTGCCAAATTTCAGCTCTTAACTACTAATACTAAACTAGGCCGCGGACAGACAGACGCACAGACGGACAGACAGACATGACGAAACTATAAGGGTTCCTTGTACGGAACCCTAAAAATGGGTTAAATAGTATATCTGCGAATCGAGGATACGGACGTAGTCACACACAATACACACAGTTACACTTTTTTTCTAGAGCACTTTTTGGTGTCTATAAATGATATACCTAGAGTTCATTTAGTCTAAATCTCGTAGTCGGTTTTACGGGCGATCACATAACCTTCTATTACCGTAAAGTAACTTTCTTTATATTCGCTTTTAACAATCAAATTATTAAGGTAGGTTAACAGCGGCGGTTTGCGGTTTGTGTGTGGTTTGCGGTTTTTCCACCTAATTAGTTACATCGTAATTGCTGCATGTGTTGCAATTAAGAGAAAACGCGGGCGCCATTTTTTCCATACAAACGTAGTCCCCTGTTTCCTACCCGTATAATGACAATAGAGCAAAAATGTTTTTCCCATCAAACCTATATCTACCATGGCCTTGCTCCTATGTTATGTTAAAACTCAGAAAATTGCCCAATTGAAACGTCATTTTCAGACACCCACCAAAAAAATAATACGCATAATAACAACAAAATGAAAACATAGAAGCGTCGGTGGCTCAACCGGTAACGACTCAGTCCATCTAACCAGAGGTACCGGGTTCAAATCTGGATGGCCAATATACCAATGAGTTTTTCAAAAAAACTTACGTACATACTTACCGATTGCTTTAACGGTGAAGGAAAACATCGTGAGGAAACCTGCACACGCCTGCGAAGAAACTCGAAGGTTGTGTGTGAAGTCGACCAACTCGCACTGGGCCCGCGTGGTCGACTAAGGCCTAATCGCCCTGATTCAGGGTAGGCTCGAGCCCCTCGGTGGGGACGTATATGAGCTGTAATGATGAAAACATAGATGCATAGAAAGTTTTTTTTTTTCAATAACTTTTTTACAGTTCTCTCCGCGTTATATATATCTTTGCCAAATTTCAGTCTTGGAGCTAGGCCGCGGACAGAAGGACAGACAGACATGACGAAACTATAAGGGTTCCTTGTTGTACTACGGAACGCTAAAAAAACAGTTTTTGTTGTATGACAACTACTCTTCGGTTTGACGGTACTAAGAAACTTTTCATGATCGCTCGATAAAATAATTCAAAACTGGTAAGTTCCAAATTTGGTCCGATTCCGTTAGATTTAGCCTCCAGAGAAAGCGTGACAGACGAACGCACGCACGCACGGACGGAATTAAGATATTCGGTTTTTCGGTATAGAACACATTTTTACGAAAATTGTAAAAACTTTTTTTTCGCGATAACAATACTTCCTTATTTCCTTTACCCTACGTACGTACGCACGGGGTAGAGAAAGTAAAAATCCAAATCTTACCACCATTCCAAAAGTTATGCGTGGTCTGGTCATATATAAAAAATGTATATACTATACAGGCTTTTTTTTCGCGATAACAATACTTCCTTATTTCCTTTACCCTACGTACGTACGCACGGGGTAGAGAAAGTAAAAATCCAAATCTTACCACCATTCCAAAAGTTATGCGTGGTCTGGTCATATATAAAAAATGTATATACTATACAGGATGTAACAAAATTGATGTAGGTCCTGATAACTGGGACTTCTACTCATCAAACTGTTTAAACATGTGACGTCATCAGTTCAAGAACTTTAAAAAGTCATTAAAATACTATTTTCATATTCATCTATCTTTATACATCATCATCATATTAGCCGACGTCCACAGCTGGACAAAGGCCTCCCTCAAGGATTTCCACGACGACCGGTCCTGCGCTGCTCGTATCCAGCGGCTTCCCGCGACCTTCACCAGATCGTCGGTCCACCACATGGGAGGCCTGCCTACGCTACGTTTTCCGGTACGTGGTCGCCACTCGAGAACTTTACTGTCCCAAAGGCCATCTGTTCTACGAGCTATGTGCCCTGCCCACTGCTACTTCAGTTTAGCGATTCTGTGAGCTATGTCGGTTACTTTGGTCAAAGTATATATATTAGTACTAACATACAGTAGGGACACTCCCTGCCGCTCTCTAGATTCCGACCTCACCCCCTCGTCCCGGACAGATTGATTACAGGTTGGTTGTTGAACAGGATTTCGCCGCCATTTTGTTTATTCCGTCATTCGTTTTTATAAATTTCATTTCTGGCCCGTTGTATAAAGTGTCCAGGATGTGGTAAGGTGTAATTACTGGACACGGGGCCACACGCAAAATTCCGGGTCTTTCGCGGAATTCCTGGCCATCTGGCAACCATGGTGCGACCGCTGTATGAAGTGTCCAGGGTGTGCTTTGGTTCTCCTGCGGTTTTTCTACCATTTTCTTATTATACAGAAAAAAACATAGTCCTATCCCGTGTAGTTTTATCACATGTTTATTATAGTAATGAGCTCTCAAGGCCTGCCCCGCCCGTGTGCGGCTCGCCTACAATTCTGCACACCCCGTACGTAGACATTACTCATCATTAAAAAAGTAACTAGTACAGCTCATTTTCGGCCTTGCTCTAATTAAAATACCACTAAGGGGCGTGTTAGGAGCGAGCCATGCTCGGTATTTCCCTATAATCCATTTCCATATAATTTGCTTATTACTCACCACAAACTTGTGTCGCATAATTTATACATGTTTCGACTATTACTACTTAATTTTTCGTACTTAAGAGATACGGAAGAAATTTTATTTTTGTTTGCTTCGTTACTTTTGAACGTGTGGAGGGGGAAGCGCGCTGTTGGCATCAATCGGTAGCTTGGTTCTTGAAATTTTGTTCGCCACATGAGTCAGTTCACGGGTGAGCAGGGTGCTTTCGCTGTGTATAAACCTTACGAAAACAATAATTCGTGTGTAATTGTTAGGCGTTTATTAAGAGTTCGGTATCATTTGCACAGTGTGCACTTTTTTCGGTTCGAGCAGTACGTGTGACTTTGTGACTGGATAAATTAACTTTGAAGTTTATTTATCCAGTGCTTAATCAAAGGGCCACTTTGACATTGCTGAACAATGTGCATTTAATACTGAACTCTAACAATTACACACGAATTATTGTTTTCGTAAGGTTTATGCACAGCGAAAGCACCCTGCTCACTGACTCATGGCGAACGAAATTTCAAGAACCTGTAACGCGGTATCGCTGTTGTATAATCTTCTTTCACCCGACCTTCTTTTCATTCCATTTATTCCTTTTCCACGCATGCGCTGTCACCCATCTGACAATATCATTAAAAATTAAAATTGTGTTCATCATATATTAATTACTAATTAAAATAAATTAAATAGTTCTCTCTTATATAAGACCCATTTTGGGTAGGTTATATTTGTGTTTTTTCTGTGATTTATATTTTAAATTTAAGTGTGTATCGTTTTCTAATTCTTATGTTCTTTTTTAAGGTCTTAGGGATGACAAATGCTAGTCATCTGAGTTAATTTTTATCATCTGTCAAAAACGACATTTTGTTCCAAAAATGTTTGAAATACCTAGGCGTGACGTCATAGTTTTGCAGCGTCATTTATGTAATCATTTTGTTATTTTGGTGAATTAAAAATCGAAGACTTGATGGAAAACAAAACGAGTAAGGTTTTCCGAAGTTTTAGTAGGAGGGCAATTGAGTGATCAAGAGTTCATCATTTATTTCTGATGCTGTCGTCATCCCTATTGGACGCATCGGCAATTTTTTAAGAACCCACTCCCTACCTACCCACCTACCTACCTGCCGTGCGATAAACCAAGCTACCGATTGATGCCAACAGCGCTCTTCCCCGCCACGCGATCAAAAACTAAGAAGCAAACAAAAAGAAAATTTCCTGTGGACCACCCTATATTAATATGTAGTATTTTTTTTTTTTTACAGGTCCGAGGATCATTCGGCTTCTGGAGATCACTTTCCATCGGCAAGCAAGCCGGGCAAGCTCGTATGAGCCATAGGCCTATGAATAATTCAGGCATCAGGCCACAGAAATAAATCATAGTAGAACGGCTATACGATTCGGGCTCCAACCACAATGGCGTGCCACACTGGATTTTTCAATTGACTTTAAATAAACACGTTAAATAAATAGAGTTTAAAAAAACTAAAAACACGCTTTTATAGTACATCAGACTAAAAAGTAGAAAATAATAATTAACAAAAAATACTAGTATTATTGTGAAAAAGCGTGGGGCGCTCTGTGCCATATTTTTCGTCTATCGAGCAACCCACACTTTTTCACAATAATACTAGAGTTTTTAGTTAATTATTATTTTCTGTTTTTTAGTCTGATGTACTTTAAAAGCGTGTTTTTTAGTTTTTTTAAACTCTATTTATTTTTTATTTTTTAGTTCAAACTTATGAAATTATTATATTGTCGCTGATTCTTGATAAGTCTACAAAGTTTGAATTAAATCTGTCCGTTTAAAGTGGGTCAAAATCGAGTCCAAAGGAGTCGGTTACATACAAACATACAGGTGAAGCTAATAAAAGTGTGACAAAAGACCGACTTCCATCGCAACAACTTAGTACATTTTTGCATTATTATTTTTGGTTTTTGTTATTTTCTAATAAAGTACTACACCGATTTGGATAAAATTTATATGGGACCACACGGAAAGCACTAGCTTTCAAATAAAAAAAAGAATCTTCAAAGTCGGTGCACCCAGTCAAAAGTTCTGAGGTAACATACATAAAAAAAAACATAGTCAAATTGAGAACCTCCTCCTTTTTGGAAGTTGGTAGAAAAGGTGGAAGCTCGGATTGTGTATAATAATAATAATAATAAAATTTATTTATCGACCAACAAAGGATCACCATAGTGTTAGTAACTTATTCTAGGACTTAGACTAGTGTTAGTAATATACACAATTACATTTACATTATATGAAATTTATTTACAATATCACGACTGTTATTGGCAACGTGAACCAAGCAGCAGTGGTTCACAAATGCGCAATCTAGTCTGCTGGCAAACATAGCCAGGATGCTATTGGCGCTGCCCCGCACTCGACGCACCAGGGACGCGCAGCGCTTGCGCATGGTGGTATAAAAGCAGTCTACTCGCGCCTCCGCGAACATCCCTGATGCGCTGCAGTATCGGGGCAGCCCCAGCAGCACCCTGAATGCATTGTTATATTGGATCCGTATTGTGTGTGTGTGTTTTTTTTTGTATTATGTATGAGAAATAATAAAACTTGCATGTAAACTTTAAATAGACTTCTTTTAAATAGCAGCTTTTGTCTTCTAATTAAGTAAGTTGTCATATTATAAACAAAAGACATCAACGCGAACGACAGAATTATTTTTTTATTTAGTTCGAACTCGTTAGCGCGAGTACGACTCACACTTGGCCAGTTTTTAATATTAGTTATTTTATTTTAATTACTTTTTTATTTTATTAATTAGGTTTACCAACAGTGACTTACACCAATGCATTCATTAAAGGTATAATTACAAGCTTTTGTTTAGTTTCACCCGTCCCGATGTTTGTCATTAAATCTTGCAAATTAACGTTGATCCACTTCCCGGTTACCGATTGAGCTGAAATTTTGCATACATGTTTAAATCGCGTGACAATACACTATTATGATGACATGGTGCTGATCTGATGATGGAGCTGGAAGGTGGCCATAGGAACTTCGCAATGAAACGACATAACCACATTATCATCATGACGAGTACTTTGATTGTAAAAAGCTTGTTCCTAAAAGCTTTTAGGTTTTTTGCAAAATTATTTTTACTTATTTTTAAAGTGCAACCACTTTTTTTACATGTAAAAACAGCGTGCAACATGAAATTATAGTTTTATCCTAATGTAACGAATTTGAATTAGTTAACAGTAATCACAATGAATGCAAAATAGTTTAATTCAGGACAATCAAAATCAAAATCAAAAACAATTTATTTCAAATAGGTGTTTACACACACTTTTAAATAGTCAAAACAAAAAAAAAATTACAGTATATTACAAATAATGTCATGATTCAGATTACAGTCTCAGGTAATGGTATTTGATATAGAATCAACATATATATCTTTGTCATTTACATAATCTATTATTTTATAATATCCTCTAGAGCACAAAACTTTTTTGACATGAGTCTTGAACTTATTCTCTGACAAACTAGTTACATTTTCTGGAATTTTATTGTAGAATCTTATACACTGCCCCACAAATGACTTTTTAACCTTACTCAGTCTCGAAAAGGCTATATCTATTTTATTTACATTTCTTAAATTCAAATTATGCCTGTCACTGTTTTTAGGAAATAAATGCAAATTCTTACGAACGTACATGATGTTTTCATATATAAATTGACTAGCAACAGTTAAAATATTGATTTCTTTAAACTTATTCTGTAACGACTCACGTGATCGCATCTGATAGATTGCGCGGATAGCTCTTTTCTGCAGGATGAAAATAGTTTCTATATCAGCCGCATGCCCCCACAGTAATATGCCATAAGACATTATACTATGGAAGTTACTAAAATACACTAGTCTCGCAGTATCTACATCCGTTAACTATCTTATTTTCTTAACGGCATAAGCAGCTGAACTATACCGAAGTAACTAGTATCTCATCTGTAACAATACTATAATCTTATCAAGTTTCATGCTCGTAATACTGTGGTCGAAGTCGACCAACCCGCACTGGGCCCGCGTGGTAGACTAAGGCCCAATCGCCCTGATTCAGGGTAGGCTCGAGCCCCTCGCCGGGGACGTATATGAGCTTATATAATAATACTGTTTTTACGATAGAGCTAAATCAAAAATACCTCATAAACACACATACCTTTGAATGGGGGATACCCTTAGCTTTTAACTTTTTCTCAGATATAGGAAGACCCAATATACTTTTTCGGAGGGAAAATAGAAATAGAGTCTACATTGATCGCGTTATTTTGAGAAAAGAGGGTTTTTACAACGGTCGTGTTCCTATTTATCTTAATTAATTTATTTATAGTTTATTGTACACAGGAAATATAAATAACATCATTTTACAAAGTATGGTCACACAAAGGGTACAGATTATTTCTTAACAAATTTCTTCCAGCAGACCCAGGAAAATGTTAATGTTATGCCAAATAAATTACCTGGACCACGCGGGCCCAGTGCGGGTTGGTCGACTTTACATACAACCTGCGAGTTTCTCCGCAGGCGTGTATAGGTTTCCTCACGATGTTTTCCTTCACCGTAAGAGCGTGGGATAAACGTAAATATGAAATCTAAATTCGAAATCACATTGGTACGTGGCAGGATTCGAACCACGACCTCCCAGACAGGAGGCGGCGGCCCTAGCCGTTATATCACCGAAGCTCATGTACGTAAAATATATACATAGTTTAGGATAAATTGAATAACAAACAAACAGCTCCTGTAAAGCTCACCGCAGACCGTTCTACCTTTGTTGATTTAATTCTGCGTATTAGGCGCTCGTGCCCCACCAGCTTTTCGCAAGTCATCAATATTCATGTGGGAATGCCCAACTTTTGAGTGGCGCCAACTTCTATCGTTAGGTCGTTGCACTGGAGTTGAGGAATATTAATTTACTTGCCATAGCCCATAGCATTGCCAACCCTGGACACTTCATACAACGAGCGAGAAAGCCTTAATTACTTAGCTTACTTAATATTATTAATGTGTTTGTTTGTTTATCTTTACACGCTTCTACAACTCAACCAATCATGACAAAACTTGGCATGCAGGTAGCCTATGTCACGGGGAAGGCCATTGGGTTACTTTTTATCCCGGGAAAATAGCATAATCTGATGCTGTTCCTGAGAAAAATTAAGAATACTCTTTTTTAACCGACTTCAAAAGGAGGAGGTTTCTTAATTCGACCGTATATATATGAGATATATATATATATATATATATATATACAAGTACGCGGGGGTATAACTAGGTATATATATATGTGTTCGCGGATAACTTCGTCGTTTATGAACCGATTTTGTTGATTCTTTTTTTGTTGGAAAGGAGATATCCCAAGGGTGGTACCACGATAAGGACACCAGGATCTGATGGTGGCATCCTAGAGAAATCGAGGGGAACCTTAGTTTCCTGTTTGAAGTCGGTTTTTTTTGTGTAAAATTATTGGTTAATTTCTTTTACCTCGCAACGGAACAATGCATTGTTGTGATTTTTTGCACAGAGATGGTTGAAGAGGTGGGAAACGAGAAAATTTACTAATCACCTAGTTAAATTTATAAAAACAAATGACGGAACAAACCAAAATCACGGCGAATTACTAAACGTTTGAGAACCAAACTAGCATCAACCTGTATCAATCTCGGTGACAAAGGGGTGAGGTAGGAATCTAGAGAGCGGCAGGGAGTGTCCATACTGTAATTTTTGTTTTGTATTTTTCCTTATTTTATCTTTTTGGGAGGTACTTTGGCATTGCTTACGAGAAATGAGGACAAACATAACTTTATCACCATTGATTTCTTATTCTTTTCCGTAGCTACTATCGTCTCACAAAATTTGCATTTAATAGGTTCATAATAATCTTATTTGCTACACTAAAATATTCATTTTATGTCGACTGACAACGTATATAATAACTTGGATGCGGCCAGCGCAGGATCGGTTGTCGAAGAAATCCTTTGGGGAGGCCTTTGTCCAGCAGTGGACGTCTTGCCGCTGATATGGTGATGATAATGATTAGGGTGACCGAGCGAGCTGCATCTTGAACGTTAAAATATTCAGACTGGAAACTTTTGAATTAAGTTTGCGCTACTGACTGATACTACATTACGTCCATAAACTACAGAAAAAATACTTGCAGCCTGTGTTTCTTTTTTACCTTTTTAACCGACTTCAAAAAAGAGGAGGTTTCTCAATTAGACCGTATATATTTTTTTATGTGTGTTCGCGGATAACTTCGTCGTTTATGAACCGATATTGATTATTCTTTTTTTTTAATAAAATTTTAAAATTTAGCTAATTTTTTCGTTTTTCATTAATTTTCGTAG
Source organism: Coleophora flavipennella (assembly GCA_947284805.1). Taxonomy (NCBI): domain Eukaryota; kingdom Metazoa; phylum Arthropoda; class Insecta; order Lepidoptera; family Coleophoridae; genus Coleophora; species Coleophora flavipennella. The sequence continues at coordinate 6,584,343 of OX369295.1, forward strand.
ACAGAAAAGAACCATTGAAAAGTGGTGGAAATTTCATTTTTACGCGACTGTCTCAGAAGGAGGGTTATGTTTTTCGAGTGTATGTTTGTATTACGTGAATAAGTTTTTGCAACATCTGACTAGCCTTACCTGGTCTGAAGTATTTTCGGAGTTAAATTTTGATGTCGCTTTTAGCACATTTCATGATTGGTACTGTCTTCTCTACAGCTTATGCTTTCCATATAAAAAAATAAAAAATAAATGCGAATCACTCAAAGCCAATTTGGATAACTAAGGGTATTAAAAGAGCTAGTATAAAAATAGGGAAAACTTAGATTTTTATATTACAAGCACAAGACGTATGAACATAAATTAGCTTATAAAACCTATAGTTCAATTCTCAAGACTTCTATATCAAAATCACAAAAAAACATCAATTCCAAAATATTGCATAATTCAAACAATAAATGTAAATCGACTTGGAATATTATTAAAGACAGATCTGATAGTGTAAAAACGTTAAATGGAATAGAGTGTTTTACAAATAAAGACAGATTGTACGTGATCCCTTAGAAATCGCACATGTTTTTAATCATTACTTTATTAAAATCACAAAAAGATAACATAAAAGAAACTCTTATATTACTATACCTTGACTATGTGAATCAATTTTCCTCAATCCTTGCTCATTTAATGAAGTGATTGTTATGATAAAATCTCAAAATTCAAAACCCATTTATTGCGTAACCAAAGGTAAAACATAAAAACGGTCTTAAAGATAATAAAGAAGTCCTCTATGGCCTACCTTAAAAGGTGTGCAATGTCATTCTTTAATCTTAACACTAAACATTTATTTAACTCTTAACAACACTAAGGCTGAGGGTTTCGACTGCATCTCAACACACATTCTTAAGTCTTGTGCTCATGTTATAGCTCCAGTAATATGTCATTTAATAAATGAATCTTTTATTCAAAGGAAGTTTGCGGAAAGGTTAAAAATATACTGTATAGTTAAGCCTTTGCCCAAAAAAATAGTAAGCTAGATTGAACAAGTATCGCCCTATTACACTGATTCCCGTGCTATCTAAATTATTTGAAAAAGTATTTCATGACAGGCTTATCAAATTCCTAGACAAGCACAGTGTTATAGCTAAGGAGCAAAATGGGTTCCAAAGAGGAAAGTCTTAGAGGACCAGCATTTTCCTGGCTCAACTGCTATCCTACTTCTAGAAAACAATGTGTACAAATAAGTAGGATTAATCATAACAATGTTCTTGAGGGTTACAGATCGCAATATAATACTGTTAGTTCTGGTGTACCCCAAGGAAGCGTTCTTGGTCCTTTATTGTTTACAATTTATATCAATGACCTACCAAAAATAATAGAATATCAGTCAGTACTATTTGCAGATGACATTTCGGTAATTATTCCTAATGATGAAAAAAGTGACATTAACTCAAAGAAGTACAATGACAACATAAATTTGACTATGAACAAAATAAACAGTTGGTTAGAATGTAACGACTTGAAGGTTAATCTAGATAAAACTAACTACATTCAGTTCTTAAATGACAACTCATCATATCAGCTCATATACGTCCCCACCGAGGGGCTCGAGCCTACCCTGAATTAGGGTGATCAGGCCTTAATCGACCACGCGGGCCCTTTGCGGGTTGGTAACGACAACTCAGTGAAGACTAAATTAACTGTGAAATACCAGGGTAAGACAATTAGTGAGACAAACCAAACCAAATTCTTAGGTCTAGTAATGGATCAACATTGTAACTGGAAGTCACACGTAGAGAATGTCTGTAGTCGACTAGAACGGTTTGTGTTTGCACTCAGGAAATTCAAAGCGGTAGCTGGCAAAGAAACTGCTCTCACAGCGTACCATGGCTATGTGGCATCCGTGTTAAGGTACGGCCTTATTATATGGGGCAATTGCACTGATATATTACAAGCCTTCATTGTACAAAAAAAGTGCATCAGAGCTGTTTGTGGTTTGGGCCCAATGGATTCATGTAGACCTCATTTTTATAAACTAAACACACTTACTTGGCCGTGCATGTATATTCTTGAAATTAGTATGTTTGTTATGCAAAATGCAACTTTGTTCAAAACGCCTGTGGCTAATCCTAGACTGAGAGCAAGAGATCCAGCTAGGTTACTAATACCAGCATGCAACAGTGCAGTGTTTGAAAAAAAAATGTTTCTACATGTCAATAAAGATATATTTTTTTTTTTATTTGAGTGCGTTTGGCTGCACCTCAGTATAACCGATTGCCAATATGATGACATCGAAATATTAAAATGAATTTTTTATATTATTATTTTAAATATTGTGTCAATTTTTGCATGCTTTGAAAAAAGCGAATTATTTGATACATTATTGTTATATCTTTATTCCCACCCAATTTAATACCATGTATTCGAGCAAATAAATAATATTCATGTATGTAGATTTCTATGTTCCCTGCTACAGCCTGAACAGCTTGAAGGATTTTAACGTATGAGATGTCGTTAGATTCGTCTTGATCCCGTGAGTGACGACATAGGATACATTTTTACACGACTGACCAAAAAAGAGGGCTTAACTATTTAGGCAGTCGGGTGTTTATTTTTAACTGAATTCTTAGTTATTAATTTTATTACAACGGGCTAGCCAGGTACTTACTGATAATAGTTACAAGCAAAAAGATTTGGAAACAAGAGTATCCCCCCCTGAAATAAAAACCTTTTATTTTTCCCTTCATCTGGGGTATGTAGATGAACATAAATACATACATAGACTGTCAAAAACATAACCCTCCATTTTTAGTAGTCGTCTAAAAATACGAAGAAACTTTACCCCGACCTATAAATAGCATGTCATAGCTATTGGGAGAAATCTCGTCAATATTTATGACGAGCTTGCTAATAAATAACCAGGAAGTAATAAACTTGGTGTAGTAGCCGTTAACTGGTGCTTCTGCTCACCATACTGAACATTTATTTCCAAGAACCATCATCATATCAGCTCATATATACGTCCCCACCGAAGCGCTCAAGCCTACTCTGAATTAGGGCGATCGGGCCTTAGTCGACCACGCGGGCCCAGTGCGGGTTGGTCAAACACACAAACAACCTTCGAGTTTCTTCGCATGTGTGTGCAAGTTTCCTCACGATGTTTTCCAAAAACCATATTCAATTAAAAAAATGTACGGACAGCGACACATCGAGCTATACAAAACCAGTATAAGCTGGCCCAGCGAGTCGCGCGACGCCTTTGCTTTTCAACATACGCGAGGCCCACGTATACTGGTTTTGTATAGCTTGATGTGGCACCGTGTGTACTCGTCATATTATCGATTGAATACACGATCAGCTAAATAAACCAATTTGATACACATTAAAAAAATCAAAACGTTTATTCAAATTAGGCGCAAATAACACACTTTCTGATAGTCATAAAATACTAATTACATATACGCAATGTATTTTGTGAAAAATAGAAAAATAAACACAAATTAGTTAATAACGTCAAAATATAATCATTGATTTAAAACAAATTATGTCATTAGAACATGAAAACAATATGACACGAGAAGTTAAAATCATTGAATATCATGAATGCCTTCGACTCTACCAGTAGTACGGCTTAGTTGAGTGGTGGGGAAGGAATGGGCTCATTCACACGGACAGCTACCGGTTACTAGTATAACGCGAGAGTCCAGCCATCGCTCCCCTCGACCATATTAGAGGGAAAGAAACGACCTGGTTAGGGAGAAAACTGTTTTATGCTAAGTAGAAGCCTTAGGACTTGTATACAAATCACGCCCTTCTTCCCTCCCCCCTGGTGATATTTGGTGAGGTTCTTGGCTACCCCCTCCCCCACAACCACACGTGTGTTTTTTTAATCTAACCTAATTTTAAGATTTAATAGTATGGTATACAGGGTGTAACAAAATTGGTGTAGGTCCCGTTAACTGGGGGTACTACTCGTCATACTGAACAACTTTCTCCAAGAAACCCATAATCATATCTCAAAAAAAAATTGGACCCTCCATACTAAAATGCACATAATCGGTCGATCAGCTGATCGATTTGTATGAAGAGTAAAAAAAATTTTTTTACGTTTTCAGCAAAGTCGTAGAACAAAAGTTGTTCAGTATGATGAGTAGAAGCCCCAGTTAACGGGACCTACACCAATTTTGTTACACCCTGTATAGCGGGCGGGGTCAAGCGCGGTCAAGGCCACGCGCGAAAAAATTTCGTAAAATAGACTCGCTATTTTGAAGTATTTAACAAGTGAAGATTTATTTTTAACTAGCTGTTTCCCGCGGCTTCACCCGCGTGGACCACGTTTCTATGACTTTTCGGGGGTGCGCAGTGCGCGAGCCGCAAGCGGCTCGCGAGCGTGGTAAAAAGTAGCCTATGTCTTAAGCCAGGTCCTAATCTGTCTACCTACCAAATTTCAGCCAAATCCGTTCAGTAGTTTTTGCGGGAAAGCGTAACAGACAGACAGAGTTACTTTCGCATTTATAATATTAGTAGGGATAAAATAGAGAAAAACTATCTACTCATGTGGTAGATTTATTTCTTTGGTCGTTCACTGTAAAAAAATACACGTGAAGTCTCCTTATACCCCCCCTCCCCCAACGTGATCTGTCGTGATTTTTTCGTGACCCCCCCTCCCCCCTATCGAACCTCATGTGATTTGTGCACAAGCCCTTAGTTAATAGTTGCAACGAGCACATAAATATGCAACATTCTGTAAATGCAGTTTGAGCCGCACTGATTGGCATGTCTTTTGAAAATAAGTGATTCTACAAGCTTTTCTCCGTTCATATAGTTACTCATGTTGAACTTTGAGAACTTGACCAACTGTTGGATTTACTATTGTCAACAGTTGCAGTAAATTTTGGGCACTAAGTTTTAGGATTTAACTTGGATTGTTAGCTCAATAGATTTGCTTGCAGCTGCAGTCATGTAAACAGCAATGTCGGGAGCCGGGTCGTTCCTTTCCCTCTAATATGGTTGTGATGGGAGCGATAGCTGACTCTCGCGTTATACCTACTCGTGACAGGGTGCTGTCCGTGTGAACAGGCCTACTCTTGTCAAATACATTAATGACATTCAAAAGTTTTGAACTTTTAAATACTAGTGCTTATTTTAAAGGTATAAGACTTTATAAAAAATTACCTGTAGAATTCAAATTCTACTTTTAAAACTAAGTTAAAAGCTTTCTTTTGGAAAAGTGTTAGTATAGACGAATTTGAGGATGATTTTCAAGGTTAAGTATTTCATAGACAAGGGGGTCACTTTTGATGGGTAAATTAGAAAATAAAAAAAAGCTTTTAGATTACATGAAAATTTATGAAAAAATCTGAAGTCCGTTCCCACAGGAAAATAGTTATTTATGCCACTGCCAAGTAATAAGAGCCATTGTAAAATGAGTGCACAATAGACAGCAAGTGTAACAATGGCTAATTGCGTGCAGTGGCATACAATACTTTTTCTACGACCACGAAATAAATAAAATACGTGCATTGAAATATTGTCATAATCATAATTATATTGAGTTTTTTTAAAGCCAAAGCCATAAAAATATTTAAAAAGTTCCTTGTAGTACAGTTGTCTCGTTTTGAAATGATCATTGTAAAACGACTTGCAGGAAATACTTTTGTGATATGATTTGAGGTTATGTATTAAGCAAATTACCAAATGGGAGTAGAAAAATAGTCTTTGCATCTATTTCAGATTTTGAAATAAAAATTGAATAAAAATTTAAAACACCGGTCAAGTGCCATCAGGCTTGCACACGAAACGTCCCGTAGAATCGTAAAAAAAATCATGTTACTTGTATGGGGACCTCCTTTAATCATGTAATTTAATTTATTTTTTATTATTTTTGTTATAGCGGCAAAAAAATACACACTGTGAAAACTTCAACCGCCTACCTATTACGATTGCCCGTAACAGCCCGCTGACAAACATATGGACGGACGGAAATCGTAACAGGCCTTAGTAATAGGGTTCCGTTGGTCACCCTTTGGGTTTACAGAACCCTAAAAGACACAGTTGCGAGCAGGGCATTTAGCTTCACACCCAACGGACGTGTGCAACGTGACTGATACACATCTGGAATAAGAAGTCCGGGTTGCCTCCAAACGATTTCTATTACCATCAAAACACTGCTATAGGACTGACCACCTTCATCTGATTATGGGATTTTATCTTTTCCTATCCTATTGAATCATCATCATCACAATTTAAAAGCCGTGCTCTTGTCTGTGTAGCTTTTTCCAGGTCTCTCTCTCCCACATATTTCCTTCATTTCTTTATACGTTTCCACCTTAACTTGGTCTATATAAACAATTCTAGGTCTTCCTCTTCCGCGCTTTCTATTAAATAGGTAGTTCATATTATTTAGCTGTTTTTTAATTCACTACTGATAAGCCCTTGGCATCATCTTACCTTATGGTAAGTGACGGTGATGCCGAAGATGGAAGCGAGCTTACCAAGATTCCCCAACGCAATGGGGATCTGGCTATCTTCAAGCTGGAAACATCAATGCTGTTAACACTGATGTTTGGCGGCAAGACTTGGATAAGATGGTGGTAGCTAGCCAGGCGGGCTAAGAAAATGCCCTACCATCAACCAAACCAAGTCTTACAAAATTGACCCCGCCGGGAATCGAACCCGCGACCTCCTGGTATGAAGCGAATGGACTAACCATTACGCCACGGAGGCGGTTAGAAAGATATGAAAATATTGATACAATCCTCAGTCAACAATAATATTGTCTATTTGGCAAGTGTGACCTCATAACGTACCCTTTTGGATTAGGGATTCACTTTGTAGAAACCCTTTTAGGATTCGTCTATCGAAAAATGGACGATTCCTATCTTTATTATAAGGTTCAAATCCGTCGGGATTTCAATTGTAGGTACTGAACCATAGAATTAAATTCTGGATGAAAAGCAGCACTTCTGGAATTATCCGTGGAAGTAAGTAAGGAGTACTTATCTTAAAATTCACTTACCTAGAGGTACGTAGAAGTTCTTTGGCATTATCTAATTAAGGGTCCCCAGTAGGCTCGAGTTTCCATACAAACGTAGTTCCTCTTTAATATAAAAACCGGCTAAGTGCGTGTCAGTGCGTACCATCATATTTGATGGCGCTAGTACAAAAGGTTCCGTACCATCACACTAGATGGCGCTAGGTTCTTCACGTTTAAAAAAAAGTATTTTGTATGGAGACCCCTCTTATTTCACTTTTTCAAATTTTTTGTATTTGTTGTTATAGCGGCAAGAGAAATGCATCATCTGTGAAAATTTCAACTGTCTGTTCATGAAATACAGCCTGGTGACAAATGGACAGACAGACAAACAGACAGACGGACAGACGGACGGACAGCGAAGTCTTATTAATGGTGTCCCGTTTTTACCCTTTGGGTACGGAACCCTAAAAAAACTACAGGCCAGAATGAATACAAACTTAAAAAATATATTGAGTACATACATTTCGATGTTTGTAATTAGTTTTCGATGTAATAATATAAAACGGAAAAAAATAAGAGCAGTTTCAAACTTTCAGTACAAAACAAATTTAAGACTAAAGATTCAAGATTCAAGTTAATTATTCCAAATAGGTGCAAATTACACTCTTTATGATAATCATAAAATAATAATAACACAATGTCATTTGTAAAAAAATAAGAAATAAACAATCATTAGTTAATAAAGTCAAAATTCAATTCTTAAAATAAACCATATGTCATTAGTCCATAAAAACAATATGACACGAAAAGTTATACATAAAAATCATTGAATGTCATTACATTAATGCCTTAGACAAGAGACTTTCGGCCAGTTCACACGGGTAGCACCAGGTCACGAGCATACAATACAATAAAATACAATATTCTTTATTGCATCACAACATAAAAAAAAGAAATTCACAATATAGAAGAAAGCCTCTAAAATAGGCGGCATAATGCGCGAGTCAGCCATCGTTTCCATCAACCATTTTAGAGGGAAAGGAACGACCCGGCTCCCAATGCGCCACCATCCGCACAAACATTTAAGCGAGCATGTTTAGTTATGTTTTAATTTACTACGATGAAAACGTAGTGTCTACTTAATTTATTCGCAAAGTTTGAGTTCAATCCAGCATGTAGTTTTTGTATTAAAGCTGAACTACGTTTGTATGGAAACTCGAGCCTCCAGGGGACCCTTAAGGCGCTTCGATTAGCACACTGGCGCCGCCAGTATAAATAAATAATTTACTTACTCTTAGGGGCTTTAATCGTAATCATTGAGTATTTTGCGGTTTAAGGGGGGTAAGAACTATTTTGTACTATTATTTTTAGCAACAAGTTATTTTTTGTAAAACTGCAAAATTAAAGTCCATAGGAATGTGTAGGTAAATGATTTATTTCTGTTGCTTTGGCACAGTCTATTTGGATTATAAATATGGTTTCGTGGCGGAGTGCAGTGTAGTTGATCCACTGTCTTTACATCAGATATGTTGGTATGTAATGTAGGCTCGGATATGATTTGTAGGGCGGTAAAGCTGTTATTAAAGACGAGGTATTGATTGGAACAGTTGTCTCTGTCTTTTTCTTTACGTGAAAATAACCACACATTTTCACTTCTTTAATGGTTTTTTGTTTCAATCAAAAACTACAATGAAAGTGTAAATAATAATTACATTACTCACTTTATATTATCATAACAAATATTGTTGTATATTTTTTTTAATTTATACTTTAAAATATTAGTCATAACTTGAGTTAAAAGTAACGGTGTAGACCTATCTTTGGGATTTTTTTCTATCGAGCCAAAAACTGCTCAATCGTGTTTCTAATTGCATTTGACTTTAAGGAACATCATCAACAATAAGAATTTTTTTTTGTCAACCTTGGGTTTCTATCGTTAAGGAGTAATTGACGTCAAAAATAGCAGAAATCTGTAATATTACCGTCTTAACTCAAACTCAAATAACTATTTATTGTTTCTCTCGATCTATTTCTTCTATTTCGCATGCGGTGGCACTTAACAATGTGTCATCTTTGTGAAATGCGATTCAAAATATTGAAATTCTTGCTATCCTTCAATATTTTACATTATTCTGTAAAATAAAATAAAATGTAAATAATAAAACAATTAGAAACTGTTTCTTTCTTTAAGTGCCATTCCGGGTAAGTTATTATTATGTTTCCGTTATTTGTGATGTTATCTTAAGTGTGAAATGCTCCTCTTATTACTGTGTACTTTTCAGGTCTTATATTTTTCTTATATTTCTACAATTAAATATACTTATAGTCAACTGTGCACGTACGTTTTTTTAGGGTTTCGTACCCAAAGGTTAAAAACGGGACCCTATTACTGAGACTTCGCTGTCCGTCTGTCTGTCTGTCTGTCCGTCCGTCCGCCTATCACCAGGCTGAATTTCTTGAACCGTGATAGCTAGACAATTGAAATTTTCACAGATTATGTATTTCTGTTGCCGCTATAACAACAAATACTAAAAAACAGAATAAAATAAATATTTAAGGGGGCTCCTATACAACAAACTTGATTTTTTTAGATAATGGTACGGAACCCTTCGTACGTGAGTCCGAATCACATTTGGCCAGATTTTTTAACCTTCGCCCAACCTACCTGCCTTCGACGAGCTACACTGGCGCCCAACGTGCGCCCATATTTTTTAGCAGTTACAATGACGGTACTGAGCGCTCATGGCTTAAGTTTAAGAATCTCATCGACTTCTGTTTGAGTGCTTTTTGTTTTTCGGGCGATAAACGATAGCATCGTTTTCGAATGGAAGGGTGGTCACCGGTATCGAGAACCCCACAGTACCCGTCTCTCTATGTTTAATTTTCAAATAAAACATAAACGTGGCTCTGAACATGTAGTACCCGATCAGTTATCTCGTATGTCGCTCATCTTAATGCTATTAATCATCATCATCATCAATATCAGCCACAAATCGTCGACTGCTGGACAAAGGCCACGACGACCGGTCCTGCGCTGCCCGCATCCATCGGCTTCCCGCTACCTTCACCAGGTCATCGGTCCACCGCGTGGGAGGCCTGCCTACGCTACGTTTTCCGGTGCGCGGTCGCCACTCGAGAACTTTACTGCCCCATCGGCCATCTGTTCTACGAGCTATGTGCCTTGCCCACTGCCACTTCAGTTTATCAATTCTGTGAGCTGTGTCGGTTACTTTAGTTCTCCTGCGGATCTCCTCGTTTCTGATTCGATTACGCAGAGAAACTCCGAGCATAGCACGCTCCATTGCCCTTTGGGTTACCTTAAGCCTTCTTAATACATTAATACAAGCTATTAATAGAACATTTTAATAGTCTAAAGACACTTAGTACAACTCTGTATTTGACAAGTGAAAAGTAAATCCGACTTCGACTCCAGATTACATTATTTAAAACAATAAATTATTTAAATACTGTCGCGCTGTTTCTAAATATGATTCTGAATACAACTGTAATCTGAATCTTGTAATTCCATCAGAGTTCCGAGAGTCTATTTATTATCTCCGAAAATCATAGTTCACGTACTGCAGCTCACTTCTGTATATTAAAAACTTACCATCGCCTAAAAATTTATTATTATTGGCCTGGTATGTATCGAGCCCCTCGGTGGGGACTTATATGAGCTGATATAATAATAATGTATAAAGATTTAGCATTTTTAATCTCTAAATGTGATACTTGTCTAGCCTATAAGCACCAAAATCAAAACATTATCGGTTTAATGGGCAAGCCTAAAAACTGCTCCCGGCCTTTCAGACAATCGCTATTGATGTAATTGGTCCCTTACTCTTAACTCGTAAATTAAATAGATACATATTAGTTGTCACTTGTTGTTTCTCTAAATACTGCCTTATTTAGCAACATCTTCTATCATCAAAAACATTCTTGAGAACATAGTTTTCATGAGTTATGGTATAAATATCAATGTTGATATCATTGGTGTGTTCCGGAATGAAGATAAGATAGCCAGTTCCCCATTGCGTTGGGGAATCTTGGTAAGCCCGCTTCCATCTTCGGCAACATCGTCAATTACCACCAGGTGAGATGTTGTCAAGGGTTTACCAATTGTGCATAAAAAAAAATGGAAACCATAAGACTTGACATGACAATGACCCCCAGATGATAAGCACTGAACTCAAAGACCTATTTAATACATAAGAAATACCTCACATAAATTACAACCCACTCTACTGCCCTCAAATAAACCCTGTCGAACGTTACAATAAGACTATAATTACAGCAATAGCTTCCTTTGTTGACGACGACCACCGTAATTGGGACTTAAATTTGAATCACATTAAGTTCGCCATTACCTCATCCGATAACGAAACAACTAATTTTACCCCTTCTTACCTCGTCTTCGGCCGTGAATTAGTTAATTGTGGTTCAATTTATTCCGACAAAGGCTCTACTGATGATCTTATTTTGCTCCTCACGATATTAACGCAGAGAATTTAGGTCATTTAATTCCAGTAGTTTCAGGCAATCGCTCAATCAATCAATCAAATCAAATCAATTTATTTCAAATAGGTGTTTACACACACTTTTAAATAGTCAAAACAAAAGAAAATTACTGTATATTACAAATAATGTCATGATTCAGATTACAGTCTCAGGTAATGGTATTTGATATAGAATCAACATATATATCTTTGTCATTTACATAATCTATTATTTAATAGTATCCTCTAGAGCACAAAACTTTTTTGACATGAGTCTTGAATTTATTCTCTGACAAACTAGTTACATTTTCTGGAATTTTATTGTAGAATCTTATACACTGCCCCACAAATGACTTCTTAACCTTACTCAGTCTCGAAAAGGCTATATCTATTTTATTTACATTTCTTAAATTCAAATTATGCCTGTCACTGTTTTTAGGAAATAAATGCAAATTCTTACGAACGTACATGATGTTTTCATATATAAATTGACTAGCAACAGTTAAAATATTGATTTCTTTAAACTTATTCTGTAACGACTCACGTGATCGCATCTGATAGATTGCGCGGATAGCTCTTTTCTGCAGGATGAAAATAGTTTATATATCAGCCGCATGCCCCCACAGTAATATGCCATAAGACATTATACTATGGAAGTAACTAAAATACACTAGTCTCGCAGTATCTACATCCGTTAACTGTCTTATTTTCTTAACGGCATAAGCAGCTGAACTAAGCCTTCCCGCTAAAGTTTCAATGTGTGGTCCCCATTGAAGTGAAACATCCAAAGTTATACCAAGGAACACCGTGGTATTTACAAATTCTAATTTATTACTGTCTAATATTACACTATTGTTGACCTTTTTTACATTTGGCAAACAAAATTTTATACATTTTGTTTTCTTAGCATTTAATAATAAGTTGTTCACAGTGAACCAGTTCAGTATCTTTGAAAGAGTGTTGTTTACTTCGTCAATTTCGTTTTCTTTCCTATTCACTTTAAAAATAAGAGATGTATCATCCGCAAACAACACAATATTTGACAGATGTTGCACCATAAAAGGCAAATCATTTACGTAAACAAGGAAAAGAAAAGGCCCTAATATGGAACCCTGGGGCACACCCATTTTCACTTTAGATCCAGATGAGTTTGTGCCATTCACTTGTACTTTTTGTGTTCTGTTGTCTAAATACGAATTTAAAAGACTGAGAGCCCCTTCCTCTACACCATAATGCTTTAATTTCATAAGTAATGTTTGGTGTTCAACACAATCAAAAGCCTTAGATAAATCACAAAACACTCCAATTGCATTCTGCGATTCCTCGAAGGCATCATATATGTTTCGAATGAGTGCTACTCCTGCATCGGTTGTTGATCGTCCTTTAGTGAAACCGAATTGTTGGTTATGCAGTAGTTTGTTTTCTGTAAAATATTGTAGCATTTGGTTAATCATAATCTTTTCAAACACTTTACTAAAAACTGGCAGCACAGAAACTGGTCTGTAGTTGCCTGGATCAGTTTTTGAACCAGATTTATATAAAGGTATCACTTTACTAAGCTTTATGAGATCTGGAAAGACGCCACTATCAATGGTAATATTAAAAAGACAAGCTAAATATGGCGCTAAAGTATCAATTACATTACTGATCAAGCTTACCGATAATCCCCAGAGGTCTTCGGTTCTTTTCACTTTAAGAGATTTAAAAGTTTTTACAATAGATTGTGGTTCAATTACTCTGAAGGAGAATTTTTGATCACAATTATTAACATTATCCTTTAGTAGCCTTTGAGCATACATAGGTGATGAGTTTAGGGCTTCAGTAGTCTTAAGTGGAATATTTGTGAAAAAAGTTTCAAATTCTTTGGCTACATCGGCATTCGAACTAATTTTACCTTGATCTGTTTGCAAAACATATTCTTTGTCGCGAGGTTTGACTTTACCTGTTTGTTTGCTAATGATATTCCAAACAGTTTTTATTTTATTATCTGAAAATTTTATTTTTCTAGCCAGATAATTAGATTTTGCTACGTGGCAAACCTTATCACGATTATTTAAATCCCACCAAGTTATTGCAAAACTTTACGACAAACATCGCCAATACATGCAATTTAATATAGGCGACATAGTTTGGAAGCGTAATTACCAACTTAGCTTTTCCGACAAACATTTTTCTGCTAAATTAGCCCCTAAATTTATGAAATGTTTAGTTAAGGATAAAATTTTGCCACTTGTTTATAATTTGTCAGATTTAAGTCATAAAACTTTGGGACGGTGGCATATTAAGGATATCAAACCGATCTCTATCTAGGGAGGTATTGAGTAATTCTCAAATATTTTAAAATTAACTTTTAGATTTCATTTCATACAACAGTTGTCACACTAGGTTTAAGTTTTTATTAAACAACTAGTGGATGCCCGCAGCTTTGTCCGCGCAGATCCCGATTTTTGCGGTTCCCGTGGGAATTTCCCAAAATCCTTTCTTAGCGAATGCCTACGTCATAACATCTACCTGCATGCCAAATTTCAGCCCGATCCGTCCAGTGGTTTGGGCTGTGCGTTGATAGATCACTATGTCAGTCAGACCTTTGAGTTTTATATATTTAGATTTTACCATACCCTTCTTAGCGGATGATAAGATAACTCATTAAATGAGCCATTGTCCTCACTTATAAACTTTGAATAACGTCAATTAATTTTTATTATTGACTTTCATCATCATCATATCAGCCACAAATCGTCCACTGCTGGACAAAGGCCTCCCCCAAGGATCTCCATGACGACCGGTCCTGCGCTGCCTGCATCCATCGGCTTCCCCAGGTCATCGGTCCACCGCGTGGGAGACCTGCCTACGCTACGTTTTCCGGTGCGCGGTCGCCACTCGAGAACTTTACTGCCCCATCGGCCATCTGTTCTACGAGCTATGTGCCCTGCCCACTGCCACTTCAGTTTAGCGATTCTGTGAGCTATGTCGGTTACTTGAATGACTCTAATTCAGTTTAATTAATGTTCTCTTTATTAATTTATGAATTTACTTGTCATTAATATTAGCTTTGACTGAATATTTATTTAATTACTTTAGTCACAATGTCATAGAGTGAACATGACGTTTATTATTATTTTGCTTTTGCGTTTCACGCATCGCAATCGCATTGCGCCCTACCTCTATAAGGTATAAGGTACATCCTTGTACATATTTGTCTCTGTGCGGTTTTAGCAACACGTTAAAAAAGCCTTAAGCTTTTTTCAAGTTAGCGGTTGGTGACTAACCCTCAATCACACCCCGGTCACTTCATACAAAGGGCGAGAAATGACATTTCAAAAATCGAATGACGGATCGAACAAAATGACGGCGAAATCCTATACGTTCGAGAACCAAACGTTAACCAATCTGTATCAATCTGGGTGACGAGGGGGTGAGGTCGCAATCTAGAGAGCGGCAGGGAGTGTCCATACTGTATGTAGGGTTGCCAGAAAAATTCAAGAAGAATATAGGAGATTTCCATTTAGGGGGTCAAAAGAAAACAGTATCCAGTTAAAATATATAGTAGACTTTATTTTTTCATGTAATTATATTTTTGGGAACTTTGGGCCATTTTAATGAGTTTATTATTAATCGCTTTTTCCGCCGGGTAGGCCCAGTTAACTTTGATTCCCTATCTGTATCTTCTTCACTTCCACTTTCAGCATTTAAATCACTCATTTTGTAAGTATATTTCACACAAAAGAGGCGAACCGAAAAATAAAGGTACAAAGAACTGGTGCTAGGACATCATACAGACAGAATGATATTTGACATTGACACTTGACAGTGACATGACATGGCTCTTAAAAGTTGCGTTCAGAAACACAAACAATGTGATTTTTACTTATGATATGATCTGCTCAGTTTTGTTTAGGATTTCGGGGTTCGTTTCTGAACGCGTGTTTTTTAACTCGATTTAAGTATGTATGACAGACACGTCGCTGTATGGCTAAAATATAGTAGATTTGTCTACTATATATTTTCTCAACAGTATATAGTATCTTGGCCCAAAATATAGTAAGATACTATATTATATAGTAGATCTGGCAACCCTAACTGTATGAGTACTAATATAATATACTTTGCTTCAATTAAGCCTTCACTATAATTTATAAGTCAATTCCTTGAGAAACGCTTCTCTAAAGAAAGAGTTTTCTCTATTGTGAATTAGTTGTAAATTATAATTATTAGCAGGATACTCATTTTCATTTCATTCACTTATTCCTAAAACTTTCACACTTCATCCATTTAATTCATTATATCTATTATTATTATACAAAGATTTTTTTGCTTGGATTCGTCTGCACATCATACACTTAGATTAATTTTAGAATAAATATGTATTATCCATGCCAATTTTTAAAAAAATACTAATAAATTAAACAACAACTTAAATTCAAAATCATTTATTTTTTTACACATTTTTGCCTACTCATTCGTAACACCTTGTAAGATTTTAAGAAAAAGAAGCCTCTTAAGACTTTGAGTTTTTAAAGTATTAGAGTTTGTATACCCCCAGTACTGTAACGCGGTAACGCTGTTATTTAACCTCTTACTTTCGATCTATTTCTTCTATTTCACATGCGCTGGCACATATCAATGTGTCATTTATGTGACAAGCGATTCAAAAAATTTAAATTCTTGCTATCTTTCAATACTCGTATTTCAAATTATTCTGTAAAATGATATAAAATATATATAATAAAACAATTAGAAACTGATTCTTTCTCTAAGACCCATTCCGGGTAAGTTATAATTATGTTTCCGTGAATGTGATGTTAATTTAAGTGTGAAATGCTTCTATAATTACTGTGTACTATTTCAGGTCTTATATTTCTACAATAAAATATAAATTCAACTGTGCACTGACGTTTTTTAACCCACGCCCTACCTACCTACGACGTGCTATTGTTGGTTTAAGCAACTATTGTTTCATGACTATCAGAGTGTAACCATGCACCTTTTTTATCTACAATTGGTAAGTCCTACCTTCTTTGATTATACATTTTGAAATTTAAAAATTTTAAATTTGTAGGGCATTTCCTGAGCCCGCGGGGTAGCAATCACCATATTATTTAATTAAACCTTGCCGCCAAAAATCAATGAGTAGCTATAAATAGGTAAATGTAGCGTTTGTAAGAATTTGCATTTATTTCCTAAAAACAGTGACAGGCATAATTTGAATTTAAGAAATGTAAATAAAATAGATATAGCCTTTTCGAGACTGAGTAAGGTTTAAAATCATTTGTGGAGCAGTGTACAAGATTCTACAATAAAATTCCAGAAAATGTAACTAGTTTGTCAGAGAATAAATTCAAGACTCGTGTCAAAAAATGCTTGTGCTCTAGAGGGTATTATAAAATATTAGATTATTTAAACGACAAAGATATATATAATGTTGATTCTACAACAAATACTAACCTGAGACTGTAATTGTAATAGACAATAATTATTCTTTTTACAATTTTTTCAATTTTTTTATTCACAATTGGTACACCCTTGACAACATCTCACCTGGTGGTAAGTGACGATGTTCCCGAAGATGGAAGCGGGCTTACCAAGATTCCCCAACGCAATGGGGAACTGGCTACGTTATCTTCATGCCGGAATTGATATCAACATTGATATTTGGCGGCAAGACTTAGATAAGATGGTGGTAGCTAGCCAGGCGGGCTTAGAAAATGCCCTACCACCAACCAAACCGAGTCTTACAATTGACCCGGCCGAGAATCGAACCCGCGACCTCCTGTGTAAAGCCAGTGAACTTTGCCTCTGAGCTACGGAGGCGGTTAAAATTGTGTGTAAACACTTATTTAAAATAAATTATTTTGATTTATTTTGATTTGTATTCAGAATTATTTTTGAATAAATTTTCTAGTTCCTGCATAGACCTAAAACGTTACTTTATGATATTCAGTCACCGTTAACCGACTTAATACGGAAATTACTATTTTTTTATAATTGCATGTGATTTGTAATCATTCTACTAGCTTATAAAAAGAAAAATAAAATAAAAATTCGGTGTTACAACAGCTGGTAGGCGTATATTCGTGGCAAACGATGCATCCGACCGACGATCTAAAGATAAATTATAATTCAATTGTAGCACAACTGACTACAAATAAACACAATGGGACTAAGCTCGTTTAAACTTTCCAAATTTGAATATCAGCCAGGCAAGGAAACTAATCAGACATCTTGAATTACTCCCAAGTTGCTGAAGCAATGTAAACCGAATCTATTAAAACAGTTACAAACTATGTAACCAGCAAAGTTTCACAATATAGCTCCAGTAATTATAAACGGGAATTTCCTATTATAGGTACGTATCGAATTCAGAATGTCTGATAGTTATAACGTTCTATTTACGTTAATTCAAAATAATATGTAGAAACGACTTTGACTTTTCCGAACTCATCATCATATCAGCCGAAGGAAGTCCACTGCTGGACATAGGCCTCCCCCAAGGATCTCCACGACGACCGGTTCTGCGCTGCCCGCATCCAGCGGCTTCCCGCGACCTTCACCAGGTCATCGGTCCACCGAGTGGGAGGCCTGCCTACACTACGCTTTCCGGTGCGTGGTCGCCACTCGAGAACTTTACTGCCCCAACGGCCATCTGTTCTACGAACAATGTGCCCCGCCCACTGCCACTTAAGTTTAGCAATTCTGAGAGCTATGTCGGTTACTTTGGTTCTCTTACGGATCTCCTCGTTTCTGATTCGATCACGCAGAGAAACTCCGAGCATAGCACGCTCCATTGCCCTTTGGGTGACCTTGAGCCTTCTTATGAGGCCCATAGTAAGCGACCATGTCTCAGTTCCGTACGTCATCACTGGCAACACACATTGGTCGAAGACCTTGGTCTTAAGACACTGCGGTATCTGGGACGTAAAGATATTGCGAAGCTTCCCGAACGCTGCCCAGCCGAGTTGGATTCGACGATTGATCTCTTTCTCGAAGTTGGACCTACCTAACTGGACTGTTTGTCCCAGGTATACATATTCGGTAACAACTTCGAGTGTAGAGTCCGAACTCATATCAAAAATAAAAGGTAGATTTAGTGATAAAGCTTTGGAAACGGGGTTTCAGTTGCGCGTTGGCAGACTTTCCGTCAACAAGCCGAAACGTGCTGTGACATGTTGTAAAACAATTCATAAAAGAAATATCATATTTTTTGTAAATTTAAATCATTATTATTGTTATATGTCATGTACTTAATTTATTAATGATTAGATTATTAAAATTTGATATTTTAATACTTTTTTCTTCAAAAATTATTTCACGCATCTGTTCTTGTCATTCGCATACCGCTGCGCCTTATACAACTCAGAACTTGTCTAAACGCCGCGTTGTGGAAGTGTGACAATAAGACACATAATCTGACATATTGTTGTCTCTTTCTGACGTATGCAATTGGGTATGCTAAAAAAAATGTATTTTTTTTATTTTTTTTTCTGATGGTTTAGACCATTTTGAAAAACTAATTTGAATATTTCATTTTTTAAGCCTCTAGATATTTTTAAATATTTTTTTAAATTTTGAAACCTTGATGACGTCATCGGTTCACATTACTATGAAACGAACAGCCCTATTTCTATGACGATGAAATGAATAGGCCTTGACGTCAACTGTCAAGTCACTCAAGTCAATCATTCCCAAAGGTTTTTTGGCGGGATTTGTGGTAGACGCATTCGTAGTTTTATTTTGTTGTTTTTTCATTGCACCGGCACTAGCATTACAAATCCAACAGCTAAGGAAGCCTAAATACGTCAGACCTGGCTGTATGGTCTTAGTAACCTTTGCCTTTTCCGAAACGAAACTATCACAAAGCCAACAACGAAACGTCAAAGTCAAAATGTACTTGTCATCAAACATCATAATCTATGTATGGACAAGGCCTTCGGAGTTTAAATGTTTTTTAGAACCACAATAAAAATTGGACCTCTAATGAATATCTTACCAATTTAAGTATTTAATTTGAATGACGTTCTAATAATATTTGATTGTTTCAAACGTAGTTTTTGGTGGATGATAAATAAATAGTGCCTTTTTCAGTGCTCGACGAAAGCTCGTCCTCAAATGCAAGGTCCGTAATTGATATGACAAGTAAGAGTGCACGTTCCGTTCAGTGGTGAAATAAGGTTTTATTGTAAACTCGTGACGTCATAGGGGTCAAATGAAGGTTATTGTCCTTTTCCGATTTTTTTACGCAATCTTTTACTTTTTCGAGTGGAAAATGAAAAAATATGGCTTTAAATAAAAATATCTCGAAATGGTTTTTTTATTTTCATGGCTTATAAAAAATTTAGCATACCCAATTGTAAAGGTAAAGACGCATACGTAACTTATATATTATATATATATATATATATATATATATATATATATATATATATATATATACCACAAACACTCTTGCGTCCTCCCATTGCCAAATTCTCATTTAATCCTGCGTCCACCGCGCTATTGCGTCCGTATACGGACGCCAGATTGCAATCGCCGTTATTTTTACTTCAGCGACAGTTCTGCCATCTAGGCTATTATTTAAGAAGTTTTTGTTCGGACGTAATTTTGTTCCGAATGTGAAATTTTAATTCGCAACTCCGCCGCACGTCACTGGGGCGCTGCACGCGGCGACGTATACCTTTCCCCCCGCGCGCTTTACCCCTTAAATGTATATTTTAAACCATCCTAACAACTGTTTTGCGCCCTTCGGCACAAACTGGTTCTCACCCATTACCCTCTTCTGTACTGCCTATTGCGGTGCGGTGCGGTAACTGTAACTCTGTAAATGTTTCCGATATTTATTTACTAAACTAAACTGTTAATAGTAGGTAACGTTTTATTGTTTTCTATAGTAGGTACATCATAATTTTAGCAAGTTTTGAGGTGAGGCTTGTAGGTACAACTGTTCTTCTGTTTGTTTCTAAATAATAATAGTACCTTATTAGCTAAGTAGTTTCAGTCGGTATCAAAATAGATTTGGTATAGGAAATAGTAGGTACATTCCATGTAATAATAACTTCTTTAAGATTAGCTAGGTACTATTTTCCTACTTATACCTAACTACATCATTATTACCTTGCTAGTACAAACATAACTAAAAGAGAATAGGGAACATGCAATATTTATATTTTTGTTTTCATTTTAAAGAATTCAATGTAGAATAGGCCACAAATGTATTAAAAAATTAAAACACCGTAATTTATTAGAAAAAATGCGGTTTTAAATTAACAGTTTAAATTTTCGCGCCAAAACGGACCTATAGTTCTGATGACGTCATTCCTGTCTGACTGGTTGTACTTGTTCGTCCCTGGCATTCATACTTTTGCCTAGTTTCTCCACTTAAGATTTTTTTTTGTAAAAATTTTAAATGGACTACCTATCCATTTGTTGTGTGGGCTTAACCTTTATTTAAAATTAAACAAAAAAAAAACTGCCTCCATCGTCTAGTGGTTAGTGCGTCAGGCTCACGATCCGGAGGTCCTAGTTTTGATTCCCGTTGGGGACATTCTCAGAAATCACTTTGTAAGTTTTTCCCAGTTTGGTTAGGACAATGCAGGCTGAACGACCAGGGCTCCGTTTTATAAAACTACAAGTCACAAGATTTCAAGTGTAATTCAGTGTACGTTGCATTACAGAGTCAGGTCAAGACTTCAGAGAGCAAACCGGCTATGCAATAAACATCGAATTACACTTGTAAACTTGATCTTGTAGTTTTATAAAACACGACTCTGATTGTCCGAAAGTAAGATGATTCCGTGCTTCAGAGAGCACGTTAAGCCGTCGGTCCCGGTCGTTATCATTGGTGGCGGTCGTTATACAAACCACGTCAGAGCCCAGAGGCCTTTAGGCGATTTGAAAACTCTGACATCAGGGTTAGTCAGGTATGACTACACAAACACGATAAGAAAAAATAAAAAATAGTATTTAAAAAGCATACGAGTTTAATTTATAAATTTACAAGATAGTTTTATTAAAAATATGCTTATAGATCTTGTAATTTTGGCATCTATCCAAAAATGTTTTTGCAGTAAGTATACTTAACAGATACACTGCTGTTATAATATGGCACATGATTATAAATATCTACTTCTTTTGATTTTTTTAAATTTTGGTGTGCTACACAGAAAAGTGCTATTTTCCTTTTGCTGAAAAACATTTGAATTAGTACTTGTGTCCAACATTTTGGTGCCATTTTATTATCTTTTAGATATAAAATTATATAAGAGCTTCTGTTGAAGGTCATTTTAATCTCTATTGTGTAATTTTCAGTAAGCCCGTTACGTGTTGCAACAAAAATAGGATACTCGGCATTAAGAAAAAGTCCAGTTTCTTCAATTTTTATCTGAAATGCAGAAACAATGATATTAATTATTACAGAAGCCTTGAATTAAACATTATAAATAGTTTTATTCAAAATATTGAAACAACAGAAAAACTATTAGTTACCTTTTCTTTTTTATTCACTATGTTGAGAACTACTTTTTCTAGTTTTTTTTCCTCTATCCATCGCAATGGAAGTAAATTTTGAATGTTCTCCCATAATTTTGTTCAGATGAGATAGTTCTACAGTGAGCTGCTTCATAAATAGTTGAGCCTGTAATTCTTCCGTATCTGTAAAAATAAAAATCTGTTGCTTATAATAAATTTTCCAATCAAGTTTACGCTATATGGGTATGATAATGAGTTTGCTTGTCCAAATTTTTTTTTTTACACATTTCTTATTTATGCTTTTTTTGTGATGTGTATTAAACTTAAAGCTTCACTACTCACCTCAACTCAAACCACAATGGAAAATCATTTTGATGATCATTTTGGTGGTTGAAAAAATCATATAAATATATAATATATAATATCGTCATTTGCTTTGATAAATATTTCATGAAATGATTGCGGAGAGTCTAACTTTCCAATCAAGCTTGAAAATACATAGTTTGTGAATGCTTGTGGTTTGTTGGTCTTCTTCATCTACAAATTCATATAAAATCATCATCATCATCATCATATCAGCCACAAATCGTCCACTGCTGGACAAAGGCCTCCCCCAAGGATTTCCACGACGACCGGTCCTGCGCTGCCCGCATCCATCGGCTTCCCGCGACCTTCACCAGGTCATCGGTCCACCGCGTGGGAGGCCTGCCTACGCTACGTTTTCCGGTGCGCGGTCGCCACTCGAGAACTTTACTGCCCCATCGGCCATCTGTTCTACGAGCTTTGTGCCCTGCCCACTGCCACTTCAGTTTAGCGATTCTGTGAGCTATGTCGGTTACTTTAGTTCTCCTGCGGATCTCCTCGTTTCTGATTCGATCACGCAGAGAAACGCTCCATTGCCCTTTGGGTGACCTTGAGCTTTCTTATGAGGCCCATAGTAAGCGACCATGTCTCAGTTCCGTAAGTCATCACTGGCAACACACACTGGTCAAAGACCTTAGTCTTGAGACACTGCGGTATTTGGGACGTGAAGATATTGCGAAGCTTCCCGAACGCTGCCCAGCCGAGTTGTAATCGTCGATTGATCTCTTTCTTGAAGTTGGAACTACCTAGCTGGACTGTTTGTCCCAGGTATACATATTCGTCAACAACTTCCAGTGTAGAGTCTCCAACCTTTAGAGGAGTGGGTGCGACACGGACATTTAACATTATTTTCGTCTTGTCCATGTTCATTTTAAGACCCACTTGTTGAGAGACCTTACTGAGGCCATCGAGCATTGTGCTTAGGTCTTCCATAGTCTCAGCCATGACCACGATATCGTCAGCGAATCGGAGGTGGGATATGTACTCGCCGTTGATATTGATGCCGAGTCCACCCCAGTCCAGAAGCTTAAAAACATCTTCCAGGGCGGCGGTGAACAGTTTCGGAGATATAACGTCTCCCTGTCTCACCCCTCGCTGCAACTGGATAGGTTTCGAGTTCCGGTCCTGGAGGCGAACCGACATGGTGGCGTTTTCATACAGACACTTCAACACCTCGATGTATCGATGGTCAATTTGGCACCGCTGGAGAGACTGTAGCACAGCCCAGGTTTCGACTGAATCAAAGGCCTTCTCATAGTCCACAAACGCCAAGCATAGTGGCTGATTGTACTCTTCGGTCTTCTGTATAATCTGCCGCAGCGTATGTATGTGGTCTATGGTACTAAAGCCTTTTCGGAAACCGGCTTGTTCGGGAGGCTGGAAGTCGTCAAACCTGCGTGCGAGACAATTCGTAATGACTCTCGAAAACAGCTTGTAGACATGGCTCAGAAGTGAGATGGGTCTGTAGTTCTTCAGCAGGGTGTTGTCGCCCTTTTTGAAGAAGAGCACATTTCTTTGCCATGCCTTAGGCGTTTGTCCCTCGAGTATAACGGAATTAAATAACTTCTGAAGAGCTTTTAGTACCGGTGATCCACCTGCTTTCAGAAGTTCAGCCGTAATTCCATCATCACTTGGTGCCTTATTGTTCTTGAGCTGTTTGAGAGCCATTCTAATCTCGTACAGGCTGACGTCCGGGATATCTTCGGTATAGTGTCGGGTTAGTCTGGCTCTTGGGTCTTCAGCCAGATCCCTGACAGAAAAACGTGTGGTCTTGTACAATTGTCCATAGAACTTCTCAACTTCTTCCAGCAACTCAGTCTTAGACGATATGGTCCTGCCGTCCTCAGTCTTCAGCTTGGTCAGTTGGCTTTGTCCAACAGACAGATCTCTCGCGAACACTTTTGAGCCTTTGTTGTGCTCAATCGCCTCTTTAATACAATTTGTATTATATTGGCGTAAATTGCGAGTTAGGGACTTAGAGATCTGCCTGTTTAGTTGCCGATACTGAGTAGCGTCTTCAGAGGACTGCAAAACCAATCTGCGTCTTTGTTCCATGAGGTTGCTGGTGAAGTCGGAGATTTTTTTGGTTCTGTTTGAACGGCGAGTTTTAAAAAACTTAGACCCGACCGTTTGAACAATTTCCACGAACCTGTCATTATAATCGTCCACATTCTCGCAGTCTCCTAGGCATTAGAAACGATTGTGCAACTCGAGCTGAAAGCTCTCGGGGTTTTGGAGCTGGATGGGCGCTGGTCGGAGCGTAGACTTCATCAGTCGACATCTTTCTAGCTTGGTCTTTAGATTCAATGTGCCTCTGACCATCCGGCGATCGCTTCCTGTTTTGACTGAATTGATCACGGAGACATCATTGAATATTTGCCTCCTTGTCGACAAGATGAAGTCTATCTCGTATTTTGTTACGCCATTGGGATGCAACCATGTCCACTTCCGCTGTTTTGACTTTTTAAAGAAGGAGTTCATCATAAAGAGGCTCTCCTTCTCCATAAAGTCGGCCAGCATCTGGCCACGTGCATTTCTTACTCCATATCCAAATTGCCCCACTCTCAGCTCACCATCGCTTCGTTTGCCCAGTTTCGCGTTAAAGTCCCCCATAACAACGATATAATGGGTCCTGGTGCTATGTAAGGCTGTAGAGATGTCCTCATCCTCATACATAGTCTCTACCTCGTCGTCGGAGTGTTCCGTAGTCGGCGCGTATACCTGTATGACCTTCATCGAATACCGTTTGGTGATTCTGAGTATAAGGTATGCTACCCTTGTCGAAACGCTCACAATTTGGACCACATTGTTAATGAGGGACTTGTTGACGAGAAACCCGACACCACCCTGGGACTGTTGGTCGCCCTCCCGGAAATAGAGCAGGTTTCCGGATTTAAGGATCATGGTGTCCTCTCCCTCTCTTCGGACTTCACATAAACCTACGATATCCCACCGTAACCTGCTCAATACTTCTTCGAGTTCTGCAAGTTTCTCGTCAGTCCGCAGTGTGCGCGTGTTGTAAGTTGCCAAGGCCAAAGGTCGTTGGGTTTGGTAGCCTGGCATCTGCCGGGGATTCTTCGCACACCCTACCCCGCCGTTACCATGACTGCTACCGGAGCCAGGAATAGCGGGGCTGCCGGGGACTAGGGGTGTGAAATTCATTGGGGGGGTTTTGCCGTAATCGCCACGCTTGGCAGGCGGGTTGGCGATCGCAGTTTGATTGCAGGTGTGTTGCAATGCACGGAAAGACGCTGCTGCCCATCCTCCGGTTTTAAGTCCCTTAGTCGCCTCTTACGACACCCATTGGAAGAGATGGGATGGTCCTATTCTTAGCCGGGAACCATACGGTGCATATAAAATATCCACCTGAAAATATACAGCTATTATTGTAACACACATTTATAATTTCTCTACATAAAAAATAAACAAAAATCTACTTACTTGAGAGAAACTGTTAGTGACTGAAATACAACGCATTTCTTTGGCTTTTATAAGATTTTCCAGAAACACGAAGAAGAGAAGATACACGAAAAGAAGAGAAACGAGAAGATTTTGACTTTTTGACTTATTTCCAATAACATGAGACGGACATAATCAGAGGCTCCTCAGATCTTTTGTGCAACCATAGCAACTACTAATAGTCTAGGAGCTAGGCCGCGGACAGACAGACAGACAGATGGACAGACAGACATGACGAAACTATAAGGGTTCCTTGTTGTATTACGGAACCCTAAAAACTAGGAAACTTTTCCAAGATTTTTTGCTTGTAATTGAATTCTCATAAGGTCAACTTTTTAGGACTAAAATTTTCATCTTTAAATTAAAAATCTAAACAAGTGACTTTATGGTTTTTAAGTAGCCCTGAAGAATATGTCATCTCTTCAGCTTCAATATTAAAGTCAAAAAGTAGCTCTCAAAGAGCTACTTTGTTTAGAATCGGCCTGTAAAGGCAACGAGGTAGAAAATTCTTAAAAGTGGGCATGTCACCTGTTTATATTTTTAATTTAAAGATTACTTTAGTCGTAAGAGGAAAATATGCTGAGACGACCCCGAGTAATTGGGAAAGGGCAAGGAAATGATGATGATGATTTTAGTCGTAATTAACCAAACCGTTTTTTTTTTCAATTTAAACCAAATTTTCATAGCTTCCACTAAAGTTACGAAGTTGGTTGTTTTATGCATAATAGTAAAAGTTATGAGAATTTAATTTCAAGCAAAAAGTCTTGGAAAAGTTTCCTAGTTTTTTTTTTGTTGGCCCGGCAGAAATTTTCCAAAAATCATGAAAAAATCAAAACTTGAAAACTATCAAAAATCGCGGAACATAAATGGACGACACAAGGGCCAATTTTTTTCTTTGGAAGTAAATTGTCTGGCCACCCTGTATAATAGGTACCTATCCCATTTTACCCCTTCAGTTACGGAACTTTCTTTATTAGGATTGTCTACCTATAGTTTCTTGCTACAATTTAAACTTAGAGTGGAACATAAATATTTGAACGATGAGTAAAAAGTCCGGGGGATCCAGGAATCGCAGTTCTTCCGTCGAGAGTGTGTGGAGTGTGCAATCAAAAGAAACATGTTTAGCACGGGACACCACCGATAGTGAATCATCATTTAGTGATATCAGTCACAGCGATGTCACATCGACATTTGACCAGATGATTTCTACAGCAATCAACGACTCATTTGATTTGGCAGATTCTGAGCGGACCTATTCGGACAGTAGTGACTCCTAAATAGATTATCACTATTTTCTAAAGTGCGCTCTTTGTGGAAAAGACAACAGTAACCCTTTATACTACAGCTACTGCGAAAAATGTTTCAAGATCAGAAAATGTTTCAAATCGAAATCTATCCGAAACAGCAAAGACAGTACAAATAAAAAATTCTGTGAGCAGGATCTTAGGAGGAGAGAAGACATGACTAATGAAAACACGAGATTATATAGGTGTTACTTGCGATCACGCAAACGCTGCGCTGGAGATTCTGCTTTGGAGCAACCACCGCAAAAATATGCTAAACAAGATTTGGATGTTGTGCAGTACTCTGTTACTGGGCGTTTCATAATATACTGAACATATTGTGGATGTTTAATTTGTCCAGTTGGGCTAGATTTATTTAGATACATATATATTTGAAATGCATAATAAACATTCAGTCCGCAAAATAACTACTTGAGCGGCAAGATTTCATGATTGAGCGGCAGAAAAACATGTCTATAAGCAGGATCCCAAGGGGATGTGGGAGTATCAGGGCGGGGAAAGCACGCGGGTCCGACTTCGTCGACAACTCAACACTGTAGGAAGAGTGTGGTACGGGGAGTTCTAAATGGAAGCGGGAGCGAGCGAAGCGAGCTCGGACTTGCGGAGCATCCCGACTCGGATCCGTTAGGTTCGGAGACTGTGCGGGGAGGCGAGCTAAGCTCGCCTCCCCGCACAGTCGTAGTGTTAGGTTTAACATGAGAACACAGAAGTAGGAGCCCCGAAGGGGCTCCGTCGACCACTCAACACTGTAGGAAGAGTGTAGTACGGGGATGTTTAAAATAATTACAGCCATCCAGAATGACATAAATTGCTGATTGATTTTGAAATGTTTGCTGACCATGAGTTGCTGACCAATTAGCTATTTCTGCTCACCGATTATATTTTTCTGCTCACAGAAATAACAATACTATGCTAACCATTTAATTGACACCCATTTATTTAAATTGAAGGATTTGAAAATTTGAATTTCCATTAAGATTTCTCATGATAACAGCTCGGTGCTGTTATTTATTACTACTTACCTACTGTATTTCTAAAAATAAAAATAGCACACTAATAATAATAATAGTACCTATTTTTATCAATTCTATATTAATCAATAATAAAAATGTGATTAGTACTATTATTTTCACGAATATAGTATGGTAAGTAGATTTTTTTCTTCTCAATATTGATGTTACTAGAGTAAGTAGTTATCGAAATTGCATTGATTTTTTATTAAAACACACACTCACAGGGCGCACCATGTGTAAGTAGGTATGGAGCACTGCGAGTGTGTGTATTATTTTGCTTCATTAAGCTGTTCTTGTCTGAACCTACAATGAAACTTTAAACGTCAGTATTATGTATAACTATCCCCCGGACTTTTTACTCATCGTTCAAATATTTATGTTCCACTCTAAGTTTAAATTGTAGCAAGAAACTATAGGTAGACAATCCTAATAAAGAAATGTCGACTGCTTTGAGCGCACACAACATGCAACGAAACCATCTAACACAATAATAATAATATACTCCTAAATTGTTTGGTATTCATTTTGTAATTAAAATAAAAGATTTGACCTCGAACGGAATCGACATTCGCCGCAGAATAGGAGGAATTAGTATGGAGAGTGAAATGAAAAATGTATAGTACATTTCGCATGTTACGATTAAGTAAGTGCTACTTTCGCCATCTATGTAATTATTAAGAAAGTATTCACAAAAACTACAAGCGGGATTGACAAAAAAACAGGTGGACGCAGATTTAGCGGATTTTTGGAAAGACGCAGAAATGATACTGGGATTTATATATATATATATATATATATATATATATATATATATATATATATATATGTGTGTGTGTAAAAATTAATATTTAAAAAAAAGCGCAGTCACTGCATGCCTTTCTCAAGCTTTAACCAACCGCAAATTAGCAGGTTGATTAGCGTCAGTTCAAATTTTTAACGATACTACACTTAGAAAACGGTCATATTAGAGCACACCGCGACGTGGTGCTTACGATTACCTTTGAGCGCAATATAGATATTTTTTAGAACAACATTCCGTAAAACTCATGAGTTTTTCAAAACTTACGTATACATACTTACCGATTGCTTTTAATGGTGAAGGAAAACATCGTGAGGAAACCTGCACACGCCTGCGAAGAAACTCAAAGGTTGTATGTGTGAAGTCGACCAACCCGCACTGGGCCCGCGTGGTCGACAAAGGCTTGATCGCCCTAATTCAGGGTAGGCTCGAACCCCTCGATGGGGACGTATATGAGCTGATATGATGATACCTAAAGGTTTTTAGGTTTTTCGAAAATGATGACTTTTGAGCGACTAAGGAATGTTGGTCAAAAAAAATCGAAGTTGTTAGATGGGGATCGATTCGTCTAAACATTTATACATAAACTAGAAAAACCAGCCAAGTGCGGGTCGGACTCGCGTAAAGTAGGGTTCTGTAGTCATTAAAAAAATGAATATTTAAAAAAAATATTATATACACAGTTTTTAATAGAACGTTTTGTAGCTTAAGTTGGTCGACTATTACTCCTAAACTAAGAAAGCCTACTTAGCCGTGATAATTTTTATTTTAAATTGATTATTTTTTTGACTAATTACGATTTTTTTCAGATGTCCTGAAATACCGGTTTACCTGGTGGGCAGGGGAGACACTTGATCGAACAAAAATTACTTACCACTTTAAAGCTTAATATTTCGCAAACTGATTTAGTGATCGTTTTTTTTTTCAATAAGCATCGTTCTATTTGCAATTCATTTCGAAATTTGAATAAAAACTATGATTATTGATTGATAAGTTAGGTACCTCCTTGGTTGCCATGTTTCGGAGTAAAATATAGTTCCATTATTAAATTACCCGACATACATGGATTTTCTTACAACTTTTGCCGGCCGCTGCTCGCATGTATTTGGCCCGGCCAAAAATTTCGATTTATCTCGAAAAAGGTTATCAAAATAAAGCTCAAATTTCCAAGCATGTTTGAGGAAAAAAATAATCCGATTTCTAGTTTTTGAGAAAAACGTACATACACTTACAAAATTTGTCACACGTGTTTAGAAGCCCCCATAGACAGACAAAGTCGAATATTGGAAACTGCGATTTCAACAATGTTAAATAGCAATGGGTTGAATAGATAACCTCCTTTTTTAAGTCGGTTAAAAATACTAACCATACTTTTGAGAGACCACCAAAAAATGTTGACCCTCATTCGCATCGGAGAGCAAACATTTTTGTAGCTGCAAAACAAAATACAACGGAAAGACGTGACGTATGTTGCATTGTATGTTGCGGACTATTCTAGAACTATATTGCTTGCGGCAAAGTAACTAGTATCTCATCTTTGCCTGCGGTATTTCCTGCTAAAAAGCTCTGGCGACTGGAAGACTAGCTCTTTGACATCGAGCCTTAAAAACATTTCATCATCATCATATCAGTACGGGTTGGTCGACTTCACAAAAAAAACGAGACCTACAGTACTCGCATATGATGTGTAACATGTGACAAAATACTTATGAAATTAATTAATTATCGGCTCGTACATTCACGGGCCGACCCTTCGAATAGTAGTATGTCATCTTTGCCTTTGCCATCACACTAGGCGGCATGGCTATGGCAGCCTTAGTTTTCGAGAATTAAAAAACGTTCGCATTTCCTGTTACAATTTCCGTCCCATTTCACGAAATCACTCCCACAAATTGCAGGAAGGCGAGAGCAAAGATGTTACACATCAAAAACCTGCGAGTTTCTTCGCAGGCATGTGCAGGTTTCCTCACGATGTTTACCTTCACCGTAATAGCGTCGGATAAATTACATATGAAATCTAAATTCGAAATCACATTGGTACGTAGCAGGATTCAAACTACGACCTCCCGGACAGTAGGCGGCGGGCCTAGCCGTTACGCCACCGACGTCATCAAATATGAAATAACAAAGGTAAATATTAAAATAACAAATATAATAATAAAATATATCTTGTGACTCCACACTAGGCAATGCCTGTGTCGTGGTAGCCAGTACAATGTTACAGGTCGCGCCAAACTTTATTACAGCTCTGAAGTTGGTCGCAAGCCGCGTCGTAGTAGCAAACTTTGGGTGTTAGTAGGTTGTAAAGCTACCTACTACTTAGTTATACCGGTGCAGTAAGCAAACTTTGGGCAAAGTATATTATACACACATACAGTATGGAAACTCTCTGCCGCTCTCTAGACTCTGACCTCACCCCCTCGTCACCCAGATTGATACAGTTTGGTTGTGGAACGTATGGGATTTCGCGGCCATTTTGTTTGCTCCGTCATTTGTTTTTAGAAATGTCATTTCACGACCGTTGTATGCAGTGTCCGGGGTGTGCTTTGGGTGTTAGTAGGTTGTAAAGGTACCTACTCGTATACTACTCGGTTATACCGGCCCAGTAAGCACTCGCATCACAGTTAAGATCAGTAATTAAGTTTGGCGCGAGTTTAGTTGCCAACCAGTTGAGTTGTGTTGATACAATACAATTAAATAAAGTAGGTACTCGTCGTAAAAAAGGGTCGGCGGCTCAACCGGTAACGACTCGGTTCTTCTAACCAGAGGTACCGGGTTCAAATCTGGACGGCCAATGTACCAATGAGTTTTTCAAAAACTTACGTACATATACTTACCGATTGCTTTAACGGTGAAGGCAAAACATCATGAGGAAACCTGCACACGCCTGCGAAGAAACTCGCAGGTTGTGTGTGAAGTCGACCAACCCGCACTGGGCCCGCGTGGTCGACTAAGGCCTGATCGCCCTAATTCCGGGTATGCTCGAGCCCCTCGGTAGGGACGTATATGAGCTGATATATGATGAGGTACTCGTAAGTATAAAAACACCGGTAAAGTGAGAGACAGAACCGCGCACAAAGATTTCCGTACCATCATACTAGATGGCACTTTTTTTGTATGGAGACTAAAGGGGTTATTTTTCACTTTTTTTCTAAGTTTTAGTATTTATCTCCTCTTTATCATTGATTTCTTTTTTTATGTTGTGATGCAATAAAGAATTTTGTATTGTATTGTATTATTATTGTTGTTATAGCGGCAACAGAAATACATCATCTGTGAAAATTTCAACTGTCTAGCTATCACGGTTCATGAAATATAGCCTGGTGACATACGGACAGCGAAGTCTTAACAATAGGGTCCCGTTTTTACCATTTCGGTACGGAACCCTAAAAACGGCCAAGTGTGTGTCAAACGCATAGTGCAGGGTTTCGGTGTCATACTTCTCACACAAGCGTGTGATAGCCATTTTTGGTTTAGTTTCAATGTGTTTTGATAACATCTTTTTATTTGTTTTATTTTGTCATTCTAGATCTGTTCTTATTCATCTTTCTGTATTCTGTAGTCTTTTTTCCCAGTTTTGTACTCACCTCATCTTTCTTTTCTGTATTTTATAATTTCATTTTTGGTTCTTTGGATAATCAAACATATATTCTTTAAAACCTGTAAATTTATGACTAAATGACTAAATTTTAAAACCTTTACAGATATTTATAACTAAGAACGTACATCCGATCGATGTTAAGAAAAAATACATGAAAAAAAGTTAAATACTAAAGAAATAAGTAGGTTAAAACAGGAATGAATTACAGGAATTTATTAAAAGTATGTGTGTGTTTGTGTGTGTGTGCGTGGGCGAGTTCGCGTGCGTGTGAGTGTGTGAGTGTGTGTGTGTGTTTGTGTGCGTGAGTGTGTGTGTGGGGGTGTGGGTGTGGGTGTGGGTGAGTGAGTAGGTATGGGTGTGTGTGTGTGTGGGTGTGTGTGTGCGTGTGTGCATGGGAGTGTATGAGAAGGAAGGGGACGAGAAGAGGTGTGTGGAGGGGCAGTTAGTAACGTTTTTTAACTGTATTTAGAGTAATTACCTAAATTAAAAAAAAATGCCTTTTTTGTGACTGAATAACAAAATTTTAAAGCCTTTACAGATTTCTATAGCTAAGAACGTACATCCGATGTTAAGAAAGTTAAACATGAAAAAAAAGTTAAAAACTAAAGAAATAAGTAGGTTAAAACAGGAATGACAAGGCTTTATTAAAAGTATGTGTGTTTGTGTGTGTGTGCGTGGGCGAGTTCTCGTGCGTGTGAGTGTGTGTGTGTGTGCGTGCGTGTGTGTGTGTGTGTTTGTGTGCGTATGTGTGTGTGTGTGGAGGGGGATGTGGGTGTGGGTGAGTGTGTGAGTATGTGTGTGTGTGTGTGTGTGTGGGTGTGTGTGTGCGTGTGTGCATAGGAGTGTATGAGAAGGAAGGGGACGAGAAGAGGTGTGTCGAGGGGCAGTTAGTAACGTTTTTTAACTGTATTTAGAGTAATTACCTAAATTAAAAAAAATGCCTTTTTTGTGACTGAATAACAAAATTTTAAAGCCTTTACAGATTTCTATAGCTAAGAACGTACATCCGATGTTAAGAGAGTTAAACATGAAAAAAAGGTTAAAAACTAAAGAAATAAGTAGGTTAAAACAGGAATGACAAGGTTTTATTAAAAGTATGTGTGTGTGTTTGTGTGCGTGCGTTTGTAGGAGTGTATGTGTGTGTGTGTGTGGGTGGGTGGTTGTTTTAGTGTGTGTGTGCATGTGTGTGTACGGGGGAAGAAGGGGAGGGGGGAGAGGTGTGTGGAGGGGAAGTTAAAAATGTTTTTTAACTGCATTTAAAGTAAATACATTAAAAAAGTGGTGGTATCACAATTTTGTGCCTTTTAGGGTTCCGTATTTCTACGACCCTGCCCTTTGCCCTTCAAGACTACAAACATTAAAAATATCAAAATTGGTCCATCCGTTTAGGCGCTACGATGCCATAGACAGACACACAGATATACCCGTTAAATTTGTAAGACCCCTCTTTTTACGTTAAGGGTTATGGCGGAAATGTTACAGATTTTCGTTATTTTTGACGTCAATTAATGATAGAAAACCCAAGGTTGGAAAAAATACCCTTATTGTTGGTGATGTTCCTTAAAGTCAAAAGCTATTAGAAACACGATTGAGCAGTTTTAGCTCGATAGAAATAAAAAACACAAAGATACACCGTTACTTTCAACTCTAGTTATAAGTAATATTTTGAAGTATAAATTTTAAAAAATATATAACAATATTTGTTATGACAATACAAAGTGAGTTATGTTAATATTTTTTACATTATAATTGTAGTGTTTGATTGAAACGAAAAACCATTGAAAATTGTAAAACACAAAACTACCCTAGCTAGCAAACACTATAAAGTTCTTAGCTCCAGACTTTACAATTAAGTACATAAACATTTAAATATAGATCTACTAAACAGATACAAATTAAAAAAGATAGTTCATTGTTGGATCCAAAACCTTAACTATCAAGAAACTGAACAGTTACTTCTACCTGTTACTTGATTGCGGCATACAATTTTTTTTTACTAATCATCTACACATACACACATCACCATTCACACACACACACACACACACACGCGTACACACACATACACACACAGACTGACACACACACATACACACATTGCACATGCATTTTGTTGACCTTTATTTTGTTAAATTCTCACTTTGAATTGTCGGTTGACATCGCATATTTTGTTCCTATCTCTGCTTGCTGACTGCTAAGGTACAGGCTCTCTCTAGCCTAGTTTAGTAGCCAGAGTTCCAATAACTAAATTTAAGATGTACAACTAGAATTAAGACCTTGTTTTTCTAACTTGTAAACTATTTGTGAAAAAAAAATGTGAAAATGTGTGGTTATTTTCTTTACTCTTTACACGTAAAGAAAAAGACAGAGACAACTGTTCCAATCAATATCTCGCCTTAACTACTTACTACCAACATAGAAGCACAATATTTTTCATTTGCCCAGCAACATGTACAAAGAGCGCTGCATTCTATCTGGCCAATAAAATTGCTGGCAGCGCTTCATGTCACCGTGCGGGCTGTCTTGTTGGTTGTTCAGTGTTCAGTGATACTGTCTAGAGCGGACTTTACCGAATAAAATATCCTAGTAGAAACGGAGAATTGCATGTTTAGTGAAGCCAGTACAAATGGCTTACCAAGATTTCTCGACGCATTGGGGAACTGACTATCTTATCTTCGTGAGGGAACACGTCTGTATTAATGTTTGGCGGAAAGACTTAGATAAGATAATGGTAGCTAGCCTGGCAGGCTTATAAAAATATGTCTTACAATCAACCAAACCGAGTGTTACAAAGTTGGAATCCCGCCGGGAATCGAAACTGCTACCTCTTCTTAATGTGAATCCAGTTGATAAACCACTATGCCACAGAAGCAGTTGAAAGTACCTATTTTTAAATAAAGTATGCGAATAAAACGCATTTTGGATTGATTCGTGATTGATGGGTACGTCCTTTGTATTCCAAAAAACTACTAAACACATATCTGTGTAAGTAAAGAACGTTCGGGGAATTAGCTGCTGTACACCCGAACGGAGTTCTGGAAATGAGTTGAAGAATAAAACAATTTTAAAAAAAAAATTGATAGGTAGTTTTGTTAATTTACAATTTATTAGAGATGAAACGGATATCCGGTTACTATCCGGTATCCGGCCTATCCGGCCATATTTTACTATCCGGCCGGATACCGGATAACAGAGCACTATCCGTTTCGGCCGGATACCGGATATTAAAAAATACTACTACTACTACTTCGCTGGCTCAGCGACCCGAAGTGGATCTTGGCCTCCGACATTAAAGTGCGCCACTCTATCCTATTTTGTGCCACGTTTGACCATTCGGGCACTCCCAACTCTTTGAGGTCTAGGACACGCAGAAAGAATGGGAGAGGATCGAGCAGCCAAAAGAGCATATCTTGGAAAACCCTCCGGGCGCCGCCCGGTGGGTCGACCAAGGTATCGCTGGAAAGATGAAGTCGCCATTAAAAAATACGCAATATTAAATTTAGGCAAGAACTTTATTTATACTTATTTAATACTTTACAAAAACTAGCACAGAATTTTCATATGACAACTTAAAAAATTAATTTAATTAATTAGTACTCGTACACTAAGGGCAAATTATGGTGAACGAATACTAATTTCTCCCCATAATGAGGCAACAAGCGGTTCCGATTGTTTTCATAAACAAGGCCAGCTTCAGAAAACAGTCTTTTGCTGTACGAAACGACCCGAAATCAACCGAGTCCGCCACCTACACAAGCTCGCTTCTTGCGATGCACCAAACGGCAATGTTCGTCCGGATATCCGGCGGCCGGATATCCGGCTATCCGGTTTGATAGTTGGCCGGATATCCGGTATCCGGTATCCGGCCAAACCACTATCCGTTTCATCTCTACAATTTATCATTAATTTTAATCACTCACTGCTGGACGAGTTCTTTTGAGAATCGTCACCTAAATTAATAATAATAAAAATTAAAGACTGAACAAGATTCGCACGACCTAATGCGGGTGTAACGTCGGCGTGCCCCCATTGAACTCAGGGCGGCCTCTTTGACGCAACCATTTGACGCGAGCCGGCAGCGGATGGCGGCTCAGAGTGGCATTTGTCAAAGATGCAGAACTTTATTTAGGGTTTTTTTGGGAAATTAAGCTGAGAGGCCTTCCTTCTGCCATAGGCTGAAATCGGAGCTATCAAATCTTTCATCTTAATAAACTGTTTTGATTTAGCAAGCATGTGCCAAAATTAACTGTTTAGATTTAGCAAGCATGTGCCAAAATTAACTGTTTAGATTTAGCAAGCACGTGCCAAAACTAACTGTTTAGATTTAGCAAGCATGTGCCAAAATTAACTGTTTAGATTTAGCAAGCATGTGTCAAAATTAACTGTTTAGATTTAGCAAGCCTGTGCCAAAATGAACTGTTTAGATTTAGCAAGCATGTGCCAAAATTAACTGTTTAGATTTAGCAAGCATGTACCAAAATTAACTGTTTAGATTTAGCAAGCATGTGCCAAAATAATGAAGTTACATTTTTCTATAAAAAATTGTAATGTATGTACATAATATATAGAGGTACTACTACCTATAAAGATGTAGTATATGAAGAAGAACAATGACGGAACAAACGTGTAGGTTCATATACAGGATGTAACAAAATTGGTGTAGGTCCTGTTAACTGGGGTTTCTACTCATCATACTGAACAACTTTTGTTCTACGACTTTGCTGAAAACGTAAATTTTGTTTTTACTCTTCATACAAATCGATCACCTGATCGACCGATTTTGTGCATTTTAGTATGGAGGGTCCAATTTTTTTTTCGAGATTTGACTATGGGTTTCTTGGAGAAAGTTTTTCAGTATGACGAGTAGAACCCCCAGTTAACGGGACCTACACCATTTTTTTTACAGCCTGTATAGAGGTTACTACCTATAAAGATGTAGTATATCTCGTAGCAGAACAATGGAGGAACAAAATTACCTTTTGTTTTGGGGTTTTCCTTCAAAACATTCCAGAAGAAGACACGCAACATCAAAAACTACGATATTTAGGGGTCGAATATTTTGTACAAGGAGATAACAGTCTGGTTAATAGAAATGAAGGCACAAAAAATTAAAAACAAACTTTTATAAAAATTTAAACTTTCTTCCGGAGAGCTAAAATAGCATTTTGTTTATTTACAATTGGTAAGCCCTTGGCATCATCTCACCTGATGGTAAAGTCACGATGATGCCGAATATGCAAGCGGGCTTACCACGAATCCCTAACGCAATGGGGAACTGGCTATCTTATCTTCAAGCCGAAACAACAACAAGCCGATTCAACAATAGTGAATTAAAAAGAAATAGTGAATAAAAAAAATATATCAATGCTGTTAACATTGATGGTGGTAGCTATCCAGGTGGGCATATAGAATATTCCCTTCCACCAATCAAACCGAGTCTTATAAAGTTAAACTTCGCCGGGAATCGAACCCACGACCTCTAGATGTGAAGCTAATGGACTTAACCATTACGCCACGGAGGCGGTAAAAAAGGCATTCATTACAACCACTTATTCTGAAACTTAGAGCGTCGGTGGCGTAACGGCTAGGGCCGCCGCCTCCTGTCCGGGAGGTCGTGGTTCGAACCCTGCCACGTACCAATGTGATTTCGAATTTAGATTTCATATGTACTTTTATCCAAAGCTCTTACGGTGAAGGAATAACATCGTGAGGAAACTTGTATACGCCTGCGGAGAAACTCGCAGGTTGTGTGTGAAGTCGACCAACCCGCACTGGGTCCGCGTGGTCGATTAAGGGCCGATTGCCCTAATTCAGGGTAGTCTCGAGCCTGCCACGTACCAATGTGATTTCGAATTTAGATTTCATATGTACTTTTATCCAAAGCTCTTACGGTGAAGGAATAACATCGTGAGGAAACTTGTATACGCCTGCGGAGAAACTCGCAGGTTGTGTGTGAAGTCGACCAACCCGCACTGGGTCCGCGTGGTCGATTAAGGGCCGTTTGCCCTAATTCAGGGTAGTCTCGAGGACGTATATGAGCTGTTATCATCATTCTGAAACTTGTCCAGATCATCCCGCCTTTTCCTTCTTGGTCTTCCGGCACCCAATCGGTTTTTTTATTTTTTTTT
Organism: Coleophora flavipennella; assembly: GCA_947284805.1. Taxonomy (NCBI): domain Eukaryota; kingdom Metazoa; phylum Arthropoda; class Insecta; order Lepidoptera; family Coleophoridae; genus Coleophora; species Coleophora flavipennella. Next base: position 6,622,928 of record OX369295.1, read on the forward strand.
ATTCACATTTGGTAAGCCCTAAGTATCATCTCACCTGATGGTAAGTGACGATGATACCGAAGATGGAAGCGGGCTTACCAAGATTCCCCAACGCAATGAGGATCTGGCTATCTTATCTTCAAGCCGGAACACATCAATGCTGTTAACACTGATGCTTGGCGGCAAGACTTAGATAAGATGGTGGTAGCTAGCCAGACGGGCTATGAAAATGCCCTACCACCAACCAAACCGAGTCTTACAAAGTTGACCCCGCCGGGAATCGAACCCGCGACCTCCTGTTTTGAAGCGAATGGAAGAACCATCACGCCACGGAGGCGGTTAAAATCTGTGGTGATATAAATATCTTGTAAAATGCAGCCAACATGACCCGTTCAGTTTCTTTTGAGATTATCAGCCTTCTTTCTCCCCAGCGTCCATTATTCGAGTCTAGACCGTAGAGTGGTGTTCCGGATTCAATCGATCCTCCTATGTACCAGATACGCTCCGTGGCTCTTTGGCAAACCTTAAGTTTGAACTTTTCGTCTTCATTCAATGAACAAGTTTTATTTTTATCTATTTATATACAAATATTATATACAGGATGTAACAAAATTGGTGAAGGTCCCGTGTCTCGTTAACGGGGGCTTCTACTCATCATACTGAACAACTTTTGTTCTACGACTTTGCTGAAAACATATTTTTTTTACCTTCATACAAATCGATCGACCGATTTTGAGCATTTTAGTATGGAGGGTCCAATGTTTTTTAATAACTGACTATGGGCTTGGAAGAATAAACACTATGGGTTCCTTCGTGTTAGTTACACCATTTATAACTCAAGAACGGCTGAACCTATTTCGCTAATTATTTTTTTGTTGAGTTCGTTATTGTTAGGAGAAGGTTTTAGGGTAGGATAGGGTAGAGTAGGGAAGTGTAGTGTAGGGTAGGGTAGTGTAGGGTAGGGTAGGGCAGGGCAGGGTAGGGTATAATATAATAAATACAAAAGTGTATTTGATTGTTTGTACTTTTGTACGTTCGACGCAATGGATCCACATGATTTTTGGCACGATGATTGTTGACGAATAGGGAAGTGCCATAATTTTTGAAGTGAAATTTTTTTTAGGCGAGTTGGTTATTTTTGAGATGGAAAAATTTATTGAACTTTCGACACCGTCACCGTCACCGACACCTTACCAGGGGCCAGGGACACTCGCAGTGTAAAAACTTATAAAACTGTAATTTGATTTGGGAAAAAACTATTGAACTCGCGACACCGTCACCGTCACCTTACCAGGAACACTCGTAGGGTCAAAACTTATAAAACTGTAAAAAGTTTTCACTTCTGTCGGCACTCCCGGAGTGGTTAGGTTTTTTTCACATTTTTTTTCTCATAACTTAATAAGAGACACATAATTATTAGTTACCGTACCAAATTTTAACTTAATAGCTGTTATAATCTGAGCTAATAGCCTGTGACGTAATGGTGAAACAGTTAGGGTTCCTAGTTTGATTAGGGATCTTAATAATTTTCGAAAGACCTTAAAACTTTTAGCTACAAGCTTTTATTTGATTTTTTTTTAATTATTTTGTATTCTTTTCAGCAAACCCTTATAGTTAATACCCACATTGTAGGAGTAAATTAAGAATAACTAGTCCGCCATCTTGGGTGCGCCGCCATGTTGGATTTAGAATGATGTACACAGTTAACCATGCATTGTCATCCAAACTGAAAGTGTATACAAAATTTCAGCTCGATCGGTTACATTCTTATTTGCTCAATATGTCACTTTAAATAAGCGAATTATTTAAATATTAAGGAAAAACTGCCCAAAAACACTGAGGAGACGAAAAAAACTAGCCAAGTTTGAGTCGGACTTGTGCACCGTGAGTTCCGTACCACCACAACTCTATCACACCCCGGACACTGCATACAACGGTCGTGAAATGACATTTCTAAAAACAAGTGATAGAGAATTCGAAATCATGGCGAAATCCTCTATACTTTCGAGAACCAAACTATAACCAATCTGTATCAATCTGCGTGACGAGGGGGTAAGGTCGCAATCTAGAGAGCGGCAGAGAGTGTCCATACTTTATGTTAGTACTCATATTATATACTTTGCCTCTACATAAGAATTGCTAAACTTAAGTGGCAGTGGGCGGGGCACATTGCTAGTAGAACAGATAGCCGTTGGGGCAGTAAAGTTCTCGCTAAATAACGCACCGGAAAACGTAGTGTAGGCAGGCCTCCCACTCGGTAGACCGATGACCTGGTGAAGGTCGCGGGAAGCCGCTGGATGCGGGCAGCGCAGAACCGATCGTCGTGGAGATCCTTGGGGGAGGCCTATGTCCGACAGTGGACGTCCTTCGGCTGATATGATGATGATGATGAAGGATCCTTAAAAACATCAAGGAGTAGGAGTACAATAATGATACCTATATATAAGAAACAAAAGACATTAACGAGAGCGACAATTGTTTTATTCAGTTTGGTGTTCTCAGGGTGAGTACGACTTACACTTAGCCGCGTTTAATTATTTTTCGTTCTACTTTAGAGTTTGAACTGTAATTACACCAGGTTTTACGCGTGTATGTTTAACATTTTTTACAATAAAATCATAAATAAAAAACCTTTTAAAAAGTTTATTGTAATTAACCGACTTTTAAAAAAGGAGGAGGTTTTTCAATTCGATCGTATAATATTTTTTTTGTGTGTTCGCGGATAAATTCGTCGTTTATGAACCGTTAGATAATTCAACCGATTTCGATAATTCTTTGTTTGTTAGAATGGAGATATCCCAAGGGTGGTACTATGAGAAGGAAACTAGGATCTGATAATGGCGTTCCAGAGAAATCGAGGGGAACCTTAGTTTCCTGTTTGATGTCGGTATTTTTTGTTCAAAATTTATTATTGTAACTTTTTAACTTTTTGTAATTTTATTATTTATAAGTACATCGTCCATATTCACGGACAGACAGCGTAGGCTTAGTAATTGGCATGGAACTCTAATAAACAAATATGTACAAAAGTTGGTTTAGCCCTAACGGGAGTCCTTCTAGTCAACCTAGAATGTTCATCATCATCATATCAACCGGAAAACCAGTGGATGCTGGACAAAGGCTTCCCCTAAGGATTTCCACGACGACCGGTCCTGCGCTGCCCGCACCTAGCGGCTTCCCGCAATCTTCACGGTCGTCGGTCCACCGCGTAAAATGTTAAAAGTTTATGAATACCTGAAAACATTGGTATGAGAATTGTTTTAAAAAGAGATAATTTAATTTTTAGGTTAAGTTATTGTTTACATTGTTGGCTATTTCTATTGAAAAATAGTTTACATATCCATTTTATAAGTTTTAATTGGTTAAAAGTTACTTAATTGACTTATTAGTTGTGAACTAGACATGAAGTTGTTTTATTGTCGTGTCCTGTAACTTTGGGATTTCCCTTATCGTTTTGTTATGGTCACGATAACTAGTTTTTAGGCGCTTTAAGTACTTAACGCAACCACTTTGCGCAGGCAGACCGACATATTTGACATCAGGGGGTTGCCATTTATCCTCTCAACCTAAGTTTATCCATTTCCGTTATCGTTACCAAATTTGTCATGACCTCCTAATCTATAAGAGTTTTTATATTTTTCACGAGATTTTGCAAATGTGGGTAACAGACTGCATCACATTTTTAGCGTAAAATACAATATTCATCATATCAGCTCTTATTCGTCCCCACCGAGGGGCTCGAGCCTATTCATGATACTGAACAACTTTCCCCTAAGAACCCATAGTCAATTCATAAAAAAAATTTACACACCATACAAAAATGCACAAAATTATCACCTGATCTATTTGTCATCATCATCATATCAGCTCATATACGTCCCCACCGAGCCTACCCTGATTTAGGGCGATTGGGCCTTAGTCGACCAAGCGGGCCCAGTGCGTATGTATGAAGAGTTATTTTTTGCGATTGTAGCAAAGTCATAGAATAAACGTTGTTCAGTATGATGTGATGAGTAGAAGGCCAATTTGACGGGACCTACACCAATTTTATTACACCTGTGTTTGTGTGGTGTAACAATAATTTTGAACAAAAATAACCGACTTCAAACAGGAAACTAAGGTTCCCCTCGATGTCTCTGGGATGTCATCATCAGATCCTAGTTACCTTATCATGGTACCACCCTTGGGATATCTACAACTAGCCAATGGGCATTAAAGTTGGGGCAGTAAAGTTCTTGAATGGCGATTGCGCACCGAAAAATGTAGCGTAGGCAGGCCTCCCGCTCGGTGGATTGATGACGGGCGGGCGATGCGGGCAGCGCAGAACCGGTCGTTGTGGAAATCCTTGGAGAAAGGCCCCAAACAGTGGACGTCCTTCGGCTGATATGATGATGATGAGCCAATGGGCATGGATCTCGGCTTAGGGTGTACTTACGGAGTGTCGAATTGGTGACAGAATAGGTCATCTTCTTTCCATCTTTTTAAAGTTCACTTTTTATGTGGTCGGGTTTTTTTGATTTTTTAAATTTATAGGGGCTTTTTGGCTACTTTAACCTGACGTATTTTAAACAACAGATAAAGTTTCCTTAGAACAAATTGAATCACAAATTAATCCAATCTCTTGCAATCTTGTTTTTAACATCTTTGAAGTTCCTTAACATTGTTTCATCAATCAAAGTTGGAGTCCTGATTGTAAAGTTGGCAACATTGATCAGTCAGAACTTGTTTGTTTCTCAGCAAAATATTAATTTTGTCTGTATTTATAGTATCTTCGTAAATAACTAAGTAATCAATCACTACCATGAAATATTTATAACACAGGCAAAGTATGTATATATATGTCAAGGGGATGGTTAGGTTAGGGATGGCCTTGTGGTTCACGTCCTTAACTATTTCGGTATTGGGCGTCGAAATAACAATGCAGCTATATCACAGAGGTCCTTCTTCAATAGTCTTGATCATTTGGTAATCGAAATTGTACAGGATGCCTTGGATTACAATGGATGCAAACGCGGTGATCACAGCGATGGCGTGACACGTCCGTTTTGCTCACAGATCACCACTACTTGTGTTCTGCTCGACGCTCCGTCAAAAAGTGTTTGCTCCGAGACTGACGTCCAGCTAATATGGCTTCTCCACAGATCTAATAAATTCTCAACTCAGTGTGGCAGCACAAACAGCCTTCCGTTAATACATCATCTTTGCTACCACAAACGATCGTCTCACGAGTACAAGCGATCGTCACGCCACCACCGGTTTCACCCAGGTACTAATACCTGACGTTTGATCCAAACAAAGTGTAACTATGTAAACTTATCTCGAGCTGGTATTGGTCGCGTTTTCAATGACCCTCCGACACGGCCATCCTGCGAGTCACACGTCCTCGGGTGACTAACCTGCGGAAGAAAAGGGTGCCAGTAGATTCCATTTCGTTTGGCCAATCCTGACCTTCATATAGAAGGTCCACAGCTCAAGGAATAAAAGCAACACTAATAATGTGAAGCTCTAATTCAAGACTACAATCATGGTAACAACACATTTTAACAGCCTCAAAAAACCAAAATAATTTCACTCTCGTAAACTAAATTAACCTCAGCATTAGCATCGTAACTCAAACAATCTCAAATCAGTTTAGGTCTCCAAGGTAAATCACAGCTGCAAGGCTTGAAACCTTACAACCATTTACAACTTTTAGGGGCACATAGAACGGAACATAATCATCATCGCAAATCACAAGCGACGGAACACCAGAACTGAACATCACCACATCCAGGTGGCGGGACACCACAAAGAATCATCATCACTAACGCCAAGCGACGGAATACCAATCAGTCATCATCACCAGTCCAGGTGACGGAACACCATCACCACCAATCTAGGCAGTGGAACACCATCATCACCAGTCCAGGTGACGGAACACCATCACCACCAATCTAGGCAGTGGAACACCATCATCACCAATCTAGGCAATGGAACACCATCATCACCAATCTAGGCAATGGAACACCATCATCACCAATACAGGCAATGGAACACCATCATCACCAATACAGGCGACGGAATACCATCATCACCAATCTAGGCAATGGAACACCATCATCACCAATACAGGCAATGGAACACCATCATCACCAATACAGGCGACGGAATACCATCATCGCCAGTAAAGGCGACGGAATACCATCAACAGTTTTAGCCGGTAAACGGGACACTTTTTTTTTACAAAAACACGAATGTACCTGCTACACATCATGACAGAACGAGTCTGACAAAACAAGCAGCAGCCAATTCATGCAAACATATAGCGCCATTCAGCACTCTTCATTTACCGCTGAAACATGTTGGAATACTTCAGTACTACACACAAAAATAAACGATAAAGAAAAAAATTACAACTGTACACAATTGATTGAGTTACGATCTGTCAATACAATTAACATTGAGAGGTAGACGCCTCTGCACCAGATTCATCGTCAACATCCGGAGGCAAATAACCTTCGGACATACTACGTAAACGGTCATGGGCATACTTGTAACTTCGTCTCAAATTCAAAGCTTGTAATTTGTATCTGTCACCTTCTAAGACCTCTACGACCCTGAACGGCCCTCGGTATTTGGGATCTAACTTGGTTTGGTTACGCTTCTTTATTTTGTATCACCACAACAGTCACCCATCTTGGCAACTCTGGGCCACCTCCATCCGGTGCCCAAACAAACAACAGTCACCCTACCTGGCGACTCTTGGACCACCTCCCTCCGGCGGTGTCCAACCACATTATCGCATTTATCCAGCGATCTCGAACTTCACCTAATTTTGGTAATTGCCAACATCACCTCCCCGGTGATACGCATGCAAGCCAAACGCACGCCACACACAATTGTGGCCGCACAGCAACGAGAAAATAACTCGGTGTTTTACGCCTACGTCTACGAATGGCTGAGGCTATTGGCATCCAGTTGCGAAAAATTGTTTACGTCTAAGGTTCAAAATACAAACTAGTGAACGTTAAAATCACGGTCAAGTACAAAAGTCCTTAATCTGGTTAAATTAAGGTTCAGTCTTTTTTTTCAATCATCAATTCTGTCCAAGTCAATAATACTGTTACTATCGGGCATTTAACGTAGTCTGTCGTAAGCGTATTTGTAGGTCCTGTTAGAACTTAACGCTTTAAGGACATAACGGTCTCCTTCCAGCACCTCAATAACTCTGACGGTATTTGATATCTAAAGTGGTAGGTAGCGCTTCTCCATTTGTAACAACACAAAGTTAGGTAACTTGTGAAACTAAGCTTTTATCTAGAAATCAGCCAGTGGCGCTGCCTCAGAGCAATACACAACCCATCTCTTCCCAAGGGTTTCACAAGAAGTGACTAAGGGACTAAAAATTTGAGGACAAGCAACATCGTCCTTCACGCTCATACTGTACCGCCAAGCGTAGCGTTTTTTTTTTTACAATTGGTAAAACCGCTCCAACATGGGGGAGGCCCATGTCTATTATCACATCAGCAGCAAGCTGATTAACAACTCCTGTCATATGATGCGTTACTCTCCGTATTATCACTAGTATGTTGTCGTGCTTCACTTAGATAAAATTACAGCCTGTGTGTGTAATCGACAAACATGACATTTAGAGGTTAAGCTACTTTACTCGTACCTAGAAGCAACTCCAGGAGGCTGTACCTCGTAACTCGGTTAACCCAACAGTTCGGTTCTTACCAAATGATCACCATGTAGGGACTTGTAACGTGAAATCTTACTATACTCTAAGGAAGTGAGCATATTTTAAAGGACACTTAACTAAGAGTACCAACGTTTAAACGTACTAAGATTCACCTGACCGTTGCCACGCGCCTAAAGCGTTTATGAACGTAAGTTCAAATACAAGGGGGCATTACGTACATCGAATGACACGTGGACGTATTTGAACAGAGGTTACAAAATCAGTCATTTCGATTTAATAGGTAAAGAATGCACCTGATGTAACCACTAGCTATGCCTGACGTGGTGAAATAGTGACCACATATGAAGTCAATCGATGTGCTAATCTATCAGAGGAAACAATTTCCGTTCAGGCATGTTGTTGTCATTTTTTTTTTCACGGTTATCAACACTTGCGTTCTATGCTATCCTTTTTCTTTACCAGCATGATAAGGCCGTCAAAAAGGGAAAGCTTCGGGGCTTACGACATTCGCAGCCTCCAGCCCATGAATCCTGTATCATCATCACATCAGCCGTAAGACGTCCATCACTGCACTCCGCATACTACCCTGTTATTATTCTCTTTTTTTTACAATTGGTAAACAAACTATTTTATTGGGGTCCCCGAAACTCATATACCTACATAGGGTCTATACGATAGCGGGGCATTAAGGATGCCCTCGACAAATTCATCACGAAAGATATTAAAAATAGGCAACAACTTTGGCCTATGCTCAATATCAGTCCCAATACTACGAAAGCTAATAAGGGTTTTTTTTTACTCCATGTAAAGATATCAGTCTCAATATTATGAAAGCTTAACGGGGTTTCAATACTTTCAATTCTGGTTTAAGTTTGTATAACCGAAACTCTAGTTCACTAAATGAATCATCATATTTACAAGGAGTCCTCTTTTTAAATCTTCCGTTCAATCACGACGTTGTGTCACAAGTAAAAATCCGAAAGCATGTGAAAGAGTACTTTCCACAAGGCATCATTTTAGCTGCTAATGCAATCACTACTAGAAGGGTAAGGGACTAACTACTCTATTCGCATCCTTACCGACAGTCAAGCTGTTTTGTTATTGACAGACTCGTCCAAGAATACCGTCAATCCTAGATTTAAAATATCTGAATCGATCATAATATCATTCGTACTCGTCTGGCATAACAAGATATGACCATTCTGAACAATGCCCGTCAATATTACCCTCACTCGATATTTGTTCTGTACAGTAAACTTAAGAGTTGCCTACAAAAGTCAATAGTGCGTTAGTATTGAACACACTCCCGAAAGTCTATACACGAAACTTTCTTTAACGAGAGAACAGTAGGCACCACTACAGATTAGGTAATAGTACTATGCACGAAAAAAAAAGCGTCGGTGGCTCAACCGGTAACGACTCGGTCCATCTAACCAGAGGTACCGGGTTCAAATCTGGACGGCCAATGTACCAATGAGTTTTTCAAAAAAACTTACGTACATACTTACCGATTGCTTTAACGGTGAAGGAAAACACCGTGAGGAAACCTGCACACTCCTGCGAAGAAACTCGAAGGTTGTGTGTGAAATCGACCAACCCGCACTGGGCCCGCGTGGTCGACTAAGGCCTAATCGCCCTGATTCAGGGTAGGCTCGAGCCCCTCGGTGGGGACGTATATGAGCTGTAATGATGACTACGCACGTACTACTACCACCATCAAAACAAAAGGAGTACGACTCACCGGATTTTCGTAGCTCCGCGTACATCACGCACTTCGCTGAAGCTGCACGCGCCGCTTGCGTGGATCTCCGCTGCTGCCAGTGCAGCTCATGCTGTCACCTCATTCCAACGATTGTTCCGTAAGGGAGATGTCGACAAACGAGCACCGTGAACGTGGATTAGCTTCAGGTATATTCTGGTTGAATTCTGGCAGTGTGATTGCAGCAAATGTAGTCGATGGTGCTTGCATAACCTCAATCAATCGCAGCATGTAGTTCTGTAGTACGAAGAATTGTTGCCAGTGGGTTTTTATTTCGCTGCTCCATTATCATTTTTCACATTTTCCCGTCGTTGTCCACTCGTTGCGAGCGCAGGGAACTATCCCACTTCTGATGTCAAGGGGGTGGTTAGGTTAGGGATGGCCTTGTGGTTCACGTCCTTAACTATTTCGGTATTGGGCGTCGAAATAACAATGCAGCTATATCACAGAGGTCCTTCTTCAATAGTCTTGATCATTTGGTAATCGAAATTGTACAGGATGCCTTGGATTACAATGGATGCAAACGCGGTGATCACAGCGATGGCGTGACACGTCCGTTTTGCTCACAGATCACCACTACTTGTGTTCTGCTCGACGCTCCGTCAAAAAGTGTTTGCTCCGAGACTGACGTCCAGCTAATATGGCTTCTCCACAGATCTAATAAATTCTCAACTCAGTGTGGCAGCACAAACAGCCTTCCGTTAATACATCATCTTTGCTACCACAAACGATCGTCTCACGAGTACAAGCGATCGTCACGCCACCACCGGTTTCACCCAGGTACTAATACCTGACGTTTGATCCAAACAAAGTGTAACTATGTAAACTTATCTCGAGCTGGTATTGGTCGCGTTTTCAATGACCCTCCGACATATATTAGTACTAACATACACTATGGACACTCCCTGCCGCTCTCTATGGATACTCATCCCCTCGTCACTTAGATTGATACAGATTGGTTGTCGAACGTATATAATTTCGCCGTCATTTTGTTTGTTCCGTCATTCGTTTTTTGAAATAGTATTTCTGACCCGTTGTATGAAGTGTCCATCAGGGTGTGACACAGGTCTGTGAATTTTTTTTTTTCGAAAAATGTTTTTAAATACTGTTGTTGTTTCTAAAAGTAATATAAAACAGTAGTCATGATAAATAACCTTGTCAAATTTAGAAGTTTCAGATGATATAGCTTTTTGATTAAAAAGTTAATAAGCAAACATAAAGAATAAGGAATAAAAATCATTTAATTTTTTTTTACTAAGTTTTATTATGTCTGTTAGCTACAGACATAATAAAACTTAGCAAAAAATTCTAATGAAATAACAATAGTAACATTTAAACTGAACATGTTTTTTTGGTTTCTTTTTCTGGCTTTTAAAAGCACGGAAAAGGCAAAGGTATCTATGACCATATAGCCTAGTCTATCGTATTTTAGTTTCCTTTTATCTTTTTTTCATCGATTTGAAATGCTAGTGCCAGTGCATTACAAATCTTCTCTGGAGTTCTTGACAGTATTTGCAGCAGCCTCATTCTGAGGTGGAACACCCGCTAACAGTAGGGCGTCTATAAAACTGCACCTGTCGGCTCTTCACGCCTCTCTTCTCTTCGCGACTCTTCTTCTTTATTTTATTTTCTTGTTCTCCACATTGCTCACGTGCACCAGACGGTTTACTTCAAAATCCATCACTTTTTGAAACAAAATTCTAGCAGAAAACAATGCAAAAACAATTAAATAAAACTACGAATGCGTTCGCCACAAATCCCGCCAAAAAACTCCTTAAACCTGCCCTTTTCGTTTTTTTTATTATTCTGGTTGGTAACAGTCACAGACTATAAAACGGTTGGTCATAGACTAAAGAATGATCAGTCACAAAGTATAGGATGGTTGCTTACAGATTAAAGATTGTAAATACAGACTATGGAATTAATATTGCTAAAAAACAAGCGAATATATTAAATTAAGAGCTATGTTTGTTCAACTTAAGTGCAAAGAAAAGTGACGTGATACAATAAAATAAATATTATATTTGCAACATATAGGTTGACATAATATATTGACCTGCAATTATTAAAAAAAACTTTTTCATCGCATGTGTCTTTGATTTGTTTGACTTTTTTTTAATTCACAATTGATAAGCCCTTGGCATCATTTCACCATCTCACCTCACGCAAGACATAAATAAGATAGTGGTAGCTAGCTAACCGAATCCAGTCTTACATGTTGACCCCGCCGGGAATCGAACCCGCGACCGCTTTTGACAGCTTTTGGACCGCGACTGGTGTGAAACGAATGAACTAACCATTACGCCACGGAGGAGGCGGTTAACAACGATATATGGAAATTTCTACACAATATGTTATCAGCCAATCTAACTCCAGACTTCCATGTCAGACAGAGAATGTTGTGTCCAAGTGGAGATTTTCACAACACAGTGTGGCACGACGGGAAGGAGTAGGTGTACGGGTAAGGCGTGGGTTTTTATAAATTCTGTTCGTGCACACGTCAATATAATGATGAAAAATATGACCTAAAAAGAAATATATTTATTCAGACCACACGGGCCTAGTGCGGGTTGGCCGACTTCGCACACAACCTTCGAGTTTTTTCGCAGGTGTGTGCAGGTTTCCTCACGATGTTTTCCTTCGCCGTTAAAGCAATCGGTGAGTATATGTACGTAAGTTTCGAAAAACTCATTGGTACATTGGCCGTCCGGATTTGAACCCAGCACCTCTGGTTAGGAGGACCAAGTCTTTATCGGTTGAGCCACCGACGCTTCACGTAAATTTAATGATGAAAAATAAGACCTAGAAAAAAATATATAAAAATTATAATTAGATTACACACGTTAATTTTAGTAGGTACAAGTATATCACAAATCATAGAAAATTACAATTATAACATACCCAAAATGGGTCTTTTAAGAGAGAATAAGTTTTAAGAATTTATTTTATTTTTAAATCATCATCATCATCATCATATTAGCCGAAAATCGTCCACTGCTGGGCAAAGGCCTTCCCCAAGGATTTCCACGACGACCGGTCCTGCGCTGCCCGCATCCATCGGCTTCCCGCGATCTTCACCAGGTCGTCGGTCCACCGCGTGGGAAGCCTGTCTACGTTACGTTTTCCGGTGCGCGGTCGCCACTCGAGAACTTTACCACCCCATCGGCCGTCTGTTCTACGAGCTATGTTTATAAATATGATGGTGAATATTGAAGAATAGGATGAATAGAATGATTTTGTAAACACATGTGTCAGCGCATGCGAAATATAACAAACAGATGACTTTTTTTAATTTTTTTATTGACAATTGGTAAACCCGTGACAACATCTCACCTGGTGGTAAGTGACGATGATGCCGAAGATGGAAGCGGGCTTACCAGGATTCCCCAAAGCAATGGGGAACTGGCTATCTTATCTTCATGCCGGAACACACCAATGATATCAACATTGATATTTGGCGGCTTAAACAGGTCGAATGAAAGAGGAACGAATTACAGCGTTACCGCGTTACAACACTATCTGTTTATATACTTTGTGCCCGTAGTAAGGGTTAAACGTTAAACGTTTTCCTATCTTACCGTACTTCAAGGGCCTCCGGATTAGGGTCTCAAAGCGGAAGGAACAGGTGGCCGCCGCGCCGCGATTAAAGGCCCCTTCCGTGCCGTAAAGGGTCCGGTCGATCCATAAGGCCCCAGTCAAGGGTACTATTGAAAGCTTTGTGCTAACAGACATCGCGATTTCATAATAGGTAAGTAATAGATTTGTATTTTATTATATCATTATAAAATTTCTTATTTTGCTTTGTTGTGCCAGCTTTAATATGTTTAATTTAAGTTTTTTTTATATAATCTTTGGTCTAGGTACAATTTTTTTGCAACTATCACCAAATATAGAAAGTGAACCTTACCCTTACCCCAAGGGACCAATGTCGTGTCAATAAAAAAAAACTAGATTGCACAAAAACATTAACCCGCTGGTTCTAGTTTGGTTCTCGAACGTATACAATTTCACTATGATTCAATTTGTTCCGTCGTTTGTTTTTAGCAATGTAATTCCTCGCCTGTTGTATGAAGTGTCCAGGGTGTGCCAAAAGGATCTATTGTCACCAGAAATACGGCTTCATACCAAATTTCAGCTCAATGAGATTTCTGAAAGTCACTCTTAAATCGTTTGCAAGATTTTAAGCTATTTCAAACTCAAACTCAAAAGGCTTTATTTGCTAGAACACTGTAGGTACAGGATCTTGTTATTTTCTTAGTGCTAGTGTTCAACCTGCAGGCAGGTGTGCAAACATAAAGAAATTAAAAAACAGATTAAAATAGTTAAAATTACAAAAAATATATCAAAAAAAAAATACAATTATCTCATCAATTAACGATTAAATTTTCTTATTTTTTCTTATAAATAATAAAGTCGTTAACAGTATAAAAACAATGTCCTAATAGCCATTTGGTCAATTCATTCTTAAAATATTTGATGTCAAGTGATTTAATTTCGTCAGGTAGGTTATTATAAATTAAAATACACATATTATAAATATTTCTACGGTAAATATCTTTGCAACAAAGAGGTTGATGTAGTAAGTTCATATATTTAGCCCGTGTCTGTCGCTCTATTACTTCACCACGCCTTTTGAAAAAGTGTAAATGCTTTTGAACAAAAATACAGACATCTTTGACGTACATGCAGGGCAATGGCAGTATTTTATATTTTTTAAACAAGGGATTGCAGCTATCTAGAAACCAAGCTCCATCAATTACTCGAATGCACTTTTTCTGTATTTTAAAAATTTCTGTTTTTCTGTATTTCATAGCTTTGATCGCGGGCTTTGCGACCGAATCAAGAAATTCCGTAACGAAAATAAAACCTAACACCCCCCACTCCACCTACCATGTAGCTTCGCTGAGCCTAACGTGACGTTACCGCGTTCTAAAAATTTACAGTGCCATCTATTAGCGATTTGTGGTACTAAAAAGTCTTAGACAATTTTACTGGTGTAACTTTCTTAGTATTAATTTATTACATAAACATCTCGCGGCCCAATAACTATATGGTACTGGTAAATACTGCATAAATAAAAAATAAATAAATAATTATAATTGCATAAGTTGATAAAAAATGCTATGCAATAGCTTTACCGCGGCAGTCCCCGAATGCCACACGTTTTTTTTTTACAAGCTCAAATAATGTCTACATTCCTCCTCATTGCACGTCCCATGTTCCCTACACTGAGCCCCTCATTTTCTTAGTGACAAGTTGTATGATTTACGCAACGTCGGATTGGTTCGAAAACTTTCTGAACGATTTTTGATTTACTGTCGATCTACATTACGAGTATAAAAGGTGTCCCCGAATGGTAAAATCAAATCGGTATTAGTTTGGCTAAGGACCCATCAGATAAGTTAAAGCTTTTTTTAAAAAAAAAAAAACTGGCCAATTGTGAGCCAGAACCGCACTCAAAGGGTTCCGTACCATCATACTAGATGGCGCTAGTTTCTTCATTCACGATTAAAACAAAACACGTGTTTTGTATGGAGACCCCCCCTTATTTTTTCACTTTTTAGTAATTAATATTCTAGCGGAAATACATCATCTGTGAAAATTTCAACTGTCTACCTATTACAGTTCATGATATACAGCCTGGTGACAGACGGACAGACAGATGGACGGACATAGATGAGTCTTAGTAATAGGGTCCCGTTTTACCCATTACGGAATCCTAAAAGACACTTTATTATAATGTTATTTTAATAATATATACTTATCAATTTATCATTATATAAATTCAATATTTTGCCAGCGGCTTCGCTCGCTTGAACATAGTTTTATGACTGCCTTCGAGGGTGCGCAGTGCAAGAGCCGCAAGCGTCTCACGAGCGTGGAAAAAAGTAGCCTGTATGTTAATCTTGGTCCTAAGCTGTCTACCTACCAAATTTCAGCCAGATTTGTTGAGTAGTTAGTTAGTTTTCGCGTGAACATAGTTTTTATGTCTATCGTGCTGTCAAGCGTGGGAACTGATTCAACTCTAGATCCCTTGGGAACTATGTCGGGCTATGCTAATTAGTAGTCAATTCGATAATCAGTATTAACTAGCACGTCAATCCTTCGCTTCATTGCGAATTGACAGAAATTACCAAAAAAGAGAGAGTTAACAGCTATCCCACGGGAACCACTTGAGAAATCTGGATAACAAGTAGCCTATATGTTAATCCAGGACCTAACCTATATGTGTGCCAAGTTTCATCCCGATCCGCCCAGTGGTTGAAGCGTGAAAGAGTAACAAACATCCATCCATACATATAAACTTTCGCGTTTATGTTATTAAGTAGGATTGTCATTTAAAAATACTGATATCATAATTATAATGATAAGTACCTGGCCGACCTATGTTGAGAACTACCTAAATCGATTTTTCGCCCCCAAAATCGTGACTTAAAATCGGCCAAGTGTGAGTCGGAGTTGCGCGCTAAGGGTTGCATACTGCCACACGATAAACGTCACCTTATTATAACCTTCTGTTTGCTTGTTCGTAGTGGTTCGTCACCCTTATTCCCGCTAGTCCGACTCGCCATGACAAGCTTTATTATTTTTCGGTGAACCAAACGGATCCCTAAAAAAAGAAAAAAAAAGATTAACATAATAATTTTAAACAAAAAAAACCGACTTCAAACAGGAAACTAAGGTTCCCCTTGATTTTTCTGGCATGCCATCATCAGATCCTGGTTTCCTTATCATGGTACTACCCTTGGGATATTTCCATTCCAATAAAAAAAGAATCATCCAAATCAGTTCATGATCGACGAATTTATCCGCGAACACACATAAAAAAAATACATATACGGTCGAATTGAGAAACCTCCTCATTTATATGAAGTCGGTTAATTAAAACTTTTAATTGAAACCAAAAATAAATGTACGAGTGTACATTACATACACCTTACACTACACTACACAACGCTACACCACCCTACCCTACATAAGAACCTTCTCCTGACACGAACTCAACAAAAAAAGAATTAGCGAGATCGAAATCGGTCCAGCAGTTCAAACGTGTATATATATAGATGAACGACAAACCTAGGATGTGGATTCAACATCAGATCAACTAACCAAAAGGATCTGTTGTCACCGGGAATACGGCTTCATACCAAATTTCAGCTCAATGAGATTTCTGGAAGTCACTTTAAAATCGTTTGCAAGATTTAACTTTTGACCTAAACAAACTGACAGTTACATGCATTGAAAGTTAAATAATTTAAAAAAAAAACCAAAAGCTTTAGGTACAAGGTTTTATTTGAAAAGAGTTTTTATGCTCAAAAGCCGAATGCTCAAATATATATAAATACACGGTTCCAAATTCAAAAAAGGATCTAGTGACACCGGGAATACGGTTTCATTCCTTTCAGATCTGGACCCCCGGAAGTCTCTCTAAAATCGATCGCAAGATTTGAACTAAACAAACATACATACAAAATTAAGAAATTATATTATTTGTATCTCCATTTTTTTACTAACATAGTCTATAAGTCTACTGACACACTACACGGTTCCAAAGGATCTATTGACACCGGGAATACGGCTTCATTCCAAATTTCAGATCTGGACCCCGGAAGTCTCTTTAAAATCGATCGCAAGATTTGAACTAAACAAACATACATACAAAATTAAGAAATTATATTATTTGTATCTCCATTTTTTTACTAACATAGTCTATATAGTCTATAAGTCTACTGACACACTACACGGTTCAAAATTCAAAAAAGGATCTATTAACACCGGGAATACGGCTTCATTCTAAATTTCAGATCCGGACCCCTGGAAGTCTTGCTAAAATCGATCGCAAGATTTGAACTAAACAAACATATTAAGAAATAATATTATTTGTACCTCCATTTTTGTTACTAACATAGTTTAAAGGTCTACTAACACACTATGAGTTTATGTTACTCGAATCAAATTTAAAAATAAAATAAGTAAATTGCAAGATAAATAAAATCTTTTATAAATAAATCCACTCACTCACGTTAGAACTTTTAACGCCAAGAAGTAAAACATATTTTCCGGGGGAAACTAGGTAAGGGGAGGTTTCACAAGCAATGTTTCCCGTCACCCTTATTGGAAAACAATATATCAGTAATAATATATCGGTGTTGGAATTGTGTGCAGTTTCAAGCCACACATATAATTTGTTCTTATCTTTTTCTAAAAGTAACGTTTTTTATATATTTTTTTTTATTTATTACAATTGGTAAGCCCTTGGCATCATCTCACCTGATGGTAAGTGACGATGATGCCGAAGATGGAAGCGGGCTTACCAAGATTTCCCAACGCAATTGAGAATTACTGGCTATATTATCTTCAAGCCGGAACACATCAATGTTGTTAACACTGATGTTTGGCAGCAAGACTTAGATAAGATGGTGGTAGCTAGCCAGGCAGGCTTAGAAAATGCCGTACCACCAACCAAACCGAGTCTTACAAGTTGACCCCACCGGGAATCGAACTCGCGACCTCCTGGTGTGAAGCGAATGGACTACCCATTACGCCACGGAGACGGTTAAACGCAATAAATAAGATACCGGATATAGCTCTCATTGTAATAAGTATCAAATACCAAGTGAATCGTGTAATGATTAAAATGACAGCTGTCAAACCCATAGAACTAGCAGGAAAGCTTTATCGAAATTTCGCTTTGTATTTTTTCTTTAAACTCCTTATATCAGCCATGAACCAAGACGGCCACTGCTGAACAAAGGCTTCCTCAAAGATTTCCACAACGGCCAGTCCTACGCTAACTGCTTTCAGCAGCATTCACCAGGTCGTCGGTTCACCGGGTGAGAGGCCGGGCTTCGCTACGCCTTCCGGTGCGAGGTTGCCACTCTGTAAATCGTTTGATAATTTTTTTTGAAAAACCTCAAAACTTATAAGTACTAATAATTTTAATTATTTTGTTCTTCTCAGCAAATCCTTTCATTTACTACTCATATCACCTCACTTGTTATACTCCTGATCGCTAAACTAGTCAGATTCAATCTTAGCGACTTCTCTATAAATAGTGATGTCCACTCACATAACACCAGAAGCCGTAACGAGCTGAGGGTACCTAGGTGCAGGCTAACTAAGTCGCAAAAATGTATACAATTCATGGGTCCCAAAATCTATAATTTAATTTCGGCTGACATTAGAGACGCACCGAGCAACTCTGTGTTCTTGGCCAAACTAAAAAGCTTTTTGATAGCACAGGCTTATTATACTGTTGACGAATTTATTTATAATAAAATACTGTAATAACAGCGAAATGCTTTATAACATTTAATTAGGTTAAAATAAAATATAACTAACTTATGACTAATCTTATGTTTAAAATGACTTGTAATTTGCTTTAAATTATTAATAAATATTGAAATGTAATTGAAATATCATGGGGGTGTATGAAAAAATAACGGGTCTGCCATATTTTGGAGTCCGCTATATTGGATTTAGAATGACGTCACTTAGCTAACCATACATTGTTCTTTAAACTTAGCTTGTAAATGTCACCGTAAAATTGTAAAAACCGTTAGATTATAATCTAACGGGACCTATCTTACAAGATTGTGAACTGTCGAAAGATTGTGAACCGTAACATACTGCTTACAATTTCACTAGTGTCATTGTAATCTCACTAGTGACATTACAATAACACTAAGCGAAACGAATAACATTAAATAAATGAGCGAGCGAAGTGAGCGATATTAAGTTCGGTCAGGTTTGATTGATTTAACAGTCAAAAAGCCTCGCGAAGGCTCACCCGCCCTGGGTAGCAGAATGTTTCCCAGGAGAATAAATTATCGGTTTTATTCAAAGATACAAGAATGCGCCGTGAAATTGTAAGTCGATTGACAATTTACAGTCATATTATAATCTAACTGAATTTAGTGTACTGGGATTTTAATATCGCGGTTTTGACAATATCCCGGCGACATATGCAAATTTTTAGCTAAATCGGATACCAGGAAGTGGCTCTAACTAAGCTTGTCCTAAACTAACTGACACGGCAAGTTAATATAAAGCTTGTAAAAAACCGAAATTCGAAACCATCCTTACACCCATCGCCAAGTTTTTTTTGTAGCTGTCAACATTAAATATTTCACCTGGAGAACACTGTAGTACCTGGAGGCTTCTAACATGGCGTTTCCCAGTATACCACACCCCGGACACTTCAAACAACGGGCGAGAAATGACATCATGTCGAAATCCTACACGTTCGAGAACCAAACTTAAACCAATCTGTATCAACCTGGGCGACGAGGTGCCGGGTTCAAGTTGTTTTAACGGTGAAGAAAAACGTAATTCAGGCTAAGCTCAAACCCTTCGGTGGGGACGTATATGAGCTGATATGATAATACTCATCTTCAACGCAATCATAAAATAAATCTGCGTTGAGAACGTATTAAAAGACGAATTAAAAGACCTATACAAAGAAATTCACTCGAAACAAAAATTATTAGAAAGAATGTATACATACATACATTATCCCCCTTTTCTGATTAGAAATTACCCCTAAAAAGAAAATTAAAACATTTTTTAATCATCCAAAAGGTAGATACTTTCTTTGTCCCCAATTCCATAGAATCTAATTCAAAAATATAATAACTTTAGGAATAAATTGAAAATTTAAGACTCGACTGCATAAAAACTTAATCCCTATTTTTTGGCCACTCGGTTAAATCCTGTGTCACTCACGGGATAAAGACAAATCTAACGAAATATCGCAATCAAAAATCCATCAAGCCGTTTAGGCTACAGAGCATGGCAAAGATACAAATAACCACTTTTTTGGCTAGTCGGGTAAAAACGAATCCTATGTCACTCACGGCACAGTATTACAATATAGCGGCTTGCAGTAGCGCAATGAATGTACTTACACAGAGCAACGGAAGGGTACTTGCGGGGCAGCGGGCGGCGGGGCACAGGCTACGCTACAGGCTAGTATGCTAGTACCTACGCTGGTGGTGGCATCGTGCGACGTCAAAGGCGTTGCGCTACTGTAAGCCATATCGTAATACTGTGCTCACGGGATCAATACGAATTTAAAGACACCTCGCACTCCAAAATCAATCAAGCTGTTTAGGCTGCCAAAGAAATACACATACATACACACATACGTACGTACACTCGAAAAACATAACCCTTCTTCTGGTGCAGTCGGGTAAAAAAGGTATTACGCTCTGACTGCATGGTACAGGTGAAAGATCTTCTAAGGATTCCTCGTAAAGACTAGGGAACCCTAAAATAGGGTAGTTTTCAAATTAATCCTACTAAAATTGCAAATGTGAAAGTTTGTATGTATGAATTTATGTATGGATGTATGGATGTTTGTTACTCTTTCACGCTTCAACCTCCGGACGGATCTGGATGAAACTTGGCACACATATAGGTTAGGTCCTGGAATAGAACATAGGCTACTTTTTACCCCGGGGAAACGTCTTATTCCCACGGGAAAAACGAAAACAACCCAGGCATAGCTGCGGGCGGACGGCTAGTTGTAACTAAACAGTGACAGTGTGTTAACTAATTACAAATTTTTGTTGAAGCGCACGCATAATATTCCAATCTATATACGTAGGTAATATAAATAGTACTTTAATAACGTTATTTGAAAGCACATTTCCAGGCATTTCCGCACAATTCCTGTTTCTATCTCTTTCATACACCGAGTATTTAGAAAGAGCAAGAAAATAACTCGAACGAGATCTATTTCTGCTCTACGAAGAAAATCACTTTTCACCGATAAGTAAAAATTTAATTTACAAAATACGTACTAAACGTAGTGTAATTATATTCTATTTGATCGAAGCGAAGTAACAATCGTACCAACAAGTGTGGCAATCAGTGCTGCCATGACCAAATTTTTAATTGCCGTGTTCGGTGAGTTAAATCGGCGTGTTGTATGGAAAATAAGCATTTCGATTGCCGTACCACAATAAGGAAAATTGAGATTAAAACATGATTCATTTAAAAAATAATACGACCAATACTTCGCTTCGATCTCTCGGGAACAATGTTTCTAAGAAATACTTAAATATAAATACCAATGTATAATTCAGTACCGTTTGTTTTTTGTTTGTTTGGGTTGGGTGGAAGCAAGGGTAAAAGTCCATTTTTAAACAGGTTTGTACGGAACCCTCGGTGCGCAAGTCCGACTCCCACTTGGCCGGTTTGTTATTAAAAAAAATAAAAGTAGTTATTATATATTATAAAAAAAAATTATTCGGTCACAACAAGTCGTCATTTGATATGTCACATGATATAGTTTGAAAATATTTTTTAAATCTTATTTACCCCCAAAACTGGCCAGGATTGAAATTTTTAATTTACGGTACATGTCCGTCTTTAGGTCACCGATTTACATAAATTTACCAAATTTCGGTTGAATTCGCTGTGATGTACGGACAGAAAGACACACAGACACGCGAGTGATCCTGATATGGTTCCGTTTTTACCTTTTGAGATAAATAACCCTGAAAACAATTTTATCCGACAAAAATACGTACAACCATACTATTGGAAGTTTTAAGCGCCTCCGTGGTGTAATAGTTAAGCTTGCCATTAGCGTCCAGGAGGTTGCGGGTTCAATTCCCAGCAGAGTCTAACTTTGTATGACTCGCTTTGGTTGGTTGTTACCACCATCTTATCTAAGTATTGCCGCCAAGCATCAATGTTAACAGCATTGGTTAGTGTGCTCCGGCTTGAAGTTAAGATAGCCAGTTATTGCATTGGGGAATCTTGGTAAGCCCGCTTGCATCTTCGGCATCATCGTCACTTACCATCAGGTGAGATAGATGAGATGATGTCAAGGGCTTACCAATTATAAAAAAAAGTTAATATTGGTATTGTTATCATTTAAAAAATCAACCAAATACTAAATGTTACATAGTTGAAACAATATTAATCTTCGTTTATTACAAGTTCTTACTTTTCGTAATTTTTTTGTGGGGATTTTCTTCGAACTGTTGACTGATAAATGTACTTTTTAATTGAAATCATTGTCAATTTCGTCCTTTATAAGAATAAAACCTTACAATACTCCTAAGATCATATTTGACCTTACCATTAAAAAATTGTAAGAAAATTGCCGTAGAGCACGGCAATTGCGGTAGCAATGACAACACTAGCACTCGCCATGACGTTAGCGTGACATCGATGACGAGTAATGACCGCTCTCGCTTACACTTACGAGTTATTAGCGGGTTCTCTTTCATTCTTATTGCCTTGCTAATTTGAGAAGGCCACTAAATGTAAGACCGGATAGTACATTATTAGGAGTCGTAAATTTGTTTAAGTTTTTACTGTTATATGTGTGAGTGCTTCGTCGCCTTACGCGTTTCATTGTGTTGGCGGTTGTACCGAGTCTGACGCGGACATAATAGGTGAATTACATTTCTTTACATAGTTTCTTCGTAGTTTCTGCTTCATGTTTCTATTCTTATTCTTCACGCGTTCTTAAGCCGCGATTACACTTCCCTACATGTAGTGCACTAGTTAGTGGCACTACATATAGGGCGTTTTGTTTAGACTGCACTACCTAGAAACTCTAACATAGTCAGAGACCAAACGCCCGTACTTTCTAAAAAGAAACAAATCGGCATGCCCTTGCCGTAACAGCGGATATTACTAAGTCTAAAAAGAAACGAAAATGTTGGGTGAATCAACATGAACATTTAAGATCCAGCATATATCAGAAATTACCTCAGAATGAATACTATACAATTTGATCACTTATTAAATTTAGTGACAAGCTATATTCAAAACATAAGAGCTTCTGTGGCGTAATGGCAAGGGCCGCTACCTCCTGTCCGGGAGGTCGTGGTCCGAATCCTGCCACGTACCAATGTGTTTTCGAATTTCGATTTCACATGTACGTTTATCCGACGATCTTACGGAGAAGGAAAACATCGCGAGGAAACCTGCACACGCCTGCGAAAAAACTCGAAGGTTGTGTGTGAAGTCGACCAACCCGCACTGGGCCCGCGTGGTTGACTAAGGCCCGATCACCCTAATTCAGGGTAGGCTCGAGCCACACGGTGGGTACGTACATGAGATGATATTCAGAACATATTATATTATACACATACAATCGCATCGGATGCCGCGGCGAGACTGAGCATCCTATGTAGACGCTCTACCTCCCTACCTGTGATTACACTGCACTACATGTAGTGCACTAGACCATGTGGGACGGTCGGGCTCTTCCTATCGTCCTAAGTTAGGATCCTACATTCCTACATGAATTTACACTCACTATATCTAGTGTCCTACATGATGTAGTGCATTACATGTAGTGAAGTGTAATCGCGGCTTTAGTAGTTAGATGTGTTCTTGTTAATTGAGTTTCGCAAGTTTGTGTAGAGATAGCGTTACATGGCTGAGACATTTGAATCCTTCTGGGAATAAAATTAATGAGGTCGAAACTGAGCAACAAAATTGATGTTTAAGGCTTTAAGATGCCTTAGTCCGAGCAGCTTGATACGTGTTAAAATAATAACGAACGTAAATCTATTCATTTTAAGTTAAAATTACTTCAAATCGTTGCGGGCTTTAGCGCGGCTGTTACGTTGAAACCGAACGCCTGTTTTATTACTTTTCTATACCTACTTACAAATGAGTTTAAAAATTGTGTTCAATTAAAATGGAAGGTATTAAAGTCACCGATATTTGTGTGTTAGTTTTATTCAACATTAACTATTCGTTTTCGAGAAATTTTGCAATTAATGCCAAAACAGGGTACACAGTATATATTTTTTACATCAAAAGTGGTAATTAAAAAAAAATTGTATTAAATTAAATCGATTTTTTATTACTTTAAGTATATTATATATTTTTTCCATAGTGATTCTTCACACAGTCTTTCAATAATTTGAATTGAATATTGTCATTTGACCCATCTTAAGGCCTTAATATTCTTCGGAGATATAGTCGGACTCGCGCATCGAGGGTTCCGTATCACCACACCTTTGGAAACGAAACCCTAAAACTTCAACGAGTACATTAAATTCTGCAAGTTTGTAAATAAAATATGATTGGATATAAATAATTCTGTAACAGTTCATTTTAATTGGTCGTGATAGCACCAGATTAGCACAGATGAGACACTAGTTACTACGTAAGTGTTAGTATAGATGAGACACTACTTACTTCGTAAGTGTTAGTATAGATGAGACACTAGTTACTTCGTAAGTGTTAGTATAGATGAGACACTAGTTACTTCGTAAGTGTTAGTATAAATGAGACACTAGTTACTCGTGTTAGTATAGAAATGCAACAAAAAAAATTTTGGAATTCTTTAAAAAATTAAAACATAATGCGTAAAATCTTAACCCCTCTTTTTGGACAGTCGGGTAAAAAATGTATCCCATGTCACTCACGGGCTCAAGACAAATCAAACGATACCTCATGGGTTAAAATCCTATAAGGCGTTCAGGCTGTAGCAGTGAACATAGAAATCTACATACATACATACACTCGAAAAACATAACCCTCCTTCTGAGGCAGTCGGGTAATGAGGCAATCGGGTAATAACCCTCCTTCTGAGGCAGTCGGGTATTAATATGGGCTTAAATATGGGGTACCAAAAAGTTTAGGGGTGTCAATTAAATGGTTAGCATAGTATTGTTATTTATGTGAGCAGAAAAATATAATCGGTGAGCAGAAATAGCTAATTGGTCAGCAACTCATGGTCAGCAAACATTTCAAAATCAATCAGCAATTTATGTCATTCTGGATGGCTGTAATTATTTTAAACATCCCCGTACTACACTCTTCCTACAGTGTTGAGTGGTCGACGGAGCCCCTTCGGGGCTCCTACTTCTGTGTTCTCATGTTAAACCTAACACTACGACTGTGCGGGGAGGCGAGCTTAGCTCGCCTCCCCGCACAGTCTCCGAACCTAACGGATCCGAGTCGGGGTGCTCCGCAAGTCCGAGCTCGCTTCGCTCGCTCCCGCTTCCATTTAGAACTCCCCGTACCACACTCTTCCTACAGTGTTGAGTTGCTGCTTATAGACATGTTTTTCTGCCGCTCAATCATGAAATCTTGCCGCTCAAGTAGTTATTTTGCGGACTGAATGTTTATTATGCAGTTACATTATATTTATTCCCAAAGTTTAGGAGGCGTTAAAACCGAATGTCGACTTCGCATACCTACTGCCGTATTTTTACCCGACTAAAAAATAAATAAAAAAAAACCTGTTTTTTTTTTCGAGTTACATATAAAAAAAACAACATCAGAACGCTAAATCTAATATTAAGACTGCTTCCTTGGGTTATGTTTTTCAACTGTATGTATGTATGTATGTAGATTTCTATGTTCCCTGCTACAGCCTGAACGGCGTGAAGAATTTTAACGTATGCGGTAACGTTTGAATCGCCTTGATCCCATGAGTGACGTAGAATACATCTTTACCCCACTGGCCAAAAGTTAAAAAGAGTGGGTTAAGTTTTTACGCAGTCGGGTTTTTAAGCTTTAGTGAATTCCTAAATTTATTTGAGTAAGGTCTGTGGTATATTTTAAACTAAAAGTGCGCCAGCTTACTTGTAATTATACGCA
The DNA here is from genome assembly GCA_947284805.1 of Coleophora flavipennella. Classification (NCBI taxonomy): domain Eukaryota; kingdom Metazoa; phylum Arthropoda; class Insecta; order Lepidoptera; family Coleophoridae; genus Coleophora; species Coleophora flavipennella. The sequence continues at coordinate 6,648,934 of OX369295.1, forward strand.
ATGAATATTTATGGGTTTATTTAGGACGCAATAAGGTTCATTTTAGGGCCGCATTACTAAGTTTGTTTATAAAGGATTTCTGCTGATTTCTAAAAAAACTGTGGTAGTTGGACACATTGTTATATTTTGCCTATAGTAATATTTTTTTTTTCGCAGAGCAGACTTCGAAGTTAAGGGGGGATGGTATTTTTTTTTATTATAAATCGAAAACTTAGTCATACAATATACAAAAATGGCTATTTATTTATTTTTTCGCTGAGAAGACTTCGAAGATAAGGATGGTATTTTTTATTATAAGTCGAAAACTAAGTCATAAAAAATACAAAACTGGCCAAGTGCGAGTAGCAATCGCGGAAAGTAGGGTTGCGTAGTCTTTCCAAAAAAATAAATATTTATTCTATAAAACAAAATTATATTTGCAGTCGGTAACAGAAAATTTTGTACGGAAAATGTATGAACTTTTTACAAATCCAACTGCACATCTTAAGTTGGTCGATAATTACTCCGAAACTAAGAAAGCGTACTTAGCTGTGATATTATTTTTTTTATTTTTTTTTATTAAAAATTTGAGTGCGTTTGGCTGCACCTCACCTGATGGTAAGTGCCGATGCAGCCGAGGATGTAACACGCAATCTCAAATAGTGCCTATTCACTCTCGTCTTGAAGATTCCTAAATTATACGAATCGGGGAATACAGACGCCGGAAGGGAATTATTATTTATTTTAAATTGAATAAATGTTCTAATATTTTCAATTTTTGACAGATGTCCTGAAGTAGCGGTTTAGCCGGTTGGGGGGGAGGGGGGGGGGGGGGGAGGGTTACGACATTAAAACTTAATATTTCTCAAACCAATCCCTAAATCTAAAAATGGTTGTAGCAACCCCTCAATAGTTTAGAAAGACCTATTCAACGATACCCCGATAAGATAGGGTAAGCCACCGAAAAAAAATCACCCCCCTTTTTAACCACCTCCGTAGCTCAGAGGCAAAATTCACTGGCTTTACACAGGAGGTCGCGGGTTCGATTCCCGGTGGGGTCAACTTTGTAAGACTCGGTTTGGTTGGTGGTAGGGCATTTTCTAAGCCCGCCTGGCTAGCTACCACCATCTTATCTAAGTCTTGCCGCCAAATATCAATGTTGATATCATTGGTGTGTTCCGGCATGAAGATAAGATAGCCAGTTCCCCATTGTGTTGGGGAATCTTGGTAAGCCCGCTTCCATCTTCGGCAACATCGTCACTTACCAACAGGTGAGATGATGCCAAGGGCTTACCAATTGTTAATAAAAAAAAAAAAAAAAAATGTAGGGGAGGTACTCACATTTATTGTAAGGGTTTCTTGTTGACTTGAGAACTCTTAAAACTCATTTTGGAATGTACAAGAAAAACCTTATCATATGATACCCCATTTATTCTCATTATGCCCCTCTACATTCTGACCAAATTTCATATAAAATTATTTTAAATTTCAAGTCGATAGTATTTGGTGGCTGATGGTGAAAGGTTTTGCGACAAACAGACGGACAAAGCTGTTATACGAAATTATTCTCTTGAGAAACTAGAAGCCCAGGAGATTTTTGAGATAAAGCCGTTTTAAAATTGACAACTATCACCCGAAATAAAGATCTCGAAGAGATCTATGATTTCTCATAAGATCTAGTATCGGTAACAATAGTAGAGTCTTTGAAATATGATCATTTAAGTCTAAAAAAGTTGACCCCGCGGGAATCAAACGCGCGACCTCCTTATGTGAATGTAATGAATGAACTGCTTCATTAATTTATTTATTACGCTACCACACACACACACAAACACACACACACACACATACATACACACACACATAGAGAAAGGGAGACACACACGCACGCACGCACACTTACACACGTGATTCATCGTGTTTTTGTTTTATTTTCTCTATTTTCACGTTTATGTAAACTTGTTAATTAGGTAATTAATTCGAGCAATGAAATACGTTACATGTCTGTTTATTTTTTATACTTTGTACTTTATGTTATGGAAGAACTGGACATACTGTCGCAAGTATTTTTTTTATATAACAGGATGTCCAAACACAAAAAATCATGTATTACCGTTACAAAATAAACATTTTATTATTTTTTGATTTTTGTTTTACAGCTGAAAACTTCCACCCTCTTGGATTTTGTTCTGATAATCCAATCTTTGTACTTTTTCCTTAATAGATAGCAACAAATATCTACAATTAAAAGGTCAATGGTATGGTTTTTTTGTTCTCATATCTTCAGTAAACCAAAACAAAGCCTTTATTTGCCGTTGTAATTTATCTTGGTGCCCTCGTAAATTTTGTTCTAATAATCCAATTTTCGTATTTTTTCTTTTAATCGCCCTCAGGGTAGGCTGGAGCCCCTCGGTGGGGACGTAGGTATATAAGCTGATATGCTGGTTGTGATAAAATCTTTCTATATGCCCATGGTCAGCGGACGGTTTCATTTCCAGATTTTTACGAATTCGTTGTACTTTTTTCGCAACATAATTTAAATTGTAACTTGGTCGCTTTACTGTGCCGATTTTTTTTTAAGTATCAATAATTTTTATATTAATTTAAGTTACGTTTTACATGGCCTCTTTCCCAACTTTTCTTTTTTTTTCTTCACAATTGGTTAGCCCTTTCAAAGATATATAGCATGTTTTGAAGTTGTTTCAAGTTTTTAAACTATTCAAGTTCTCCTAAAATTATTTCACGACGGCACTCAATATTCACAGGTCACTTTCGCGGTCAATGACGTCTTCGGCGGGCAATGAAGCGGATTCAAAAATATATTTTTGTATTGCTGACGTCGGTGCGGGGCGTCGTTGCTGGGCGTTGGTGGCGTAACGGTTACGGCCGGTACCTCCTGTCCGGGAGGCCGTAGTTCGAATCCTGCCACGTACCAATGTGTTTTTGAATTCTGATTTCACATGTATACGATTATCCGACGCTCTTACGGTGAAGGAAAACATCGTGAGGAAACCTGCACACGCCTGCGAAGAAACTAGAAGGTTGTGTGTGAAGTCGACCAACCCACACTGGGACCGCGTGGTCGACTAAGGCCCGATCGCCCTAATTTAGGGTAGGCTCGAGCCCCTCGGTGGGGACGTCTATGAGCTGATAAGATGATTGCTGACAAATGGATTTTATAGGCGGTGTTTTTCTATCTGCTATAGTTTGGCTCGGCTAGGCAGCATTCGGGAAGCTTCGCAATATCTTCACGTCCCAAATACCGCAGTGTCTCAAGAATAAGGTGTATGCCAGTGATGACTTACAGAACTGAGACATGGTCGCTTACTATGGGCTTCATAAGCAAGCCCAAGGTCATTCAAAGGGCAATGGAGCGTGCTATGCTTGGAGTTTCTCTGCGTGATCGAATCAGAAACGAGGAGATCCGCAGGAGAACCAAAGTAAAGGATATAGCTCACAGAATCGTTAAACTGAAGTGGCAGTGGGACGGGCACATAGCTCTTAGAACAAATGACCGTTGGAGCAGTAAAGTTCTCGAGTGGCAAGCGCGCACCGGAAAACGTAGCGTAGACGGGCCTTCCCACGCGATGAAACTACGACCTGGTTACTATGACCTGGTGAAGATCGCGGGAAGCCGATGGATGCGGGCAGCGCAGGACCGGTCGTCCTGGAAATCCTTGGGGGAGGCCTTTGTCCAGCAGTGGACGTTTTTCGGTTGATATGATGATGATGATAGTTTGGCCATGCGAAGCCCTCGAAAGTACGAGTTTTTACCCGACTTCCTTGGAAGGAGGGTTATGTTTTTCGAGTGTATGTATGTATGTAGATTTCTATGTTCCCTGCTGCAGCCTGACCGGCTTGAAAGATATTAACGTATGAGGTATCGTTTGATTTGATTTGACATGGGATACATTTTTACCCGACTGGGCAAAAAGACGGGTTAAGTTTTTACGCAGCCGGGTTTTCAATTTATAATATCCCAATGGATAACGCTATTTTTGTGGAATGACAAGAAAGATGTCCATCGCATTCACGTGAAAAGTTGCAAATCAATGAGCTCAGGTTTCGTTTTTGCCATGCACACAAAGTATATTATTTACTTGTTAGTTTTTAAAGTTTAACTTTATTATAAAACCAGCTTTTTTCCACGACTTCACCCGCGTGGACAACCGTTTCTATGATTTTTCGAGCAAGCGGCTCGGGAGCGTGGAAAAGTAGGGTCCTAATCTGTCTATCTACCAAATTTCAGCCAGATCCGTTCATAGTTTTTGCGTGAAAGAGTAATAAACATACATCCATACATACATAAACTTTCGCGCTTATAATATTAGCAGGATATGAAACTTTATGTGATAGTGATTAAGATTTACAAAACTTGTAACAAAGATATTATTACCTTTTTTATATGCTGCTTGTAGTTTACCTGAAATAAGAAAAGAAAAATAAGATTTCAGTTTAATTTTTAGGGTTCCATACGCGTACACCCAACGGATGACCAACGGGACCCTATTACCAAAGTATATATATTAAACATACAGTATGGACACTCCCTGCTGCTCTCTAGATTGCGAGCTCATCCCCTCGGCACCCAGATTCATACAGATTGGTTATAGTTTGGTTCGTACGTATAGGATTTCGCCGTGTTTCACAATGGTTGTGTGCAGTGTCCAGGGTGTGCTATTATTAAGCCTTCGTTGTCTGTCCGTCCGTCAGCGGGCTGTATCTTATGAACCGTAATAGGTAGACAGTTGAATGTGTATTTCTTGTGCCGCTATGAAAAAAAAGTACTAAAATTTTAAAAAAGTGAAAAAATAAGGGGGGTCTTCATACAAAAAAACGCGTTTTTTTTTATAGGTCTTCAAAAGCATTTTTATTTAGCTCTATTTTTAAAACGGTAATACATACAAGCGTGAACCTTGGTCTAATAAAGTATTATAATACTGAAGTAATACAACAAATAATAATAAATCGGCTAAGTGTGAGTCTTACGCCTGCTAAGGAATGCGAACTGAAAGTAAAAAAAAACAAATTTTTGTCACTCGCGTTTATGTCTTTTTAGGGTTCCGTACCCAAAGGGTAAAAACGGGACCCTATTACTAAGAATTCATTGTCCGTCCGTCTGTCTGTCTGTCTGTCCGTCTGTCAACAGGTTGTATTTCTTGAACCGTTATAGCTAAACAGTTTAAATTTTCACAGATGATCAATCAATCAATCAATCAATCAAATATGCTTTATTGTACAATTACAAAATATACATGATGATGTATATAATATAAGATAATATATATGATGTATTTATGTTGCCGCTATAACAACAAATACTAAAAAATAAAAAAAGTAAAAAAAGAAGGGGGGTCTCCATACAAAAAAATGTTTTTTTCGAAACATGAAGAAGCTAGCGCCATCTAGTATGATGGTATGGGACCCTTTGTACTAGCGCCATCTAGTATGATGGTACGGAATAATTTGTGTGTGGTTATGACTCGCAGCCGATTTTTTTTAAATATGAATAATAGGTATCATTGTCATTATACTATGTAGTTGTGTGGAGAGGTGTGGTGGTACGGTACGGAATCCTCGGAGTGCTGGTCCGACTGGCACTTGGCCGGATTTTATATTTAACGAGTACTAAGATTTGAATATTATATTTTATTTCCTTTCGACGTAATAGCCTGTTGAATAAATAACAGGGGTTGAGTTGCCCAAGAGAACATTTGAATTCGTAGTAAGGTGCGTTTAAAATTCTGTGAATTTTAGAATAGAAACAAATGTTTCACTATTTACTTATTGTTTCGGTTATTCTTTCTTGCTACTTGGCAATATTAATAGTGATATCTCAGGAAATATGTATTTCACTTAGTATATCACCCGCACTCACTAAAGTTGTTTGCAACGCGAATTTCATACTTAACTGGTAACCTTACAATGTTTTTTTCTACCTCGTCGTAGTTCCGCCTGCGGTTCTGGAAGTGAAAACTTCTTTAGGCGCGTTGCGCATTTTTTTGAGATATAAAAACCCATTGAACTCGCGACACTGTTACCGTTACCGTAACTGACACCTCGTTACCGTTACCGTAACTGAAACCTTTGTAATTGTTCAAGTTTTCACTTCTGTCGGCACTCCCTGAGTGCCTTTTTGTGTGTTTTTTTTGCCGGAATTTTACAACTGTGTAAAGTTCCTCCTTATATTCAAAATTGATAAGCCCTTGGCATCATCTCACCTGATGGTAAGTGACGTTGATGCCGAAGATGGAAGCGGGCTTACCAAGATTCCCCAACACAATGGGGATCTGGCTATCTTACCTTCATGCTGGAACACATCATTGCTGTTAACACTGATGTTTGGCGGCAAGACTGAGATAAGATGGTGGTAGCTAGCCAGGCGGGCTATGAAAATGCCCTACCACCAACCAAACCGAGTCTTACAAAGTTGACCCCGCTGGGAATCGAACCCGCGACCTCTTAGTGTAAAGCGAATGGAATAATCATTACGCCACGGAGGCGGTTACAATTCCATCGTAATATCCCCCTTTACAGCTGAAATAATTACAATTTTACTTATTTTTATTTAGATTATTTTATGACCTGTGCACAACGATGTGTTATTTTTTTTTCTTTACCCGCGACGGAACGGAGACGGTATATGCGTTTGGGGTGCGAGGGTGTTTGTGCAAACGAATGTTGCCATTTTCTCTTAAACTACTTGTCCGATTTTGATGTGCTTTTCAGTGATGGGTTCTGGTTTGATTGGTGCATGTTCTTATATATGAGTTACGATGAAAACTCACCAGGGGGCGCTGCAGTAAACATTTTTTGTAAAAACCAATGTCACCATTTATCTTCAAAACTACTAGTCCGATTTTGATGCGGTTTTCAGTGATGGGTTTGGATTTGATTGGTGCATGTTCTTAGATAGGTGTTAGAGTGACAACTTACCAGGGGGCGCTGCTGGTAAACATTTGTTTGTACAAACAAATGTTACTATTTAACTCCAAAACTACTAGTACAATTTGGATGCGGTTTTCAGTGATGGGTTTGGATTTGATTGGTGCATGTTCTTATATAGGTGTTACAATGACAACTTACCAGGGGGCGCTGCAGTAAACATTTTTTGTAGAAAGCAATGTTGCCATTTATCTACAAAACTGCTACTCTAATTTTGATACGGTTTTCAGTGATGGGTTCGGGTTTGATTTGGGCATGTTCTTATATATGTGTTACGATGAAAAATCACCAGGAGGTGCTGCAGTTAACATTTTTTTGTGCAATACCAAAATTACTACTCCGATTTCGAAATATATACGTCCCGACCGAGGAGCTCGAGCCTACCCTATATCTATTGTATATACCTATGCTCTTTGAAAAGTTTGAAATAAAAAGCAAAATTAAAAATTTTGAAAAACCCACGACGTATAAATGAAATTGAAAAAGGATAAAATAATTAAAAACCCCAACTTAAAGAATTTATGTAACTAGTGATAATTAACGTAAAAACCTTTTATAAGAAGATTTGATCTCTCGCAGAGTCGGACATATGAACAACAGAGTATCAGTTTTAATAGCACTTCCCTACGTACCTATTTGGCAATGAAATATTCTACTCCCTATGAACTTAATAAAAACCCAAGAAAATCCGTCGTCGTCAAGAGTTAACAAACAAACACTTTTTCACATTTCGTCATATCAGCCGAAGGACGTCCACTGCTGGACATAGGCCTCCCCCAAGGATCTCCACGACGACCGGTTCTGCGCTGCCCGCATCTAGCGGCTACCCGAGACCTTCACCAGGTCATCGGTCCACCGAGTGGGAGGCCTGCCTACACTACGCTTTCCGGTGCGTGGTCGCCACTCGAGAACTTTACTGCCCCAACGGCCATCTGTTCTACGAGCCATGTGCCCCGTCCACTGCCACTTAAGTTTAGCGTTTGCCCTTTTGGGTAAACTTGTGCCTTCTAACAAGGCCCATGTCTCAGTTCCGTATGTCATCACATCACTGTTGGTCTTAAGACACTGCGGTATTTGGGTCGTAAAGATATTGCGAAGCTTCCCGAATGCTGCCCAGCCGAGTAGGATTCGACGATAGATCTCTTTCTCGAGAGTTGTTACATAACTGGACTGTTTGTCCCATTCAGTACATACATACATTACAGTTATACCTCGCTTTGCGTGAGGGATCTGTTCCAGAGAATTGCGTATTATGCTAAATTCGCATATAATTATGCGCGGCCGACTGAGAACGCGCCTTCTGTTTGCAAAAAAGGGCCGTGCGGGCGAAAGTGCAAGTATCGCGCTACACTTCTGACAGGCCCTTCTTCCAAAGTTTAGGAATCCTCGAACTGTCCTCGCTACTAAGCCATCAGGTGGCTGTGTATGTGTAAAACCATCGTCACGAGTACGTGCCGCTACCTATTCCACTAAAAATTAAAAACCCGACTGCGTAAAAACTGAACCCCTCTTTTTGGTCAGTCGGTTAAAAATGTATCTTCACTCACGGGATCAAGACATATCTAACGATACCTCTTATGTTGAAATCCTTCAAGCCGTTTAGGCTGTAGGAGGAACCTAGAAGTCTACATACGTACATACATACATACACTCGAAAAACGTAACCATCCTTCTGAATCAGTCGGGTAAAAATTAAACAGTTAATATTCATATTAGACTTGGTCATTCCAAAATCTGTTACCAGTTTTACATCTCCGAGCAAACCACTTCGGTAGCATTGTAAACCCCTAATAAACACAGTAACTATTTCACTTCTTCTTTTAAAACAAGCATGACCGCGTAAAAGGGGGCATTTTTACGCGAAATTAAAAACTCGCGCTATAAGGGGTCGCGTGAAGCAGAACTTTACTATACATACCCGAAAAATATTACCCTACTAGTTTTTACCCGCGGCTTCGTTCGCGTGGACATAATAGTTTTTACGGCTATCTTTGAAGGTGAGTGGTGCGCGAGCCGCAAGCGGCTCGCGAGCGTGAACATGAGGTTTCTCTAGGTCCCTCGAGAACCATGTCATGATATGCTAATTACAAAATTATGTCTATTCCCACCCCCTCATCATCATCATAATATCAGCCGAAAATCGTCCACTGCTGGACAAAGGCCTCCCCCAAGGATTTCCACGACGACCGGTCCTGCGTTCAACCGTCTCTGTAAAAAAAATCACGAAAATCCATTGTTCCGTTGCGATGTAAAAGAAATTAACCAAAAAAAGGTTATTTTTTTAGTTCCCCCAGGAACTGCATCGGACTATGCAATTTTCACGGAATAAAAATAGCCTATGTCCTTCCCTTTGACACAGGCTACCTGTGTGCCAAATTTCATCAGGATTGGTCAAAGTGTTGAAGCGTGAAAAGGTTACAAACAAAGAAACACATTTATAATATTAATAAGGATTATTTTGGCAGTCGGGTCAACACAAGGAACAAAGAAATAATCCTTCCTTCAAAGAATACTTGTTTATCGCGGCTGCTACTCTTCGAATCGCTTCGCATAAGCCTTAAATCTTCCGAAGAAAGCCGGAGTAGCTATTTAATAGTCTGTGGTGTTCGCAGTGTGCTTTCACAGCCGTTTTGTTTCCACTCACTTTAACTTGAACCATTTGTTTGCCTTGATTAAAAATAACTCGCGAATTCCTTATCTACTCAAGTTTCGGAATCCTATTGGAATATTTAATTTAATTTAATTTTTTCAGAGCGTCGGTGGCGTAATGGCTAGTGCCGCCGCCTCCTGTGCGGGAGGTCGTGGTTCGAACCTGCCACGTAGTAATATGATTTCGAATTTAGATTTCATATGTACGTTTATCCGACGCTCTTACGGTGAAGGAAAACATCGCGAGAAATTCACAGGTTGTGTGTGAAGTCGACCAACCCGCACTGGGCCCGCGTTGTCGAGGTATCGAGTTCAAATCTGGACGGCTAATGTACCAATGAGTTTTTTTAAAAACTTACGTATATACACTTACCGATTGCTTTAACGGTGAAGGAAAACATCGTGAGGAAACCTGCACACGCCTGCGAAGAAACTCGAAGGTTGTGTGTGAAGTCGATCAACCCGCACTGTGCCTGCGTGGTCGACTAAGGCCCGATCGCTCTAATTCAGGGTAGGCTTGAGCCCCTCGGTGGGGACGTATATGAGCTGATATGAATGAATGAAATTGAATTTCGAAATAAGCTAGTCTTCGCTGCGTTCCTATCTCTTTCGAGATGACATGACAGATGACAGGAAGGATGTGTATTTGTGTGTGTGTGTGTGATTGAAGCTTTTAAAATCAATGTAGAAACCAGCGGTAAAAGGCAAAGTCGATTCACTTAGATAGTGTCATTCGTTTAAACAAAATGCAAGAAAATTAATCTACTTTAATAGACAATTTACAGATGACAGACACAAATCAACTCCTATAAATTGGAGATCTTCAAGGCGAGAGTGAATATGACTTTTTTTAAGTTTGCGTGTACCATCCTCGAGATATAGTCAAACGCCCTCTTTTAGTAAAAGAAAGGTACACATGTGTCGGCATTTTTTTGACGTCAAGGCGGCGTTCTTTGAGACGCGGTGGCACGCGCTGTGTCGGTATTTACAAAGGACGAGCGGCACTATCTAAGGGAACGGGCTTTACTTTGTATTTAAGTGTCCAGGTTTTTAAATAATTTCAGCAGGTTAGTTTAGAACTCTATTCTAAAATTATAAAGAGGTAGAGTTTGTATGTAGGAGGTTATATACGGAACTACTCACCCGATTCCAAAAATCGCAAGCCGCTTGCGGCTCATGCACAGCGCACCCTCGATATCCACGCGGGCAAAGCCGCGGGAAACTGCGCGTAAAAATAATTTGGTACAGCGATTAGTTGACCCTTCCTGCTCGCACCTTCTGAACTAGACTACCCTGTGGCATTACCTTATACTCTACAAAACCTATTGATAAAAAAACCGGCCAAGTGCGAGTCAGTCTCGCGCTCTAAGGGTTCCGTACCGAAAACAAATTTTCATCTACAGCGCCACCTATAGATATAGGTAAAAGGAAACTAATTGATGTTGTTGTATTACCACGTAAATGAACTATGTAGAAGATACTACTAGATCTCACTAGGTGTTGCTAGTTTCTAATTAACAAATGAAATTTGAAAATTTCATATTTCCTGTAAAAACGGCTGTAATCTGTGCATTTAACCTTATAATTCTGTAATTTTTTTCGAGATTTTAGGCCCAGTAGTTTCGGAGATAAGCGGGGGGACGGGGAGGCGGGGGGAATGGTCGTTTTTGCCTATTTTATTAAAAAACTTCAAAACTGTTTATCTTAAAATTATAAAAAAATATATTTGAAATTCTTACAACAAGCTCTTTAATTCGAATCTTCCACCCTTTCACTGTCACACAATGTAGTTTGCAAAACTTTATTTTTATATTTTCTAATTTCCCCCCTAAAAGTCGCCTCCATGTTTAAAATTAATTGTCTGCGTAACATGTTTACTTTGGGTCACCAACTTAAGAGTACATAAGTGTACCAAATTTCAACTCAATCGGCCCAGTAGTTTCTGAGAAAAACGGCTGTAATAGACGGACGGACAGGGACATGAACGATCCTTTAATGGTTTCGTCTATTTCCTTTTGAGGTACGGAACCCTAAATATGCTGCAAATTCTTGTTCAGTAACAAAATAAAGTCGATCAACCCGCACTTGGCCCGCGTGGTTGACTAAGGCTTGATCGCCCTAATTCAGGGTAGGCTCGAGCCCCTTGGTGGGGACGTATATGAGCTGATACGATGATGATGATGATGATGAATAAAATATTTACAAATAATTTTTACATTAAGAAGTGTACCTGCTTATACATATTAAATGTATATATATAGGGTGACTTTTAATTAGTTCTTGATAGCAAAGGGTATGAATGTACTAATGATTACAAACAACTTTCCCAAAGAAACTATACATCAAATCAGAAAAAAGTTTTTGGTCCTCGGTACATAACAAGTTATTAAATCGGCAAAAATGTATGAAGGACCAATTTTTTTTTCATATTTGACATGTAGTTTCTTTGGGAAAGTTGTTTGTAATCACGAGTACATTCATGTCCTTTGTTATCAAGAATTAATTAAAAGTCACCCTATATATATATTATATATTTATTTATTTAGAACTTAAAGTACGAATACAACTTCAATGTGTATGATAGCGATTGCATTAGTCGAGGACTGTGTCGCAGTTACTAAGTATACAGGGTGTAACAAAATTGGTGTAGGTCCCGTTGAATGGAGATTCTACTCGACTTTCCCCAAAGAACCCATAGTCAATTCTCAAAAAAACAATTAGGGCCCTCCATACCATAATGCACCAAATCAGTCGATCAGCTGATCGATTTGCATGAGGAGTAAAATTTTTTTTTACGTTTTCAGCAAAGCCAGGAGTGGAACTCTTTGCCTGCGTTAGTGTTTCCTGTAGTTTATCTTCAATGCAAGAGTGAATAGGCATTATTTGAGTTTGCGTGTACCATCCTCGACTGCATCATCACTTACAATCAGGTGAGTTGCAGTCAAACGCACTCAAGTTTTTAATAATAAAAAAAAAGTCGTAGAACAAAAGTTGTTCAGTATGATGAGTAGAAGACCCAGTATATGGAACCAATACCAATTTTGTTACACCCTGTATAGGCTTACTCCCTGTGGCTTTTTAATGTCGTACCTATATTCTCACCTAATGTAATATATTACAAGGCGCCCGCCCCGAAAAGTACCACCCACCGAGGTAAATAAGAAAAGTGTAATATTACAATTTAATACTGAAAGACAAGATAATGTAGGCGCCTTATTTGTTATGTAAGCCGTTCCATGAATTTTGCCTCTTAAAGTTCATAGGTAGCTAGGAGTTTAATTGGAATTTATTCATGTTTGAGGACAAATTATACTTTACTAGCCGTCCGCCCGCGGCTATGCTCGCGTTGTTTTCGATTTTCCCGTGGGGATAATACGTTTTCCCGGGGTAAAGTAGCCAATATCCTATTCCAGGACATAACCTATATGTGTGCCAAGTTTTATCCCTATCCGTGTAGTGGTTGAAGCATGAAAGAGTAACAAGCATCCATACATATAAACTTTTACATATACAGGGTGTAACATAAAGGTGTGGTGATACTTTAAGGTGGGCTTGTACCCATCAAACAGAACAACTTTCTCCATGGAACCCATAGTCAAATCGCAAAAAAAATTTGAACTTCCCATACTAAGTTGGCTGATCAGCTGATCGAGTTAGTATGGGAGAGCCAAATTTTTTTTGCGATTTGACTATGGGTTCCATGGAGAAAGTTGTTCAGTTTGATGGGTACAAGCTCACCTTAAAGTATCACCACACCTTTATGTTACACCCTGTATAATAATACTAGCTTTTGCCCGTGGCTTCGCCCGCGTGGACATCGTTTTTATGACTGTCTTTTAGGGTGAGTGGTGGTCATGAGTTTTCCTTAGATCCCTCCGTAACGATATCGGGCTATTCTGATTAGAAGTCTATGTCACTTCCCACCCCCTAAACCAATTCTATACAAAAAAACACTTCAGTCCGAAGCTCCGTTGCGACGCTGACGTGCGCTAGCGCGGAAATTAGTTTTCCCCAGATCCCTCGGGAACCATGTCAGGATATGCTAATTAGTAAATTATATCATTCCCCACCCCCTCAGCCATCTCTGTGCAATCCATTGTTCCGTTGCAATGTAATGCTGGATTGGAAGGAATTGGGGACGCTATATCATAAACCTGGTACTTTTAGCGTATCTAGTAGATAATAGATATACGAGAGGGAATGTTCCGTTGCAATGTTAAAGAAACTAACCAACAAAATGAGCATATTTTCGGTTCCCTCAGGAACTGCATTGGACTATGCTATTTTCACGTGATAAAAAGTAGCCTCAGTCCTTCCCAGTGACACAGGATACCTGCTTGCCAAATTTCATCAAGATTGATTAAGGTGTTGATGCGTGAAAAGGTAACAAACAAACAAACACATTTCCACATTTATAATATCAAGTAAGGATTAGTAGGAAGGATTAGTATAAGGATCTGTTTCAGTGATCTATTGTATCACCAAGTATCTCAATAAGACCCCTTGTAATTAATTTTCAAATCGGCAGTTAATATATTTTTATTTAATTGACAATTGGTAAACTCTTGACAACATCTCACCTCTCATTTTATAATTGGTGATTTGTCAATTTTTTTATCGTGTTGGAAATTGTTTATAATTAAATAAAAGAAAATCAAATGTTTTTTCCTAATTGTATTTTTTTAAACCACAGTTGATAAGCCGTTGGCATCATCTCAACTGATGGTAAGTGAACATGATGCCGAAAATGGAAGCGGGCTTACCAAGATTCCCCAACGCAATGGAGAACTGGCTATCTCATCTTCAAGCCGGAATACATCATTGCTGTTTACACTGATGTTTGGCTGCAAGACTTAGATAAGATGGTGGTAGCTAGCCAGGCGGGCTGTGAAAATACCCTACCACCAACCAAACCGAGTTTACAGAGTTGATTCCGCTAGGAATCGAGCCCGCGACCTCCTGGTTTGAATCGAATAGACTAACCATTACGCCATATCATATCAGCCGAAGGACGTCCACTGCTGGACATAGGACTAACCCAAGGATTTCCGCGATTTATTGTTATTTATTCATTTACTAGCTTTTGCCCGCGACTTCGCCCGCATAGACATAGTTTTTATAACTGTCTTTGAGTGGTGCGCGAGGCGTAAGCGGCTCGTAAGCGTAGACATGAGTTTTCTCTAGATCCCTCAGGAATTATACATGCCTATTCTGATTAGCAGTATATGTCACTTTCCACCCCTTCACCTATAGAGTATAGAATTCTATACAAAAAAAATACTTCAAAACGTAGCGTAGCAAGGCCTCCCACGCTGTGGACCGACGACCTCCTGAAGATCGCGGGAAGCCGATGGACAACGCAGGACCGCTCGTCATAGAAATCCTTGGGAGTGACCTTTGTCCAGCAGTGGACGTTTTTCAGCTGATATGACGATGATAATGATGATGCCTACATACAATAGCTACGAGTACATGACATAAACCTGACTTTCTAATTATGGTCCACATGAGAGAAACACTATAGTAAATAAATTATATGCTGTGATGATGACCGAGGGGAAAACTTGGTTCTTCAAATAACTTCTCAATCACAGCTTTAAAGTTTAAAAGTTCATTAAAATTTAAAGCTGTGCTAACTACAACAAAGTGCGATCAAGCTCTCTCTGAAGTTTAATTGTAGGTTTACGTCTCAAGACTGCTCCGAGAAATCGTCTTCTATCTGAGTTTGAGACAGGCGACAAGTTTTGTAAAGCGATGCTGTTTTTATTAAGATTAAGTTTTTTAAGTTTTTTTTTTATTCACAATTAGTGAGCCCTTGGTAAGCGTCGGTGGCTCAAACGGTAACGACTCGGTCCATCTAACCAGAGGTACCGGGTTCAAATCTGGACGGCCAATGTACCAATGAGTTTTTCAAAAACTTACTTATATATCATTACCGATTGCTTTAACGGTGAAGGAAAACATCGTGAGGAAACCTGCATAGGCCTGCGAAGAAACTCGAAGGTTGTGTGTGAAGTCGACCAACCCGCACTGGGCCCGCGTGGTCGACTAAGGCCTAATCGCCCTGATTCAGGGTAGGCTCGAGCCCCTCGGTGGGGACGTATATAAGCTGATATAATAAAAAGCCCTTGCCATCATCTCACCTGATGGAAAGTGACGATGATGCCGAAGATGGAAGCGGGCTTACGCAATGGAGAACGCAATTTTTATGTTGTGTTTATTTTTTTATATTTACCAATTGTGAATAAAAAAAAAATTTTTTTGAGTATAAGATTTTCAAGTTTATAAGATAAAGATAAGATAAATACTCTTTTTTGTACACACTAGTCAAAAAAGTATAAACAAATTATAAAAACTTAAAAAAACACAATACAAAAAAAGAAATTTGTATAGGTAAGTACTATAGCGGTACAATTTGGGCGGTCAATTGGTACAATTTGTGTTTAGATAATGTGTTATTATTATTTTTTTTAACTAGTGTGTACAATAAAGAGTAAGTATTTATCTTATATTATCTTGTGTTTTACCCTACCGCTCAAAAAGGATGGTAATGTTTTTCGGTTGTATTTATGCATGTAAGTATTTAATGTCTATTCGTTCGGCTGAGCCTAAAGCTTAAACGGCTTGACGGATTTTGGTGTGCGAGATGTTGTTCGATTCTGTTTGTTCCCTTGAGTGATATAGGATACATTTTTAAGCGGTCGCGTTACTAATATTATAATAAAGTGGTAAAGTCTGTACGTTTGTCTAAAGCAGGTAATCTCGAGACCTATTTATCCGATTTTAAAAACTCTTTCACCATTATATACAACTAGCTGTTTCCCGCGGCTTCACCAGCGTGGACAACGATTCTATGACTTTTCGAGGTTGCGCAGTGCGCGAGCCGCAATGGTAGCCTATGTGTTAATCCAGGTCCTAATCTGTCTACTTACCAAATTTCAGACAGATCCGTTCAGTAGTTTGTGCGTGAAAGAATAACAAACATACATCCATACAAACTTTCGCGTTTATAATATTAGTAGTAACTTTCGTAATGAACATGCATAAGCTAAAATAATTTTCGAAAGACCTAAAAGTTTTTAGGTCCAAGCTTTTATTTGATAATTATCAATTATTTCGTATTCTTCTTAGCAAAAACTTTTATTTGGTACCCATTTTGTAGGAGTGCATTAAAAATAACTTGTCCGCCATCTTGGGTGGGCCGCCATGTTGGATTTAGAATGACGTTACACAGTTAACTATGCATCGCCATCCAAACTGAACGTGTATATACAATTTCAGCTCAATCGGTTGGAGATATCTGCTTCAAAATTGAGTTGCAAGACTCCACCCGAACAAACATACATACATAGCAAGTTTGTTTGTTTGTAAACTCTTTATTGATCTTTGTTACAAAACTTAAAAAATATATAATATAAAAAGGCGGACTTATCCCTTACGGGATAAGTCCGATTAAGATAAATAAAAGTTTATAAAAAATGACGCACCCTCGATATCCATGCGGCAAACCCGTGGGTAACAGCCCGTTTTTAATAAAATCAATAAGGTTAATATATATATTTATTATTTTTCAGTCCTCGAGGATATATGACTGACTCGGTGGCTCAGTGGTTAGTGCCCTTGACTACTGATCCGAGAGTCGTGGGTTCGATCCCCACCCAGGGCAAGCATTTGTGTGATGAGCAGATTTGTTTGCTCTGTGTCTGGGTTTTATATAATATAACGTATATAAGTATGTATATCAGTCCCTGGTAACGCATAACACAGGGAATCGTACTTTGGGGCCAGATGACCATGTGTGATTTGTCCCAGAATATTTATTTATTTATATATGCTATTTATATGCTTTGTACTTTATGACTCAATGACTCCGCTGACTAAGGCGTCGATGGCATAATGGCTAGGCCCTCTACCTCCTGTCTGGTAGGTCGTAGTTCGATTTCTGACACGTACCAATGTCTGTTGGAATTTAGATTTCATATGTACAATTATCGACGCTTTTCATCAGCCGAAAGTCGTCCGCTGCTGGACAAAGGCCTCCCCCAGGGATTTCCACGACGACTGGTCCTGCGCTGCCCTCTTCTATATCTCTTCTTATTAGCTCATATACGTCCCCACCGATGGGCTCGAGCCTACCCTGAATTAGGGCGATCGGGCCTTAGTTAACCACGCGAGCCCAGTGCGGTTTGGCGACTTCACACACAACCTTTGAGTTTCTTCGCAGGCGTGTGCAGGTTTCCTCACGATGTTTTCCTTCACCGTAAGAGCGTCGGATAAACGTACATATGAAATCGAAATTTGAAAACACATTGGTACATGACAGGATTCGAACCACGGTCTCCCGGACAGGGGGCAGCGGCCGTAACCGTTACGCCACTGACGTTCTATATATTCCGCCTTTACAGACCGCATCTTTATAATAATTTCTATATTGAAACTTTTTGAACACAAAATTTTGTTTCATCAAGCTTGAGTACCTACGTAGCAAGTATAGTCTAAAAAACTGTCCAAGAGCGTGTTGAACTCGCGTACCGCGGGTTCCGTACCGCCACACCTCTCTACACAAGTATAACAGTAATGTCTATTAATTTAGTACAAAAGACATCAATGCCAGCGGCAGTAAATTGTTTACACGCCTATATTAGCTTCACATGTTTGTATGTATGTTTGTAACCGACTCCTTTGCACTAGATTTTGACCCACTTTAAACGAACAGATTTAATTCAAACTTTGTACATTTATCAAGAATCAGTGACAATTTAATACAATAATTTCGTAAGTTTATCTCGTTATTAATTTATGCTGAAAATAATAATGAAAAAAGCGTAAGGCGCTTTGTGCCATATTTTTTGTATATCGAGAAACCCACGCTTTTTTCACAATAATACTATATTGAGAACTAGCTTTTTCTCGCGGCTCCGCCCGCGTGGACATCGTTTTTATGACTGTCTTTAAAGGTGATCAGTAAATTATATCGTTTCCCACCTACTCAAACATCTCTGTGCACAAAATCACAATAATCGAGTATTTTTTTAGTTCCCTCAGGAACTGCATCAGATTATGCTATTTTCCCGGGATAAAAAGAATCCTATGTCATTCCCCGTGACACAGGCTACCTGCATACCAAATTTCATAAAGATTGGTCAAGGCGTTGAAGCGTGAAAAGGTAACAAACAAACAAACACATTTTCACATTTATAATATTAGTAAGGATTTTAGGATTATTGTTATATAATCATTCCAAGTTTCACGCTTGCAAGTATTACCGTTTTTACGATCTCTATCGTAAAATAAAATTAAAAATTAAAGAATCAAAGGAACATAATTTCATAATTTTTTGCTCTCCAAAAAATAATTGCATGGGGAATTATGTTTCTTGTATGAAACCCCTAGATTTTTTACTTTTTAATTTTATCGCTTATATTTTTACACACATTTATTCGACTATTATTATTCGAAAGATATAGCCTTTTAAAAATCGTACAGATAGACGGACGAACAGACAGCTTAGGTTTATCCGTTACATGGTACGAAGCCCTAAAAAAACAAATTCAGATTTCAGCTTCATCTTGTTTATTAGTCGGTATAGAAAGTTAAACAACTTCGAGATAAATGGTTCGCGGTCCCTTGACTCATAAATAACACTGCTAGGCTGTCCGCTTTTATAGAGTTTGTTTATTTAGATGGGTGTTTCTCCGACATAATGCGATTTGCAGCGGGCTCGAGCGACGGAGACTAGGTGTATTAAATTTTTGGTAATGTTAGCCGTCGACGAGGAAATTGTCTTTACAAACGACTCACATCATTAACTTGTCTTTACAAACGATTTCAATCATAAAACTATATTTACAAACGACTTCAATCATAAAATTGTCTTAAAAAACGACTTCAATCATTAAATTGTGTTTACAAACGACTTCAATCATAAAATTGTCTTTAGAAACGATTTCAGTCATAAAATTGTCATTACAAACGATTTTTATCATTAAATTGTCTTTACAAACGACTTTAATCATAAAATGGTCTTTACAAACGACTTCTATCATAAAATTGTCTTTAAAAATGACTTCAATCATAAAATTGTCTTTACAAACGACTTCTTTCATAAAATTGTCTTTACAAACGACTTTAATCATAAAATTGCCTTTACAAACGACTTTTATCATAAAATTGTCTTTACAGACGACTTCAATCATAACATTGTTTCTACAAACGACTTCAATTTAAAAATTGACTTTCTTCAATCATAAAATTAAGGGTCTCCAGGAGGCTCGAGTTCCCATACAAACGTAGTTCCGCTTTAGTACAAAAACTTCATAATGGATTGAATCCAAACTTTGCGAATATATTGAGAAGACACATATACTAATATAAAACGGTAAAAAATAAGAGCAGTTTCAAACTTTCAGTACAAAACTAATTTAAGCCTTTGTTAAGTTATGTTTTAATTTACTGCGATAGAAACTAATTACAAACATCGATATGTGTCTACTCAACATATTAGCAAACTTTGGATTCAATCCGGAATGCAGTTTTTAAATAAAAGCGGAACTACGTTTGTATGGAAACGCGAGCCTCCTGAAGACTCTTAAGGCGTTAAACAAACGACGTGTTTTTCCAGTGATTGGTACACACTAACAGTCCATATCTTAAAAACAACTGAACCGATTTCGATGAGACTTGTACTGTTCCCTAAGCTGAAAGATACCTAATCCAATAAAAAATGCATTGTGATTTCTAGTTTCTGAAAAATACTTGGACAAATATACATTAATGCATACGTACATACATACATAAACTTGTGAAATACACACCTGTTTAGAAGCCCACAAATACTAACTTAAACAAATTATAAACTCTTACTAGTTTTTTTTTATATTTTAGGTCGAAAGGAAATGAAATACATTAAAATAGAGACAAGAATATATTTATATTTAACTTTATTTTTTTTCCAATTTTTTTTTTGTGTATTTCAACGGTTTAGAAAGGTACCTGAATAAAAAAGTCTGTGAGATAAATATTTTTTGACATCTAAATATATATAACTCAAAGGTGACTGACTGACTGACTGACATAGTGATCTATCAACGCGCAGCCCAAACCATTGGACGGTTCGGGGTGAAATTTGGCATGCAGGTAGATGTTATGACGTAGGCATCCGCTAAGAAAGGATTTTGGGAAATTCCCACGGGAACCACAAAAATCGGGATCTGCGCGGGCGAAGCTGCGGGCATCCACTAGTATTCCATACTTTCATTTTGGCAGAGCGTTTATTGGCTCCGCGCGAGTAACGGCGCGGGCGGTTTAAAAAAATAACAATATATTAAGTTGATACAGTATCTTAATAAAAGAAAAGTAATCAAACATTCTTCTCAATATATTTGCAAAGTTTGGATTCTATCCGGCATGTAGTTGTTGTAGATAAAAATCATTGGGTTAGTATGAAAACTGTAGCCTTCTGGCAACTCTTATAAGAATTGCAATCATTTTCATTGAAATCATCATCATCATATCAGCCGAAAAAACGTCCACCAAGGATTTCCACGACGACGACTCGTCCTGCGCTGCAGGCATCCATCGGCTTCCTGCGATCTTCACCAGGTCGTCAGTCCACCGCGTATGAGGTCTGCCTATACTACGTTTTCAAGTGCGCGGTCGCCACTCGAGAAATTTACTACCCCAACGGACATCTGTTCTACAAGCTATATGCCCTGCCCACTGCCACTTCAGTTTAGCGATTCTGTGAGCTATGTCGGTTACTTTGGTTCTCTTGCGGATCTCCTCGTTTCTGATTCGATCACGCAGAAAAACTCCGAGCATAGCACGCTCCATTGCCCTTTGGGTGACTTTGAGCCTTCTTATGAGGCCCATAGTAAACGACCATGTCTCAGTTCCGTAAGTCATCACTGGCAACACACGCTGGTCAAAGACCTTAGTCTTGAGACACTGCGGTATTTGGGACGTGAAAATATTGCGAAGCAATACACGTGACTAATAGGGAATTTATGCAAAGAAATGCGTGGATAAAGACAATTCACTGGGAAGACCAGAAAGTATATAAATGAATCGGAAATGAAATGAAAAAAATTATATATCTGAAGACTCCTAAAGACAGAAAATAAATAAATGTCACTTAGGTCCAGGAGTCCTTGCAGAGAATAAGCTGTTCGGCTAACGGAACTCTATTTAATACTCTGTATACTTACTTAACGGAAAGCGTAGCGTAGGCAGGCCTCCCACTCGGTGGACCAATGACCTGGTGTAGGTCGCTGGAAGCCGCTGGATGCGGGCAGCGCAGAATAGGTCGTCGTGGAAATCCTTGGGGGAGGCCTAAGTCCATCAGTGGACGTCCTTCGGCTGATATGATGATGATACTCACTTATTACCCGACTGCTCAAAAAGTTGGATATTGTTTTTCGGGTGTTTGTATGTATGTTTGTCTGTTTTTTCTGCTGAGCCTGTGGCTTAAACGGCTTGATGGATTTTGGAGTGAGAGGTGTCGTTAAATTCATCTTCATCCCGTGAATGACATAGAATTCATTTTTAGTTGACTGTCAAAAAAGAGTGTTAATGTTTTTTATATAGTCGGGTTTATCTTTAATTTAATTGAACATATAACGGAAAATATAAGTAACTGTGATACAGTGACATGGGGTAGTAAGAAGATAATTAACACGGGAGACAGCTTCGTCCGGAGTTCTAGCCGAAGTCTTTTAGTTTAGAATATTTTATGTCGATCAATCGGCACTGGGCCCGCGTGGCTAATAAGGCCCGATCGCTCTAATTCAGGGTAGGCTCGAGCCCCTCGATGGGGATGTATACAAGCTGATATGATGATGTCAATCACAGGATGAAGATGAATCTAACGACACCTCGCACTCCAAAATCTATCAAGCCGTTCAAGCCACAGGCACAGCCGAAGAAACAGACATACATACAATTTATTTTACTTCACAAATTCAGAGTTAAACATTAAAATAAAATATAAATTCATAATATGTAAAATGTTAATAGTGATGTGTTCGTCAAAGAAAGCAATTCAGAGATTAAACTAAATAAAAAAACAAAATTTCAAAACAATGTAGTAAAGTACACTGAAAAATAATAACAAATTAATTGACACAATTTTAAAATGTCCTGCAGTGCAAGTTTTTTTTTTATTTTAACTCGTTTCCAACGAATTGCTAGTAATTATAAAAAAAAATATTTTTATTTTATTTACAATTGGTAAGCCCTTGGCATCATGGCTGGTAAGTGACGATCGATGATACCGAAGATGGAAGCAGGATTACCAAAATTCCCCAATGCAATGAAAAACTGGCTATCTTATCTTCAAGCCGGAACACATTAATGTTGTTAACACTGATAATAATATTAAAAGGAAAGAAAGCTCATCAAGAGAATAAAATTACCTTTCCAACTAAAATACTGAAGTTTCAACGATAAGTCAGCGAGCGCCTGGACTCACACGACCGGAATACCTTTCTGAATCCATAATTTGAATTCAGAAAGCCCAGATTTGCGTACAATTTTATTATGCTTCACTCATATTGTGACTTTTTCCACATCCGGGCTTTCTGAATTCAGATTATGAATTTTCCGGCTGTGTGAGGCCATCAGGCTTAATGTCTCGTCGTTCGTTATTTCCCGCAGAGTGGACGGTAGATACTCGTATAAATACCTATATCAGTAGGTACTAACGTACAGTATGGCCACAGTATTACGATATGGCTTACAGTAGCGCAACGCCTTTGATGTCGCACGATGCCGTCACGGCGTAGGTAGTATGGCCACAGTATTACGATATGACTTACAGTAGCGCAACGAATTTGATGTCGCACGATGCCGTCACGACGTAGGTACTGGCAGTACTAGCCTGTAGTTAGCCTGGCAAACTCGCGGAGTTTGGCAGGCTATTCCCCGCCGCCCGCTGCCCCGCAAGTACCATTCCGTTGCTCTACGTTAGTACATTCGTTGCACTACTGTAAGCCGCTATATTGTAATACTATGGTATGGCTACTCCCTACCGCTTTCTAGAATTCAACCTCACCCCTGACACACAAATGGATACAGATTAGTGTTAGTTTGGTTCTCGAACGTAAAAGATTTCGCTGTGATTTCGTTCGTTTCGTCATTTGTTTTTAGAAATGTCATTTCTCGCTGGTCGTATGAAGTGTCCAGTTGTGGTTCTAGCAGCTGTCCACGTGGAAAAGTTTCTCTAAACGCCAAGCCATGATCTTCACTTGTCATTAGCATTTTCGTCATTGCATATTATGATATTGTTTGATTCACGTTTAAAGATTGCTGGGGGCACGTTGCTGCATCTTTATAGCTTAATGACAAAGAGACTTTAACTAAACGAATTAATTAAAAATTAAAAACTCGACTCCATAAAGACTTAACTCTTTTTTTGGGCCAATCGGGTTAAAATGTATCCTATGTCAAGCCGTTTAGGGTACAGAGCGTACCAAAGATATATACATACACTCGAAAAGCATAACCCTCCTGGCGCAGTCAGGTAAAAATAGCCTAGTGCTTTTTTATATACTCAACCAAATTATTTTGACCCTATAGAGATATTTCAAATATTCAAGATTCAAACATTTATTAGACACAATGTCATCATCATCATACCATCAGCCAAAGAACGTCCACTGCTGGCTATAGGCCACTCCAAAGATTTCCACGACACCGGTTCTGAGCTGTCCGCATCTAGCGGCTTCGAGCGACCCTCACCAGATCATCGGTCAACCGAGTGGGAAGCCTGCCTTTTGCAGACACAATGTCATCATATCAGCTTATATACGTCCCCACCGAGGGGCTTGAGCCTACCCTGAATTAGGGCGATCGGGCCTTAGTCGACCACGCGGGCCCAGTGCAGGTTGGTCGACTTCACACACAACCTGCGAGTTTCTTCGCAGGCGTAGACACAATGTATTTAAATGTAATTCATTCCTAGTTTGTAAGGAAATCATGTTATGTACTCGTAGTCCTAACACAGAACAGCTGAAACAAACCACAACACGCGAGCTATTACCAGCGTTTAATTATACAAGTTTAGCGGCGCAATAACAGCTCAGCTGTCGCTGTGGTGGCTGTATTAGAGTTACAGCTGCATTCAGTTTAACAGGCAATAGCGCCGCAGTCACAGCATCCAGTAAAACAGGACAGCTGTGATCGTCGAGAATATTAATTTGCCCATTCCTATTTTTATCACGCTAAATGAAAAAATAAAAATTAAAAAAACACGCTTTTAAATCACATCAAACTAAAAAGTCATAAATAATTCTTAGTATAGTATAATTGTGAAAAAAGCGTGGGTTTCTCGATAAACGAAAAGTATGGCACCAAGCGCCCCACGCTTTTTTCACAATAATACTAGTATTTTTCGTTCATTATTGTTTTCAGCTTATATTAAGAATTATTTTTCACTTTTTAATTAGATGTGCTTTAATAGCGTGTTTTTTTAGTTTTTTTTCAGTATTTTTCTTAAGGTTTGACAAAATACGATAATATATGCCGTGAGGCATTTTATAAACTCGCCCTTTACTTTTTCTGTCTTTTATTATTATTTCTTACTTAATAATTGGTAAACTCTTGGCATCATCTCACCTCAGGTAAAAGCCAACCGCCGCGACATAAACATATTATAGGGTCCGACATAAAATTGGATCTGTATGAAAAGTCAGAAAATATTGGGAATACAGAAATTTGTTCTATCGGAACACGTCGTCAATTTAAGTGTCAAAAACTACATTCAAAGATTTAAAAGAAAACCTTTACATGACTTAGAAGTCCAACCTAATCTTTAACATTGAAATAGTGAAATTTACAATTTTCTTTTCATTTAGAAAAAGGGTTTCTTTAAAAGATTTATTCGTGCCACGCTATCTATGAAACAAAAATCACTATCAACAGCTGCAGTCGATGTCCGGGCAACTTATAAGTATTTAAAAAAAATATTACATGTAGCTTTCTATATTCTAAAATATACGACGAGGACATATTACAAACTAGCTTTTGCCCACGGTTTCGCCCGCATGGACATCGTTTTTATAACAGTTTGTGAGGATTAGTGGTTTGCGAGCCGCTTGCTATCGGGCTATTGTGATTCAAGTTCAAGTTCTTAATGTATGTTCATTGCGTTGAAAAGTTTTATAATTGTAAAATTAAAATAACCTTATCGAGTTAAAATAAAATAAAAATTAAAAATTAAAACAAATAATTTCCCCACGTAGGTTAACAAACACATATAAATTATAGATCCATTAGGTACTTATATCATGTCAAAGTTATATAAAAATGAAGTAGACATAAATATGAAGTAAAAATAAACAAATCAAAATAAATACAATAAAAATATTGAAACAAATATTTTCCTTACGTTACATTAACACACACCAAAAACAAATAAACACCAAGAACTTATTATAACATTATTTTTTTTAGCATTCTATGTCACTTCCCAACCCCTCAACCAATTCTATACAATAACTCACTTCAATCCGTTGCACCGTTGCGACGCCAACATACGCGAGCGTGGAAATGAGTATTTTCCAGATTACTCGGGAACTATAAACTAATATGCTAATTAGTAAATTATGCCATTTCCCACTTCCTCAAATTACAACAATCAATTGTTTCATGTTGCGATGTTAAAGAATGTAACCAAAAAAAAAAGAATATTGTTTCAGTTCCCTCAGAAACTGCATGGAACTATGCTTTTTTCACGGGATAAAAAGTAGCCTATGTCCTTCCCAGTCACACAGGCTACCTACATACCAAATTTCATCAAGATTGGTCGAGGGGTGGAAGCGTGAAAAGGTAACAAACAAACACATTTTCACATTTCACCCTGTATGTACTACTTATTATATGGCTCGGCGGTTTGCAGCCTTTAAAACTTGTATATTCGTGTTCTTGGCGTAACCGCGAGCGGTAGGTAGTTAGAATCCGGTACATATGTCGCAGGCATATCGTGTAATTCGTCATTTTACAAATGATCAGGCTAATTGTTAAATGCCGTACGCAGATTTCTGCTACCCAGAGGAGGGAGGGAGCCTCGATTCGCGAGGCTTTTTGACTGCATAATCAATCAAACCTGACCGAACCAAACATCGCTTTCTTTGCTCGCTCGTTTTAGTTTCGCTTGCTCATTGTACAATCTGCGTACAGCATTTTACAATTTGCCTGGCTGTTTATATACGGACGAATTATATGAGTACAATTTGTCAAAACATTTTTAAAATGACTAATCATACAATATGCCCGACACACATACATGAGCGGCTCTCTGTACCTAATTTACAAAAGTGACCCCATTTATCTACGTTACGCGTCCGTTTGGGTCACCAACTGGCATAATTGTGTACCAAATTTCAACTCAATCGGTCCAGTAGTTTAAGAGCAAATTGGCTGTGGCAGACGGATGGACAGACAGACGGACACGCGAGTGATCCAACAATGGTTCCGTTTTTAACTTTTTAGGTACGGAACCCTAAAAACGAATTAACGTGTTGTTATGGTGACATTTATACCGTTTATTTTCACCGCGGTGGAAACGCACCCTTCTTGATGCAACGAAGTGATAAATGATACGGTCTCAGGATGGCAGGGAAAATGCAACACGGGATAAATTGCAGCACTAAATAGGTACGTGATATCATCATAATTTAAGAGCCGTGCTCTTGTCGGTGTAGCTCTTTACAGGTATCTCTCTCTCCTACACTATCTCCATCATTTCTCTATATGTTTCCATCTTAACTTTCTTCTTCTTTCTTACGTACGTGATAACGTCGAATAAAAATAATATGTCATATTTTTGGGAGTTTATTCCTTTAGAATCCATTCATATGTAAGAATGGTGCGTTATTATTTGACAAGAGCAAAGGGAGATATCACTGCCAGGCGAGGTGGAATGCGTGGGTTCCGGCCGTGGACCAGCCGTTCGTACTTGTATATATACTCAGTGCTGAAGAAATGTTAATAGCGCGTTCTAGATATTGTATTTATTTTGTGCTTTCGACGCTTGTGTTAAAGTTCAGTGGCGGGTTATTGCAGTTGCCGCTACATCACTCCCCCTCCGAGACCAGAGGTCGATCCAATTAGAGCTAGTAGTCTAAGGTCGAGGGTGCTGTCGACCTCAAGTCGGTTCGATGTGTAGTGTGGCAGGTCGATGTCCATGGTGAGTCGGGATGAAAGCTGGCGTCAGGGGTTGTGGCAAGGGAAGCAGGTGATGCGCGCAGAGTTAGCGCATAGCTGGCGACAACTTGCTGCTGCCCGAAGGTGAAGTAGCAGGCCAGGAAACTCGACGTCTCGGGTTGCGATGGTCCTGATTTAACTTCAGTGCGATGTGACTGCTGTGTTGTGCTGCTGAGGCTTGCTTTACCAGCTGTAGGCTTGATGATGGAGTATCACGTCAGGAGCACCAATTTAGGAACGGTGCGTTCCTATTTGTCGAGAGAAAAGGGAGATATCACCGCCCGGCGAGGTGGTATGCCGTTAATGTTACTTTTACTCAGATACTCAGTGATGAAGAAATGTTAATAGCGCGTTCTAGATGTCGTATTTATTTTGTTCTCTTGTCGCTTGTGTTAAGGTTCAGTGGCGGGTAACTGCAGTTGCCGCCACACACATATATATAGATGCCTATATGCAAAATATATAAGAGGTGAAATCGAGTGGTGATCGCCGGTAACGCGTTACTGTTACTTTTACCGTTATTACGTTTTTTCAGTCATAAAGGCTAAGGCAACATGGCCATGCCACCCAATGCGAGGCTGGAGGCTTAAGATAATAATTTTTTTTTTTCCAAAAATGGCGCTAAAGATGTTTTTAAATTTTCGTCTTCAATTACACTTCTAATCATTAATCACCCAATATTATAGATTATTAAGGTTAAAAGCTACAAAAGGCGCTATAATTTATTCAGCTCACGTACAGGAGAGATAAAAAATATTAGGCGAAATTTTGGGTATGACGTTTACATACACCATAACTCAGTTTTTGAAGTTCAATGCCATTATGGTCACACTACTTATGGTCTTTTATTAGTAACTAGTGGCATGTCTTTCATGTTCCAATCACCTGAGCTATTCGTATGTACCATTGAATGGAACAAAGGCGTTTTCTTAGTGGTCAGATGGGGCAATTTTTTAGACTAAATTGAATTTTCCTGAAAGTGACGAAATCTTATGCACTTATTCCCAAATATGACATTAGTAACGAAGAAACTGCTGCGATAACTATAGAGCTATAAATTAAAAATGTTTATTTTTTGCCTCTATAAAGGCGATTTTTTCAGGTTAAAAAACCCGACTTCATCGGGTTAAAGCCACCGTGCTCTCAAAATATCTAAACAATATATATAAGTTTACTTCCGTTTAATTTCTAATAGTCTAATGCTATTTTTAGAATAAATTTTGTTTTAATAACCATTGTTCTTAATATTAATTTTCATCTTTATACTTTTTTGTACAATCGGCAAATTCATAGGTAAAGACCTAATATTATAAATGCGACAGTTTGTATGTATGTATGGATGTTTGTTACTCTGTCACGCCACAACAGGTAAACGGATCTGGATGAAATTTGGTAAGTAGACATATTAAGACCTGGATTAACATAAAGTGTAAACGTTGCGGCTCGCGCAATGCGCACCCTCGCAGACAGTCATAGAAACTATGTTCACGCGAGCGAAGCCGCTGGCTAAAGCTAGTAAGTACTTAATATTTATTTGTCAAAGTATGTACTCGCAATATTTTGTTCCTCGATGGCGTTAGTTTAAATTCAGAGCGATTTCAATAGGAGAATCCATAGTAGTGATAATAGGATTCTAAAGTAGAATCCTGAGCGTAGCAAGTTATTCAATATACACCGCCCCCGAGAATAAAATACTTTATTTATTTTATTTTATTGATTTTATTGAGAAACAAACAGTAACTTAATATATAAATATTTATTAAATTTGGTAGATTACAGACCTATAGTTTCCTATATTTAAGTTTTAGCAAAATTAACCCCAAATTGCGAAACTTTAGCCCCGAGTATCATAGAAACCTGAGCGTACCGAGTAATTCAATTTACAACGCCCCCCCCGAGAATAAAATACTTTAGCCCCGAGTATCACTTAAACAATTTTTCATCACAACATTGGATTTTTAGGGTTATTTGGCTGGGGTGGTGTTATGGTTATTCATTAATTAAATATCAGAAGCATTTTCCAGTGGGTTTATTGGATACGAGCAAATGTATACAGAGTGTACTCTGGTACTCCGGACGCGCGACGAGAAACGACTGGCTAGATAATTAGCTAGTAGCCGTGCGCCTGGATTTCCATAATGCGTATAGTACGCGTTCTTATTATAGACTTAAAGTGTAAATAAAACACAAATAATTATGAATAAAAAATATGAATGAAATAAACGTTTAAGTACAATATTATATGAGATGCATTTTGACAATTCATTAATGACTTATTCAACGTTTCCCGCGCTCACGTCAAGGGCCTTTACATCAAATAATTATGAATAAAAAATATGAATGAAATAAACGTTTAAGTACAATATTATATGAGATGCATTTTGACAATTCGTGAATGATATTATATTCAACATTTCCCGCGCTCACGTCAAGGGCCTTTACATTGGTCATTGTCAGGGTCCCGTACCCAAAGCGTAAAACCTTAATATTACTAAGACTCCGCTGTCTGTCCGTCTGTCAACAGGCTGTATTTCATGAACCGTGATAGCTAGACAGCTGAAATTTTTACAGATGATCTATTTCTGTTGCCGCTGTAATAAAAAATACTAAAAATTAGAAAAATGGGAAAAATTAGGGGGTCTTCATACAAAAAAAAACGTGGATTTTTTTAAGCATGAAGAAACTAGAGCCATCTAGTATGATGGTTTTTGAAACATGAAATTAGCACCACGTGAAATGAGCGCCATGTATTATGATGGTTTTTGAATCATGAAACTAGCGCCATCTAGTATGATGGTTTTAGAATCATGATACTAGCGCCATCTAGTATGATGGTACGGAACCCTATGTGTGCCGGTTCTGATTCGCACTTGGCCGATTTTTAATTTTCAACCGAATTTCAAAAAGAAGGAAGTTTTCAATTCATCCGTTTCTTTCTTTACGTTTGTTGCGCGATATCTTCGCAGATTCTGAACCGATTTTTGTGATTCTTATTTTGTTCAATAGGGTATGCTGCCAAGTTGGTTCCATATAAATTGTATCAAAATCGGTGTAGTATATTTTTTTAGAAAATTATCAAAAACCTAAAATGATTATGCAAAATTGTACTAAGTTGGTATAGTACTTTTATATAATATTATCAAAACCTAACACTACACACCGTACACCGCGCACCGCACACCGCAAATTATGCAAAATTGTACTAAGTTGTTGAGATGGAAGTCGATTTTTTAACGTGTTCATCGTTTCTAACTATAACCACCCTGTATACAATCGATTTTTTGCTTTCCTCACCATGAATATGCAACAATCGTTCATAATATAATTATGAGGGATTACCTAGCGGCAGCAGATCCAGCGATAATTGAGTTCTATCTCGATTAATCTTCTTTTACGCAGCGATGAAGCCTCATCTCGTAGTGATTAACGATGCTGGTGCCACTGAATTAGCACAATGTTTACTGTGTGTCAACTCACTAGAGCAGAGATGGGATAAGTGCACTGCTCAATATTGTCTTGGGATATTTTAATGTTTTTCATTCAAAACATGGTTTTTGTAAAGTTATTTTCAAATTATTTTCATTTCAATTTATTCACTTCCTGAGTCCCAGGGACTCACCGAGTCTTTGAACCTCTTTATTTCGTTTTTACGTTTTAGTGAATATTTTATCTCATGACTAAGTGTGATGTACCGTGAAAGAAAAGACGGTTTTTTTTCCTATGATGAAAAAAAGCATACAAAAAACTTCACGAAAAAACCTTGGTACCGTTTTTATTTCAAACTTTGTTTTTTTTATTCAGAAAAACAATCTATTGAAAAATAAATGTTTTATTTAAGTATGACTCGATGTATTTTCTAAGTGAACACCCCTATGTGCTGTGTGTTGTTGATTTGGGAAATCCCCTTTCGTAAATGTTAACGTCATTGAATGTTGCCAATATATTCCTGTCAGTTTGGTACTATTCAACCAAAAAGTATAGTAGGTAGGTTTAAAAAGAAAAAAATATTCTAATATGAACTCTTAAGTATTACTTTTTAACGAAAACTACCTTACTAACTACCTTAGTAGTTTTGAATTCTTGTAAAAAACATGATGCAGAAAAAAGAACCTGCTTATTCCCAGGTTTTTTATAACTTTTTTTCACAATAGAAAATTAAACTGTTTTTTGTAACACTAACTTAGTACCTTTCTGAAGTGACAAAAGCGAAGAGTAGCATGGCAGATGTACGTGTGCGCCTCGTATATTGCGACTAATCAATCCTAGTAAGTCCCAGGGACCTATGGTGCTTAAAGAGCGTGGTCGAGACCCCTTGAAAATTACTTATTTTGTATAGAAGTATACTTTTAAGTTTATTTTTTGATTTTGAATAAATATATATTAGTATACGGTAAATATATTTTGTTTTAAAAATATTTGTCTCTATTGAAAGAGTTTAAAAAATACATGGTTTTTTAACATACCCGAACCCCCGAAGCATAAAGAAGGATGTTATAAGTTTAACGTGTGTATCTGTGTCTCTCTGTGACATCGTAGTTCTTAAACGAATGGACTGATTTCGATGTGTTTGTTTTTAATGCTAACGTGATCAAAGTGGTTTTTATGTATAAATTATGAAGATATGTTCAGCCGTTTGAAGATCATCAGCTTTTATCTA
This sequence comes from Coleophora flavipennella, assembly GCA_947284805.1. NCBI lineage: Eukaryota > Metazoa > Arthropoda > Insecta > Lepidoptera > Coleophoridae > Coleophora > Coleophora flavipennella. Next base: position 6,681,365 of record OX369295.1, read on the forward strand.
GGTAAAAAAGAGATGTAGGCAACTTATACAGGTCTGATCGATTCGAAAATTGGTGCCCTGTAACTGTAATAATATTGAAAAACCACGGTAACCTTGATCTGGTGCTACACCATCTCCTCGATTCTGCAGGATACCTAGCTCCTACTTACAGCAGAGGCATCGTGTTGGGTTCATTGGAATAGTCTCAATTAATAGGTGTTAGATATAACATAGTTACCTTGACCTCATGCTGCAGCATCTCCTGGAATCTTCAGAATACCTAACTCCTCGCCAACTTACAGCAAAGGTTTTAAAAAAAAATTAATAAAAAATATTTTTAACATATTTACACTATCAGTGTAATTTCTTTAATTTGTAAAAGAACCTCCAAAGCTTTCCTTAATTTGTTATTTTGCACTTTTAATTAAAAACTCTAAAATGCAAGAGAAGTAGAATAAAAAAAGTTACTCATAAATTTACTCATCCTTAATCTTTTTGTATTTCTACTCGGAGCTTTTACCTCGTGGTTAAGGCTTTATGGCCCTGAAGTCACAGTCTTCCTGATATAAAAGGTAACCGACATAAAACGTGAGTAAACAAAGTTAAAAGATTTTTTTTATTTATTAAAAAAAAACCGATAAAACATAGATAAATAGATAGATCATTAATTTCTCATAGCCTTAAGTGTACATAGTAGATACATAATATGTATACGGTAAACTAAATCAGGTAAGTAAATAAATATTAAAAAAAACAGCGCAGAGAATAACAAAAACAAAATAAAAATTTGTAGCAAAATTGTTCAAAACACAGGCTTAAGAAATCGGTTAGAACTCAGCATTTGCTGTGAGTACAGTACCCACAACGCTGATGATTTTGCCCAAAACAATGAGTCACGCGCGCGCCTCGCCTACAGAGCACTACCACAGATTACTAATTAGTTACTACCAAGAACACAGCATATTATATTAGAGTCCCTGGGACTCATAGAAGATGCTTACGTAAACTTTTTTCACCTAGTGAATTGAGTGTTAAAAGCTGTGTTGTTCAGGATACGAAAATGCTGTATCTGAGATTTTCTTTATCGCTTTTGTTTTGTTAATAAGTAGGTGGGTTTTGTATCAAACGTATAGACAATGAAAATTTAGTTTTTCTATTTTCTTGTTCAGTCATTCACAAGTTGACCTATCAGCTGCACGTGAATATAATGTGAAGCCAATAAAAACCACTCCAAACCTGTACGTACACTGTACACGCACACATAAGAAATCAAAACCATTCCAAAAAACTCCATAGTATGTGCTAAGACGTCGTCGAAGACACGCACACACACATACACATAACACAGCGATACCGCACACATGTTACAAACACTGGCTTCAACCTGACAGTTCCCTGCATTCCATCTGAACTTCTTTAAATTTAAGATTGACGATAGATAGGCATAATCATCATCACATCAGCTCATATATACGTTACCACCGAGGGGCTCGAGCCTAACCTGAATTAGGGCGATCGGGCCTTAGTCGATCACGCGGGCCCAGTGCGGGTTGGTTTAGGCATAATAAAAGGAAAGAATAGATTCCTTGGGGGAAAGATGTTCAGCATCACGAATAAAAACCGCTAAAGTACGAATCAGAACCACGCGCAAAGGGTTTCGTACCATCACTCTACATGGCGCTTGTCTCTTCACGTTTAAAAAAAACCCACGTTTATTGTATGCACCACAGATTCGAATAGAAGGATCCGCCCGTCTCCATATTAGACTCAGATTTTCTTGATACAAGCAAAAAGTAGCGCCATCTAACATAACTCGTACGAACTAGCGTGGGCGAGAGTTGACGTCAGTGCCGCGTTAAAAGAACCTTGGTAGAATTGTCGCTTTAAAATTCGTTTATTTAATTTTTTTTCAAGAAAAAATACAATGTAAGGTTACACTTAACGACGATACAACATCCCATGTTTCTTTTTAGCCTTTCTTTCATGATTTTTACAGCCTCTAACAACACAATAAGGCATTTTTATATGGAATATCTTTCCACCGCACTGTGCAATTTCCCGCAGACGACTGAGTCACTGGTATGCACACTTTTGCGTTTCCTAATTTTTGGTATTTGTTCTTATAGCGGCAACAGAAATACATCAACTGTGAAAATTTCAACTGTCTAGCTATCACGGTTTAAGAAATACAGCCTGGTGACAGACGGACAGCTGGTCTTAGTAATAGGGTCCCGTTTTTACCCTTTGGGTACGGAACCTTAAAAAGCACCTCAACCTTAAATAACTCGTTATTATTCATCAGAAAAGTTCTCGAGTGGCGACCGCGCACCGGAAAACGTAGCGTAGGCAGGCCTCCCACGCGGTGGACCGATGACCTGGTGAAGGTCGCGGGAAGCCGATGGATGCGGGCAGCGCAGGACCGGTCGTCGTGGAAATCCTTGGGGGAGGCCTTTGTCCAGCAGTGGACGATTTGTGGCTGATATGATGATGATGATGATTCATCAGAAGCGTCGGTGACTCAACCGGTAACGACTCGGTCCTCCTGACCAGAGGTGCCGGGTTCAAATCCGGACGGCCAATGTACCAATGAGTTTTTCGAAACTTACGTACATATACTCCTATATGACATTACGTACATTGTTGTGATGCAATAAAGAATTTTGTATTGTATTGTATATACTCATTGCTTTAACGGTGAAGGAAAACATCGTGAGGAAACCTGCACACACCTGCGAAGAAACACGAAGGTTGTGTGTGAAGTCGACCAACCCACACTGGGCCCGGGTGGTCGAATAAGGCCCGATCGCCCTAATTCAGGTAGGGTAAAACAGTAAGAATAATGTACAGACAGCGAAACATCAAGCTATTACAAAACCAGCATAAAGCTGGCCGCGTGAGTCGCGCGACGCCTTTGCGTTTCAACATACTCGAGGCCCGCCCGTATACTGGTTTTGTATAGCTTGATGTGGCGCCGTGTGTACTCCATTTCTTTCTCCTATTTCCGCACCATACGCTTTTATTACTAGAACGCTCAAAAGCCAGATTTATAGTACTCGAAAGGATGAAAAAACTCTCAAATATTACTCCATGCCTATAGCACTGTGCCACAATAAGTAGCTATTATTATACCTACCACTATACCCTTTGAGAGAGTTTCCATGTCGAGATATTATCTGTGGACATTCCTCGGCTGGATTTAATAATCCATTTCTATTCAAAAGCATTCTCTGCGATTTTATTCTCCCGAATAATCCGGGGAATTTAAACAATGGCGAAAACTTTTTGTTGATAGGTTTCCATCTAAAATGGTTATGGTGAGTAATTGTGTGGTGTTCTAATCACACTAATATTATAAAGGCGAAAGTTTGTGTGTGTTAGTGTGTATGTTTGTTACTTCTTCACGCAAAAACTACTGAACGGATCTGGCTGAAATTTGGTAGGTAGACAGAGTAGGACCTGGATTAACACATAGGCTACTTTTCTCCACGCTCACGAGCCGCTTGCAGCTCGCGCACTGCTCATCTTCGAAATTTTGTAGAAACGTTGTCCACGCGGGTGAAGCCGCGGGAAACAGCTAGTCCTACTAATATTATAAACGCGAAAGTTTGTAAGAATGTATGGATGTATGTTTGTTACTCTTTCACGCAAAAACTACTGAATGGATCTGGCTGAAATTTCGTAGGTAGACAGATAAGGACCTGGATTAACACAAATACTACTTTTTTCCACGCTCGCGAGCCGCTTGCGGTTCGCGCACTGCGCACCCTCGAAAAGTCATAGAAACGTTGTCCACGCGGGTGAAGCCGCGGGACACAGCTAGTCAATAATACTTTGATCCTGTTTAATACGAATATTTTGTAACTACTGTTAGATATTCTTAAGAGGATTCTGAATTAGACTTACAAACGGCGATAGCGATTTTCACCTCTTATAAGCTAACTGATTTTGACCAATTTTGGACAGGATGTTAGTCAGAACAAAAGCCCCTTACGCCGCATGGTCCGATCGGCTTGTTCGATCAATCGGACTACGAATTTTTTTTTTCCCGCTGGCTTGATCGATCGAACTCTAAAGTTCTCGTAGCGCTAGGTTTATAGCTCGTTTTTAGGGTTCCGGTACACTCGTTGGGTGATAAACGGGACCCTATTACCACAGATTACTAATTAGTTACTACTATTACTAAGATTCCGGTCTGTCCGTCTATCCGTCTGTCAGCGGGCTGTATTTCATGAACCGTAACAGGTAAACCGTTAATATGTTCACAGACTATTTATTTCCATTGCCGCTATAACCGCCTTCGTAGCTCAGAGGCAAAGTTCACTGGCTTTACACAGGAGGTCGCGGGTTCGATTCCCGGCGGGGTCAATTGTAAGAGTCGGTTTGGTTGGTGGTAGGGCATTTTCTAAGCCCGCCTGGCTAGCTACCACCATCTTATCTAAGTCTTGCCGCCAAATATCATTGTTGATAACATTTGTGTGTTCCGGCTTGAAGATAAGATAGCCAGTTCCCCATTGCGTTGGGGAATCTTGGTTAGCCCGCTTCCATCTTCGGCATCATCGTCACTTAACATCAGGTGAGATGATGCCAAGGGCTTACCAATTGTGAGTAAAAAAAAATAAAAAAAATAACAACAAATACTAAAAAATACTAAAAAATAAAAAAAGGGAAAAATAAGGGGGGGAAGGTCTCCATACAAAAACCGTGTATTTTCAAAGGTATTTAGAAGTATTTATAAATTAGCTCTATCGTAAAAACGGTAATACATACAAGCGTGAAACTTAGAGTGATTATACATCCACTTTATGACATTGTGACGTAAATAATTAAATAAATATTCAGTTAAAGCTAATGTTAATGACAAGTAAAGTCATAAATTAATGAAGGGAAAAATATTAACAATACTGAAATGAAACAACAAATAATAAACATCGGCCAAGTGTGAGTCACACTCGCGCTAAGTAGTGCGAACTGAATGACAAAAAAAACAATTTTTTGTCGCTCGCGTTGATATCTTTTGTTTGTAATTATCATTGTCATTATACTATGTAGTAGTGTGGAGAGGTACCGAACACTCGGAGTACTAGTCCGACTCGCACTTAGCCGGTTTTTTTAAATTATTGATTAAAAAAAACAAATAAAGGCCGAAATTAGTTTTGTGTGAAAACACTGAGCATCATTTAAAATTGAACTTATTATTTGTATTGAAAAAACATAAACCTTTAACGCAGATATACGCCTACCAGCTGTTAAAACCGGTTTTTTTAAAAATATTTTTTATTTATTTTTTTCTAAGCTAGTAGAACGATTAGAAATCACATGCAATTATAAAAAAATAGTGATTTCCGTAGTTAGTGGGATCTAGCTTTTGTTCTGACTGACGACCTATCAACAGTTAGTCAAAATCGGTTAGCTAATAAGAGGTGAAAATCGCTATCGCCGTTTGTATGAAGAGCCGCAGGTTCACAATCCTCTTAACCGCCAACGTCCTTTACAAACAAAAGAAACCACATGAGTTATTTTCTCAATAACCTGTAACTGATCTCAGCTTTAACCCTGCAGTGGTCGCGCGGATTACATATGTAGTCCATGGAAATTAAAAATGAAATTATTCGTAAACAGTTCTAGTGTATTACACAAGATCCGTGTGCTTTAAGTATGATAATCCCCACCCCCGCTCTGTTCATTCCAAATATGTTTGTAGTTCCCGTTTAGAAAATAATATTCGACAATAACCTGTAATTGATCTAAGCCTTAACCCTGCAGTAGTCGCGCGGATTATATAATATGTAATCCATGGAAATTAAAAATGAAATTATTCGTAAACAGTTCATGTGTGTTACACAGGACTCCGTGTAATTTAAGTATGATAATCCCCACCCTCGCTCTGTTCATTCCAAATATGTTTAGTTCCTGTTTAGAAAATAATGGTATTTCTTTTCGCGTTAACGCGTATTAAGTTCTCATATAATCCAAAGTAAATTTTCAAAGACGATTTACAAGAAGTTTTTGTTTTGGTTTATTTTGACAAAACTGTTAATTATTCTGTTCAATTTCTTATTATAATTTAATTTCAGATAAGGCAACTTGCCATTTTCCAAAAAGTAGTTATAACATAAATTAATTTAATATAAAAAAATAGAAAACAATTTGGCATACATATATAATCCACGCGACCACTCAAGTGACTTTTGGGGGCGCGACCACTGCAGGGTTAAGTTACAAAGGCTTTGTATCCTTGCTTTTCCTTTGTAAAACGGTACTCTCATGTTAGGTACTAATTTCACTATGTGTTTACAGTATTATAAAACCAATTAGCAGGTGAAAAAAAATCAAGGCTCTGAGTTAATGCATTCAAAATATATGGCCATTTATGTAACATAGAGCGTCGGTGGCGTAACGGCTCGAGCCGCCGCCTCCAGCCCGGGAGGTCGTGGTTCAAATCCTGCCATGTACCAATGTGATTTCGAATTTCAATTTCATATGTACGTTTATCCGATGCTCTTTCGGTGAAAAAAAACATCGTGAGGAAACCTGCAAACGCCTGCGAATAAACTCGCAGGTTGTGTGTGAAGGTGAGCAACCCGCGCTGGGCCCGCGTGGACGTCTAAAGCCCTATCGCCCTTATTCAGAGTAGGCTCGAGCCCCTCGGTGGGGACGTATATGAGCTGATATGATGATGATGTCACATATTATTTCGATACTCGCAAACTGACACATTAAAACTTTAGAATCATGAAATTTGGCAAGAAGCAAAGTCTTACTGCACATATAATGGGAAATACGATAGTCGTTAATTTGTAGTCAGTTATAAACGAGAAATTTGTTTGTTTGTCCCACTTTCACACCTAAACCGCTGAACGGATTCGAATAGACCAAGCACTGTAATTCCTCGATTACACTCACGAACACGTTAAAAAAACGGACGTCCATTGCAATAATTTAGTACAATTTAATATCAATATTTTTAGTTATTGTGAATTTTCTAAGAGAGGATAAAACCGTTTTTGCAAAAATATATATGGGAAAAACTTGCAGGCATACCTCATCGGTTATTTTGGTTCTCCTACGGATCTCCTCGTTTCTGATTCGATCACGCAGAGAAACTCCGAGCATAGCACGCTCCATTGCCCTTTGAGTGACCTTGAGCCTTCTTATGAGGCCCATAGTAAGCGACAATGTCTCAGTTCTGTATGTCATCACTGGCAACACACACTGGTCGAAGACCTTGGTCTTAAGACACTGCGGTATTTGGGACGTAAAGATATTGCGAAGCTTCCCGAACGTTGCCTAGCCGAGTTGGATTGGAGTTTGATCTCTTTCTCGAAGTTGGATCTACCTAACTGGACTGTTTGTCCCAGGTATACATATTCGGTAACTCTTCGAGTGTAGAGCCTCCAACCTTCAGAGGAGTAGGTATGACACGGACGTTTGACATAATTTTCGTCTTGTCCATGTTCATTCTAAGACCCACTTGTTGAGAGGCTCTATTGAGGCCATCGAGCATTGTGCCTAAGTCGTCCATAGTCATCATTCGCGTTGAGTTCGCCGCCCGCGGTGGACGCGCGCGCTCTCGGGTCGTCGTGTGCTTCGGAGGTGTATCGCGGCGATGGAGGGGCACGCAAAACCGCACCGCTGAGTTTGCGCTTCGGAGGGTGGGAAGATTCAAAGAGGGTGGGAGGATTCGAAAATGCATTGCGCATGCCAGCGTCCGAACCTGGGGTAGTTACGTGGGACTCACCTAGTGCATTCCGATACTATATCGACTCACGGGGAAGTTAGTCAACGAAGCGCATCTCAGTGGTATTAGGGCGGATCCTTGCTGCCGCCATCGTCGGGAAGCCAACGTAGCCATACACGTCGCGACCCGGCCTGCTTCGGACCATCGATACCGTCGTGTCGCGTGCTTCGGTGGCGTCCCCCGGCGATGGATCTTCGTGAGAAAACGCCGCCGACCGTGGAAGCTTACACTGTGGAAACGGACGTAACTCGACATTGCAAGCGCTATCCATCGTCAGGGAAGCCATCGTAGGTCTGCGGCACATACTAGTTTCGAGGTGCCTTTTTCAAGGCAGCTTAGTACGATCGCACTGTCTCCATCCACCACTCAGTTCTTGTGCCATCCCCGTATGGTACATTTCCCAGGAGGGGCCCCTGCCCTGGGCGCGCTGGCTATCTCCACGGCGCGTTTGGTGCAACCCCTCCTGACCAACGCACCCCAACCTTCTCTAAGGGTGTGGGTCGGTCCGATAAAGGATTCATAGGTCTTGATGACCTAAATCCACCGGGGGAGTTTAGTGGGTAGTGTGGTCTTGGGCCTGGTGAATATTTATTTATATATACGTTTATATATATATGGGTATGTATGCATACAGGCGCAGGGCTGTGAGTCCCACATAACCAGTACAGACGGCTGTATTGGTATGCATAAACGCATTCTCCTCCGCCCTTCCACCGCTCTGGGGGAAAAAAAAAGTTGTCCATAGTCTCAGCCATGACCACGATATCGTCAGCGATCGAAGGTGGGTGATGTACTCGCCGTTGATATTGATGTCGAGTCCACCCCAGTCCAAAAGCTTAAAAACATCTTCCAGTGCGGCGGTGAACAGTTTCGGAGATATAACGTCTCCCTGTCTCACCCCTCGCTGCAGCTGGATAGGTTCCGAGTTTTGATACTGGAGGCGAACCGACATGGTGGCGTTTTCATACAAACACTTCAGCACTTCGATATATCGATAGTCAATTTGGCACCTCTGGAGAGACTGTAACACAGCCCAAGTTTCGACCGAGTCGAAGGCTTTCTCATAGTCCACGAACGCCAAGCATAGTGGCTGATTGTACTCTTCGGTAACCAAAGTAACCGACATTGCTCTCATAATTGCTAAACTTAAGTGGCAGTGGGCGGGGCACATTGCTCGTAGAATATATGGCCGTTGAGGTAGTAAAGTTCTCGAGTGGCGACCACGCAACGGAAAGCGTAGTGTAGGCAGGACTCCCACTCGGTGGACCTATGACCTGGTGAAGGTCGCGGGAAGCCGCTGGATGCGGGCAGCGCAGGACCAGTCGTCGTGGAGTATAAAAAATGTTCATTAATTTATTTTCCAACATTCAATTTCTGAGAAAATATAAAAGCACTTTTTTATTTATTACTAGCTGGGGTACCCGGCTTCGCTCAGGGAGTAACCCCACCCGCACAAAAAGAATTCGAATGATCCAAAATGTTCCAGAACAATTCACAAAATTCGAGTGTTCTGGAATGTTCCACAATGATCTGGGATGTTGTTGGGGAATGCTCTCGAATACTCTTAAATGTTCTGGGCTGTTCTAGAAATTCCTAGAGGGAGAAACTTCCAGTCATTATATTATCTTTAAAAGCACGCCCTTCTGGTAGAAACGGGAACCTTCTTCATGGAAGGGGGATAGAGGGCTACCACACCATATAACTTCCTTGATAGTACCGGGACTCGTTTCTGAGTTTTAGCAGCACGCACATTGTACACTTTCTTTTATAATATTATATATTAATTATATAGTTATTAAATTTACAGTTTTATACTTAAATTATAATACAAATTGATGTCACTCTCGAAAATCTTACTCATCTAGCCTTAATTTTTTTTTTTTCATATACTTAGTCCATAAAGTCATTTTTATTCATTCTACTAATAATAAAAACGCGAAAGTTTGGAGGAATGTATGGATGTATGGCCCTTTTGGCCAGACAGCTGCAAAGTAATAAATTTGATATTGCCCTCATACAGGAACCTTACATTAGAAAGGGACTAGTATCGGGTTTGGGTAGGGCGGGTGGATCCATAGTCTACAACTGTCTTGCTAATGATGTGAGGACTTGCATCTATGTCAGAAATGGCGTAGATGCAATGCCCTTATACGATTTCTGTTCCAGGGATCTTACAACCATTAAGATCCTTAAAGGGGGCAGGAGCGAGGTCATCATGGCCTCTGCCTACATGCCCTATGAGGAGACGGAGCCACCTTCACCTGCTGTGAGGGAGCTAGTCGAGCACTGCGGTAAGAATCAATTTGATCTTATTATAGGATGTGATGCTAATTCACATCACACGGTCTGGGGGAGCACAGATATCAACAAAAGGGGGGAGGACCTATTAGAATACATAGTAAGTTCTCCGCTACAAATTCTAAATAGAGGCAATGAACCAACGTTCGTCAATTCTAGAAGGGCCGAGGTCATTGACATCACGGTTGCCTCAAACAGGGCAAGTAAGGACATAATTAATTGGCATGTATCTAACGAAATTAGTGGTGCTGATCATAGGTACATATGCTTCAGGTACATAACTGATAACCAGATACAGACTGTACGAAGGAGAAACCCACGGAACACTGAATGGGAATCTTACGTGACGGATCTAAAGGATGAATTAGGTGAAGTGCGAGGTAAACTAAACTCTGTACTTGACATAGAGATCGAGGCGGATAGGATTGTTAACGCGATACGAACTGCCTGGATTAAAAACTGTCCTGAAAAAGCTGTCATGGCTAAAAAGGATTTGTGGTGGAGCTCTGATCTTGAAAAAATGAGGAGAGACACAAGACGGGCATTCAATGAAGCCAAGAAGAAAAATGACTTCACTGAGTACTCAAGAGCTCTTACTAAATTTAACCTAGAAGTTCGTAAGAGAAAAAGGAAAAAGTGGAGAGAACACTGTCAAAGTATTGACAATATTCCTGAAGGAATGAGACTCTCAAAGGCGCTCTCTGTTACAAAATCAGATCAGCTAAAATCTATTAGAACCGAAGAGGGAAAACTGACTGAATCTGGGAAGGAAACATTAGAAGTGATGTTTAAAACCCACTTCCCGGGCTGTGAAATAACAGATAGCGAAAAGGATGACCCAGTAACTCGGAATGAGCTGAATACTCAAACGAGGAAAAAAGACTGGGACGTAGCTAAGAAGGTAGTAAATGAGCAAAAGCTTCTATGGTCTATAGGTAGCTTTCAACCATTGAAATCGCCAGGACCAGATGGGATCTACCCCATCCTACTACAAAAAGGATCAAAGGCGCTACTTAAGCCATTATGCAGGCTATACAAAGCGTGTATTGCCTTCGGATATATTCCTAAAATCTGGAGACGTGTGAAGGTTGTCTACTTGCCAAAGCCAGGAAGAGACAGATATGATGAACCGAGGTCTTATAGACCCATAAGCCTTTCGTCATTCCTGCTAAAGGCTTTGGAAAAGCTGGTCGACAAACATATAAAGGAGGGTCCCTTGCGGAAAAAACCACTTCATGGACTACAATGTGCATATCAGTCTGGCAAGTCGACTGAAACAGCACTTCACCTTGTAGTATCACGTGCTGAAAGAGCGTTGGAGAACCAGGAAGTATGTGCTGCTGCCTTCCTTGACATAGAAGGAGCCTTCGATCGCACTACTTTCGGGGCAATCAAGAATGCAGCTATCTCCCATGGCATAGACCAAACGTTATGCAAATGGATAGATATCATGCTTAGGAAGAGAATTATAACATCTTCACTAATGGGGGACGAGGTTACTGCCACCACTACAAAAGGATGCCCACAAGGTGGCGTTCTGTCACCAACACTTTGGAGCCTAGTGGTCAACTCGCTCCTACAGGAGCTGAACACCGGACCTCTTTACACGATTGGTTATGCTGACGATCTAGCTATACTAATCAGCGGCAAATTTCCAAACATAGTATCGGAAATAATGCAAAAGGCCTTGCGAAAAGTTGAAAGGTGGTGTGGTGAAAATCACCTGTCGATTAACCCTAGCAAGACAACGGTTGTACCATTCACAAGGAAAAGAAACCTACAAGGTTTACAAACTCTCAAACTGTATGGTACAGAACTAAACTGGTCCACGAGCGTCAAATATCTAGGCATGACCTTGGATAAAGAACTAACGTGGAGTCTGCACACAGAAAGGATCATGGTCAAGGCCACAAAAATCTTTTGTATGCTAAGATCTGCGTACGGGAAGACCTGGGGCCTGAAACCCAGAGTCATTTATTGGCTATACACAATGATAGTAAGACCCATTATTACTTATGGCAGCATTGTGTGGTGGCCTAGAACGGAGCTAGGCACGTGCAGGCAAACACTGACAAAACTTCAGCGGTTGGCCTGCCTGGCAATTACCGGAGCATTTCGTACAACACCTACTGCATCCATGGAAATGCTGCTAAATCTAAAGCCACTTCAAATACACATTCAAACAGAGGCGGCCAAGGCCCTACACAGGTTATCGTTAAATGGCATGTGGAATTTTGACATGCCCAAAACCAGACATACCAATCTACAACTAGACACAGGTATGGAAAGGCTTATGCGCATGGGATGTGACAAAATACGGACTGTGCACATATTCAAAAAAGAATATAAAATCTATGTTCCTACGAGGGAAGAATGGAGTAAAGGACTTAAACAACAAGGACCAAACACTCTTACATGGTATACAGACGGATCGAAAATGGAGTCTGGTGCTGGTGCAGGCGTTTATGCTAAGGATTACTCAGCGAGTATTAGTCTAGGGCAATATGCAACAGTCTTCCAGGCGGAGACTTATGCTATCATTGCATGCGCACATGAGATTATAGACAAGGAAGTCAAAGACAAAACCATCTATATTCTCAGCGATAGCCAAGCTGTTCTTAAAGCTCTTGACTCCTTCAAGGTTGACTCCGGGCTAGTGCTAAATTGTGTAAAGGTCCTCAATAAGGTGGGCCGACACAACAAACTGCAACTGGTCTGGGTCCCTGGACACGTAGGAGTGGAAGGCAATGAAGAAGCAGACAAACTGGCTAGAATGGGATCACAAACAACAATGTGTGGTCCAGAACCGAGGATAGGGCTACCAAGGAGCACTATTATAAGGGCATTAAAGGAACAGGCCGAGGGAAGACACAGATTGACATGGCTATCCAGAGATGGACATAAACACTCTAAGCTCTTCATCGGCGAGGTCACCACAGGGGCAACCAAGTACATTTGGAATAACAGCAGGACGCGAGTCAGGGCGATAACAGGAGCGTTGACGGGCCACTTTGCCACAAATGCACACCTGCAAAAAATCGGCCTGACGCACGACCCGACCTGCAGGGCCTGTGGTGAAGATATAGAATCAATGGAACACCTACTGTGTCACTGCGATGTCCTGGCTAGTAAGCGTATGTACCTCCTAGGTGATGGCTACCCAACACCGGAGGACTACAAGCACCTTCCAATCAGCGGAATTGCTGCACTAATGCAGCACATCTTCGAGTAGGTTGGGGTGCAAAGGTTATAGGGGTAGACACAAAAGATCCCATTGGGTCGAAGTGTCGCTGCAACTGCAGCCCCCACTTACAAAGATAAGATAAGATAAGATGGATGTATGTTTTTTACTCTTTCACGTAAAAACTACTGAATGGATCTGGCTGAAATTTGGTAGGCAGACATATTAGGACCTGGATTAACACATAGGCTACGCTTTTGGCTCAGGCACTGCGCACCCCCCATAAAAGTCATAGAAACGTTGTCCTCGCGGGTGAAACCGCGACAAACAGATAGCAATCTCAAATTTTTATGAGAATGATAACGTTGTACTAAACTTTATAACGAGCGATATTTTTATTTGTCTTATAAAATGAATTTTACTGACCGGTAAAATTTACAATAGATTTTTCCTTAAAGGGTTCCGTAATCCGTACCCAAAGAGTTCTAACGGTTTCATTACTAAGCTACTCTGTCTGTCCGACATATCAAAGGCTGTATCTTTTGAACCTTTTGTACCTGGGACCAACAGTCCAGTTAGATAGGTCCAACTTCAAGAAAGAGATCAATCGTCGAATCCAACTCGGCTGGGCAACGTTCGGGAAGCTTCGCAATATCTTTACGTCCCAGGTACCGCTGGTCTTCGACCAGTGTGTGTTGCCAGTGATGACATACGGAACTGAGACATGGTCGCTTACTATGGGTCTCATAAGAAGGCTCAAGGTCACCCAAAGGGCAATGGAGCGTGCTATGCTCGGAGGTTCTCTGCGTGATCGAATCATAAACGAGGAGATCCGTAGGAGAACCAAAGTAACCGACATAGCTGTCAGAATTGCTAAACTCAAGTGGCAGTGGGCGGGGCACATAGCTCGTAGAACAGATGACCTTCAGGGCAGTAAAGTTCTCGAGTGGCAACCACTCTGTGGACCGATGACCTGGTGAAGGTCGCCGGAAGCCGCTGGATGAGGGCAACGCAGAACCGGTCGTCGTGGAAATCCTTGGGGCAGGCCTACGTCCAGCAGTGGACGTCCTTCGGTTGAATGATGATGATCTTTTAAACCATATAATAGTAAACGGCAATTTGCATAGAATATGTGTTATTAAGAGCCCGCTGGAGTTCATAAATCCCATACAAACGTAGTATTTGATTCATTTGTTAACCAAATAACTCCATTATTAACCAATAAACTTGTTTTCCGTTTTTTACCTTGAAAACAAGTTTATTGGTTACTAATGAATTCCTGTTTCATTTCTTGAGAAATGTTGCTCAGTTTCGCCTTCTGATTCACCTCCTAAAATGCGTCCGTCGTCTAACCAGTAACCCTATGTAGGTACGTTTTCATGCCTACAGCGCGGAGTGCGACGGGCGTGCTCGCGTATCGAAAAGCCAGATGAGTGATGTCCCACATCAAAATTACAATTACAAACTTACATTTACAGTTGATAGTAACTAGTATCTCATCTGTTTTTAGGGTTCCGTACCCAAAGGGTAAAAACGGGACCCTATTACTATACGATTCCTCTGTCCGTCCGTCCATCTGTCACCAGGCTGTATTTCATAAACCGTAATAGCTAGACAGTTGACATTTTTACATGCCTTTTTGTAAGTCCATAATGAGGAAGAGTATCTTGACTTCGTCCAGGTTACGCAAGTCAACTGCACTAACGAAACGGTTAGATATAGTCCGGAGATATATGATGTATTTCTGTTGCTGGTATAATAACAAATACAAAAAATTAGAAAAATTTAAGAATAAGAGGGGTCTCCATACAAAAAACGTGTTTTTTTAAACGTGAAGAAACTAATGATATACCATGATAGCTAGACAGTTGGAATTTCCATAGATAACAAAAAATACCAGAAATTAGAAAAAGTGAAAAAATAAGGGGGGTCTCCATGCAAAAAACGTGTTTTTTTAACGTAAAGAAACTAGCGCCATCTAGTAAGATGGTACGGAAGCCTTTGTACTAGCGCCATCTAGTATGATGGTACAGAACTCTTTGTGCGCGGTTCTGATCGCACTTTACCATTTTTTTTTAATAACTGTGGAGGGAAATGTCGTAATTCCAGTTCAAAATGAGAAAAGACGTATAAACAATAGGGTTATTCCACAATAGTGGAGGGTAAGTGTTGAAAGCGTATTTGGCCCTTTTGTCCGCGGGACGAGCGTACCTATTCATCAATATGAACGCGTCCCAATCCCCTGGCTTTGTTTTTACTCAAAACGCTGTAATATTAATTTCAGTTATGAATAAGCGGTTGAAAGGTTCAATTTTATGTTATTTTTCTGTGACTACAAACATCGTCATCATCATATCAGCATCGAGGGGCTCGAGCCTACCCTGAATTAGAGCGATCGGGCCTTAGTCGACCACGCGGGCCCAGTGCGGGTTGGTCAACTTCACACACAATCTTCGAGTTTCCTCGAAGGCGTGTGCAGGTTTCCTCACGATGTTTTCCTTCACCGTAAGAGCGTCGGATAAACGTACATACTCGTATGATATCTAAATTCGAAAACACATTGGTACGTGGCAGGATTCGTACCTCGACCTCCCGGACTGGAAGCAGCGGCCCTAGTCTTTACACCACCGACGCTCTTAACCAAATAACCTAACCTATTAAATATATAAGTTCCTTCGACTGTATAAAAACATTACTGCTCTTTTTGGCACATCTGGTTAAACAATGTATCCTATTTCACTCACGGGATCAACACAAATCTAAAGACACCTCGTACTTCAAAATCAATCAATCCGTTTAGGCTGCAGGCTCAACCAAAGAAACATACATACATACACATACACACACTCGAAAAACATTACCCACCTTTTTGGTCAGTCAGGTAAGCAGTGTGCTTGAAATAGCTTAGCTAAATGGGAAATGCTAATCTTCTTGAAATCACATGCACAAACGCTTATACAGAAGAACTTAAGTCCTAAATCTCTTTTACTAACTCTCTGCTCAGCAAAAGATACGAGAAACTCGTATCTTTAGCTGAGCAGAGAGTTTCTGTTACATCCCCGAAGGGAAATTCTATGTCCCATAATGTCCGCTACCGTGGCGTAATGTTTAAGGCCATTAGCTCCACATCAGGAGGTCGCGACTTCAATCCCCGGCGGAGTCTAACTCCGTAAGACTTGGTTTTGTTGATGGAAGAGCATTTTCTAAGCGCGCATGGCTAGCTACCTCGTTACGCTAACTCTTTTTTTGTCGAGTTCTTTATTGTCAGGAGAAGGTTCTTATGAAGGGTAGGGTAGGGTAGTGTAGTTTAGTGTAGTGTAGTGTAGGGTAGGGTAGTGTAGTGTATGGCAGTGTAGTGTAGTGTAGTTAAGTATAGTATAGAGTAGGGTAGGGTAGGGGTGTAGTGTAGTGTAGGGTAGTGTAGGGTAGGGTAGGGTAGTGTAGTGTAAGGTGGTACGAAGTTCGCCGGGAATACTAGTCTTTAATATTTATGTTTATTTTTAAAATTTTACTTTTTATACATTCTTAAATGTTTCACAAAGATCTAAACGATTATAGATATATTATTTATTTTTTACTTCTTTGACTTTTACAAAGTGTATGTATCTATAGGCCACTAAAGGCGGTAATATTACAGATTTTCGTTATTTTTAATGTCAATTACTCCTGAACGATAGAAAACCCAAGGTTGAAAAAAAAATACCCTTATTGTTGATGATGTTATTTAAAGTCAAAAGCTATTAGAAACACGATTGAGCAGTTTTGGCTCGATAGAAAAAATCGCAAAGATAGGTCTACACCGTTACTTTTAACTCTAGTTATGACTAATATTTAAAAGTAATAATTTTAAAAAAATACAACAATATTTTTTGTAATAAAACAACGTGAGTAATGTTATTATTTTTTATACCTTTATTGTAGTTTTTGATTGAAATGAAAAACCATTGAAAAAGTTAAAAAGTGTGGTTATTTTCTTTACTCTTTACACATAAAGAAAAAGACAGAAACAACTATTCTAATCAATACCTCGGCTGAAAAGCTACCACAATTATAAAAAATCGGTTGTGGCTTTGTCGGCGGGGCATACTGCCGTTTAGTTAATCGTGAAACATTTTCAGTTTTACTCCGTCAGTGGATAACTCATAAAGTTTGCTTGTTCCAAGAAATGAGGTTGTTATAGAATTGGCCGGTTCTACCGGAAAAAATATATAAGTCTCTTTCTTTATATTCGTTGCATTTCAGTTTTCTGACCTAGTAAAGTACCACGTCCATACAAATGCTGCACAATTTTGAAAACGCAATTTATACTTAAAGAGAAAACTCTCCCCACATCTTGTTGTTTTACTGTTTGACATTTAAGTTCTTTTGCTATATTGCTTTGTTTTTTATTCCACAATTTTAATTTATGTAAGCTCTATTGCTCTATATCAGAGAAAAGCTGATTTATAATTTGTTTGTGAAAAAATATTTTCTTGTATTACACACACATCACATCAGCTCATATACGTCCCCACTGAGGGGCTCGAGCCTACCCTGAATTAGGGCGATCGGGTCTTAGTTGACCACGCAGACCCAGTGCGTGTTGCTCAACTTCACACACAACCTTCGAGTTTCTTTGCAGATGTGTGCAGGTTTCCTCACGATGTTTTCTTTCACCATAAGAGCGTCGGATAAACGTACACATGAGATCGAAATTCGAAAACACATTGGTACGTGGTAGGACTCGAACCACGACCTCCAAGATAGGAGGATTATGAACTTATGTGCCAAAAATTTACCCGATCCATAGTTAAAAGATACACACAGAATGTTATAAATTCCCCCTAATTTGGGGAGAAATCTCTGACTACAGCAACCCTGACCCTACGCCTGCTCATTTTATGGCTAACCACGACCCTAACAAGATTCCCGCCGCTCGTTACGTCAATTTATTAGGCCCTTAGAAGGGATTTATACTTTTTTGTGGTAGTTTCGCCCACTAGCAGTGTCCGTTACACGCATCCTCCAGATATAAATGTAGAGATGGATTTACAATCCACTCACAGATATTTATTTATTTACTATTGTATAGCATTGATACAATAGGGATCGGACTGCTAGTCATTTGAGTTACTTTTTATGATCTGTCAAAAACGAAATTTTGATCTAAAAATGTTTGAAATAACCACAAGTGACGTCATAGGTTTTTAGCGCCATTGACGAACTTATTTTGTGAATTTGATCAATTAAAAATTGAAGACGTGATGGAAAAATAATACAAGTAAGGTTCAAAAGGAGAGCAATTTAGGAATGCATATGTTAGAGTTTATTTTGATGCAGTCCAATCCCCTATTATAATTGAAAACGCTAAGCACGTTAAAAAACCGACTACCATCGCAAAATTTTGCATTATTATTTTTGGTTTTTGTTAATTTTCTAATAAAGTTCTACACCGATTTTGAGAAAATTTATACGGGACCACATGGGAAGTACTAGCTTTCAAATAAAAAAAGAATCATCAAAATCGGTTTACACAGTCAAAAGGTCTAAGGTAACAAACTTAAAAAAATACAGTCGAATTGAGAACCTCCTCTTATTTGGAAGTCGGTTAAAAAAAACCTAACCACTCCGGCGGTGTCGACAGATGTGAAAACTTTTTACACAGTTGTTTTGACACTGCAAGTCTTCCTGGTAAGATGTCGTTGACGGTGTCGCGAGTTCAATGTTTTTGTCCCATCTCAAATTACGGTTTTATAAGTTTTGACCCTGCAAGTGTTCCAGGTAAGGTGTCGGTGACTGTGTCGGTGATGTTGTAGGTGACGTTGTCTGGAGTTTATTGGTTTTCCTATGTCAAAAATAATATCCGATGTATGTTACTATTCTAGTATAATTTGCCTATAACATTGCCTATGAAGAATGCTAGCCATCTAATTGACTTTTTATCATCTGTCAAAAACGGCATTTTGTTCTAAAAATATTTGAGATACCTAGGCGTGACGTCATTTATGTACTCATTTTGTGATTTTGGTGAATTAAAAATCGAAGACTTGATGGAAAACAAAACGAGTAAGGTTTTCCGAAGTTTAAGTAGGAGGACAATTTAGTGATTAAGAGTTCATAATTTATTTCTGATGCTGTCGTCATCCGTATTACATAGTTTGGTATGTCATCAAAGCGTGTTTTGAAGTTTTTTAAAACTGTCAACCAATATTTTATTATATTGACAGCCGTGCCCAGGCCAACCGCGACTGTCACCGTTGCCAATATAATAACCAAACCAATTTAAATAAAATTAAAAACTCAACTGCATAAAGACATTACCCCTATTTTCGAGTTAGTCTGGTAAATCACGACATCAAGACAAATCTAACGACCCCTCGTTCTCCACAATCCATGAAGCCGTTGAGGCTACAAGCTCAGCTAAAGAAACAGAAATTCATACAAACATACATACTTAAATGCGAAAAATATTGCCCTTCTTTTTGTACAGTCCAAAAAAGCGGCCGTGCCGCTATTGTTATATGAACCTTTTAAAGCTTGAAAACATGAAAACGTTCGGGAAAAATTACTGTCCTCTGTACCTCATTACTCCAATTTTTTTAATGCCTCGTCAAAGTTAACCAAATAGAATAAAAACAAGTAAACCTTAAAAGCTTATTCATAGTTTATCAACAGTATTTACGATAAAGTACCCAGAGCCGTTAAAAAAAATTAAAAAATGTAAACTACATTACGTCTGCCAGTACTAGTAGAAAAATAATCGTTACTCTCTTTATCTTAGGGCCAAAATATATGGACACGGCACGACGTCACGTCGTGTTAGGATAGTTTGTCGTGTCGTGGAAAACCAAGCTTGAAAACTAACAAAAAGAAGGGTTTATGAATATGTTTTTCCTATGTTACCTCTAGTTTACTCAAAGTTGAATGCAAAACAAAGGAAAAACATACCGTAAACTAGATTTCTACAACACGACAACGTACCGTGACACGATGTCGCATCGTACATGATGTGTTTTGGTTCTTAGTCGCTGCATCAGGTAGTCCGGTATTGAAGGTTCGTTAAACAACAGAACTCTTACCTCTGCTCCTTTTGGTGTATTGATCAGCTAGTAAGTAATTTGCACCAAAAAGCACAAAATTATAATTCCAAAAAAAATACAACAGGATTCGATAGGACCGAGGATCGAACTCATTATCTAGGAGTCCAACGCTTTCACCGCTACTGGCCTACCTGGTGTAATGAAATTTCTGTTCGTATTATTGCGCGCAAAAGACGATATACGTAAAAACAAATCTTAACCGCCTCCGTGGCGTAATAGTTAGTCCATTCGCGTCACACCAGGAGGTCGCGGGTTCGATTCCCGGTGGGGTCAACTTGTAAGACTCGGTTTGGTTGGTGGTTGGGCATTTTCTAAGCCCGCCTGGCTAGCTACCACCATCTTATCTAAGTCTTGCCGCCAAACATCAGTGTTAACAACATTGATGTGTTCCGGCTTGAAAATAACCATCAGGTGAGATGATGCCAGGGGTTTACCAATTATAAATAAAAAAAAACAGAAAAATAAATTTTCCCAGATATGAGACCTAGCTAGATTTTTTGCCCCCAAAAACCCCCATATAGCAAATTTTATAAAAAATTTTAGATCCGTTTTCCAGAACGAGATCACAAATATAAAAAAATGGTCCTTTAATAGTGACAGGATAGGATTCACACAAAATAATTTCTATCCGGTCTGTCCACCCCACCACATGAAGGTCACCCCGTGCTCCATTGCCATCTGTGCTTGCAGGATTGACTTCGCCCAGAACGAGGAAAGAATCGAAGCAGAGGTATTTGGCTTTGTGGTAAATCCGTCACTAGATTGGCTCATTACGCTCGTCACAGATGGTGGGAACGAGGATCTCCAAGACCCATAATATAGGTACGACAGCAAAAACCGTGACCTTCACAACTTTATTCATAGTATGGCACGCCAAGCAAAATTAATTCAGCCTTTTAGCAAGGTACATAATATAATAGTACTATTATACAGTATGGACACTCCCTGCCGCTCTCTAGATTGCGGCCTCACCCCCTCGTTACCCATGTTGATTCAGATTGGTTACAGTTTGGTTCTTGAACGTATGGGATTTCGCCGTGATTTTGTTTGCTCCGTCATTTGTTTTTAGAAATGTCATTTCACGACCGTTTGTATGCAGTGTCTAGGGTGTGCTTTAAGGTTGAAACCCTTAGACTTCATACTTTTAAACTAGGTACTCGAACACTGTCATACGAATGGTTTTTTCTTGATTACACATGATAAGGTCTTAATATTATTACTTCATGTTTTAATTAATTAAACCCCAATAGAGTCTGATGTTATATTCTGAAACAAGTATTACCCAAACATACTTAGCAAGTGTTCTAAGCAGCACTGACTATGCTTTCATAATTTGTCTGAGTTCGGAGCAATGATATGTTCTATCTATTTTGGCTAAAAGAAAAATGAATTGATTTAGTTAGATGGAATTAAGTTTAGTTTGTTTAGTGTTCGCGATTCGCTGACGATATCGTAGTCATGGCTGAGACTATGGAATACCTAAGCACAATGCTCGATGGCCTCAGTAAAGTCTCTCAACAAATAGGTCTTAAAATGAACATGGACAAGACAAAAAATCTTAAAAGTCCATGTTGCACCCACCCCTCTAAAGGTTGAAGACTCTACACTGGAAGTTGTTGACGAATATGTATACCTGGGATAAACAGTCCAGCTAGGTGGGTCCAACTTCAAGAAAGATATCAATCGACGTATCCAACTCGGCTGGGCAGCGTTTGGGAAGCTTCGCAATATCTTCCGTCCCAAATACCGTAGTGTCTCAAGACCAGTGTGTGTGTGTTGCCAGTGATAAAATACGGAACTAAGACATGGTCGCTTACTAAGGGCCTCATAAGAAGGCTCAAGGTCACCCAAAGGGCAATGAAGCGAGCTACACTCAGAATTTCCCTACGCGATCGAATCAAAAATGAGGAGATCCGCAGGAGAACTAAAGTAACCGACGTAGCTCACAGAATCGCTAAACTGAAGTAGCAGTGGGCAGGGCAGTTGGCCCTTGGGGCAGTAAAGTTCTCGAGTGGTGACCGCGCACCGAAAAACGTAGCGTAGGAAGACCTCTTACGCGATGGACCTGGCGAAGTTTGCGGGAAACCGCTGGATGCGGGCAGCGCAGGACCGGTCGTCGTGGAAATCCTTGGGGGAGGCTTTTTTCCAGCCATGGACGTTTTCCGGCTGATATGATGATGATGAGGTATCCAACTTGGTTTGAATCGTACTGGTTCTACTCAGCATTGCATTTAAAGTAATTTTTTTAGTCTTATTGGTGTAACCTTAATTTTTTATGATTACCAACCTATTACCTATTGTTTTTTGTGTTTGGTCGGTGAATAAACGGTTTATCTATCTATCTATCTAAAGTCTTTGTTAAGTTTATTTTATTGTATGTTACTTTGTGTATTTTACCGTATGTCTATTGCCTAAATTACGTGAATATTTATTTTTAACTAGCTAGCCCGCGACTTCGTCTGCGTGAAGGTTTTGAATTTTACCACTGGAACTCTTAAATTTTCCGGGATAAAAGTATCCTATATGTTAACCCGGGCTTTATGGCACCACCATACAAAATTTTATCAAAATCGGCCAGGTAGTTTTTGCGTCATGCGCGAACATACAGACAAACAGATAAAAATTCCAAAAGTTGTTGTTTTGGCCTCTATAATATCGTTAGCAATGTCCACCAAAGTTTCTATTTTCCAAAAAATATTTCATGTACAGACACGGCCCCGTTACAGTTTTATTATACGTAATAAATAACGTGAGGTATTTAAAAAAATCGAGGAAAGGGGGGCTTTCCCCTCTCCCTTGGTTAGATTCAGTTAGATGTAGTGGGAAAGTCCTCCTCACCTACTCCTGCCCATGACATCTTCCCTATATTATTACTAGCTGTCCCGGCGAACTTCGTACCGCCTTACATTACATTACACTGCCCTGCCCTACCCTACACTACCCTACACTACACTACACTACCCTACCCTACACTACCCTACCCTACCCTACATACACAACACTACACTACCCTACCCTACACTACTCTACACTACCCTACACTACACTACCCTACCCTACCCTACACTACCCTACCCTACCCTACATACACTACACTACCCTACCCTGCACTACTCTACACTACCCTACACTACACTACCCTACCCTATCCTACACTACCCTACCCTACACTACCCTACCCTACCCTATCCTATCTCTCAAGTTGGATCGAACTGCACATGGTGTGCGAATTTTATTATATTAAGATATATTTAACGAAATCTATTTAATTCAACACCCTGATTCAAAAATTACAGTATTCGACAATCGACATGTTGTCGACTCGTCCATAAAGGGATAAATACACAGATTTGGATAGAAGGATCCCCCCGTCTCCATATTTTACTCTGATTTTCGTCATACATGGAAAAAGTAGCGCCATCTGACAAAGCTCGTACGAACTAGCATCGGCGAGAGTTGACGTCAGTGCCACGGTAAAATTACCTTGGTAGAATTGTCGCTTTAAAAATGCGTTTATTTAATTTGTTTACAAGAAAAATACGATTTAAGGTTATTTAACGATGATACGATAACCCATGTTTATTTTTAGCCTTTCTTTCATGATTTTTACAGCCTCTAACAACACAAAAATGCATTTTACATGGAATATCTTTCCTCCGCACTCTGCAATTTCCCGCAGACGACTGAGTGGCGAGTGTGCGAAACTTTATATTTTCGCACCAATTCGCTGGGAGCATTAGTCGCGCGCGTTGGCCGGTTCCTTACGCCAGTAATATAGAAGTCATTGGATAAATATAATATTATCTAACGTAGAAAGTTGACGTGAGATTTTAGTTCCTTATTTTAAATGAGGTTTGATAAGATTTTGACGGATTACTCCCCCATTTTCAGCTCACGTTATTACATCAGGACTCCGGGTTTCACGACTAAATTTGTTTTCCATTTACACACAAAGCAGCGTTAAACGATAAATAAACCTCATTAATCACTAACAGGATACAGTTACTATGGGAAAAGCAAAATTTAAGGCTTATACCGCCGTCAACGACCAACTTTGCAATGACTTTTTACTTCAATTAATAATTTCTTCTCGAATTTTTTTTTCTAACTTACAGGATTTATGGAGTGATCTTGATTTCCTTAAATCCTATTTTAATACACAGAACTAGAAACAAATATCCTAATGCAACTTTTTTTCTAGTTGTAACCATAGAGAACTGCTGCAATTTTAATAGAAACATTATGATAATTTATGAACTTCATAACAAAGTAATATGAAATGATTTTGTTTTCTTACTTTTTGGAAATTCATCTTATTTTATTTATAATAAAATAAAAACCACAAATTTTGCACGATACATCCGCAGCGATTGACGTAACAGCCACGTTGCAGTACAAGCTGACAAGAACTTCATTTGCAAGCTGTTTCGTTCGATGTTCGAAACATCGTGAATCGAGTTACTAATTTTAGGGACACGGGAGCCTTAGGGCAAGGCATTTGTAAAACAGTTGTCTCTGTTTTGTCCTTTACGTGTAAAGAGTCAAGAAAATAACCATACTTTTGCACATTTTCAATGTTTTACGTTGTTATTTCTCGTAAGCCTTTAATTTGAAAACTAAAATTTAGCAGATTCTCTGTAGTACTTAAAAAGAAATATCTCCATATAAAAACTATGTGCAAATTTTGAAATTGTATTATTAAACAATTCGTTTTAGACTTTTTTTAGACGTTTTAGACCCGTTTTTGGGATTTTTTATGATCGAGTAAACACTATCGTGTGACATATTAGCACATTCCTCAGACAATATCCTTAAGTATGTCCAATATTTTTTGCAAGACCAATATTTAGTAGTAATTACCTAAAAAAAAAACGGCGGGTTGCACTCCGGGAGTGCCGGCAGAAGTGAAAACTTGAATATTAACGCTGTGCATTTATATTACATTAAAAAGTTTATATCTCAGAAAAATCAACAAAAAATCAACTCCATCCGTCTTACGAATTTTCGATCAGGTCACGTGTCCTGACGCGAGTTTAACATTTTTATACCCATTACAAAAAAAGTGCACAACGCCGCTAAAGAAGTTTTCACTTCAAAATTTGATCTAGCAAAAGGGTTTCTCCGCTTCTCCACCGGTGCCCCGCCTTAAACAAGATGTTATACTGGTTGGATTGGCCCTGATACGAATGGAATATCCCGTAAATCCTGGAGTACTTTGCTGCTTGGACATAATGAGATTGTCCAAAGGATGCCTTGTGGCGAGATTAGCAGCCTCGCAGAACGTTTCCCGACACATAACGAGATTGCATCTCGTGTATCCTATACAAGCTCTGAATAAAATTAAGATAATTATATTTTATTGCTGTTAATGTGGTAAATACAATAGATTATAAAAAAACATAGGGACGTTCAGCACATTTAGTCATTTGTACGACATACAAAAATAAAAAAAAGTAAATATAAATTATGGCATACATGTAAAAAACAAAATGAAAATGAAAATCGTATTTTTAACATAATTTGACATCAACAAAATAATCAAGTGTTTGGTTCAAGTAATTCTTTGATTTAATAGAATATTTTTTCCTTTAGTCATTTTTTGAGGTTTTTACGAAAGCGTGGTTGTGGTAAGATTTTTATTTCACTTGGAAGTGCATTATATACTTTGACACACATTGCATGATAATTTTTTTGGCACATTGTGGTCAAAGGTCTCACTTCATAAGATAAGTTATTAAATAAGAAGGAAATAATTCTTTGAGAGCGTCGGTGGCGTAATGGCTAGGGCCGCTACCTCCTGTCCGGGATGTCGTGGTTCGAATCCTGTCACGTACCAACATGTTTGGATTTATCCGACGCTCTTACGGTGAAGGAAAACATCGTGAGGAAACCTGCACACGCCTGCGAAGAAACTCGAAGGTTGTGTGTGAAGTTGACTAACCCGCACTGGGCCCGCGTGATCTTCTAACGCCTGATCGCCATATTTCAGGGTAGGCTCGAGCCCCTTCGTGGGGACGTTTATGAGCTGATATGATGATTTCTTTCAAAGTAGATAGGTTGGCTTGAACTTGGTAACTGGTAAATAACTGCAATCTTTTAACCGCCTCCACGGCATAGTTGTAAATCCATTCACTACACATCAGGAGGTTGCGGGTTCGATTCCCGGCGGGGCCTTACTCTGTAAGACTTGGTTTTGGTGGTGGTAGGGCATATTCTAAGTCCGTTTGGCTAGCTACCATCATCTTAACTGAGTTTTACCGCCAAACATCAACATTAACAGCAATGATGTGTTCCGGTAAAAAGATACATTGCGTTGGACAACCTTGGTAAGACCGCTTTTATATTCGGCATCATCGTCGCTTACGTTGTCTCTTAAAACAAATTTATTTTTACAAAAAGACATCATATCTGCGTGAACTCTTATAGATTTCGCTTAAAAGTCATTTCCAGTATGCGTCATTTCATGTATATGTCATTTCGCGTAAACGTCATAACGCGTAGATTTGACATTATGTATTATTACTTACCGTTTCTTCGTGTTTGAACGTGACGTAATGGTTAGTCCATTCTCTTCACACCAGGAGGTCGCGGGTTCGATTCCCGGCGGGGTCAATTTTGTGAGACTCGGTTTGGTTGTGGTAGGGCATTTTTATAGCTCGCCTGGGTAGCTACCACCATCTTATTTAAGTCTTGGCGCCATACATCAGTGTTAACAGCATTGATGTGTTCCGGCTTGAAGATAAGATTTCCAGATCCCCACTGTGTTGGGGAATCTCGGTAAGCTCGATTCCATTTTCGACATCATCGTCACCATCAGGTGAGTTGATGCCAAGGGCAACGCAAAATATCATAATTTTTGTTACAATTATTTACACCATAACATCGGCTACGATAAATATTTTCTCACACATACATAATATCCCACTTTTGCGTGAAAAATTACCGCATATTACCATATAACTTAGCAAGTGGTTTATTATTTAGTAAACGAAGGATGGAAAAATATAGGGAAATTTGGAAAAAATGTGGATAATTTCCCCAAAAATTACCCCATCTGACCACTTGACTAAGAAAACGCCTTTGTTCCATTCAATGGTACATAGCTCAGGGGATTGGAACATGAAAGACATGCCACTAGTAATGAATAAAAAACCATACTTAGTGTCACCATAAGGTAAATTATAAAAAACAATAACTTATAAAAAAAAATGGCATTGAACTTCAAAAACTGAATCGGCAATTTCATACTTAAACCCCTGTTTACACATACATAATATCCCACTTTCGCGTGAAAAATTACCGTATATTACCATATAACTTGGCAAGTGGTTTATTATTCGGTGAAGGAAGGGTGGAAAATTTGGACTCCAATACAAGTGTCTCTTATGATGAAGATAGATGGTTTTTCTCCATAGACCTACGTTTTAAAGACAGGCCCAAAACGCCGAAATATGGAGAGAGTTTGGGGTTACACAGCTCAGCACTACCTAGCGATATTTTTAGATTTTTCATACAAAACATGGTTTTTTGAAAAATAACTAGACCATAGAAATGAATGAGTTAGCTTTTGCCCGCGGCTTTTCCCGTGCAAGCATAGTTTTTTGTGACTGTCTTTGAGGGTGAATGGTGCGCGAGCCGCAAGCCGCTCGCGAGCGTGGACATTAGTTTTCTCCAGATCCCTATCCCAGACCGGGCTATTCTGATTAGCAGTCTATATCATTTCCCACTCCCTCAACCATCTCTTTGCAAAAAATCACAACAATCCATTGTTCCGTTGCGATGTTAAAAAATGAACCACAAACAGACAATTTTTTCAGTTCCCTCAGGGACTGCATCGGACTAAAATAAAAAAATAAGCTATGTAGCTTACCTGTGACACAGATTACCTGCATGCCAAATTTCATAATGATTGGTCAAGTTGTTGAAGCGTGAAAAGGTACAAACAAATAAACACATTTTCACATTTATAATATCAGTAAAGTTTCGTTGCGATTCACCTACCTTAAAGCGCCGCCATTATCTTTTACCACTTATGCTAACTGTAACTACAGCGAACTATTTTTCACATAGTTTTTGGTTTCTAAATAAACTAAAGTACATAATATTCTTTAAATTAAACTTCAAAAAGCCGCTACCTTTCTGTCCGGAAGGTCGTGGTTCGAGTCCTGCCACGTACCGAGTTTTTAACCGACTTCAAAAAAGGAGGAGGTTCTATGTTCGACTGTATATATATTTTTTTAATGTATGTTCACCGATTTCTCCGTCAATTGTGGACCGATTTTCCGAGGTGGTCCCATTGTCACCAAGTCAGGATCTGATGACGGGATCCCAGGGAAATCGAGGGCAACTCTCAAATTAAATAGGCACGCAATACGTGTTTAAATACATGTATTTTCTAAAGCTATTAGGGTATTTTGTCTGAAAGTCATCATCTCATGTTGATGAGCTGATGATGGAAGGTACAACTCATTAACGGTGAGGAGTTGGAGGATCATTCTTCAAATATTATACGTAGATTCGTAAGTACGTATAGATAGACCGATAGTTGGATTTTTCACCAATGAAATCTCAGGGAAATCGAATCAAACCCTCAAAATTTATAGGTACGTACTATGTGTTTCATGTAATTTCTAGAGCTATTCAAGTTTTTGCGTCTGGTAGTCATCATCTCATGTTGATTAACTGATGGTGGAAGGTACAACTCATAAACGGTTAGGAGTTGGAGTATAATTCTTTAAATATTTTACTTAGATACGTAGGTACGTATAGACCAATAGTCGTATTGTTTCAGATTATTCAGTTGAGCTGATGATAGAAGGCTTGACTCCTTAACTTTCATGCTGCTGAGATCATGATGTAAGCCACAGGACTCCGTATCGTTTAATGAAACACATTCATTGTGGTATGATGATTCCTATTGGTGAGTAGGTGATTGGGTTTAATGTTTTTACATAGCATTACCACTAAAACTTGAAAAATAAAAATAAACATAAAAAAAACCTAAAAACCGACTTCAAAAAGAAATTCACTCAAAAGTATGAAATAATGTTTTTATAAACGAATACACAAAATTAATCAACCAAAACGAAATCAAAGGTAGGTACGAAATAAATTAGGGGTCTAAATTTCTTTTTGAGGTCGGTGCCAGCACACAGCTACTTACCTATCAAATGTTTTAGATTAAATGGCTTTGCTGTTACCGGCATCGAAAAAAAAATAAAGGCCCCTTATTTGATTCGTACCTTCCTTTGAATTCGTTATTGTTGTTTAATTTCGTGTATTCGTTTATAAAAATATTCTTGTATATTTTTGAGTGAATTTCTTTTTGAAGTCGGTTTTTAGGTTTTTAAAACTTTTATTTTTATGATTTCATATGTATGTTTATCCGACGCTCTTACGGTGAATGAAAACATCGTGAGGAAACCTGCACACGCCTGCGAAGAAACTCGCAGGTTGTGTGTGAGGTCGACCAACCCGCACTGTGCCCGCGTGGTCGACTAAGGCCCGATTGCCCTAATTCAAGGAAGGCTCGAGCTCCTCGAAGGGGAGGTATATGAGCTGATATGATGATGATTTTAGTTTATTTATAGAGGTCAAATTTGGCAAACGATTTTAGAGCGACTTTCAGGGATCCAATAGTGCTGAAATTTGGTATGAAGCCGTATTCCCGGTGACAATAGATCTTTTTGGAATTTTGAAGTTGTTCCGGTGATGAACTTTCGCGGTGGAATTAAGGTCCCAGGATCGTCCTTTATTTTCAATAAAATCGTAGGAAATGCTGTGCTCGGATTTTTACGGTTCAGTACCCAAAGGCTTTAAACACGTTAACAAACCGACTTCCATCGCAAAAACTTAGTACAATTTTGCATTATTAATTTTTGTTTATTTTCTAATAAAGTACTTTATCTATTTTGATAAAATTAATATGGGACTACACTGGAAGCACTAGCTTTCAAATAAAAAAGGAATCATCAAAATCGGGTCACCCAGTCAAAAGTTTTATGGTAACAAACATTAAAAAAATACAGTCGATTCGAGAACCTACTCCTTTTTGGAAGTCGGTTGAAAAACGGAACCCTATTACTAAGACTCAACTATCCGTCCGTCTGTCTGTCTGTCCCTCTGTCACCAGGCTGTATTTCATGAACCGTGATAGCTCGACAGTTGAAATTTTCACTTATGATGTATTTCTGTTGCTGCTACAACAACAAATACTAAAAATACGAAAAAGTTAAAGTCTCCTTACAAAAAACGTGGTTATTTTTAAACGTGAAGAAACAAGCGCCATTTAGTATGATGGTACGGAACCTTTTGTACTAGCACCATCTAGTATGATGGTACGGAACCCTTTGTGCTCAGTTCTAGTTCTGTTTGTTTTTTTTTTAAATTTAGAAACGTGTATTTACGTGAGCATAATATTCAAATAAAAGCTGGTTCCTATTTTTTTTAGGTTTTTCTTCAACTTATTGCAAAAAAAGTCTTAAATAAAATATCCTTAAGCATTGTGGAGCAGTGTACTTTCACGACTGTTAGTTCCACAAAACAAGTAACAGTTGGTACTTGTTCTGTGGTTAATTCAGTCGGCTAGGGCTGTCCATGTTTGTAATGATAAGATGCTGCCAGGTAATACAAAAACATCAATCAAAACTATAATTAATCAGATCTTTACTAAAGCTTGCACCTGGCCTTAAGGGGCTTACCAACCTGAAGTGCTTAACTTTGAGCGTCTCTAGTCAAACTAAGGCACAGCTGGTGGCCGACAATTTTAGTTCAAAATAAAGTTTACTTTGTGGTTGATGTTGTGAGGTTTGATTTTCAACCGACTTCCAAAAAGGAGGAGGTTCTCAATTCGACTGTATGTTTTTTTTATGTGTGTTACCTCAGAACTTTTGATTGGGTGAACCGTTTCTTATGATTTTTTTTCATTTGAAAGCTAGTGCATCCCGTGTGTTCCCATTAAATTTTATCAAAATCGGCGTAGGATATAGGAATAAGGAAATTAACAAAAACCAAAAATAATAATGCAAAAATGTACTAAGTTATTGCAATGGAAGTCGGTTTTTTAACGTGTTTAGCTTTTTTTAATTATATCCATTTTATTTCTTTGTTGTAGGAAAAACAAGATCCGTCGGAAACATTCAAACAACTTTTTTTTTCAAAATCTTCGATTTTATTCCCACTTGTCAGAAATTGTTTATAACGAAATATCTTTTGTAGTTTACTTGATATCTCAAGGCAGGAGTTGTGTGATTCAACGTATACAATATTCGTGAGTTTCACAGAATATAGCTCTAATAATTTTGAACAAAAAAACCGACTTCAAACAGTAAACTAAGGTTCCTCTCGATTTGTCTGGGATGCCATCATCAGATTCTAGTTTCTTTATTATGGTACCACCCTTGGGATATCTCCTTTGCAACAAAAAAAGAACCATCAAAATCGGTTCATAAACGACGAAGTTATTTGCAAACACACATAAAAAAAATATGTACGGTCGAATCCATTTTTTGAAGTCAGTTAAAAATATCTACATTGCTCACATATTATTATGTAGTCGTAACAACCACGTCACGGTGGGCACTATTATGAACGTTATTTCAGGGTAATTACTATTGAAATTTGTACTGACGCGAATTAAGCTGCTAGTTTGAGGTCAAATAAAGCCTTAATCGGTAAGAACACCAGGAAAAAAGCAAGTCTCTTTCATTCTTATGAAATCTGACAGAGAAGGAATTCTCACTGTTGTTAATATCTAAAACGCTTTCTCTGTCAGACTGTAAAGGAATGAAAGACACTTTCTGTTTTCGCGGCGTTCTTCCCTATTAAGATAAGCAAAGTGTGCGCTGCTATTTTAATTTTACACACTACTTCACTATAAGCTGTGTGATAGACACATTTTTATCAACCTTCAGTTATAATGTGTTTAAATGTCATAACATGTCATGTATATTTCAATCCAAAACTTTATTATGACATTTTAAAAGTCGCTTAAAAGTCTACATGTCGCAAATAATTTTTAAGAGCAAGTTACTAATAAGGATTTTCAGTCTTATTGTAATTAAATAAGATTCACAACGTTTGAAAAACATTTTAGAAGGGCGACCCGATAGATGTAGATTACTATTTGTTTAACCGACTTCAAAAAAAGGAGGAGGTTCTCAATTTGACTGTAGGTATGTATTTTTTTGGTATGTTTTGTTACGCGATATCTCCGCAGATTGTGAAACGATTTTCAAAAATCTTTTTTTATTTAAAAATCTTTTTTTATTCAAAAGAGTATACTCTCGAGAGGGTCCCATTGTCACCAAGTCAGGATCATAAGATGGAATCCCAGGGAGATCGAAAGCAACCCCCAAATTTTATAGTAACGTATTACGTGTTTCATAAGTTTTCTAAAGCTATTAAAGTATTTGCGTCTGGTAGTCATCATCTCATGTTCATGAGCTGATGAAGGAAGGTACAAATCCTTTACGGTTAGGAGTTGGAGGATAATTCTTTAAATATTATGCGTAGATACGTATGAACGTATAGACTGATAGTTGTATTCTTTCAGGTTATTCAGATGAGCTGATGGTTAAAGATTTAACTCTTTAACTTTAGCCACAGGACTCTACATCTGTTAATGAAACACATGCATTATGATTTGATGGGTTAAACGTTGTTAGACATTATTTCTAGAAATAAAGCAAATAAAAATAAAAGTTTAAAAAACTAAAAACCGACTTCAAAATGAAATTTACTCAAAAGTATGAAATAATATTATTATACTACATGACATTAAACCAACAATAACGAAATAAAAGGTGGGTACGAATTAAATTAGGGGCCTAAAATTTTTGAGGTCGGCATCATTCTAAAATCGAATCTAAAACATTTAATACGTAAGTAGATACCGATTTAAAAAAAATGTTAGGCCTCTAATTTAAACAGTTTAGCCCCTAGTTTAAATTCGTGTACCCACCTTTGATTTCGTTATTGTTAGTTCATCATATCAGCTCATATACGTCCCCACTGAGGGGCTTGAGCCTACCCTGAATTAGGGCGATCGGGCCTTAGTCGACCACGCGGGCCCAGTGCGGGTTGGTCGACTTCACACACAACCTTCGAGTTTCTTCGCAGGTGTGTGCAGGTTTCCTCACGATGTTTTTCCTTCACCGTTAAAGCAATCAGGGAGTAAGAGTATATGTACGTAAAATTTGAAAACTCATTGGTACATTGGCCGTCCGGATTTGAACCCGGAACCTCTGGTTAGGAA
Organism: Coleophora flavipennella; assembly: GCA_947284805.1. NCBI lineage: Eukaryota > Metazoa > Arthropoda > Insecta > Lepidoptera > Coleophoridae > Coleophora > Coleophora flavipennella. The sequence continues at coordinate 6,714,895 of OX369295.1, forward strand.
GACCGAGTCGTTACCGGTTGAGCCAAAGACCGATTTTTGGTTAATTTGAGTATAATAATATTATTTCATACTTTTGAGTGAATTTTATTTTGAAGTCGGTTTTTAGTTTTTCTAAACTTTTTTTTTCCACAGAGAGCCAACTTATGTGTTGCTGAAGTGATACATAGTAGCTTTGCGAGGACGTAAATGGATGGTGTGGAATGACTGCCTAGGGAATTAGGGAATGATGTTTCCTTTTCTACGAGTTTCGTGAAGAAACTTCGGAAAAATAGCGAACAAATGCGGGATCAGGCATAAACTAAGACAAATTTGATAGACGCATTCTGTAAATAATATTTTTCGTAAAACCTAAAAGCTTTAAGGTACAAGCTTTTCTAGGATTAAAGTACTCGTCAATGCGAATCAAACGAGCCCAAACTCGATGGGGTTGTGTCGTTTTATTTCGAAGTTCCTATGGCCACCTTCCAGCTCCATCATCAGATCAGCACCATGTCATCATAATATTGCATTGTCACGCGATTTACACATGTATGCAAAATTTCAGCTCAATTGGTAACCAGGAAAAGGATCAACATCGGGACATGTGAAACTAAATAAAAGCTTGTAATAAAATGGTAACGGTTTTGAAGTCCATTTGCATCCTCGCTTAAATATTCGTGCGGATGGTGGCGCATCGGGAGCCAGGTCGTTCCTTCCCCTCTAATATGGTTGAGAGGAGCGATGGCTGACTCTCGAGGCCGGGTGCTGTCTGTGTGAACTGGCCTACTCTTGTCAAAGGCATTCATGACATTGTAGTATATTTTCTCGTATCATATTGTTTTCATGTTCTTATGACATAATTTGATTTTTTTTTATATCAAGGATTGGATTTTGACATTATTAACTAATGATTGTTTATTTCTTGATTTTTTACGAATGAAATTGTAATGACTCTTTTATGACTATCAGAAATAGTGTAATTTGCACCTATTTTGTATAAATATCTTGAATATTGAATCTTGAGGTGACAACAGAGGGTGTAGCAAAGTGTATGTAGGGACCGTTACACTTTTCCCCTAAGAGAACTTAAGTTATTTCGTATAAAAAAAATTCATACAAATCGATCAGTTTATTATTATTATTTTTTTATGCACAATTTTTCATTCAATTTAGACCACCTGTGACCATTTCATACAATTACGAAGAAGGCATACTTAAATGCCCTCATTGCGCGTGGAGTTTCGCTGCGAAGATTGGATATATAAACCATCTTCGAGCGCACGCGCGGCAAACCGACTAGGAGTCGAAGTGGTCATGATCATCATCATCATCATCAATCACGTTAGCCCTTGGCATCATCTCACCTGATGGTAAGTGATGATGATGCCGAAGATGGAAGCAGGCTTACCAAGATTCCCCAACGCAATGGAGAACTGGCTATCTTATCTTTATGCACATCAATACATATCAATGTTGTTAATACTGATGTTTGGCGGCAAGACTTAGAGAAGATTGTGGTAGCTAGCCAAGCGGGCTTAGAAAATGCTCTACCACCAACCAAACCGATTCTTACAAGTTAAACCCACCGGAAATAGAACCCGCGACCTCCTGGTGTGAAGCGAATAGACTAACTATTAACCCCACGGAGGCGGTTAAAATTGGTTGATTTATTGACCAGTTTTCCTCTCCATCCATTTTTTTCAATATTAGGGGATCTGTGGATAAGATTAAATAAATACTCCTCATTGCAAACACTTTAAAGTAATAAAAACAACACAATATAAAAACAAATTACCAAACCATAGCGGTATAATCTGGCACAAAGCGATTTCTTCCAGACAAACCACTTCCAGACCAACTCGCACTGGGCCCGCGCGCGTGGTCTACTAAAGGCCCTTTTCCTGTCATGCGTATTTTAGCCCGCAAGCGGATCTCGTCCGCATGCGGACTGCCCGCATCCCATCATTTGATACATGTTTTTACTATCATGCGGGTAGCACGCGCGCGGAACGCGGATTGGCTGCGGTCGCGCAGCCCGCGTGCGCGCTATCCGGATGCGCGCGGTGATCTTCTGCCTTCAGTGTTGTTTTTACTGTGAAGCGGGTCGCACGCATGCTCATAGTCCACGTACAATCGCAAACAAAAAATGAAAATTGATACAGAGAGAGTTATTTTTGAAGTGCACCTTCGCCCTTTGTTGTGGAACAAGCAGAATGAACTTTACAAAAACCGGCAAGCAAGGGCAGCTGGTTGGCTAGAAATTTGCAAAGAAATAATTCCAAATTTCGAAAATTATACTAAGGATGAACAGAAAGATTTTGGTGAGTTTTGTGCACGACTTTAGCCACTGGCGACACGCACAACACTGCAGCAGCAAACGATATCTTTGTCCTGCGTGTGGCCCGGAGCGTGCTATTACCCGCATGCGGACGAGACCCGCGTGCGGGCTAAAATACGCGTAACAGGAAAAAGGCCCTTAGGCCCGATCGCCCTAATTCAGGGTATGCTCGAGCCCCTTATACGTATCGATGTACTAGTATGTATTAGGACGTATATCAATCAATCAATCAATCAATCAATTTAGTTTATTTTCTCACCACAAACTTGTCTCTAATTTATACAATTATCGTTCATAATATTATTATAACGTAGTTTGTGGGAGACTGGAGCCCAAACTAGGAAAATAAATTTCCTGTATTTTAGGTATATGAGCTGATATGATGATTTAATGTTATTAAAAAAAATTGCTAGATATCCGTGCACTACCTGTTTTTTTTTCTTTTGTCTCCAAACACCGCGACGACCAGTCATGTACTGTCCGCATCCAGCGACTTCACGCGACCTTTACCAGGTCGTCGGTCCACCAAGTGGAGCCACTCGAGAACTTTACTACCCCAACGGACATCTGTTATACGCGCTATGTACCCCGCCCACTGCCTCTTAAGTTTAGTGATTCTGTGAGCTATGTCGGTTACCTTATTTGCACAGTTTGTATTCAAGTTGTATTTTTTTTTTATCCACAATTGTAATTTTGATAAAATGTGTGTTTTTTTTGTTCTGCTTTTCGGAGGGTAGGAGGATCAAAAAATGCTTTAAATATACCAGACATCTGCCTACGGTCTGGTTATGAAAACCTCCTTGGATTTCAAGTCTTATGAATCCTTCATCTGAGCGACTCCCCCCCGAATTAGCTACAACTTAGACAAATGCCGCTCGCCGCTGTAGGCTCGCGTCAAACGGTTGCGTCAAAGGGGCCACCCTGAGGTCAATCGCGGTGCCGCCGACGTTACACACGCACGGGGTCACGCGAAACACTTCGTCCATCAGTAAAAGTGATTGGAATTAATGATTTGTTCTAAATTGAAAATACTTTTTAATTATTTTTTTGTAATTTTTTTTTATCCTTCAACACATATATCCAGAATTCCGTTCGGGTGTACTACAGAAAGCGGTGTTTACGTACAACTATAAGACTAGATATTATCTGATGTGGAAAAGTAATAAGACGAAAAAAGTTGGGTGAAGAGAATAACTTACATATACTGGCGATGTGAAGTTGGACCGTTTCCTGGACACAGTACAAAAGCGCTATATTTTTTAGTTTTATTTCTATTATGTAAAAGTAAGCTTTCTGTTATTTATTTATTTCTTTCTTCGTTACGTCGTATTTTTGGGAATGATCGTCTTTCTCGGATTTGAACTGGACTGCGGCCTTACTTGGGAATCTTAATATCAAAGCTGTGTGGGAAACTTGGCGGAGTCAGCTTCGCTCTCCGACGGCTGGCTCGGGTAGTCCCAAGAGAGGTGGTGCGATCCAGCTATTTTGCGACAGCACAGTCGCTCTTGCAATACGGAGTAGAGCTGTGGGGGTGCGCTGCCGAATGGGAGCGCGCCTTCCACATGCAGAAAAAAAAACCGTGCGAGCGATTGTGCAGGCGTCGCGGCGTACATCCGCGAAGCCGTTATTTAAAAGCCTAGGCATCCTCACACTACAGTCCTTACTAGTCCCTCAGCTGGCTACATATGTATATAACCATCGTGAAGAGTAAGTGACGCCAAAAGATATACATAGTCGAAACCACCGCAATATGGACAGACTCCTGCCTGTGCGATGCAGACTCGCCAAGTCAGGGAAGCTCATGCATGTGCTGGGACCGACAATTTATAATAAACTACCTATAAAAATCACTGGAGCCCCCTCATTAATGACTTTTAAGAGGAAACACAAACGCTGGCTTATCGAGCACACCTTCTACAGTTTACATGACTTCTTAAATTTACACAACAACGTGTAACTATTTTTAGTTTTATTTCTTTTCGTTATATTTTTTATTGATTGTACCTATTATTTTTAATTTTGACATTTTTTTACAATTTTATAATTTTTATTCATATTTTGGATTCATTCTGTAAAATGACGTGTAATTTTTTTTTTTAAATAAAGTAATTATGATTATTATGATTATGATTATTCTTTTCTATAATGTTATTTTAAATTTTGGGTTCTCAGTTCTCACCGTTAAGTTTGATAACCACTGAGTTGGCGCCATGATGGTGACAGCTGACTTACCTGTAAAAAATGAATCCATTATGTAAAATATATAATATACATGTACCTAGTCGGGTCATAAGTTCTGTCGAAACCTTATTATTTAAAATTTTCGAATACTGGCTAGATTTAAAAATAGAGACCAATCTTAAAAATTGAACGTTTGCGCATGCCGAAAATAAAAAAGACATTCATTTTCATAAATTTTCAAATATGGAGTGGTCGAATAAAGAAGATAGAGTAGCGGTTATTGCGTTGCACCGCTGTGGTTACGCGCCAAAAGAGATTTTCAATATTCTACAAAATTGAAAATAACCCTACGATTTGTTTATCGCACTATCAAACTATTTACTCAAGATTCAAGCTTCGAAGATCGTAAGAGGACCGGCCGACCTCGTACAGTTAGGACACCCGCGATCATCTAAGCAGTGAAGGCGCGAATTCAACAAAATCCTGTTCGTAAACAAAAATCTTAGCTCTTCAGATGGGCCTAAGCAGAACCACGGTCAAAAGAGTAATAAATGAAGAGGGACTACGAGCTTATCGTAAGAAGACCGGAATTTTTTTGAACGAGCGTTGAAAAAAATACACACTAAAATTCCTGGATAGATCCCGCGCTTTGCTATGGCGGTACGCGGGAAAAAAATACCACGAAATTTTGTTTTCGGATGAAAAAATGTCTTATGTTTGACTGTTTCTCTTTGCTTGAACTTTGCGCGAGAAACTCTGATCTTACGGTAACAGTAACATTACAATACGGCTAAAAGTATTTTATTTTAAGCTTTATATTAAAACTAGTGGATGCCTGCAGCTTCGCCCGCGCAGATCCCGAGTTTTGCGGTTCCCGTGGGAATTTCCCAAAATCCTTTCTTAGCGAATGCCTACGTCATAACATCTACCTGCATGTCAAATTTCATCCCGATCCGTCCAGTGGTTTGGGCTGTGCGTTGATAGATCTCTATGTCAGTCAGTCAGTCACCTTTGAGTTATATATATTTAGATGCCGTGTTGGTTAGTTATTTTTGGAAAAATCTTAGAAGGTAAACTAGAACCGATTCCCGGTTTCCGATTGAGTTGAAATTTTGCATACACGTTAAGTATGGAGAACATGGCATGGTTAGTTATGTGACGTCATTTTAAATCTAATATGGCGGACTAGTTATTTTTTATGATTTCTCATGATATATTTGATATATAGAATTAATTGGGGGCGAAAAATTTATTAAGATAGGTCTCATCTCTACAACGGGAAAACGCTACTTTCCAAGATTTTCGCACTGGATGATGCCACGCAAAGTGTATTATATGTAGCGTATTTTTTAATGTTTTAAACGTCTCTGGGTACTATGCCCAAAGCAAAGCTCGGTCGCAATTAGCATTTAATTACGATTTTTATCGCCTTTGTGAACAAAATAATATACTTTACTCTATCAGACCCGAGTTTACTTATGATCACAAAAAAAATAATTTGAATCAGAATTTAAAACAACGTGAAACGATTTATGAAATGGGGGATTAATGACTTTTATGACATGCTCAACTCCTTTGACGATCCTGCAACATCTAGGTAATACAAAGATGAATGCCCAATATAAGGAAAATTAAATTATGTAACCGCCTCTGTGGCGTAGTGGTTAGTCCATTCGCTTCTCACCAGGAGGTTGCGGGTTCGATTCCCGGTGGAGTCAACTTGTAAGACTCGGCTTAATTGGTGGTAGGGCATTTTCTAAGTCCGCCTTGCTAGCTACCACCATCTTATCCATGTCTTGCCGCCAAACATCAGTGTTAATAACAAGCCAGTTCTCCATTGCGTTAGGGACTTTGGGTAAGCCCGCTTCCATCTTAGGTATCATCGTCACTTACCATCAGGTGAGTTGATGCCAAGGGCTTAACAATTGTAAATAAAAAAATCCTACTTCAAAAGGAATCGTCCCAAACTAAGGAAGACAGCGGAAGACTAGCCCAACTTTCCAGAGTGTGGGAAAATTGTAGGAAGTGTGTGTGCACACAGGGACCAAGTCCGGGTCGGTGGAGGTTGCACGGGCAATGGAGGGCAATGGAGCGTGCTATGCTCGGAGTTTCTCTGCGTGATCGAATCAGAAACGACATAGCTCTCAGAATTGCTAAACTTAAGTGGCAGTGGGCGGTGCACATAGCTCGTAGTACGGACGCCCATTTGGGCAGTAAAGTTCTCGAGTGGCGACAGCGCACCGGAAAACGTAGCGTAGGCAGGCCTCCCACTCGGTGGACTGATGACCTGGTGAAAAGCCGCTGGATGCGGGTAGCGCAGAACCGGTCATCGTGGAATTCCTTGGGGGAGGCCTATGTCCAGCAGTGGACGTCCTTCTGTTGATGTTATGAAGGACGCTCACATGTTTAGGAGTACTAGATGTCTAGATATTAAACACCTAGTCACCGTGCAAACAAATTTCTGTTCTTCACACGAATGTTTGCCCTGGGCGGGTGTTTGCCTGGGCACGAGGGCCAACCACTACGCCAGCGGGCCAGTCAAGTGAATAAATGACTGTAGTCAACTAATATACCCTATTTTACTTCAAGCACGGAAATTGCTGTGCGGGCTGTTTACGTGAATTACACTGAACTCCGTCCGATGGAATCCATAACCTTAGCTGTTATCACTCTGAGCAATCTACGTAAAAGTCCCTAATTTCCTGTGCAAGAAACTCAAACGCTGGATTGGTGGAAAGAGATCCGCAACCAAAAAGAATTTAAGGCTGTGAAAAATGTGAAGTGAAGAGTGAGTTGTGGCGTGGAGTGGCTTGTACTTGAAACGTTACGGCCACTTTTGAAAGAGCGTCCAAAATAAAACAAAGCGATTTTCTTAAAAGGCTGTAATTTGTGCTCGACTTTTATTGTGAAAAAGGCAATTCTATGTCGGTTTTGTATTCGATTTTCAGCTGCCTCTTTTGTGACAAATTATAAAATTTTAAAGTAGGTGTGTTGGTATAGTTCGTTCGCTGAATTAGTTGGCACCTTTGATAGATTCCGAAACGGTTTGACGCGAGCCGGCAGCGGCGAGCGGCATTTATCTAGGGTGCCGCTAATTCAGTGAGAAAACTTTAGGTTTTTAGCCCCATTTGTCCCATAAATAATAAATTTATTGTAATATATCTTTAGAGAGTACCCTATTAGACATTGTTGTTTTTATATAAGGCATAAATTTATATAAACCGCTTAGAGATATTTTGATTATACATCTTAAAAATTTAAATTAAAAATAATTAATAATTAAATTCATTTCATATTTGTCGATTTAAATTACTGAATATACTTAGTGTTTAAGCCTGTGACGTCATCAGTTTAGGAACTTTATAAAATCGAAAAAAAACTAGTAATCAAAAAGTTTAACATTCAAATTTGAAATAGTCTAAACATATTTAATAGATATGTATGTATGTCCTAGAATTTGGCAATCAACATTTCACCACTTCCATTGAAGCTATCGGGCTGAAATATGACACACACATTTTTTCTCGTAACAACGCATGATTATTAAATGTTGTCAAGGGTTTACCAATTGTGAATAAAAAAAATAAAAAAGCTTTTAAAAAAGTTTATTTTTAAAAAAGCTTTATTTTTATATGCACTTGTATATACGTCCTGAAACTTAGCAATCAATATTTCACCCACTTCTACTGAAGCTAAAGGACTGAAATTTTACATGCACGTTTGTTTCTCATGACAATGCACGATCTTAACTAATATTATACATGTGAAAATGTTTTCGTTTGTTTGTTTATTACCTTGTCACACTTCAACACCTTTACCAGTTTTGATAAAATTTGGCATGCAGGTAGCTTGTGTTACGGGGATGGACATGGGCTGCTTTTTATCCCATGAAAATAGTATAATCCGATGCAGTTCCTGAGTGAACTGAAAACATATTCTTTTTATTGTTAATTTCCTTGACATCGCAATGGAACAATAGATTGTTCTGATTTTTTGCACAGAGATGGTTTTGAGGGGCTGAGAAATGACATAATTTACAAATAATTCGTATCCACTTGTCTTATCTCGTAAACATATATGGCGTCCCTATGTCAATGTCACTGGAAATAGCTTTTCATAGGGTGGGAAACAATTGAATGAACTGAATGGAAACCATTGAATGAAATGAATGTTAATCGTGGTTGATTCAATGATGTTAAAGTTTTTTTTTCTTACTTGTCTTATCTCATCAACAAATGTGGCGTAGGGTTGGGAACCATTGGATGAACTAACTCTTATTCTTGGTTGATTCAATGATTAAATGAAGTAAAAGTGAAAGGTTTGTTTTCCAGGTGACAGACCGATGGACAATGAAGTGATCTTTTTAGGGTTCTGCTTTTCCTTTTGATTTGAAGTACAAAACAAAAAAACATTCTTTTTTTGAAGAATATTTATTAATCGACTTAAAAAAGGAGATTATCAATTCGACACGAAGGTATGTCTATGTATGTAATATTATTAGAATTGCAAGATATTCACACATGATAATCTGTTAGGGCTTTCAAACAGAAATACAAATCTTCATAGGTGTATGTATGTATGTTTGTCCAAGTATTTCTCCGAAGCTGTTGATTAGATTACAACAATTCTTTTTATTGGCTTATTTTTATTATTCAATTAGTAAACCCTTGACAACATCTCACCTGGTGGTAAGTGACGATGTTGTCGAAGATGGAAACAGGCCTACCAAGATTCCCCAACGCAATGGGGAACAGGCTATCTTATCTTCATGCCGGAACACACCAATAATTTCAATATTGATATTTGGCGGCAAGACTTAGATAAAATGGTGGTAGCTAGCCAGGCGGGCTTAGGAAATACCCTACCACCAACCAAACCGAGTCTTACAATTGACCCCGCCGGGAATCGAACCCGCGACCTCCTGTGTAAAGTCAGTGAACTTTGCCTGTGAGCTACGGAGACGGCTTATATTTACTTTAACTCACGGAACCGTGCAAGTTTCATCAAAATCAATTCAGTAGTTTTCAAGATATGGACTAATAAGTGTAAGTGTGAGAAAACAAAAAATTGAGAAAAAAAATCGACTTCCAAAAGAAACTAATTCACAGACTAAGTACCATTGCCATCGTATATACAACATTTGATAGGTGCCTAAGTATACTTTTCTCAAGTGATGGTACCGACCTCAAAAAAAAGTTGTAGGCCCCTTATTGGTTTCGTACCTACTTTTGCTTTCGTTATTGTTCATTAATATCATGTACTTAACTTATATAAAAACTTTTTTAATATTTTTTTTGTCTCATATTTGGAAACTCACTACGAAGCGCATGCGGTTCATTTTTCAAATTTGGCGCGAAAATAAGTAACACATACATACAATAATATACCTATATAATACACTGTGGTCGGGGATAGGTAAAATTTTTCGTTTAACGCACTTCGGGTATCATCGCGTGACATCGTAGTTTGAAGTAGTAGGTATTCGCGGGCTCTAGACCACATAATACAGACACAGCCCCGTCACAGTTTTATTATACTATGTATAGATTGCAAATTCAATGAAATCATCAATTGACTTTTAAAATAGCAACAATGTTAATCTAACTAAAACTGAGCTTCCCGTTGGCTCTTTCTTCCTCTACCCCCTTCCGTACTGTGGGGGAGGGGATGATAACTGGGGTTATCGGGCTATTGTTGTTATTTAAAAAGTCAATTGATAATTTCATTGAATTTGCAATTTATAATATAGAACAGCGATTCCCAAAGTGGGATCCGTAGAAAAGTCACCAGGGTGCTAAAGGCTTATACCGCTGTCAACAACCAAATTTGTAACCACTTGTTACTTCAATTAAGAACTTTTTATCGAAAAAAATAATGGTTTTGTAATTTACAGGATATAGGGAGTGATTTTGTTTTCCTCGAATTCTATTTTATTACACAGAACTTAAGAAAAAAAATTCCTAATATACCCTTTTTACTAGTTTTAACCATACATTGGCTGCAATTTTAATCCAAGCATTATAATAATTTATGAGCTTCTTAACAAAACAATAAAAAAAGAATTTGTTTTTTTTTTACTTTTAATAACCACAATTCGTCCGCAGCGATTGACGTAACAGCCACATTGCAGTACGAGCTAACAAGAACTTTATTTGCAAGCTATTTCATTCGATGTTTAAAACATCGTGAATCGAGTTGCTAATTTTAGGGGCGGTGGAGCTTTAAAATAAAATTCTCGTTTATAAAGGTTCATTGAAGTTATCGTAGCGTAGCGTGGCACGTAGTGCGCGTAGCTATAGTCACGTAGTAATTTCTCATTATCTATACAGGATGTTAAAAAAGTGATAATTTAAGAGTTAATACAAAATCGACTCTAGAACACCTACGGAAAAACTACAAAAAAACACCATTCGTTAAACATATGAACCTTGACCCAATTTTCATGATAGAATGGGGCTTTTTAAACAAACAATAAACTAACTAGTTTATTTAAATATTAGGTTTTAAATAAGGCCTATTACACTGGGCAGTTCATTATTCCAGAAAAAATGTAACAAGGTACGCTCAGATTATTTGTAATTTTTTTATCAAGACTGTTATACCTTTATTCTTAGTTTATTTTTTTAATTTTTTTTATTTTATTAGGAGAACACAAACAGTATTTTGATATTTAAGGGATTAAATAGAAAGGTTAGTCTATACATTCCAACAGCGAGTTCCACAATTATTTAAAAATATAAGTCTACGTATCAATTTACCGCTAAAAACTGTCAAAAATATAAGTCTACTTATCAATTTACCGCTTTAAACTGTCAAAAAGCTGTCATATTTGTTTAAATAAAACTATTAAATAAATGTAGAAAACAACTACATAGAGATAGGTAGATACATTGAGTCCAAGGCCAAAGTTGCTGCAATGAAGCTGGGTATTCTCTCTAAGGTGAGACGGTACTTCACACCTGGACAGCTTCTATCTTTATATCAAGCACAAGTCCGTTCTTGTATGGAGTCCTGTTCTCACCTATGGGATGGATCAGCCCGCTATCAGCTGGATACCTTGGACGGTATCGACCGGCGCGCTCGGAGACTCATTGGTGACGACGAGCTTGTCAAAAACAAGCTCCAAAGCCTTGAGCATCGCCGCAAAGTTGCCTGTCTTTCGGTTTTCTATCGAATTCATTTCGGAGAGTGTGCTCAAGAACTTCACGACCTCATTACCCCAGCTCCATTCCACCTTCGGTCAAAGAGACGCGGGGGCAGGTTCCACCCCTTTGTTGCTGATATTCAGCCTATGCGCACGAAGCGTTACGCTTCCTCATTTATTATGCGGACAGCGATGGAGTGGAATCCCTTGCCCGCGACTGTATTTCCCGACTCCTACAATTTAGGGATCTTTAAGGCGAGAGTGAATAGGCATTATTTGAGTTTGCGTGTACCACCCTCGACTACATCGTCACTTACCATCAGGATAGTCAAACGCACTCAAATTTTTAATATAAAAAAACAGCAATTATAAAAATAGAAGTTAAAAGAATAGATAACTATTAGAGAAAAATAAAAATAAAAGTTTAAAAAACTTAAAAACCGACTTCAAAATGAAATTCACTCAAAATTATGAAATAATATTATTATACTTAACGACATTAACCAACAATAACGAAATCAAAGGTGGCTAGGAATTAAATTAGGGGCCTAAAATTTTTTTTTAGGTCGGTGTCAGCAATGCCATCGAATCTAAAACATTTGATACGTAAGTAGCTGTGTGCTGATACCGACCTCAAAAAAAATTTTCGGCCCCTAATTTATTTCCTAGCCACCTTTGATTTCGTTATTGTTGGTTAATGTCGTGTATTTAAGTATAATAATATTATTTCATAATTTATAGTGAATTTCATTTTGAAGTCGGTTTTTAAGTTTTTTAAACTTTTATTTTTTATTTATTTATTTTTTGTGATAATGCTATCTATCTCACAACGTTATACCCAATCACCCACTCGCCAATAGGAACCATCAAATCATAATTCATAATACATGTTTTTTTATTAACAGATACAGATTCCAGTGGCTTCTTTCATCAATTCATCATCCTCTCAACAGCATGAAAGTTAAGGAGTTAAATCTTCCATCATTAGGTCATCTGAATAACCTGAAAGAATACAACTATCGGTCTACGTGAAATTTTTAAAGAATTATCCTCCAACTCCTAGGCGTAAAGGAGTTGTACCTTCCTTCATCAGCTCATCTGATGATGATGATAATGATGAGATGATGACTACCAGACGCCAAAACTTGGATACTTTTAGGAAACACATGAAACACGTAATATGTGCCTGTAAAATTTGAGGGTTGTTCTCGATTTCCCTGGAATCCCATCATCAGATCCTGTATTGGTGACAATGGGAGCACCTCAGGAGTATACTCTTTCAAATAAAAAAATAATTTTGAAAATCGGTTCACAAGTAAAACTTTTAAAGATTTATCCTCCAACTCCTAACCGTTAAGGAGTTGTACCTTCCTTCATCAGCTCATCTGATGATGATGATAATGATGAGATGATGACTACCAGACGCCAAAACTTGGATACTTTTAGGAAATACATGAAACACGTAATATGTGCCTGTAAAATTTGAGGGTTGTTCTCGATTTCCCTGGGATCCCATCATCAGATCCTTATTTGGTGACAATGGGACCCCCCTCGGGAGTATACTTTTTGAAATAAAAAAAATAATTTTGAAAATCGGTTCACAAGTAAAATTTTTAAAGATTTATCCTCCAACTCCTAACCGTTAAGGAGTTGTACCTTTCTTCATCAGCTCATCTGATAATGATGATGATGATTATGATGAGATGATGACTACCAGACGCCAAAACTTGCATAGTTTTAGGAAATACATAAAACACGTAATATGTGCCTATAAAATTTGAGGGTTGTTCTGGATTTCCCTGGGATCCCATCATTAGATCCTTATTTGGTGACAATGGGACCCCCCTCGGGAGTATACTTTTTGAAATAAAAAAAAGAATTTTGAAAATCGGTCCACAATCGGCGGGGATATCGCGTAACAAACAAACAAAAAAACATACAGTCGAATTAAGAACCTCCTCCTTTTTAAAGTCGGTTGAAAATACAGTAAAACTAAGAATCAAGAAGTGTGATAAAAAACAATAAAAGACAATAAAAGTGCTATTCTATGCGCTGTCAAGTTTAAAGATATTATTTGTTCTATATCTTGTGTGTTGAATATATCGAGATCAGAAAACTGATCATTAATATCTGTTAAATGTTATTTTTGATTTCTGTTTACCCGACTAAACAAGGCTAGACCACAACCCGGACACTTCATATAAACGGTCGTGAAATGACATTTCTAAAAACAAATGACGGAGCAAACAAAATCACGGTGAAATTCTATACGAAAACCAAACTACAACCAATCCGCAATCTAGAGAGCGACAGGGAGTGTCCATACTGTATGTTAGTACTAATATCTTTGGCTAGACGGTTTCCTTAGAGTGTGCACAGCGTGTTTCTCTTTGTTTGAACTTCAAAGTTCAAGCAAAGACTTACTTTTAACATTACAATACGGTTAAAAGTAATTGGACTGTATGTTTTTTTTTGTATGTTTATTACGCGATATCGTCGCGGATTGAGAACCGATTTTCATGATTCTTTTATTATTCTATAGAATATGTTGCCATGTTGGTCATATATAAATTTTATCAAAATCAGTTTAGTACATTTTTTGGAAAATAAAAAAAATAGTAATGCAAAATTTTACCAAGTGGTTGCGATGGAAGTCGGTTTTTAGGGTTTCGAATCAAAAGGATAAAACGGGACCCTAAGACGTCGCTGACCGTCCGTCTGTCTGTCTGTCACCATGCTGTATTTCATGAACCGTAATAGCTAGACAATTGAAATTTTCACAGATGACGTATTTCTCTTGCCGTTATAACAAAAATTACTAAAAATGAGTGAAAATCTTCATACAAAAAATGAGTTTTTTTAAACGTGAAGAGACTAGCGCCATCTAGTATGACAGTACGGAACTGAAGAAACTAGCGCCATCTAGTATGATAGTACGGAACTGAAGAAACTAACGCCATCTAGTATGATGGTACGGAACCCTATGTGTGCGGTTCTGACTCGCACTAGGCGCCGGTTTTTGAACGTGTTCATCGTTTTCAATTATTTTATTTTGTTTCGTATTTCTCTACATTACTTTGTTTTAAATCTTGCTACAATTTTTTCAATGTCTTATGTTTGACTGTTTCTCTTTGCTTGAACTTTGCGTAAAAACTCTGATCTTACGGTAACAGTAACATTACAATACGGCTAAAAGTATTTTATTTTAAGCTTTATATTAAAACTAGTGGATGCCTGCAGCTTCGCCCGCGCAGATCCCGATTTTTGCGGTTCCCGTCGGAATTTCCCAAAATCCTTTCTTAGCGAATGCCTACGTCATAACATCTACCTGCATGCCAAATTTCATCCCGATCCGTCCAGTGGTTTGGGCTGTGCGTGGATAGATCTCTGTGTCAGTCACCTTTGAGTTTGTATATACACTCGAGAGCGATGAATCCGGGTCACTTAAAGAATCCTAAAAATCTCGGTAACTAAGAAGGCTAGCTTCATGAAATAAATTGTGTTTAATAGACACTTTAATACCCCTTAAATGAAAGTAATAAAATTTACGAGTCACTAAATTTTATTTACAAAAAAAAACATAAATAAAAAAAACTGCTTATCTCGCCTTAAAACAAAAATAGGAAAAATGACATTTTTGAACAACATTACGATTTACTTGAATTTTAATACTTCGTATTGCCTCCTCGTGCTTCCATCACTGTGTTCCTTTATACGATTTTGGGGAATATTCTCCCATTCCTCTGTGAGAGCAATTACGAGCTCACGAAGCGTGATTGGGGAGGGCTTCTTTGTTTTACGCATCTCCCTAGCTCGTCCCAAGCATGCTCGATCGGGTTGATATCCGGGCTGCGTGCTGGCCACTCCATACGAGTAATGTTCATCTTTTGAAGGTAGTCATTCACAATCCAACCCGTATGAGGCCGGGCATTGTCATGCATCAAAATAGCATCCTCACCCAAATTGACCATAAATGGACCAACGTGTTCATTGAGGATTTCTTCCACATATCTTTCGCTAGTTAAAGAGCCGTTTTCTATGAACACCAGTTCTGTGCGACTCTCAGAAGAAATTCCGGCCCACACATGTACAGACCCACCACCGTAGGCTACTTTTTCTTCGATGCATGCTTGCTTGAATCTTTCCCCTGGTCTTCTATACACTCTGTGTCTTCCATCGTGCTTGTAGAGAATAAATTTTGATTCGTCGGAGAACATAACTTTTGACCAATCTCCAATACTCCAATTTAAGTGGTTCTGGGCATATCTTAGTCTTGAAATACGATGCCCACGCTCCAGTTTAGGGCCGTTTGCAGGTCTAAGTGGTTTCAAGTTAGCTTCAGCAAGTCGTCGCCTTACTGTCCATGCGCTTGAGTTACTTCCTCCGAGGCGTCGAAACTGATTTGTAAGTTCAGTTCCTGTGAGAAAGCGATTACGAAGCATTGTGTTCACCAAGTATCGATCTTCTCGTGCTGTAGTACACCTGGTTCTGCCTGTTCCTGGTCTGCGTAGGTAACGTTGGAGAACTCTTTGTACTGTTGAGAGCGACACACCGACAGTCGTGGCTGTATCGCGCTGACCCCGGCCGTTTTCCAGCATTGTGAGTATTCTGGTGCATTCTTCAGGTGTAAGCGACATGATTACTGCTTGAATAATAAATATTGAACACTATCAACATGGTTTATGTACCCACTTAAATGACAGATTAGAAACAAAAGGAAAAACAAATGTAGTAATTTCGTAGTTCCATCTTCGAAAGTCTCCCTTTTTCAAATTTGATTTTTTTATGACATAACTTTACAATAACTAAGAAGTTTTAATGACTTCATTTAAGGAGTATTAAATTGTCTATTAAACACGATTTATTTCATTTAGCTAGCCTTCTCAGTTTCCGAGATTTTTAGGATTCTTTAAGTGACCCGGATTCATCGCTCTCGAGTGTATTTAGATGCCGTGTTAGTTAGTTATTTTTGGAAAAATCTTAGAAGGTAAACTAGAACTGATTCCCGGTTTCCGATTGAGTTGAAATTTTGCATACACGTTAAGTATGGAGAAAATTGCATGGTTAGTTATGTGACGTCATTTTAAATCTAATATGGCGGACTAGTTATTTTTTATGATTTCTCATGATATATTTGATATATAGAATTAATTGGGGGCGAAAAATTTATTTAGATAGGTCTCATCTCTACAACGGGAAAACGCTACTTTCCAAGATTTTCGCACTGGATGATGCAACGCAAAGTGTATCATATGTAGCGTATTTTTTAATGTTTTAAACGTCTCTGGGTACTATGCCCAAAGCAAAGCTCGGTCGCAATTAGCATTTAATTACGATTTTTATCGCCTTTGTGAACAAAATAATATACTTTACTCTATCAGACCCGAGTTTACTTATGATCACAAAAAAAATAATTTGAATTAGAATTTAAAACAACGTGAAACGATTTATGAAATGGGGGATTAATGACTTTTATGACATGCTCAACTCCTTTGACGATCCTGCAACATCTAGGTAATACAAAGATGAATGCCCAATATAAGGAAAATTAAATTATGTAACCGCCTCTGTGGCGTAGTGGTTAGTCCATTCGCTTCTCACCAGGAGGTTGCGGGTTCGATTCCCGGTGGAGTCAACTTGTAAGACTCGGCTTAATTGGTGGTAGGGCATTTTCTAAGTCCGCCTTGCTAGCTACCACCATCTTATCCATGTCTTGCCGCCAAACATCAGTGTTAACAACAAGCCAGTTCTCCATTGCGTTAGGGACTTTGGGTAAGCCCGCTTCCATCTTAGGTATCATCGTCACTTACCATCAGGTGAGTTGATGCCAAGGGCTTAACAATTGTAAATAAAAAAATCCTACTTCAAAAGGAATCGTCCCAAACTAAGGAAGACAGCGGAAGACTAGCCCAACTTTCCAGAGTGTGGGAAAATTGTAGGAAGTGTGTGTGCACACAGGGACCAAGTTCGGGTCGGTGGAGGTTGCACGGGCAATGGAGGGCAATGGAGCGTGCTATGCTCGGAGTTTCTCTGCGTGATCGAATCAGAAACGACATAGCTCTCAGAATTGCTAAACTTAAGTGGCAGTGGGCGGTGCACATAGCTCGTAATACGGACGCCCATTTGGGCAGTAAAGTTCTCGAGTGGCGACAGCGCACCGGAAAACGTAGCGTAGGCAGGCCTCCCACTCGGTGGACTGATGACCTGGTGAAAAGCCGCTGGATGCGGGTAGCGCAGAACCGGTCATCGTGGAATTCCTTGGGGGAGGCCTATGTCCAGCAGTGGACGTCCTTCTGTTGATGTTATGAAGGACGCTCACATGTTTAGGAGTACTAGATGTCTAGATATTAAACACCTAGTCACCGTGCAAACAAATTTCTGTTCTTCACACGAATGTTTGCCCTGGGTGGGTGTTTGCCTGGGTACGAGGGCCAACCACTACGCCAGCGGGCCAGTCAAGTGAATAAATGACTGTAGTCAACTAATATACCCTATTTTACTTCAAGCACGGAAATTGCTGTGCGGGCTGTTTATGTGAATTACACTGAACTCCGTCCGATGGAATCCATAACCTTAGCTGTTATCACTCTGAGCAATCTACGTAAAAGTCCCTAATTTCCTGTGCAAGAAACTCAAACGCTGGATTGGTGGAAAGAGATCCGCAACCAAAAAGAATTTAAGGCTGTGAAAAATGTGAAGTGAAGAGTGAGTTGTGGCGTGGAGTGGCTTGTACTTGAAACGTTACGGCCACTTTTGAAAGAGCGTCCAAAATAAAACAAAGCGGTTTTCTTAAAAGGCTGTAATTTGTGCTCGACTTTTATTGTGAAAAAGGCAATTCTATGTCGGTTTTGTATTCGATTTTCAGCTGCCTCTTTTGTGACAAATTATAAAATTTTAAAGTAGGTGTGTTGGTATAGTTCGTTCGCTGAATTAGTTGGCACCTTTGATAGATTCCGAAACGGTTTGACGCGAGCCGGCAGCGGCGAGCGGCATTTATCTAGGGTGCCGCTAATTCAGTGAGAAAACTTTAGGTTTTTAGCCCCATTTCTCTCACCCCGCAACGTAAATAATAAATTTATTGTAATATATCTTTAGAGAGTACCCTTTTAGACATTGTTGTTTTTATATAAGGCATAAATTTATATAAACCGCTTAGAGATATTTTGATTATACATCTTAAAAATTTAAATTAAAAATAATTAAATTCATTTCATATTTGTCGATTTAAATTACTGAATATACTTAGTGTTTAAGCCTGTGACGTCATCAGTTTAGGAACTTTATAAAATCGAAAAAAAACTAGTAATCAAAAAGTTTAACATTCAAATTTGAAATAGTCTAAACATATTTAATAGATATGTATGTATGTCCTAGAATTTGGTAATCAACATTTCACCACTTCCATTGAAGCTATCGGGCTGAAATATGACACACACATTTTTTCTCGTAACAACGCATGATTATTAAATGTTGTCAAGGGTTTACCAATTGTGAATCAAAAAAAAAAAAAAGCTTTTAAAAAAGTTTATTTTTAAAAAAGCTTTAATTTTATATGCACTTGTATATATGTCCTGAAACTTAGCAATCAATATTTCACCCACTTCTACTGAAGCTAAAGGACTGAAATTTTACATGCACGTTTGTTTCTCATGACAATGCACGATCTTAACTAATATTATACATGTGAAAATGTTTTCGTTTGTTTGTTTATTACCTTGTCACACTTCAACACCTTTACCAGTTTTGATGGGCATGCAGGTAGCTTGTGTTACGGGGATGGACGTGGGCTGCTTTTTATCCCATGAAAATAGTATAATCCGATGCAGTTCCTGAGTGAACTGAAAACATATTCTTTTTATTGTTAATTTCCTTGACATCGCAATGGAACAATAGATTGTTCTGATTTTTTGCACAGAGATGGTTTTGAGGGGCTGAGAAATGACATAATTTACAAATAATTCGTATCCACTTGTCTTATCTCGTAAACATATATGGCGTCCCTATGTCAATGTCACTGGAAATAGCTTTTCATAGGGTGGGAAACAATTGAATGAACTGAATGGAAACCATTGAATGAAATGAATGTTAATCGTGGTTGATTCAATGATGTTAAAGTTTTTTTTTCTTACTTGTCTTATCTCATCAACAAATGTGGCGTAGGGTTGGGAACCATTGGATGAACTAACTCTTATTCTTGGTTGATTCAATGATTAAATGAAGTAAAAGTGAAAGGTTTGTTTTCCAGGTGACAGACCGATGGACAATGAAGTGATCTTTTTAGGGTTCTGCTTTTCCTTTTGATTTGAAGTACAAAACAAAAAAACATTCTTTTTTTGAAGAATATTTATTAATCGAATTAAAAAAGGAGATTATCAATTCGACACGAAGGTATGTCTATGTATGTAATATTATTAGAATTGCAAGATGATAGATAGACACATGATAATACGTATGGCTGGCTTTTTTAAAATAAAACTATAAATTAAATATTATAAAAATTACAAATTATAAAAATTACAAATCATAAAAATTACAAATCATAAAAATTATGAATTAAATATTATAAAAATTACAATATAAAAATTACAAATTAAATATTATAAAAATTACAATATAAAAATTACAAATTATAAAAATTATAAATTAAATATTATAAAAATTACAAAAATTATAAATTAAATATTATAAAAATTACAAATTATAAATTAAATATTATAAAAATAACAAATTATAAATTAAATATTATAAAAATTACAAATTATAAAAATTACAATATAAAAATTACAAATTAAATATTATAAAAATTACAAATTATAAAAATTATAAATGAAATATTATAAAAATTACAATATAAAAATTACAAATTATAAATTAAATATTATAAAAATTACAAATTATAAATTAAATATTATAAAAATTACAAATTATAAATTAAACATTATAACAATTACAAATTATAAAAATTATAAATTAAATATTATAAAAATTACAAATTATAAAAATTATAAATTAAATATTATAAAAATTACAAATTATAAAAATAATAAATTAAATATTATAAAAATTACAAATCATTAAAATTATAAATTAAATATTATAAAAATGAAAAATTATAAATTAAATATTATAAAAATTACAAAAATTATAAATTAAATATTATAAAAATTACAAATTATAAATTAAATATTATAAAAATTACAAATTATAAATTAAATATTATAAAAATGAAAAATTATAAATTAAATATTATGAAAATTACAAATTATAAAAAAATAAATATTATAAAAATGAAAAATTATAAATTAAATATGAAAAAAATAAAAAAAATATAAATTATAAAAATTACAAAATATAAAAATTATAAATTAAATATTATAAAAATTACAAATTACAAATTAAATATTATAAAAATTACAAATTATAAATTATAAAAATTATAAATTTAATATTATAAAAATTACAAATTATAAAAATTATAAATTAAATATTATAAAAATTACAAATTATAAAAAAATAAATATTATAAAAATGAAAAATTATAAATTAAATATGAAAAAAATAAAAAATATATATATATATATCAGCTCATATACGTCCCCACCGAGGGGCTCGAGCCTACCCTGAATCAGGGCGATTAGGCCTTAGTCGACCACGCGGGCCCAGTGCGGGTTGGTCGACTTCACACACAACCTTCGAGTTTCTTCGCAGGCCTGTGTGCAGGTTTCCTCACGATGTTTTCCTTCACCGTTAAAGCAATCGGTAATGATATGTACGTAAGTTTTTGAAAAACTCATTGGTACATTGGCCGTCCAGATTTGAACCCGGTACCTCTGGTTAGATGGACCGAGTCGTTACCGGTTGAGCCACCGACGCTATAAAAATTTTTATATTTTTACAATATAAAAATTACAAATTAAATATTATAAAAATTACAATATAAAAATTACAAATTATAAATTATAAATCAAATATTATAAAAATTACAAACTATAAAAATTATAAATTAAATATTATAAAAATTACAAATTACAAATTAAATATTATAAAAATTACAAATTATAAATTATAAAAATTATAAATTAAATATTATAAAAATTACAAATTATAAATTAAATATTATAAAAATTACAAATTATAAATTAAATATTATAAAAATGAAAAATTATAAATTAAATATGAAAAAAATTAAAAAAAATATAAATTATAAAAATTACAAAATATAAAAATTATAAATAAATATTATAAAAATTACAAATTATAAATTATAAATCAAATATTATAAAAATTACAAACTATAAAAATTATAAATTAAATATTATAAAAATTACAAACTATAAAAATTATAAATTAAATATTATAAAAATTACAAAAATTATAAATTAAATATTATAAAAATTACAAAAATTATAAATTAAATATTATAAAAATTACAAATTATAAATTAAATATTATAAAAATTACAAACTATAAAAATTATAAATTAAATATTATAAAAATTACAAACTATAAAAATTATAAATTAAATATTATAAAAATTACAAAAATTATAAATTAAATATTATAAAAATTACAAAAATTATAAATTAAATATTATAAAAATTACAAATTATAAATTAAATATTATAAAAATTACAAATTATAAATTAAATATTATAGAAATTACAAATTATAAATTATAAATCAAATATTATAAAAATTACAAACTATAAAAATTATAAATTAAATATTATAAAAATTACAAAAATTATAAATTAAATATTATAAAAATTACAAAAATTATAAATTAAATATTATAAAAATTACAAATTATAAATTAAATATTATAAAAATTACAAATTATAAATAAAAAATTTTAAAAAAATTATAAATTATAAATATTATGAAAATTACAAACTATAAAAATTATAAATTAAATATTATCAAAATTACAAATTATAAATAAAATATTATAAAAATTACAAATGAAAAATTATAAAAATTACAAATTAAATATTATAAAAATTACAATATAAAAATTACAAATTATTAATTATAAAAATTACAAATTATAAAAATTATAAAAAATATTATAAAAATTAAAAACTATTATAAAAATTATAAATTAAATATTATAAAAATTACAAATTATAAATTATAAATCAAATATTATAAAAATTACAAACTATAAAAATTATAAATTAAATATTATAAAAATTACAAATTATAAATTAAATATTATACAAATTACAAATAAAATATTATAAAAATTACAAATTATAAATTATAAATCAAATATTATAAAAATTACAAACTATAAAAATTATAAATTAAATATTATAAAAATTACAAATTACAAATTAAATATTATAAAAATTACAAAATATAAATTATAAAAATTATAAATTAAATATTATAAAACTTACAAATTATAAATTAAATATTATAAAAATGAAAAATTATAAATTAAATATGAAAAAAATTAAAAAAAATATAAATTATAAAAATTACAAAATATAAAAATTATAAATAAATATTATAAAAATTACAAATTATAAATTATAAATCAAATATTATAAAAATTACAAACTATAAAAATTATAAATTAAATATTATAAAAATTACAAAAATTATAACTTAAATATTATAAAAATTACAAAAAATATAAATTAAATATTATAAAACTTACAAATTATAAATTAAATATTATAAAAATGAAAAATTATAAATTAAATATTAAAAAAAATTACAAATTATAAATTAAATATTATAAAAATTACAAATTATAAATTAAATATTATAAAAGTTACAAATTATATATTAAATATTATAAAAATTACAAATTATAAATTAAATATTATAAAAATTACAATTTAAAAATTACAAATTATAAATTATAAAAATTATAAATTAAATATTATAAAAATTACAAATTATAAATTAAATATTATAAAAATTACAAATTATATATTAAATATTATAAAAATTACAAATTATAAATTAAATATTATAAAAATTACAAATTATAAATTAAATATTATAAAAATTACAAACTATAAAAATTATAAATTAAATATTATAAAAATTACAAACTATAAAAATTATAAATTAAATATTATAAAAATTACAAAAATTATAAATTAAATATTATAAAAATTACAAAAATTATAAATTAAATATTATAAAAATTACAAATTATAAATTAAATATTATAAAAATTACAAATTATAAATTAAATATTATAGAAATTACAAATTATAAATTATAAATCAAATATTATAAAAATTACAAACTATAAAAATTATAAATTAAATATTATAAAAATTACAAACTATAAAAATT
This sequence comes from Coleophora flavipennella, assembly GCA_947284805.1. Lineage (NCBI taxonomy): Eukaryota > Metazoa > Arthropoda > Insecta > Lepidoptera > Coleophoridae > Coleophora > Coleophora flavipennella. The sequence continues at coordinate 6,738,855 of OX369295.1, forward strand.
ATAAATTAAATATTATAAAAATTACAAAAATTATAAATTAAATATTATAAAAATTACAAAAATTATAAATTAAATATTATAAAAATTACAAATTATAAATTAAATATTATAAAAATTACAAATTATAAATAAAAAATTTTAAAAAAATTTTAAATTATAAATTATAAATATTATGAAAATTACAAACTATAAAAATTATAAATTAAATATTATCAAAATTACAAATTATAAATAAAATATTATAAAAATTACAAATGAAAAATTATAAAAATTACAAATTAAATATTATAAAAATTACAATATAAAAATTACAAATTATTAATTATAAAAATTACAAATTATAAAAATTATAAAAAATATTATAAAAATTAAAAACTATTATAAAAATTATAAATTAAATATTATAAAAATTACAAATTATAAATTATAAATCAAATATTATAAAAATTACAAACTATAAAAATTATAAAATAAATATTATTAAAATTACAAATTATAAATTAAATATTATACAAATTACAAATAAAATATTATAAAAATTACAAATTATAAATTATAAATCAAATATTATAAAAATTACAAACTATAAAAATTATAAATTAAATATTATAAAAATTACAAATTACAAATTAAATATTGTAAAAATTACAAAATATAAATTATAAAAATTATAAATTAAATATTATAAAACTTACAAATTATAAATTAAATATTATAAAAATGAAAAATCATAAATTAAATATGAAAAAAATTAAAAAAAATATAAATTATAAAAATTACAAAATATAAAAATTATAAATAAATATTATAAAAATTACAAATTATAAATTATAAATTAAATATTATAAAAATGAAAAATTATAAATTAAATATTATAAAAATTACAAAAATTATAAATTAAATATTATAAAAATTACAAATTATAAATTAAATATTATAAAAATTACAAATTATAAATTAAATATTATAAAAATGAAAAATTATAAATTAAATATTATGAAAATTAAAAAAAATATAAATTATAAAAATTACAAAATATAAAAATTATAAATAAATATTATAAAAATTACAAATTATAAATTATAAATTAAATATTATAAAAATGAAAAATTATAAATTAAATATTATAAAAATTACAAAAATTATAAATTAAATATTATAAAAATTACAAATTATAAATTAAATATTATAAAAATTACAAATTATAAATTAAATATTATAAAAATGAAAAATTATAAATTAAATATTATGAAAATTACAAATTATAAATTATAAATCAAATATTATAAAAATTACAAACTATAAAAATTATAAATTAAATATTATAAAAATTACAAATTACAAATTAAATATTGTAAAAATTACAAAATATAAATTATAAAAATTATAAATTAAATATTATAAAACTTACAAATTATAAATTAAATATTATAAAAATGAAAAATCATAAATTAAATATGAAAAAAATTAAAAAAAATATAAATTATAAAAATTACAAAATATAAAAATTATAAATAAATATTATAAAAATTACAAATTATAAATTATAAATTAAATATTATAAAAATGAAAAATTATAAATTAAATATTATAAAAATTACAAAAATTATAAATTAAATATTATAAAAATTACAAATTATAAATTAAATATTATAAAAATTACAAATTATAAATTAAATATTATAAAAATGAAAAATCATAAATTAAATATGAAAAAAATTAAAAAAAATATAAATTATAAAAATTACAAAATATAAAAATTATAAATAAATATTATAAAAATTACAAATTATAAATTATAAATTAAATATTATAAAAATGAAAAATTATAAATTAAATATTATAAAAATTACAAAAATTATAAATTAAATATTATAAAAATTACAAATTATAAATTAAATATTATAAAAATTACAAATTATAAATTAAATATTATAAAAATGAAAAATTATAAATTAAATATTATGAAAATTACAAATTATAAAAAAATAAATATTATAAAAATGAAAAATTATAAATTAAATATGAAAAAAATAAAAAAAATATAAATTATAAAAATTACAAAATATAAAAATTATAAATTAAATATTATAAAAATTACAAATTACAAATTAAATATTATAAAAATTACAAATTATAAATTATAAAAATTATAAATTTAATATTATAAAAATTACAAATTATAAAAATTATAAATTAAATATTATAAAAATTACAAATTATAAAAAAATAAATATTATAAAAATGAAAAATTATAAATTAAATATGAAAAAAATAAAAAATATATATATATATATCAGCTCATATACGTCCCCACCGAGGGGCTCGAGCCTACCCTGAATCAGGGCGATTAGGCCTTAGTCGACCACGCGGGCCCAGTGCGGGTTGGTCGACTTCACACACAACCTTCGAGTTTCTTCGCAGGCCTGTGTGCAGGTTTCCTCACGATGTTTTCCTTCACCGTTAAAGCAATCGGTAATGATATGTACGTAAGTTTTTGAAAAACTCATTGGTACATTGGCCGTCCAGATTTGAACCCGGTACCTCTGGTTAGATGGACCGAGTCGTTACCGGTTGAGCCACCGACGCTATAAAAATTTTTATATTTTTACAATATAAAAATTACAAATTAAATATTATAAAAATTACAATATAAAAATTACAAATTATAAATTATAAATCAAATATTATAAAAATTACAAACTATAAAAATTATAAATTAAATATTATAAAAATTACAAATTACAAATTAAATATTATAAAAATTACAAATTATAAATTATAAAAATTATAAATTAAATATTATAAAAATTACAAATTATAAATTAAATATTATAAAAATTACAAATTATAAATTAAATATTATAAAAATGAAAAATTATAAATTAAATATGAAAAAAATTAAAAAAAATATAAATTATAAAAATTACAAAATATAAAAATTATAAATAAATATTATAAAAATTACAAATTATAAATTATAAATCAAATATTATAAAAATTACAAACTATAAAAATTATAAATTAAATATTATAAAAATTACAAACTATAAAAATTATAAATTAAATATTATAAAAATTACAAAAATTATAAATTAAATATTATAAAAATTACAAAAATTATAAATTAAATATTATAAAAATTACAAATTATAAATTAAATATTATAAAAATTACAAACTATAAAAATTATAAATTAAATATTATAAAAATTACAAACTATAAAAATTATAAATTAAATATTATAAAAATTACAAAAATTATAAATTAAATATTATAAAAATTACAAAAATTATAAATTAAATATTATAAAAATTACAAATTATAAATTAAATATTATAAAAATTACAAATTATAAATTAAATATTATAGAAATTACAAATTATAAATTATAAATCAAATATTATAAAAATTACAAACTATAAAAATTATAAATTAAATATTATAAAAATTACAAAAATTATAAATTAAATATTATAAAAATTACAAAAATTATAAATTAAATATTATAAAAATTACAAATTATAAATTAAATATTATAAAAATTACAAATTATAAATAAAAAATTTTAAAAAAATTATAAATTATAAATATTATGAAAATTACAAACTATAAAAATTATAAATTAAATATTATCAAAATTACAAATTATAAATAAAATATTATAAAAATTACAAATGAAAAATTATAAAAATTACAAATTAAATATTATAAAAATTACAATATAAAAATTACAAATTATTAATTATAAAAATTACAAATTATAAAAATTATAAAAAATATTATAAAAATTAAAAACTATTATAAAAATTATAAATTAAATATTATAAAAATTACAAATTATAAATTATAAATCAAATATTATAAAAATTACAAACTATAAAAATTATAAATTAAATATTATAAAAATTACAAATTATAAATTAAATATTATACAAATTACAAATAAAATATTATAAAAATTACAAATTATAAATTATAAATCAAATATTATAAAAATTACAAACTATAAAAATTATAAATTAAATATTATAAAAATTACAAATTACAAATTAAATATTATAAAAATTACAAAATATAAATTATAAAAATTATAAATTAAATATTATAAAACTTACAAATTATAAATTAAATATTATAAAAATGAAAAATTATAAATTAAATATGAAAAAAATTAAAAAAAATATAAATTATAAAAATTACAAAATATAAAAATTATAAATAAATATTATAAAAATTACAAATTATAAATTATAAATCAAATATTATAAAAATTACAAACTATAAAAATTATAAATTAAATATTATAAAAATTACAAAAATTATAACTTAAATATTATAAAAATTACAAAAAATATAAATTAAATATTATAAAACTTACAAATTATAAATTAAATATTATAAAAATGAAAAATTATAAATTAAATATTAAAAAAAATTACAAATTATAAATTAAATATTATAAAAATTACAAATTATAAATTAAATATTATAAAAGTTACAAATTATATATTAAATATTATAAAAATTACAAATTATAAATTAAATATTATAAAAATTACAATTTAAAAATTACAAATTATAAATTATAAAAATTATAAATTAAATATTATAAAAATTACAAATTATAAATTAAATATTATAAAAATTACAAATTATATATTAAATATTATAAAAATTACAAATTATAAATTAAATATTATAAAAATTACAAATTATAAATTAAATATTATAAAAATTACAAACTATAAAAATTATAAATTAAATATTATAAAAATTACAAACTATAAAAATTATAAATTAAATATTATAAAAATTACAAAAATTATAAATTAAATATTATAAAAATTACAAAAATTATAAATTAAATATTATAAAAATTACAAATTATAAATTAAATATTATAAAAATTACAAATTATAAATTAAATATTATAGAAATTACAAATTATAAATTATAAATCAAATATTATAAAAATTACAAACTATAAAAATTATAAATTAAATATTATAAAAATTACAAACTATAAAAATTATAAATTAAATATTATAAAAATTACAAAAATTATAAATTAAATATTATAAAAATTACAAAAATTATAAATTAAATATTATAAAAATTACAAATTATAAATTAAATATTATAAAAATTACAAATTATAAATAAAAAATTTTAAAAAAATTTTAAATTATAAATTATAAATATTATGAAAATTACAAACTATAAAAATTATAAATTAAATATTATCAAAATTACAAATTATAAATAAAATATTATAAAAATTACAAATGAAAAATTATAAAAATTACAAATTAAATATTATAAAAATTACAATATAAAAATTACAAATTATTAATTATAAAAATTACAAATTATAAAAATTATAAAAAATATTATAAAAATTAAAAACTATTATAAAAATTATAAATTAAATATTATAAAAATTACAAATTATAAATTATAAATCAAATATTATAAAAATTACAAACTATAAAAATTATAAAATAAATATTATTAAAATTACAAATTATAAATTAAATATTATACAAATTACAAATAAAATATTATAAAAATTACAAATTATAAATTATAAATCAAATATTATAAAAATTACAAACTATAAAAATTATAAATTAAATATTATAAAAATTACAAATTACAAATTAAATATTGTAAAAATTACAAAATATAAATTATAAAAATTATAAATTAAATATTATAAAACTTACAAATTATAAATTAAATATTATAAAAATGAAAAATCATAAATTAAATATGAAAAAAATTAAAAAAAATATAAATTATAAAAATTACAAAATATAAAAATTATAAATAAATATTATAAAAATTACAAATTATAAATTATAAATCAAATATTATAAAAATTACAAACTATAAAAATTATAAATTAAATATTATAAAAATTACAAAAATTATAACTTAAATATTATAAAAATTACAAAAATTATAAATTAAATATTATAAAAATTACAAATTATAAATTAAATATTATAAAAATTACAAATTATAAATTAAATATTAAAAAAAATTACAAATTATAAATTAAATATTATAAAAGTTACAAATTATATATTAAATATTATAAAAATTACAAATTATAAATTAAATATTATAAAAATTACAATTTAAAAATTACAAATTATAAATTATAAAAATTATAAATTAAATATTATAAAAATTACAAATTATAAATTAAATATTATAAAAATTACAAATTATATATTAAATATTATAAAAATTACAAATTATAAATTAAATATTATAAAAATTACAATATAAAAATTACAAATTATAAATTATAAAAATTATAAATTAAATATTATAAAAATTACAAAAATTATAAATTAAATATTATAAAAATTACAAATTATAAATTATAAATTAAATATTATAAAAATTACAAAAATTATAAATTAAATATAATTAAAATTACAAAAATTATAAATTAAATATTATAAAAATTATAAATTAAATATTATAAAAATTATAAATTAAATATTATAAAAATTACAAATTATAAAAATTATAAATTAAATATTATAAAAATTACAAATTATAAATTAAATATTATAAAAATTACAAATTATAAATTAAATATTATAAAAATTACAAATTATAAATTAAATATTATAAAAATTACAAATTATAAATTAAATATTAAAAAAATTATAAATTAAATATTATAAAAATTACAAATTATAAATTAAATATTATAAAAATTACAAATTATAAATTAAATATTATAAAAATGAAAAATTATAAATTAAATATTATAAAAATTACAAAAATTATAAATAAAATATGATAAAAATTACAAATTATAAATTAAATATTATAAAAATTACAAATTATAAATTAAATATTATAAAAATTACAAATTATAAATTAAATAATACAAAATTACAAATTACAAAAATTATAAATTAAATATTATAAAAATTACAATTTAAATATTATAAAAATTACAATATAAAAATTACAAATTAAGTATTATAAAAATTACAATATAAAAATTACAAATTATAAATTATAAAAATTATAAATTAAATATTATAAAAATTACAAATTATAAAAATTATAAATTAAATATTATAAAAATTACAAATTATAAATTATAAATCAAATATTATAAAAATTACAAACTATAAAAATTATAAATTAAATATTATAAAAATTACAAATTATAAATTAAATATTATAAAAATTACAAATTATAAATTAAATATTATAAAAATGAAAAATTATAAATTAAATATGAAAATTACAAATTATAAAAATTATAAATTATAAAAATTACAAAATATAAAAATTATAAATTAAATATTATAAAAATTACAAATTATGGTGACAGACGGACGGACGGACAGCGAAGTCTCAGTAATAGGGTCTTAGGAATATTCTGAGACAGTACGACATTATTTAGGAAACAACTTCTGTTTTTTAGAATTTGGAACATAATCTCGTTATCCGACGAGAAACTCGCCTAAGCCTAAACTAAATAAATAACTTATAAAATACATGTGAATATAAGTACCATAAAATAATTAAATCATAATTATATTTACTGTTTGGAAAATAGTTTGAAGCTTGAAAAAAGATGAGAAAAAACTCTCATTGCTGCTGAAATTGCTTTGCAGTCTACCATTTTTTCCTGATAATTTTGTATTTTGGAAACAAATGAAAACTTATTCCCGAATCTCCGTAAGTACTAAATTCAGGAACGCAACAATATTTCGTTTTTCTGTTTTTATTATTAACAGGTTTCTGAATGTAATCGTGAGCCATCTGATTATGTCTAAAATTAACCTCACCTTATCCTCAACTTAAAGCAAAGTGTCGTTCTTAGAAACTTCTTCATTTCGCCGCTAGAGGCGCGCGGACAATCTTTCCATCGCCAATAATGCTTGCCATCACTTTCTGTTTGAGTACATAGGCTGTACATCAGCCGTGAGACGTCTACTGCTAGATAATTACACTCCCGCGGATGGCAGACTTTTGCCAATTTTATAGACTATAAATAAATAGTGTTTCTGTGATTTTTTATTTCTCTGGCTGATGCGAGTAATTAAATTTGCTAAACTTTGAATAAAAACTATCAAAGATGACCTAATTTAATAAAAGATATATAGTCAAGAATTTAAAAAGCTTCTATTTCCGTCATTTTTCTATTTCCCTGGCTGTCTAGAGTAATAAAATAAAAATTACTAAACTTAATGTAATAAAATGTTTAAAAACTATCAAAGATGACCTAATTTTTAGCTCGCAACAACAGTTCAAAATCATTCATTCAGTCATTCACTTCATCCCATCTCTACACCAAAGCAACAAAACAATCATGTCGATTTTTAATCTGTGACAAAATCTTTTATCAATTACGCAATTTTATGGAAAAAGTGTTAAAAAATGTATAAAATAATAGCAGTTTTCAGTGTTAATTCATACGTCTACGTCGTACTTACCATTTACAATGTTTCTTAATTTCAAAACTATCAAAGATGACCTGATTTTTAGCTCGCAACAACAGTTCAAAATCATTCATTCAGTCATTCACTTCATCCCATCTCTACACCAAAGTAACAAAACAATCATGTCGATTTTTAATCTGTGACAAAATCTTTTATCAATTACGCAATTTTATGGAAAAAGTGTTAAAAAATGTATAAAATAATAGCAGTTTTCAGTGTTAATTCATACGTCCACGTCGTAGTTACCATTTACAATGTTTTTTAGTCTCATAATGTGTATGGTGTATTCGGAAAGTGGTGTTTTTTGTTCGAGCGGTGTTTGTTGACAACAGACAAGTAAGGAAAAAAAGAGTTTACCATGGTCATACCCCTATGTTTTGTTTTTTCCCATATTCTAATTATTTTAGGAAGTAGGAGTCTTCAAAAACTGAGAAAATTGCCCAATTGAAACGTTATTTTCAGACACCCACCAAAAAAATAATACGCACACTAACAATAAAATAAAAACATAGAGGCATGCATAGATAAAGCGTTTTTCAAATTATTTTTGAGAAAAAAAAATTATAATTCCTCAAGTTTTGGAGAAGAAAAAAGAGGACTACAAAATGCTGTTTTGGTCAATTTTAGTGACTATTATCGGTCTACGCTGCAGTTCTCCCTTTCTTGCTGTATACGGAGAGGTTTGGGGGAGGGAGAAAGCAACATTTTATTCAAATACCTATTGTTTAGACCGCGTTCACCGGTGACGAGTATTTTTGTATGCTGGTTTCATTCAATATTCACTTTTTGTTTTCGAGAAATCTACAGTATATTTTTTACATCAAAAGTGGTGATATTTTTAAAATTGTATTCAATTAAATCGATTTTAAATTACTTTAAGTATATTATAATTTTTTCCCATGGTGATAGCTTTACACAGTCTTAAATAATTTGAAATGAAAATTGTCATTTGACCCATCTTAAGACCTTAAATTCTTTTTGGTTGCGGATCTCTTTCCACCAATCCAGCGTTTGAGTTTCTTGCACAGGAAATTAGGGACTTTTACGTAGATTGCTCAGAGTGATAACAGCTAAGGTTATGGATTCCATCGGACGGAGTTCAGTGTAATTCACGTAAACAGCCCGCACAGCAATTTCCGTGCGTTCGGCCTAACTAAACTGGAAAAGTAGAAATGCGCTTGTAGTAAAAAAGGGTAGGTATATTAGTTCACTTGACTGGCCCGCTTTTTTTTATCCACAATTGATAAGCCCTTGGCATCATCTCAACTTGATGGTAAGTGATCATGATGCCGAAGATTGAAGCGGGCTTACCAAGATTCCCCAACTTTTTTTATTTTTTTTTATTCACAATTGGTAAGCCCTTGGCATCATCTCACCTGATGGTAAGTGACGATGATGCCGAAGATGGAAGCGGGCTTACCAATGTGGATCTGGTTATCTTATGTTCAAGCCGGAACACATCAATGCTGTTAACACTGATGTTTGATAAGATTGTGGTAGCTAGCCAGGCGGGCTGTGAAAATATCCTACCACCAACCAAACCGAGTCTTACAAAGTTAACCCCGTCGGGAATCGAACCCGCGACGTCCAAGTGACCTCCAATCATTACGCCATGGAGGCGGTTAAGACTGGCCCGCTGGCGTAGTGGTTGGCCCTCGTACCCAGGCAACACCCACCCCGGGCAAGCATTCGAGTTCGAGTGACGAACAGAATTTTTTTTGCTCGATCACTGGGTGTTTAATATCTAGACATCTAGTACGCCTAAAAATGTGAGCGTCCTTCATCATATCAGCCAAAGGACGTCCACTGCTAAACATGCCCTTCCCCAAGGCTTTCCACGACGACCGATTTTGCTCTACCCGCATCCAGCGGCTTTCCGCGTCCTTCACCAGGTCATCAGTCCACCGAGCGGGAGGCCTGCCTACGCTACGTTTTCCAGTGCGCCGTCGCCACTCTATAACTTTACTACCTCAACGGCCATCCGTTTTACGAGCTATGTGCACCGCCCACTGCCACTTAAGTTTAGCAATTCTGAGAGCTATGTCGGTAACTTGGTTTTAGTACGGATCTCCTCGTTTCTGATTCGATCACGCAGAGAAACTCCGAGCATAGCACGCTCCATTGCCCTTTGGGTGACCTTGAGCCTTCTCATGAGGCCCATAGTAAGCGACTATGCCTCAATTCCGTAAGTCATCACTGGCAACACACAATGGTCGAAGACCTAGTTCTTAGGACACTGCGGTATTTGGGACGTGAAGATATTGCGAAGCTTCCCGAACGCTGCTCAGCCGAGTTGGATTCGACGATTGAGCATCCTTCGTCATATCTGCCGAAAATCGTCCACTGCTGGACAAAGATTATGTTAAATGATATTCATTTAAATTTGTAGTTAATTTATTTATTGTGAAAAAAATACATATTTTCACTCGAAAGTCAACTGTGACAATAAACAGAAAAGAAAAAAAACAGCAATTTGTGAAAGGAGTTTTGAGCATAGTTCCCAGTACACAAAATTGACTTAAAAGAACCGAAATTCCCTTAAAACGCACTTAAACTACATTAAAATCGAATCAAATTACATTACAAACTAATTAAATTCCATTAAAATTAAATGAGACGTGAGATTAAAGCAAATGAAATGTCATCCATCACCAACAAATGACATGTCATCAAAACAATTTAAATCGTCCTTATCTATAATATAATAAAACTGTAACGGGGCCGTGTCTGTACATGAAATATTTTTGGAAAATAATAACTGTGGTGGACATTAATAACGATACAGAGGCCAAAACAACAACTTTTGGAATTTTTGTCTGTCTGTCTGTATGTTCGCGCATCACGCAAAAACTACCAGGCCGATTTTGATGAAATTTTGTATGGTGGTTCCTTATAGCCCGGGTTAACATATAGGATACCTTTTATCCCAGAAAATTCAAGAGTTCCCGTGGGAAAATCCAAAGTATTCATTTATAGAGTGGCTCACCACGCAAATGTGGCTTGACCTATTACAATCAAATTTTACACGTTGATACCCTTATCGCGAACTAAAACTGGGACATTGTGAATCCCAAAAAAATTAGGGTTCCTACAGGAATGCAAAAAATTGTATCTTTAGAATGACTCAACGTAACAATATGAAACCTTTACATAGGGATGGGGTGTTTTGACCATCATTGTATAGTCGGGTATTCTTTATCCCAGAAAACTAAAGAGGTCCAGTGGGAAATTATCTATCGATACTTACAATAATAACAATAGAGTACTTTTCCCCATATTAGCTACACATACCAAACATTATAATCATAGTAGCAGAATGTCAATAGATGGCACTGCAGGGATAATAAAACGCGCTTAAGTTGTATTAAAACATTAAAATATTATTTCATACTTTTGAGTGGATTTCTTTTATGTATTTTTCAGCATACGCTACTTTAAACTCTGGAACTATGGTACGTAGCGATGTGTTTCATAGACGAACAGAGAGGTATTTTTTTACAGAATCCAATCGTGTAAAAAAAAACACATAAATCGAGTTTAACATCTTTTAACAGGAGGCACAGATATGGGAACTCTTCTGACGGCGACTATTTGCGTGTGGCAGTTGCTCTCCGCCTGCAATATCAATATCTGTGAACCTCATCAATGTATTTGCGGGTCCTCGGTGGAGGCAATTGGCCATCACTCACTGAGTTGCAGTCGTGTTTGTGAAGATTACTACGTCACCAATTCCTTAATGACCTCACTCGGAGGGCACTGGTCTCGGCCAGATGGAATATTCCATCTTTGATTCAGCCGCCGGCCAGGCTTTAGTCGATCTGATGGCAAAAGGCCGGAGGGTTTAAACAGGTGCTATGGCAGAGAGGAACGTGTCTGCTTTGGGAAGCCACTTTTTCTGCCTCACTCCTCACCCGTACGGTACTGTTGCTCAATTTGCGGTGAGAAAGAAGCATAATAAGTACTCGGTCTTGGAGGCAAATTACTGCTTTGTGCCGCTGGTCTGTGAGACAACCGGCTGCTGAACCCTCAGAGGCCTTTGCCTTCACAAAGAAGATTGGCCTTCGCCTTCGAGAGAGGAGATGTGACGTGAGGTCCTACCTGCTGCTAAGGTTGTCTATTGCCATCCATCGCGGCAACGAGAAGTGCGTTTTGGGCTCCTTTGAAGCTGATACAACTCGAGGATTTGACCCATATTAATATTGTTAGGAAATTTTATTACTAGATTGATACCTATAATGATTTGAATTAGTTTTTTGATAATATTTCATCATATCAGTTTATATACGTCCCCACCAAGAGGCTCGACCTGCCCTGAGTTAGGGCGATCTGGCCTTAGACGATCACGCGGGCCCATTGCGGGTTGATTGACTTCACACATAAGCTTCGAATTTCTTCGCAGGCGTGTGCAGTTTTCCTCACGATGTTTCTAAGGGGTTTCTCTCACCGTAAGAGCGTCGGATAAACGTACATACGAGTATGAAATCGATATTCGTATAGATATTGGTAAGTGACAGGATTCGAGCCACGGCCTTCCGGACAGGAGGTAGTGGCCCTAACCGTTTTGCCACCGACGCTCTATATTTTATTTAAGATTTAGAAATCCTTTCTTTATATTATAAATGTGAAAATGTGTTTGTTTGTTTGTTACCTATTCACACTTCAATACCTCTACCAATGTTAATGAAATTTGGCATGCAGGTAGCCTGTATCACTGGGAATGAAATAATAAACCTTTTATCTGTGGAAATTATCATAGTCCGATGCAGTTCCTGAGGAAACTAAAACAATACTCTTTGTTCGTTTTATTTAAAATCGTATGATTTTTCGCACAGAGATGAGGTGGAAAATGATATAATTTACTAATAAGTATATCCTGACATAGTTCCCGAGGGATCTGGGGACAACTGTTTTCTACGCTCGCGCACGTCGGTGGCGTTGCAACGGAGCAACGGATTAAAGTGTTTTTTTGTATAGAATTTGTTGAGGGGGTGGGAAGTGACAAAGACTGCTAATCCGAATAGCCCGATACAGTTCCTGAGGTACCTGGTGAAAACTCATGTCCACGCTTGCGAGCTGATTGCGGCTCGCGCACCACTCACCCTCAAAAAGAGTCATAAAAGCTATGTCCACGTGGGCGAAGCCGCGGGCAAAAGCTAGTCTATAATATAATAAAACTGTAACGGGGCCGTGTCTGTACATGAAATATTTTTGGAAAATAAAAACTGTGGTGGACATTACTAACGATACAGAGGCCAAAACAACAACTTTTGGAATTTTTGTCTGTCTGTATGTTCGCGCATCACGCAAAAACTACCAGGCCGATTTTGATGAAATTTTGTATGGTGGTTCCTTATAGCCCGGGTTAACATATAGGATACTTTTTATCCCGGAAAATTCAAGAGATCCCGTGGGAAAATAAAAAGTATTCATTTATATCATGGCTCACCACGCAAATGTGGCTTGACCTATTACAATCAAATTTTACACGTTGATACCCTATCGCGAACTAAAACTGGGAAATTCTGAACCCCAAAAAAATTAAGGGTTCCTGCAGGAATGCAAAAAATTGTATCTTTAGAATGGCTTAACGTAACAATATGAAACCTTTACATTGGGATGGGTTGTTTTGACCATCATTGTATAGTCGGGTATTCTTTATCCCGGAAAACTAAAGAGGTCCCGAGGGAAATTATCTATCGATACTTACAATAATAACAATTACTTTTTTCACATGTTAGCTACACATACCACACATTATAATCATAGCAGCAGAATGTCAATAGATGGCACTGCAGGAATAATAAAACGCGCATAAGTTGTATTTAAACATTAAAATATTATTTCATACTTTTGAGTGGATTTCTTTTATGTAATTTTCAGCATACGCTTTTTACACAACTCTCTGGAACTATGGCACGTAGCGATGTGTTTCATAGACGAACAGATAGGTATTTTTTTATAGATTGCAATCGTGTAAAAAAATTAAAAACACATAAATCGACTTTAGCTTCTTTTAACAGGAGGCACAGATATGGGAACTCTTCTGACGGCGACTATTTGCGTGTGGCAGTTGCTCTCCGCCTGCAATATCAATATCTGTGAATCTCATCAATGTATTTGCGGGTCTACGGTGGAGGCAATTGGCCATCACTCACTGAGTTGCGGTCGTTGTTTGTGAAGATTCCCACGTCACCAATTCCTTAATGACCTCACTCGGAGGGCACTGGTATCGGCCAGATGGAATATTCCATCTGTGATTCAGCCACTGGGCTTTAGTCGATGTGATGGCAAAAGGCCGGAGGGTTTAAACAGGTGCTATGGCAGAGAGGAACGTGCCTGCTTTGGGACTCTACTTTTTCTGCCTCACTTCTCACCCGTACGGTACTGCTGCTCAACTTGCGGCGAGAAAGAAGCATAATAAGTACTCGGTCCTGAAGGAAAATTACTGCTTTGTGCCGCTGGTCTGTGAGACAAGCGGCTGCTGAACTGAACCCTCAGAGGCCTTTGCCTTCACAAAGGAGATTGGCCGTCGCCTTCGAGAGAGGAGATGTGACGTGAGGTCCTACCTGCTGCTAAGGTTGTCTATTGCCATCCAGCGCGGCAACGAGCAGTGCGTCATGGGCTACTTTGGAGCTGATACGACTCAAGGATTTGACCCATATTAATATTTTTAGGAAGTTTTATCACTAGATTGATACAATGATTTGAATTAGTTTTTCGATAATATAGGTATATGTGTTATTTCATCATATCAGTTTATATACGTCCCCACCAAGGGGCTAGACCTGCCCTGAGCTAGGGCGATCAGGCCTTAGACGATCACGCGGGCCCATTGCGGGTTGATTGACTTCACACATAAGCTTCGAGTTTCTTCGCAGGCGTGTGCAGGTTTCCTCACGATGTTTTTGTCACCGTAAGAGCGTCGGATAAACGTACATACCAGTATGAAATCGATATTCTTATAGATATTGTTAAGTGGCAGCATTCGAACCACGGCCTTCCGGACAGTAGAAAGTGGCCCTAACCGTTCTGCCACCGACGCTCTGTATGTTATTTAAGATTTAGAAATCCTTAGTTAATATTATAAATGTGAAAATGTGTTTGTTTGTTTGTTTTTTACCTATTTACACTTCAACACCTTTACCAATCTTGATGAAATTTGGCATGCAGGTAGCCTGTATCACTGGGAATGAAATAGTCTACTTTTTATCTGTGGAAATTATCATAGCCCGATGCAGTTTCTGAGGAAACTAAAACAATACTCTTTGTTCGTTAAGTTATTTAAAATCGTACCGAAAAAATGATTTTTAGCACAGAGATGAGGTGGAAAATGATATTATTTACTATTAAGTATACCCTGACATAGTTCCCAAAGGGATTTGGGGACAACTGTTTTCTACGCTCGCGCACGTCGGTGGCGTCGCAACGGAGCAATGGATTAAAGTTATTTTTTGTATAGAATTTGTTGAGGGGGTGGGAAGTGACAAAGACTGCTAATCCGAATAGCGCGATACAGTTCCTGAGGTACCTGGAGAAAACTCATGTCCACGCTTGCGAGCTGATTGCGGCTTGCGCACTACTCACCCTCAAAAAGAGTCATAAAAGCTATGTCCACGTGGGCGAAGCCGCGGGCAAAAGCTAATTAATATACCTAATAAGTGTGAAAATGTGTTTCTTAGTTTGTTTGTTAGCTTTTCACGCTTCAGCACCTCGACCAATCTTGATATAATTTGACATGACTGTGTTACTGGGAAGGACATAGGCTACTTTTTATCCCGTGATATGGAATAGAACAGTCCGATGCAGTTCCTGAGGGAACTGAAAAAAAAACCTCTTTTCTTGTTTAATTTCTTTAACATTGCAACAGGACAGTTGTTGATTGTTGTGATTTTTTGCACAGAGATGATTGAAGGGGTGGAAAATGGACATAATTTACTAATTAGCATTTCCTGACAAAGTTCCCTAGGGATCTGGTGAAAACTCATTTTCACGATCGCGCACGTCGGCGTCGCAACGGAGGAATACACCTCACCCTCAAAGACAGTCATAAAATCGATGTTCATGTGGGCGAAGCCGCGGGCAAAAGCTAGTAAAAATATGATTTGTGTGACAATGGATTTCAATATAAATAAGTCGACATAAACCTACATTAAACAAAAAAACACAAAAAAAAAGTTTCGATCAAACTGAGGGTAACTACTCATTTAAAATTTAATTTTATTATATCATAATGTTAAACATGAACATGAACATAGGCGCCGCTCCCAGCAAGTCGGTATCGACTGACCCGGGCAAAGCCGGATGAACCAGGGGGCGCAGTTTTTATTAGGGAAAGACACGCTCTAGGATGGGAGAGGATGATCGACCAGCCGCAACCAGTCGATCACAATCGGCGGGCTGTGCAGCCTCACACCCATATAGGAAGTAAGGAAAGACGGGTTTTTAGGTGGATGAGCGTTGTTGTTCGGTTGGGCCTTGCAACTTTGTCTGCAAGTGCTATCGTTGGTAATTGTTTGTTAAGCCTTCAGGATTTTCTGGCTCCAGTTCACTGTCAGTTTCTGGGATAGCGTATATCTCTTCTGCGGCCGCTTTTATTTTGGTTTTGCCTGCTGAAAATGGTATCTATTCTTCTTCGGTCTTGGTATAATATTCCATATCGTAGTATAGAGAGTTGTGCCATGTGAATATTAGTCTGCCAACTTTTAGTTTCTTGCTTTGTGATTGAGAGCTGCGGTGAGTAGGTGAGGTTGCTGACGTCTGTATAGGTGACCCATGTAGCATATCCTGAGGCACATAATACGGTTGATTATTGTTTTTCGATCAAGGATGTCGTGTGTCTTTCTTTTATCAGGTTTGGTGCCCGAATTGTTTATCATATCCTGTAGGATGAGGCGTTCATATCACCGAAGTTTTCGACTGTTTGATTTTGTTACGGCCGCCGCTTTTAGCCCCTATGTCATTGTAGGTTCGATAACCATTTTGTAAATTAGTTTTGCTATTTGCCATCAGTTTTTTATTGTTATGAGCCCAACGACGCAAGTCGCGTGAATAGTATTATTTCTTTTAACCATGGGTAAACTATTGTTATAGCTTTCTTTTGTTTCCGGGGTAATATTGCGCTTCAATTGGTATCTACAAACTTTACAAAACTGAGCTGGGTTTCAGTACATGCTTTGTTTGCTAATCAAAAAGTGTTAGTCATAAAACCATTTCGTTGAAAATTATTTTGTTGCAGGGATTTTTTAGGAGTTTTAATTGTTATTTTTGTTGTTACATCCATAGTTATTTTGTCACACTTACTAGTCTAGAGAATTCATGATGACTGCTTGACCATGGCTCTTTTCGGTAGGACCAGCTTATGTATACTCTAAGGTTGGGTCCCAAAGGCCTCAAAGTTAGGCGAGTATTGTTCGGCCACAATAAGGACTGGTGACTGGGCTCGGCTAGGCAGGTCAACTTTTTTTGTTTTATGACTTTCAGGTGGCGCGTTCATGGTATTTTGTTTCTCGTGAGCCCTGCAGATACATTAAGCAAAAAACATTGCTTTAGCGACATCCGCTTAGCTTAGCGGCAGTTGATTTCACTAGGAAGTAATCTGTTATCTTTCCTCCCTCAGCTCCACTTGTGCATTTTGCAAATAGTTTTCCCCAAACTTTTAAAATAAATCACAAGTGAGGCACTGCACTAATCAAATCAAAAGCACATACTTTGATATCCAGAAAATCAATTTCAATTCACGCTTGATTTGAGCACAGCATCACTCCACTAACATATCTACACACCCAATCAGAAACACAAACTGGTATGCATTTAATACAAATACGAAAATAAATGTACACTCACACATATCAACACCTATCAACTTTATACGTTGAGAAAATCATGTAAACTCACAAAACAAATCATTTTAAACCTTAAAAAATTCGTTGATCGAAATTTAAACGTTCCTACGTTCCATTTGTAAAGCTTTTTTAAAACTCAAATGCAGGTGTTTTCCATCACTCTACGTCTTTATTTATCCGTTTTGTGATAATCGCACGCCAATCTGGAAATATCTAAAAGAATAGGGTGTCTCAAGTCGAAGAGCACGCTTGTTGCCGCTATTCATTTGTTTTTTCTAATCTCATCTAATCTCACCGGATTTGTCCCTTACGGGACTATAATAGGTAACGCTGTGGACCCAACCAACGATGGCTCCAACACTCCACCAACAATATCTAGTTCTCGGACATACTAAAACTTTGCATTACATTAGTGAAATTTAAGGAAATTTACACGATTTGTTCATCAACGAGTAGTGCGCTTGCGCAAGCAAGCAACGCGGCGGGCCGGGCGGGTGGTATCTTTATTATTTCATAATGTTAAATGTTAATACGGTAAATCAATTTAAAATTAAATACTTTAGTATGTGAAAATTAAAGCAAGTAGGTTAGTCCTTTTTAAATATTAGTACAAGTGAATTTCGAGACCAATAATTTAATTTATAGGGTTTCGTACAGAACCCTCAGTGCGTGAGTCCGATTCACACTTCGCTGGTTTTTGATCCAGTAAATTCTTTTTGGAACGCAATAAAGTTATATCACTTTGACCGAAAAGCATAAAAGTGGTGCCCGATCAAAATTATAAGAAGCTCCACGATCTCATTAATTGAGTACAAAGTCTCTGCAATTAATTACATTGAAATAGCGAGATCCAATTTTCGGGAAAAATTAGGACCGTAATAAGGCTTCGTTGAAAACGTGGAGGATCACAAAAGACCGCTAATTGCAGGACGCGCGAACTTTGCCCATTTTGTTTCATACTTGGCCGCATTCTTAGGGTCCCGTACCCAAAGGGTAAAAATTTTCACGAAATACGGCCTGGTGACATACGTACAGACCACAGACGGACGGACAGCGGATTCTTAGTACAATTCAACGCACGTAAAAAAAGCTCCGAGCGACCTACCTGCGCAGTGAATGAATTGCGGGCCAAATTGGTGGTAAGGGGTGAGGCGCGACGGGGGAAACACGCGTCTCTCTTGTTTGCTGTCGCGTGATTGGTTCGCCAGTTGTCATTTGTTTCCCGCCTGCGCAAACACATTCCCACCACTTGACCACTGGAGCTTTTTTTACGTGCGTTGAATTGTAATACGGGATCCTATTATAAGACTTCGCTGTCCGTCCGTCTATGTGTCTGTCCGTCTGTCACCAGGCTCCATTTCATGAACCGTGATAGCTAGACAGCTGAAATTTTCACAGATGATGTATTTCTGTTGCCGCTATAACAACAAATAAAGGGTGTCCCATATTGTTTTTCGTTTTGGGTTTGACCGTTACGCACCAAATACAGATAGCGGGGGGCTGGGAATGGTCTCTAACGCTTGGCAGGCTTGTTAAGTTTAGTAATAATTGATCGCTTCACGGTATCGCAGCGTGCGAGTTTTTTTCGTAGACTATTGTTCGATGCCTCTACAGGACACATTTTAATTTAACGGGTATGAGAAATGTACCAAGTGCGAATTTAAACAAGCATTGGGTGCACAAGTTTGATGAAACTGGGAACACAATGCCGGATAAATCTACTGGGCGCAAAATGACATCGAGAACGTGCGTCATTGTCGACCGCTATCGCCAGTCTGTTATGAGCGACCCACGGCAGTCACTACAATTGCGCGCAGCGTCTCTGAATCGTTATTGATGTGATAACGTCTTATAATTCGATGGAGCCGGCTGCACGCACAAAAAAATGCGTCGTTACCTCGCTCTGAGGCGTTCTGTCGTTACCTCGCTCTGAGGCGTTCCGTGAGGCGTTCCGTTTTCGATATTATGAAACCATTCCATCAGTATTTTCTTATGACGTTGTCACGTTCAACTATCGTCAGTAAACCGACTTTACAGACAACCGTTTTTTTTTATAAAAAGCTCGCACGCAAAATGCGCACTGCGATCCCGTGAAGCGATCCATTATTACTAAACTAAACAAGCCTGCCAAGCGTTAGAGACCACTCCCAGCCCCCCGCTATCTGTATTTGGTGCGTAACGGTCAAACCAAAAACGAAAAACAATATGGGACACCTGTTACTAAAAATTAGAAAAATTTAAAACATAAATACAAAAAACGTGTTTTTTTTAAACATGGAGAAACTAGCGTCATCTAGTATGTTCGTTTTTAAAACATGAAACTAGCGCCATCTAGTATGATGGTAAGGAACCCTATGTGTGCGGTTCTGACTCGCACTCAGCCAGTTTTTCATCTCACTCAAGTTTCGTCTTGAGGGATTGGCTTATCTTTTTATGGACAATACTTTTAGCAATAACTCATGACCGTCGAGCAACTTTTGTATTTTTGAAGCGGCGACTCTCGAAAGGTCGTTGAATGTACTTTTTATTACTTTTTGAGAGCCTCCGTAGAGTCTAAAGTTGGACGTCAGATTTGAGACAAACATTTATCTGTATTCGCAACTACCTTTTGCCCGCGGCATCGCATGGGTGACATCGTTTTTATGACTGTCTTTGAGGGTAAATGGTGCTGCGAGCCGCAAGCCGCTCGCGAGCGTAGGCAGAAGTTTACTGCAGATCCCTCGGGAACTATATCTGGCTATTCTGATCAGCATTCTATGTCACTTCCCACCCTCTCAACTGTTTCTATGCAAAATAATCCGTTGCTCCGTTGCGACGCCAACGTATGCATGCGAGCCTGGAAATGAGTTTCCCTGGATCTCTAGGGAACTGTCTCGGACTATGCTAATTAGTAGTCTATGTCATTTTCCACTCCCTCAACCATCTCTGAGCAAGAAAACACAATAAATCGTTGCTCCATTGCGATGTTAAAAAACCAACCAAAATGTCTTTTTTTTTAGTTCCTTCAGAAACTGCATCGGTCTATCCTATTTTCACGGGATAGAAAGTAGCCTATGTCCTTCTCCTTGACACAGGCTACCTCCATTCAAAATTTCGTCAAGATTGGTTTAGGTGTTAAACGTGAAAAGGTAACCTACAAACACATTTTCACATTCATAATATTTGTAAGGATAAATAGAAGGTCCTTGTCAGGAACTCCCTGACCATATGTTGTGAATGTCTTTAGCATACTCTAACTTGGTTTTAATTTTGAAGTGTCTTCTAAAATGTAGCATGAATTTAAAAGATTTTACCAAGAAAATAAAAACAATTGAATTATTTTGACGAATTATTTCACTCGATCAAAGAATGGTCATCTGGGATTCACTGCTTACAGCAATAAGAGCACTTACCATTTTCCTTAAATAACTTGCTATTATTTAAATGTGTAACTATTTACTTATTTAAGAGCGTCGTCGGTGGCATAATGGTTAGGGCCGCCGGCACGTTTATCCGACGCAAACATCATCATCATCATCATATCAGCCAAAAATCGTCCACTGCTGGACAAAGGCCTCCCCCAACGATTTCCACGACGACCGGTCCTGCGCTGCCCGCATCCATCGGCTTCCCGCGATTTTCACCAGGTCGTCGAACCACCGCGTGGGAGGCCTGCCTACGCTAAGTTTTCCGATGCGCGGTTGCCACTCGAGAACTTTACTGCCCCATCGGCCATCTGTTCTACGATCTATGTGCCCTGCCTACTGCCATTTCAGTTTAGCGATTCTGTAAACTATGTCGGTTACTTTAGTTCTCCTGCGGATCTCCTCGTTTCTGATTCGATCACGCAGAGAAACTCCGAGCATAGCACGCTCCATTGCCCTTTGGGTGACCTTGAGCCTTCTTATGAGGCCCATAGTAAGCGACCATGTCTCAGTTCCGTAAGTCATCACTGGCAACACACACTGGTCAAAGACCTTAGTCTTGAGACACTGCAGTATTTGGGACGTGAAGATATTGCGAAGCTTCCCGAACGCTGCCTAGCCGAGTTGGATTCGCGCGTGAGATCTCTTTCTTGAAGTTGGACCTGCCTAGCTGGACTGTTTGTCCCAGGTATATATATTTGTCAACAACTTCCAGTGTAGAGTCTCCAACCTTTAGAGGGCTGGGTGCGACACGGACATTTAATATTACTTTTGTCTTGTCCATGTTCATTTAAGGCCCACTTGTTGAGATACTTTACTGAGGCTATCGAGCATTGTGCTTAGGTCTTCCATAGTCTCAGCCATGACCACGATATCGTCAGCGAATCGGAGGTGGGATATGTACTCGCCGTTGATATTGATGCCGAGTCCACCCCAGTCCAGAAGCTTAAAAACATCTTCCAGGGCGGCGGTGAACAGTTTCGGAGATATAACGTCTCCCTGTCTCACCCCTCGCTGCAACTGGATAGGTTTCGAGTTCTGATCCTGGAGGCGAACCGACATGGTGGCGTTTTCATACAGACACTTCAACACCTCGATGTATCGATGGTCAATTTGGCACCGCTGGGGAGACTGTAGCACAGCCCAGGTTTCGACTTAATTCTCATAGTCCACAAACGCCAAGCAGAGTGGCTGATTGTACTCTTCGGTCTTCTGTATAATCTGCCGCAGCGTATGTATGTGGTCTATGGTACTAAAGCCTTTTCGGAAACCGGCTTGTTCGGGAGGCTGGAAGTCGTCAAACCTGCGTGCGAGACGATTCGTAATGACTCTTGAAAACAGCTTGTAGATATGGCTCTGAAGTGAGATGGGTCTGTAGTTCTTTAGCAGGGTGTAGTCATCCTTTTTGAGGAACAGCATGACCACACTTCTTTGCCATACCTTAGGCGTTTGTCCCTCGATTATAACGGAATTAAATAACTTCTGAAGAGCTTTTAGTACCGGTGATCCACCTACTTTCAGAAGTTCATCCGTAATTCCATCATCACCCGGTGCCTTGTTGTTCTTGAGCTGTTTGAGAGCCATTCTAATCTCGTACAGGCTGACGTCCGGGATATCTTCGGTATAGTGTCGGGTTAGTCTGGCTCTTGGGTCTTCAGCCAGATCGCTGTAAGGCAAACGTGTGGTCTTGTGCTATTGTCCATAGAACTTTTCAACTTCTTCCAGCAACTCAGACTTAGACGATATGATCCTGCCATCCTCAGTCTTCAGCTTGGTCAGTTGGCTTTGTCTAACAGACAAATCTCTCGCGAACACTTTTGAGCCTTTGTTGTGCTCAATCGCCTCTTTAATATAATTTGTATTCTATTGGCGTAAATCGCGAGACAGGGACTTAGAGATCTGCCTGTTTAGTTGCCGATACTGAGTAGCATCTTCAGAGGACTGCAAAACCAATCTGCGTCTTTCTTCCATGAGGTTGCTGGTGAAGTCCGAGATTTATTTGGTTCTGTTTGAACGGCGAGTTTTAAAAATCTTAGACCCGACCGATTAGATTGTACAATTTCCACGAACCTGTCATTATAATCGTCCACATTCTCGCAGTCTCCTAGGCATTCGAAACGATTGTGCAACTCGAGCTGAAAGCTCTCGGGGTTTTGGAGCTGGATGGGTGCTGGTTGGTGACTTCATGAGTCGACACCTTTCTAGCTTGGTCTTTAGATTCAATGTGCTTCTGACCATCCGGTGATCGCTTCCTGTTTTGACTGTATTGATCACGGAGATATCATTGAATATTTGCCTCCTTGTCGACAAGATGAAGTCAATCTCGTTCTTCGTTACGCCATTGGGATGCAACCATGTCCACATCCGCTGTTTTGACTTTTTGAGGAAGGAGTTCATCATAAAGAGGCTGTCCTTCTCCATAAAGTCGGCCAGCATCTGGCCACGTGCACTTCTTACTCCATATCCAAATTGCCCCACTCTCAGCTCACCATCGCTTCGTTTGCCCAGTTTCGCGTTAAAGTCCCCCATAACAACGGTATAATGGGTCCTGGTGCTATGTAAGGCTGTAGAGATGTCCTCATACATAGTCTCTAGCTCGTCATCGGAGTGTTCCGTAGTCGGCGCGTATGCCTGTATGACCTTCATCGAATACCGTTTGGTGATTCTGAGTATAAGGTATGCTACCCTTGTCGAAACGCTCACGATTTGGACCACATTGTTAATCAGGGACTTGTGGACGAGAAACCCGACACCACCCTGGGACTGTTGGTCGCCCTCCCGGAAATAGAGCAGGTTTCCGGATTTAAGGATCATGGTGTCCTCTCCCTTTCTTCGGACTTCACAAACCTACGATATCCCACCGTAACCTGCTCAACACTTCTTCGAGTTCTGTAAGTTTCTCGTCAGTCCGCAGTGAACGCGTGTTGTAAGTTTCTAGGGCCAAAGGTCGTTGGGTTTGGTAGCCTGGCATCTGCCGGGGAAAACATTGTAAGGAAACCTGCACACGCCTGCGAAGAAACTCGCAGGTTGTGTGTGAAGTCGACCAACCCGCACTGGGCCCACGTGGTCGTCTAAGGCCCGATGGCCCTAATTCAGGGTAGACTCGAGCCCCTTGTTGAGGACGTATATGAGCTGATATGATGATTTATAAACAACTTTAACATCAATATTTTTTCCAGATATTAAACCTATTGCTTACATTCTAGTCTTTGGAAGTAGCCCCAATAATTAAAAATAACAACAATCCTCAAAAAATCTTTTGATTGATCATCCGTCATATACAGGGTGTAACAAAATTGGTGTAGGACCCGTTAACTACTTCTTCTATCATCATAATGGGGTTCTACTCATCATAATGAACAACTTTCCCCAAGGAACCCATAGTTAATTCTAAAATAAAATTTGGACCCTCCGTACTAAAATGCACAAAATTGTTCAAAAACTGATCGATGTGAAATAAGAATTTTTTTTGCGATTTCGGCAAAGTCGTAGAATAAAAGTTATACAGTATGATGTGTAGAAGCCCCAGTTAACGGGACCTACACCGATTTTCTTACAACCTGTATATATGGAACAGTGACTGACTGACACATCCGCTATGAAAGGATTTTTGGAAATTCCCACGGGAACGGCAAAAAACGGGATTTGGGCGGTCAAAGCCGCAAGCAAAAGCTAGTCTGCTCATATACGTCCCCGTCAAGGGGCTCGAGCCTACCCTGAATTAGGGCGTCGGGGCCTTGGTCGACCACGTGGGCCCAGTGCGGGTTGGTCGACTTCACACACAACCTGCGAGTTTCTTAGCAGGCGTGTGCAGGTTTTCTTACGATGTTTTCCTTCACCGTAAGAGCGTCGGATAAACCTACATATGAAATCTAAATTCGAAATCACATTGTTACTTGGCAGGATTTAAACCACGACCTCGCGGACAGGAGGTAGCGGACCTTGCCGTTACGCCACCGACGCTCGTTTTCATTGTTACTCAATAATAATGTCCCTTCCGTAGCAAGTAACTATTTAGTGATCTGTGACAGTAGTTTGTAACTCCATAACAGGCAGTACATATATACGTATAAATTAGAGGCAGTCAGTAAGAATACAGGCGTTCGGTGACAAGCCGATATCCGGCCCTGACGGGCGGCGATTGTGACGTATTGTCGAAGCTTGTATATTTTGTTCATACTAACCGATAATCACTAAGCATAATGGTAGGAACTCGGGGAATTTCACCCGTTGGTAGATGGTTCGCCGAGTGGGAGGTCAGCCTACGCAACTTTAAAAAAACCGGCCAAGAACCGCACACAAAAGGTTTCGTAGCATCATACTAGATGGCGCTAGTACAAATGGTTCCGTAATATCATACTAGATGGTTTTAGTTTTTTCATGTTTTATTAAAAACTCGTTTTTTGTATGAAAACCCCCTTATTTTTGTCGGTATAGCGGCAACAGAAATACATCATCTGTGATAATTTCAACTGTCTAGCTATCACGGTTCATGAAATACAGTCTGGTGACAGACAGACAGACGGACGGACAGTGGAGTCTTAGTAATAGTGTCCCGTTTTAACCCTTTGGATACGGAATCCTAAAAACAACATATAAATTAACTAGTTAAAAATGGTTCATCTGACCACATAAAGTAACTTTGTTCCATTTTTTTAATTGTACGTAGCTCCGGGGATTAAAATTGTTGAATTAGAATGATTAGAACGATTGATTAGAATTTCCCCATACTGACCCTTAAAAAAACTCACCCGTATACACCTATATAGTTAAAAAAATGGTGTAGGTCCTACTCACTGGGGCTTCTACTAATCATACTGAACAACTTTTGCCCAGGAACTCATAGTCAAATCTCAAAAAAAAATGGACCTTACATACAAAATTGCACAAAATTTGTCGATCAGCTGATCGATTTGTATGAACAGTTTAAAAAATGCTATTTCTGCAAAGTCGTAGAACGAAATATGTTCAGTATATGATGAGTAGAACCCCGAGTTAAAGGGACCTACACTAACTTTGTTACATCCTGCAGGACTTAGTTAAAAAATCAGCTCTTCATCATCATCATCATATCAGCCGAAGGACGTCCACTGCTGAACATAGGCCTCCCCCAAGGATTTCCACGACGACATGTTCTGCGCTGCCCGCATCCAGCTCCTAAAAAAAAATCTGCTCTTAAAAATAGATAATAAAGATTATCTTTAACTTCAGTGTAATTAATTTTTACAAAATCTGTTGAAAGGGTTGCTTTACGGCTCTCAACGCTGTCGTTTTCACTCACTTTAGAAGTATTTTTCTAAAAGAAAACATACTGACTAGTCTAGAAGGAAACACAAATGTTACCTTGAAATCATGCGGTGCACTTCAGACTAATTATTGAGAGTTTTGTACATTTGATCTGATTAACTCTTGTAAGTATAAGTACTTTTAATTTTATCATGTCATCTAAATTGCGATTTCCTACCTGGGTACATGTATACTAGTGTTTACCTATGTGCCACGTTTTATCATGTTATCTAAATTTCGATTTACTACCTGGGTACTTGCACTAATTCGTACCATTGTGTCATATTTTATCATGTAATCTAAATTGCGATTTTCTACCTGGGTACCTGTACTAAATCTTACCATTGTGTCATATTTTATCATTTAATCTGAATTGTGATTTCCTCCCTTGATACATGTACTAGTTTACGTTTGTGCCACGTTTTATCATGTAATCTAAATTTCGATTTCCTACCTGGGTACATGTGCTAGTGGTTACCTTTGTGCCATGTTTTATCATGTAATCTAAATTGAGATTTCCTTCCTGGGTACATGTTCTAATGTTTACCTTTGTGCAATGTTTTATCGTGTAATCTAAATTGCGATTTACTACCTGGGTACATGTACTAGTGGTTACTTTTGTGCCAAGTTTTATCATGTTATCTGAATTGTGATTTCCTCCCTTGATACATGTACTAGTTTACGTTTGTGCCACGTTTTATCGTGTAATCTAAATTGTGATTTCCTACCTGGGTACATGTACTAGTGGTTACCTTTGTGCCAAGTTTTATCATGTTATCTAAATTGCGATTTCCTAACTAACATGTACTAATGTTTACCTTTGTGCCACGTTTTATCGTGTAATCTAAATTGTGATTTCCTACCTGGGCACATGTACTAGTGGTTACCTTTGTGTCAAGTTTTATCATGTTATCTAGATTGCGATTTCCTAACTAACATGTACTAATGTTTACTTTTGTGCCACGTTTTATCATGTAATCTAAATTGCGATTTCCTACCTGGGTGGGTACATATATTAGTGGTTACCTTTGTGCAATGTGTTATCATGTAATCTAAATTGCGATTTCCTACCTGGGTATATATACTAGTGTTTACCTTTGTGCAATGTTTTATCATATAATCTAAATTGCGATTTACTTAGGTAGATGTACTTATATTTACCTTTGTGCCATGTTTTAAGTTTTAGCTACCTTTTATTGTATTTACAGGTAAGCAATAAATAATCGAATCTAATATCGACGCTTTTATCAAATATCGGCGTGAAATTATCGAATACTATGGAAAGGCCCTTTTAGTGATGTATCATCATATCTCTACTATTCATCCACTAACCTACACTATGTTTATAATATCGCGGGGTATGTGCACTCGTGCAAACGTTATTAATGAACTATCACTACCATTTCTCCTAAGAAAAATAGTCCATACATTGCTTGTAAGTGGGGTCTTTTGTATGTTGACTTCAAAGGTAAGAAGCATATGATACATCAGTTAAACCAAACAGCTTTAAAAGTGGAAGATAGGACTACAGTTTTCAATTTTTAGACAAATAGACCACTTCATTAAGTTTTACATTTTTTTTCACTGTGTTTATTACTTGACACTGGCGACACGGTGCGACAACTTTGAGAATGCAGAAATAACACTAAGTGCAGCACTGGATACCTTGGGAAAATATTACCAAGCCTACTGCCTCAGACCAAACCCGTCGAAAACCCAAACTTGCGCTTTCCATCTTCGAAATCACCATGCAAAAAGGTCACTTAACGTCGTATGGCAAGGGATACCCATAGAGCCTAGCTTTCACCCAAAATATCTGGGTGTGACACTGAACAGAACGCTCACATTTAAAACCCACTGCACAAACACGCGCCAGAAGGTGGACTCACGGAATAATCTTCTCCGAAAACTAACATAAACGAACTGGGGCGCATCAGCCCACACCTTATGTAGTACGTACCACTGGTCTAGCACTGTGCTACTCCGCGGGTGAATATGCGTGCCCAGTTTGGCACCGGTACACACACGCAGTGCAGGTAAATCCGGCATTAAATGAAACCTGTCGAATTTTCACTGGCTGCCTGAAACCTACCCCGCTGCATAAACTGTACCCTCTATCAGGAATCGCCCCTCCCCTGAAGTCCGTAGGGAGATAGCATGCGCTGCAGAAAAATCGAAGCAGGAACGCGATGAAAGGCACCCGCTGTTTGGCCACAGACCTCCGCCACCCCGTCTCAAAAGCAGAAAAAGTTTCCTGAGGAGCACGGAACCTTTGGTGGGTACTGCTTCTGAGAAGCGTTGCTCTGTATGTCGACAAAAATGCCCCCCACCAAAGGTTTACGTGCAACTATCAGAAGAGCTGCCTGCAGGACATAAGACCCCATGGCCAACGTGGAAGTCACTCAACTGTCTCCAAACACAGGTGGGTCGCTGCAAGGAGAACCTGATAAAGTGGGGTATGCCAACCAGTAGACGCAGTGCAGCTGCGGAACCGCACCACAGGCCATGGCGCACCTCCTCACATGCCCAGCCTGTCCCTACTCCTGTAGCGGGCAAGACCTCGTCGACGCAACGGAAAGGGCCATCGGAGCGGCCACTTTCTGGTCGAGATTGCTGTAGTGAAGAACCCATCGACACGAAAAGAAGAAGAAGACTGTTTTTTTATCAGTCTTCTTCATCTATACATATAAAAAAAACTGTAACGGGACCGTGTCTGTACATGAAATATTTTTGGAAAATAATAAATGTGGTGGACATTACTTACGATATAGAGGCCAAATCAACAACTTTTGGAATTTTTGTCTGTCTGTCTGTCTGTATGATTGCGCATCACGCATAAACTACCAGACCGATTTATATGAATTTTTGTTTGATGGTTCTTTATAGCCCGGGTTAACTTACTTTTCATCCCGGTAAATTCAAATCCTCCACGCGGACGAAGTCGCGGGCACAGCTAAAACTAGCTGTAGTTCTAGAACAAAAGTTGTTCAGTTTGATAAGTAAAAGCCCCCCTTAAAGTATTACTGCACGTTTATATTATTCACTGTATATTTACTAAATCAATATGGTACACACTCTTTTACAAAATGTTAAATTGTAAACACAATTTTGTAACAATAATTGTAAACACAATTTAACATTTTGTAAAAGAGTGTGTACCATATTTATTTAGTAAATATACAGTGAATAATATAAACGTGCAGTAATACTTTAAGGGGGGATTTTACTTATCAAACTGAACAACTTTTGTTCTAGAACTGTCGTGATTTATTGTTTAAGTTGAAAAATCAAATTTTATATTGGCAACACTGCTCACTATTGTCGGCCGTCACGCGCTGGTGATCAGCTCAGCTCTGGGTAGGAGTGGGATCTTCCCCACCCCTACCTCTCTCAAGGTTTGCTGCTCACGGACTGAACGGTTGGTATGCAGTCTACGATAAGATCAGGCGACGGAAGTTTCAATACTTGTGCTTGGATATTATAAATGAATACAGATTTATACAAGTAAAAGTCTACTGAGTTTTTGTTTCTAAAAGAACTATGCTGATATCGCGAAATATTTTTTGGATTTTTCATAAAAAAACTTGATAAGGCGGTTCATACACAATTATTACAGATTTTCGTTTTTTTTTCACGTTAACTACTCCAAAACGATAGAAAACCAAAGTTTGAAAAAATACCCTTATTGTTGATGATGTTCCTTAAACTCAAAAGCTATTAGAAAGACGAAAAAAATCCCAGAGATAGGTCTACACCGTTACTTTTAACTCTAGTTATAACTAATATTTTGAAGTATATTGTTTTCTAAATATACAACAATGTTTGTTATGATAA
Source organism: Coleophora flavipennella (assembly GCA_947284805.1). NCBI lineage: Eukaryota > Metazoa > Arthropoda > Insecta > Lepidoptera > Coleophoridae > Coleophora > Coleophora flavipennella. The sequence continues at coordinate 6,769,707 of OX369295.1, forward strand.
TACAAAATGAATAATGTTATTATTTTTTATACTTTCATTGTAGTTTTTGATTGAAACGACAAACCATTGAAAAACTTTGGTTATTTTCTTTACTTTTTACACGTAAAGAAAAAGAGAAAGACAACTGTTTCAATCAATACCTCGCCTTAAATAACATTTCGACATTCATTAAGTGTATTTTTATCACGCTTTTATTAGCTTCACCTGTATGATTGTATGTATGTTTGTATGTATGTTTGTAAACGACTCCTTTGCACTCGAATTTGACCCACTATAAACGGACAGATTTAATTCAAACTTTGTACATTTATCAAGCATCAGTGACAATACAATAATTTCATGAGTTTATCTCATCATCCTGAACTAAAAATTGAAAAATAAAGCGTTGGTTGCTCGATATGCGAAAAAAGCACAAAGCGCCCCACGTTTTTTTGATGTGTAACTTCTTTGCTATCGCTTTCCTGCAATTTGTGGGAGTGATTTCGTGAAATGGGACGGAAATGTGTAACAGGAAATGCGAACGTTTTTTAATTCTCGAAAACTAAGGTTGTCATAGCCATGCCGCCTAGTGTGATGGCAAAGGCAAAGATGATATATACTACTATTCGAAGGGTCGGCCCGTGAATGTACGACCCGATAATTAATTAATTTCATAAGTATTTTGTCACATATTACACATCATATGCGAGTACTGTAGGTCTCGTTTTTTTTTTACATTAATACAAGTATTTTTCGTTCATTATAGTTTTCAGTTTATTTTAAGTATTATTTTTAACTTTTTGGTTTGATGTGGTTTAAAAGCGTGTTTTTTTAGTTTTTTTTAACTTTTTTTTTTACCTCCATTGAATAAATTCATTAAACTTTGAATTTATCTCTGCCGTAAGTAAGCATGGACATTGAATTTCCAGTTTGGGAAGACGATATTATATCAAGCTCCTACAGTTTATGACGTTAACCCGTAATGTGATGAACTCGAACTAGGGTTAGCGACAAAATATATATATTTGAACCGATTCCAGGACCCAAGTACTTCATATTATATAATCTGTATGAAATTAATGTTTCAAAATTAATAGAGCAAAGAATAGGCATTTTTAGGGTTTCGCACCATGTTAATGGTACCATATTACTAAGCCTTCGCTATCCATCCAACCGTCTGTCTGTCTGTAATCAATTTCACCTTGTGTTACTATTTTTTGAAACATAGCAATTATTTTGACTTCAATTCGATTTCAATTCATTTCATTCCATTAACAAAATACTTTGTGTAGGAAAACAATATTAAAAATAATCACACATAAAGCAATATCACATTTCAATAAATCATAAAACATCACAAAAGTATAAAATAACAATACAGTCACCAACTTTCACAAAACTCATTAATACTATAGGTAATAGCATTTTCCAACGAAGTTTACACCTTTAAAAGGAATACGTCGCATTTCCAATAACCATTTCTGATTCATGTCGTACCGAAGAATTAAATCAATGCGTTCTTCATACAAAATTTGAAAATTGATTTGGCTGCTACTTGAAAGCCGTTGATTTACGACCCCTAGTTATTTAACCTTTTTTCAAATTGGATTTAGTTTACACCTTTAAAAGGAATACGTCGCATTTCCAATAACCATTTCTGATTCATGTCGTACCGAAGAATTAAATCAATGCGTTCTTCATACAAAATTTGAAAATTGATTTGGCTGCTACTTGAAAGCCGTTGATTTACGACCCCTAGTTATTTAACCTTTTTTCAAATTGGATTTAGTTTACACCTTTAAAAGGAATACGTCGCATTTCCAATAACCATTTCTGATTCATGTCGTACCGAAGAATTAAATCAATGCGTTCTTCATACAAAATTTGAAAATTGATTTGGCTGTTACTTGAAAGCCGTTGATTTACGACCCCTAGTTATTTAACCTTTTTTTCAAATTGGATTTAGTTTACACCTTTAAAAGGAATAAGTCGCATTTCCAATAACCATTTCTGATTCATGTGGTACCGAAGAATTAAAGCAATGCGTTCTTCATACAAAATTTGAAAATTGATTTGGCTGCTACTTGAAAGCCGTTGATTTGCGACCCCTAGTTATCTAAACTTTTTTTCAAATTAGATTTAGTTTACACCTTTAAAAGGAATACGTCACATTTCCAATAACCATGTGTGATTCATTTCATACCGAAGTTGGTAAAATAAATACTCCAAATACAAGTGTAATAGGCAACATGCAATATTTTTATTTTTGCTTTCATTTTAAAAAACTCCATGCAGAATAAACCTATTATATAAATAAATATATTAAAAAAAAAAAAATTATTTACATTATTTACATATTTACATATTACATTGTAATTGTAATGTATTATATTCTCTTTTGTCTGAGTGACAGACAGGAGTGACGTCATCGGAACTGTACGTCCGTTTGCGCGCGCAAATTTAAACGGTTACTTTAAAACCGCATTTAAAATTAAAAAAACAAGTTTTTTTTTTAATATACTCCTGGTTTATGCTGCATGGAGTTCTTTAAAATGAAAGCAAAAATAAAAATATTGCATGTTGCCTATTGTATTTGTTTTATTTTATGTAATTATACCAAGCTACACATAAATAAGATACTTCTACAATACAATTATACAATACAATTAGACTGGGAAAAATAAATGACTACGCTTCTATTTACTCTTGCTCAAATAATATAAATCTCTCGCTCACACGAACTACCACATCTATGGAAAAAATGCTATTTATATTCCCAATCTTTAATAAATTGTACTTAAATAAAAAAAGTGTGTGTGTCAGCTCTGATGCACGCCTGAAGTTTACTACTTAAGTACGATTGTCTAAACAGGCACTGCGGCCTAATAGTCCCCGCCGAAGGGCCGGCAACAAACCAGTGTGAAAATGTATTTTTGCAAAATGACCTAAATTCAACAACAAACCATTGCGAACATATTAGTGCTGTACCAACCTCGCACTATAAAAGAGCTGCTGCGACTATTTTGTCGACTCCAGTTAGTTTGCAGGAAAAGACTTTAATTTTCTCTGATAAGCTTGGTGTTGGATTTGGACCATTGTTTGTGTGTGGCGTGAAGAACTCGACAACTACCACGGAAACCATGTGCTACCCTGATGCCTCTTTAGATTATATAGTAGGTAAAATGTGTAAAAGTTCCTCTGACCAATACACCTCACTTGTGTTAATGTTAGGAAATAACACCAATGTAAAGAAAGCTCACATTAAAAAATCTGTTGACCGGCTAATTGAGCTTAGCAAGGAAAAGAAATGTAATGTAACAGTGTGTGCATTTCCTTACTGCACTAATGAAACACACAACTATAATACAAAATTGTATTATTTAAATTTATATTTATACAATTTGACTTGTAGTCATAGCGACTTTGTATTATTTTTTGATACAAATAGTTTTGTAAATAAGTTTAGGTTGACTCAAGACAAAATGTACTTGCCTTATGCACAGAAAAAGAGACTAGCTAATTCGTTAGCTTACGGTATTTTAAATCGTACCAACTGTATTCAGTCGGTAATAACTTGCCTAACGACGGAGCAGCCCGCCGCTGGTGACGGTACCGCAGGTATAGCACAGGCTATAAATATACTTGATAGTATACCCTGCGATGCCGGCGTTGGCGGCAGTGTTCAACCTTCAGATTTAAACTAGGCTTAAAGACAACGAAGAAGCCAAGTTTTTTAAAACTAGTTCACCAAAATATTCAAGGCTTCCTCGGCAAAGAATTAGAAATAGAACTTTTTCTGGAAAATTATTGTGTAGATATTTTTTGTGTAACAGAACACTGGCTCAAAGACCATGAAATGCTTTTTAGTTTTGAAAATTATTGTACAGCCAGTGCATTCAATCGAAAGTCCTTACAATGTGGAGGTTCAGTTATATTTACTAAAAATTCTCTAAAGTTTAAAGAACGGAAGGACGTTGTTGGCCTTTCGATTGAAAAAATTGTGGAATTGTCTTGTGTGGAGCTGGAGAACCACATCATTATTTGCGTGTATAGGCCCCCATATGACGATAACTTTGTTAGCTTCGAATCGGCAATGGAGGATGTATTAAATATCGTTAGTAAAAGCCGTAAATCCGTGATAGTATGCGGCGATTTCAATGTTGATTTGTTGGAAAAAAAGTCCTTGACGACTCGAATTACTTGTCTCTTCAAGTCATTTGATTTAAATTATGTATTTCTGGAACCCACAAGAATAACAAAGACCTCTGCCACATGTATAGATAACATATTTTGTAATTGCTGTTATTTAAATAAAAAGGTTTTTAATTGTTTGAGGTCAGATCATAGCGGAGTAATGGCTAGCTTTCCCGTTAGTATTTCTGCAGAACACATAAAAATTCAAACGAGACCGGTCACTGCTAGTCGAATAGAAAAGTTTAAAACAGTGCTAGATGAAAAACTGCCCATACCAGATTTTGATAATGAAGTGCAAGCCAACAGTTTTTACAACGATTTTTTTACAGTACTGGATAGGGAATTCCAAAGTATATTTAAGTCTAAATCCACAATCAGTAACATCAAATTTAAATTCAGTGAATGGGCTACTATAGGTATATACAAAAGTCGCCAAACTTTGTTTGACCTTTATGACAAAAAAACTTACACTTTTGATGAGAACTTTACAAATTATGTGAAACAATATTCAAAAATTTTTAAACAGGTTTGCCACGTAGCAAAATCTAATTATCTGGCTAGAAAAATAAAATTGTCAGATAATAAAATAAAAACTGTTTGGAATATCATTAGCAAACAAACAGGTAAAGTCAAACCTCGCGACAAAGAATATGTTTTGCAAACAGATCAAGGTAAAATTAGTTCGAATGCCGATGTAGCCAAAGAATTCGAAACTTTTTTCACAAATATTCCACTTAAGACTACTGAAGCCCTAAACTCATCACCTATGTATGCTCAAAGGCTGCTAAAGGATAATGTTAATAATTGTGATCAAAAATTCTCCTTCAGAGTAATTGAACCACAATCTATTGTAAAAGCTTTTAAATCTCTTAAAGTGAAAAGAACCGAAGACCTCTGGGGATTATCGGTAAGCTTGATCAGTAATGTAATTGATACTTTAGCGCCATATTTAGCTTGTCTTTTTAATATTAGCATTGATAGTGGCGTCTTTCCAGATCTCATGAAGCTTAGTAAAGTGATACCTTTATATAAATCTGGTTCAAAAACTGATCCAGGCAACTACAGACCAGTTTCTGTGCTGCCAGTTCTTAGTAAAGTGTTTGAAAAGATTATGCTTAACCAAATGCTACAATATTTTACAGAAAACAAACTAATGCATAACCAACAATTCGGTTTCACTAAAGGACGATCAACAACCGATGCAGGAGTAGCACTCATTCGAAACATATATGATGCCTGCGAGGAATCGCAGAATGCAATTGGAGTGTTTTGTGATTTATCTAAGGCTTTTGATTGTGTTGAACACCAAACATTACTTATGAAATTACAGCATTATGGTGTAGAGGAAGGGGCTCTCAGTCTTTTAAATTCGTATTTAGACAACAGAACACAAAAAGTACAAGTGAATGGCACGAACTCATCTGGATCTAAAGTGAAAATGGGTGTGCCCCAGGGTTCCATATTAGGGCCTTTTCTTTTCCTTGTTTACGTAAATGATTTGCCTTTTATGGTGCAACATCTGTCAAATATTGTGTTGTTTGCGGATGATACATCTCTTATTTTTAAAGTGAATAGGAAAGAAAACGAAATTGACGAAGTAAACAACACTCTTTCAAAGATACTGAACTGGTTCACTGTGAACAACTTATTATTAAATGCTAAGAAAACAAAATGTATAAAATTTTGTTTGCCAAATGTAAAAAAGGTCAACAATAGTGTAATATTAGACAGTAATAAATTAGAATTTGTAAATACCACGGTGTTCCTTGGTATAACTTTGGATGTTTCACTTCAATGGGGACCACACATTGAAACTTTAGCGGGAAGGCTTAGTTCAGCTGCTTATGCCGTTAAGAAAATAAGACAGTTAACGGATGTAGATACTGCGAGACTAGTGTATTTTAGTTACTTCCATAGTATAATGTCTTATGGCATATTACTGTGGCATGCGGCTGATATATAAACTATTTTCATCCTGCAGAAAAGAGCTATCCGCGCAATCTATCAGATGCGATCACGTGAGTCGTTACAGAATAAGTTTAAAGAAATCAATATTTTAACTGTTGCTAGTCAATTTATATATGAAAACATCATGTACGTTCGTAAGAATTTGCATTTATTTCCTAAAAACAGTGACAGGCATAATTTGAATTTAAGAAATGTAAATAAAATAGATATAGCCTTTTCGAGACTGAGTAAGGTTAAGAAGTCATTTGTGGGGCATTGTATAAGATTCTACAACAAAATTCCAGAAAATGTAACTAGTTTGTCAGAGAATAAATTCAAGACTCATGTCAAAAAAGTTTTGTGCACTAGAGGATATTATAAAATAATAGATCATGTAAATGACAAAGATATATATGTTGATTCTATATCAAATACCATTACCTGAGACTGTAATCTGAATCATGACATTATTTGTAATATACTGTATTTTTTTTTGTTTTGACTATTTAAAAGTGTGTGTAAACACCTATTTGAAATAAATTGTTTTTGATTTTGATTTGACAAAACAAGGCTTAAAGATAAGATAAAGATAAAGATAAAGATATTTTATTGCAGTAAATGTGGTAAATACAATAGATCTTACAAACATAGTGAGGTTCAGCACATTTAGTCATTAGTACGACATACAAAAATAAAAAAGTAAATATAAATTATGGCATTCATGTAAAAAAACAAAATGAAAATGAAAATCGTGTTCTTATCATGATTTGACATCAACAGAATAATCAAGTGTTTGGTTCAAGTAATTCTTTGATTGAATAGAATATTTTTTCCTTAAGCCATTTTTTGATTGAATAGAATATTTTTTCCTTCAGCCATTTTTTGAGGTTTTTACGAAAGCGTGGTTGTGGTAAGATTTTTATTTCACTTGGAAGCGCATTATATACTTTGACACACATAGCATGACAATTTTTTTGGTAAATTGTGGTCAAAGGTCTCACTTCATAAACCAATCGATCTGGATTTCTAATATTACGGGAATGAATGTCTCCTGCTTTAAGAAATAAATGATTGTTTGATTTGACAAAATTACCTATGATATATATGTACATAGATGGAAGTGATAATATGCCCAACTTTTTAAATTCTTGATTTCGGTTTTAAGTTTACTCTGCACAGTTTTTATCTGATGATTCCAATTTCTGGCCTCTTGTCATAGCTGATGTGTTAGTTGTTTTAGCTCCCATGATCGCAGCTACTAATGATCCATCTGGTGTTTGGCAGCGACTAACCTCATATGCTTTGGATGCAGTTATACGAGTATATCTTAGGTCATACCATAAATGGCTCTTACATAGGTTTCGAGTTGACTCTTCAATAAAATCAAGAGCATTTTTGTTAAGTTTCTCTTGTAATGTTTCTAGTAATTTGTTGACATCATCCTTTATATCATCACTCGCTTGAATAAGGAAATGATGAAGTGAAAACTGTCAAACATCACTGTGTTTAAAGTCATTCTGATACTTCAACAGTTCACTATTCATAATTTTCTTCTTTTTTGCTTCTTAAAGAAACTCGTGGAAAAGGTCTGTGCTGGTTTCATGATGTGAAGCTGTTTTTGCAAATTTGATCTACAGTGACGTATTTCATAATAGTCCATACTCTCGAGAGGATGAGTTTTTTCCAGTAACATTCAACCTCGGAGCAGGAAGGTTCTTCACTGCGACGATGGGTTCACATTTAAAATGCCACTGCATGCTTACAACCACCACCTGAAGCTGCACAGTCCAAGCACTGGCAACTGAAGATTTCACCTTTAGTCTCGTCTATCACCATAGTGACTTTGTATGAACTAGCCCTCACTTTGTGCTCGGGGCAGATCTTGCAATTGAGTGTGCAAAGTCCTGATCCACGACGTAGTTGCACGTACCCAATAGCATCGTCACCATAAGATTCTCTTGCAGCCCTAAAAATGCAAACTAATTACTTACTGTTAACAAAATTAATTCTTTATAAACTAAAAAAACTAATAGGTACTGAAAGAAATACTATTATTTCGCGTTCGCAGGATTAAGGTTACTTACGTAGGTAGTGTTATATTATTTTATAGTACTTACATTGCTATTTTTACATTTCTCAGCTCTGAAGAATAAAATTCGGGGTTATTTTTGAAGAACCTTATATAGACTGATTTTCTCTGATTATAAAGTGTGTTACCAAATTGGTGATCGACCAATTTTGTGCATTCTTGTGTGGAGGGTCCAATTGTTTTTCAGAATTGAATATGGGTTCCTTGGGGAAAGTTGTTCAGTGTGATGAGTTGAAGCCCCAGTTAACGGGACCTATACCATTTTTTTAAAAACCTGTATAGATTCTTTAAAAAAAAAAGTGGTTCAGTTTTATGAGTAGGATCCACTATTTGCTAGTTTTAATCAGATAAAAAGTCAACCCAACGGAATTGATGTAGGACCCGTTAACTTGGGGTTCTGCTCATCGTAACGAACAAACTTTCCCAAACAACCCAGTTAAACTTTTAAAAATAATTTGGACTCCATAAAAAAATATCAATCGGCCAAAAAAACAGCAAATTGAATGGTCCTCATGAAAGTAGATCAGTCCTATAAATCAATCATAATAATATCCTACTAATATTATAAACGCGAAAGTTTGTAAGAATGTATGGATGTATGTTTTTTACACTTTCACGCAAAAACTACTGAACGGATCTAGTTGAAATTTGGTAGGTAGACAGATTAGGACCTGGACTAACATATATGCTACTTTTTTCCACGCTCGCGAGCCGCAAGCGGCGCTGCGCAACCTCGAAAGGTTATAGAAACGTTGTCCACGCGGGTGAAGCCGCGGGAAACAGTGTCTTATATGTCAAAGACATCCGAATATTTAAATGACAAAAATGTATGGGTAGACAATGTTTCTTCTATCAACGCTACTAATCATGCTTAATAGTAATAAAATGATGACCAATCTAAGAATTGACGTGGAAGCGATAAGACATGACAAGTCTAGTATTTCTTTTAATTAATATTTTTATCTTAGCGTTGACATGAGTGGTGCATGCTCGCTTAAATGTTCGTGCGGATGGTGGTGCATCGAAAACCGGGTCGTTCCTTTCCCTCTAATAATATATGGTTGATGGGAGCGATGGCTGACTCTCTCCGGGTGCTGACCGTGTTAACTGCCCGACACTTGTCAAAGGCATTAATGACATTCAATGATTTTAATGTGTAACTTATCGTGTCACATTGTTTTCATGTTCTAATGACATAATTTGTTTTATATAAAGGATTAGATTTTGACGTTATTAACTATCGATTGTTTATTTCTTGATTTTTCACAAATGACATTATGTAATTACTATGACTATCAGAAAGAGTGTAATTTGCACCTATTTTGAATAAATATCTTGAATCTTAAATCTGATGAATAGAAACCCCGTCCATTGGCTGGGATTTTACTCATTAATCTTAAAAAAAAATTATACAGCCAGTTTATATTTTATTAACTAAATCAATTCCCAAAGATCTGAAAATGATTATCGTGTGGCCAGATACTTATAGACGAAGACAGGGCAAATGTGAATATTATGCTGATGGCTGCACAACAGCGCCAAAGCGCCACCATTCCCGTGTCTAGCAAGTTTATGTCCTCATTTGGAACTCGTGCTCCTGCCGCAAGTTGGTTACTTACTTCTGAAAGTGATTAAAGGCGGTAATGTTACAGATTTTCGTTATTTTTGACGTCCATTACTCCTAAACGATAGAAAACCAAAGGTTAAAAAAAATACCCTTATGTGATGATGATGTTCCTTAAAGTCAAAAGCTATTTGAAACACGATTGAGCAGTTTTGGCTCGATAGAAAAAAAAATACAAAGATTGGTCTACACTTTTTGGCCACTAAACTAATAGATGAACTCTTTAGTTCTTCAAGGGCCTGCTGTAATATAAGTTCGTCATATTTCTTTCTTATTTTTGCACCTGGTTTGGGTTTGTATACCCTCGGCATCCTGCAAAATGCTTAAATAATAAGTTATTTTTCTTCTATCAAAATATCTCGAGTGCGGTGAGAGAAGAAGGTGGGCTATAGTGTGAGAAGGTTCGCAGGGGTGTTGAAATGGCCGGCTTTTCAAATATTAATAATAAAATAAAAAACTCACGAGTTGAATAAAAGTCGATTAACCACTCAGTAGGTAAATAGCCTGTATTACTGTATGACATAAATATAATGCAAATTTTAATAAAATAAATGTTTTATCTATCTATCTATCTATCTAAAATATATTTATTTAATTTGCAATTTATTTAATTCCTCCGCTACTTCAATATTTTAAATGTAAATCGACAACCATGAACTACGAACACCAACTCCCCCCTCTATCAAACCGGTACAACCCGTTCGTGAGTTGGCTCGACAACGGGGACAGTTGGGTCACGAATGGGGAGAGTTGCCCTGTACAACCCTGCTCTCCCCATAAAATCCTCAAATGCGGTTGGATCGTTTTCTGTGTTAAAACCATTATAAATAAAGAAAATATAACTTAAGGTTTTCTGTTTCCAATAAGCCATGTAAATATATAAACGATATCCGAAAGGTGAATGAACACTTACTTTGGTAAACATCACTTAAAAACAAAGTTAAATTCAACTAAAAATCATCAAAAAGCATCAACTTTGACAGTGAATTTGTGTTCCAAAATTGTATGATTTGGCAGCTTAGTGTTGCGAAAAAAAGAAAAAATATGTCTAAAAATATAATCAAGTTACTTTGAGAGCAACCTAAGCCCAAAAATTAAAGTAGCTACTCAAAAATGAAATTCTGGATTCGCAATCCAACTCCCCCCGCAAAACCTACTCACCCCAAATTACGGTACTTTGAACTCTAGTTATGACTAATATTTTGAAGTATAAATTTAAAAAAATATATACTGCAATATTTGTTATGATAATACTAAGTCAGTAATGTTATTATTTTTATACTTTCATTGTAGTTTTTGATTGAAACAATAAACCATTGAAAAAGTGTGGTTATTTTCTTTACACGTAAAGAAAAAGACAGAGACAACTGTTTCAATCAATACCTCACCTTAATTTTTTTTGCACTTTCGGAATAATATGGATGACAGAGTTACTTTTTATTACCTTTCAACAATGTCATTTTGTTAAAATAAATTGAAATACATAGAAGTGACATCTGGTTTTTTTGCGTCATTAATGTGCCTACTCATTTTTTGATTTTAATCAATTAAAATTTAATGACTTGATAGAAAACAAAACGGGTAAGCTTAATTGAAATTTCAGTAGGGAAATTGAGTGATAATAATATGTCGAGCGCCGCGTCGTTATTTTCCCTCTTATATGGTTGAGGGGAGCGATGGGCGATGGCTGACTCTCGCGTTGTACTCGTGACCGGATGCTTTCCGTATGATCTTTACTGGCCTACTCTTGTCAAAAGCATTAATGACGTTCAATGATTTCAATGTACAACTTCTCGTGTCATATTGTTTTGATATTCTAATAACATAATTTGTTTTATATCAATAACTGTCTTTTGTCATTATTAACTAATTATTGTTTTTTGAAGAAAAACTTCTTTACGCACGCTTGACTTTGGAAATAAGCTGGTGAATGCGTTACGCGAACGATGTTTTCTAGCTTTACGAAAACTATGATCGGGCGAGGCGAACGGCACGCTTGACTTGGGGAGTAAGCTGGTGAATGCGTTACGCGAACAGTGATTAAGTTTAACTTCAGTCGTGTGGTCTAAAGCACACTCGTTATTTTTCACAAATAACATGTTTAATTAATTTTGAAATTACTATTTTATGACTATCAGAAAGAGTGTAATTTGCACTTAATTTTGAATAAACATCTTGAAATCTTGAAATAATTAATAGTACTTACTTAATTTATTTTGACGAAAAACGTCTTTAAATTCACATACGGAGTACCAAGTCAAAAATCTGGATCGTAACGAAAGTAACGAAAGAGACTTAGGTCTGTTTCCGTTTCACCATAAGGCTAAGGCTCCATGGCCAAACCGCCTGACAAGGCTAAGGCTCCAAAGCCATACCGACTAATTCCATACAACCAAGTAACAAACCGCGAGGTCACAGGGCGAAGCCTAGAGCGCTCTCTGCTTGGCCGGAGGCTGAGCTCCGCGCAGAGCGAAGCCCGGAGCATCCCTCCTGTAATTTAAGGGATGTCAAAACTAGATGTTTCACGTTAAACCAACGGCAGTGTGCCCCGACACAGCTCACAGCCCCACCTGACTTTTTTGATGTAGTCGTCATCTCCATTGTATTTTTCCGAAACTGTGTTGTAACTTTTGTATTTTTCCAAAACTGTGTTGTAACAATTGTATTTTTTCTAAACTGAATTATAACAATTGTATTTTTCCGAAACTGTGTTATAACAATTGTATTTTTCCAAAACTGTGTTATAACAATTGTATTTTTCCGAAACTGTGTTGTAACAATACAATGTCCCAGTTTTATTTCTAAGGGTTTTATAAGGGTATCAACGTGTAAAATTTGATTATAAAAGGTCTAGCCACATTTGCGTGGTGAGCCATTCTATAAATGAATACTTTTGATTTTCCCACGGGAACTCTTGAATTTTCCGGGATAAAAAGTATCCTATATGTTAACCCGGGCTATAAGGAATCACCATACAAAATTTCATCAAAATCGGCCTGGTAGTTTTTGCGTGATGCGCGAACATACAGACAGACAGACAGACAGACAAAAATTCCAAAAGTTGTTGTTTTGGCCTCTGTATCGTTAGTAATGTCCACCACAGTTATTATTTTCCAAAAATACTTCATGTACAGACACGGCCCCGTTACAGTTTTATTATATTATAGATAGATTAAATCGTAGAAATAATATATGCGTACTCAGTTCGTCTATATTTGTATTTGTAAACATTAATAGGGTTAAAGAGAAGAAATGTCTTTTCTCCTTTTTTGTACACAAAAAAACCTTTTGTGTCGTTATTATAATCATACTAGCTGTTTGCCGCGGCTTCATCCGCGTGGACAACGTTTCTATGACTTTTCGAGTAGGATCAGTGCGGGCTTGGAAAAAAGGTAGCCTATGTGTTAATCCAGGTCCTAATCTGTCTACCTACTAAATTTCAACCAGATCCGTTCATTGGTTTTTAGTGAAAGAGTAACAAACATACATCTATACATTACTAGCTGTCCCGGCGAACTACGTACCGCCTTACATTACATTACACTGCCCTACCCTAGCCTACCCTACACTACACTACACTACCCTACCCTACCCTACACTACACTACCCTACCCTACACTACCCTACACTACACTACCCTACACTACCCTACACTACACTACCCTACTGTAACGATCCATATGTATAAATAAATATTTATAGGTAATACAGTAAGTCTTGATAGACTAATCGGAATCTGTCTATTGGGAAAAACATAACTAGTTTTGTTCGGTCGGGTGAGGATTAACCTCGAGTCGAGTGAATAGACAGTTATTGAAACAAATTAGCTCAGGGATTATTTCCGAGAAACCAGACTGCCGCCTGTCGGTCGTCATTCGAACCACGCGGTGCGCACGTTATAACAGATTGCCTTAGGTAATAAATGGCGCGAAAAGCGAGGCTAAAGGGATAGAGGCGCCGCCCTGTCTGCGTCCGGACAGCGGCCGGCGCTCGCGCAGTTCGACCACGAGGTCGGATGTATGTGTGCGGCGGCCCGCGCGCTGCCGAGGCTGCATCTGTGTGAAAGCTTTTAAAACCACGGACACGCGGACGCAGCGGCATTCAGTCGTACAGACCATCAGAGGAGGAGGACGTATCCGAAGAACAGCTGCCGCACGCCCCGGGCAAGTGTCACGCCAAGTACTTATTAGTCGCGAATTAACTTAGGAATCTCACTTTATATTGTGAGTTTAGAATAGAATTTAGTGTGGCCGAAATCCTAGTTATTTGCCTTCGAAAGTTCAGGCTCCTACCTGGGATCAAGCCATAGTTTAGTGCAGTTAGGAAGTGAGGTACAGTGGGCAATCGAGCTGGGATCTAGGAATTGAAACAAGATGCCAGGTCGGTTGCTAGCTGAAGGTATCGTCAAGTGACCAGGTTGGTAGTTCATGTTTTCAGGAAGGCTAGTTGATTTAATTCACGTGGATACGCAACCGTGACAACGAAGCGTGGGTTTATCAATGCAAGTGCCGAAAGCAAGCTGACAGGAGGGCTTGCCTGGCTAGCGACCCAAGTTTGGTTATGGCCGGAACATCCTGACTGTACCATCTTACGACCTACCGACATGAGGACCACAGGTTGGACATGCGTTAGCGCACTCATGTACGGAGCCACCGTATTTGGGACAGGCCTTACCTATCCAAATCCCATCCAAACACACTGTTTAGGAGGTGCAGCGAAGCGGCAGACCTGGTCTGTCGTGGCAGCGGCATTTCTTATTCAGGGCAGGTACACTTTAGCCGTAGGGAACTAGGACACAAGTTAGCTTTAGGTACTCACTTCACCATGACACACTACACCTAATTGGTTCATCTCGAAGGCACGGTTGGTTTAGTACCCCGGGGGAAAGACGAATAAAGCCGCCACGAGTTGTAACTGTTTGTTGAAACATGGACATCAAAATAAAATTTAGTTCTCGTAAAACTTAGCTATCTCGCTAGGATAGGGAAAAACTAGGGCTGAGTTAAGGGGATTGCGATATGTAGGAAATCTAGTTAATAATCTATTACTAGGGAATAGCGAATTAGGTTTTGGAATATCGCTATTAGGAAGAAACAAGTCATATTAGAGAATAAGTAGTAGGTAGGTCTAAGCGATGCCACGTTTTACTTTATCGAACTGCCGTCACTGCAGGTGACACGTGGTATCACAAGCTTTAGGGTTCCGCGAGCACGTGGTCCACTCAGTTCATTAATTTCATTCGGGTTGGTACAGTGCTGTAGGAATTCTAGTAAATAAATCTATTACTAGGGAATAGCGAATTAGGTTTTAGAATAACGTTATTAAGAAGAAATGCGAGTCATATTATTGAATAAGTAGTAGGTAGGTCTAAGCTATGCCAACGTTTTATTTATTTACGAACTGCCTTCACTGCAAGTGCCACGCGGCATTATAAGTTTTAGGGTTCCGTGAACACGTGGTCCACTCAGTTCACTAATCTCATTCGAGATAGTACGGCGCTATGCTGTCGCGGGAAGGCCTATGTCATACTTGAGATGGCTGTTTACCAAGCTCCATGCAATATGGGCTAGATATGTAGTTCAGTGGTTCATAGATATGAACAACTCCTAATTTTACCAAATTTTAGCTAAATCTGTCCACACTTTTATGGGATAAATGTAATGGACTAACAAACAAACTATAGGAGTTCGAGCTTCGCCTATTCTGATACTAAAGTAATTTTAGATAGGTAGGTCCTATCTGTAGCTTATCACAAGCATGCCTTGGCAGAATTTCACCTGAATCGGACCAAGCGTCTAGGAAGGTATTGAGCAAACATACGATTAGGTTAGGCGTTCGCGCCTTACTAATAGTGATTATAGTAAGACCGATTATGATGAAGGTAGCCGACCCATCCTGATGGTAACCGTAGCTAGGGTCAGTTGATATGCGCTAGATTTAGAAACTAAATCTATTCTACGGTTTTCGGATATTATGGGCAGTGTTCACGGTGTCCGGGTCCTGTCGGCTCCTATTGCGTCCTGAACTAGCGCCTCGACCAAACACTTGGCTTACACGCCTTCTCGCTTTGACCTGATTGTGATGCCGCGACTATGATTCGCGTGGGTCTCACAGTGGGTTGCGACTGTGATGGTTCGTTGTTCTTCACGTTCAGCCAAACTATTAAACTGACATTACTTTCGCCCTTTATCAAGGGTTTGCTACGTCTAAAGACAGAGCTTTAACACTATGTATTATTTTGGAGCCGGCGGCACGATGGATATCGTGTCCATTTCGCTTTAGTTATATAGACCGCAGGTCTTTATATCATTATATACAACTGTATGGCACAGTTCCAGGTCTAAGAACCATATTAGTAGATTAACTACTTATTTCACATTCCGTAGTGCTCTTCTCACAGGATGAGCGACATTCAAGTCGGAATATATACTTTATTTTAGTACCTAGTGCTAATATGTATTCGCGATCAGTCACTGTTCGAAGGTATTAATCCTACCTGACGAATAGGGATGGACAAGCTATGGCTGTAAAGACTCAGCTATAGTTCACACTATACACGTATAATAAGGCGCCTCACAAGCGTTTTATATACACTAGCTTTGGGATTCGGGAGGAACACGGCATAGCACACTTTACATTGTCGTGTAGCTTAATTAAAATACACTTGAAGAGGGTGGACTCTGATCATGTACCTTAGTGGCCTGCCAGAGACAGTAGCTAGCGGGGCTCACGTAGTTATAATTATCTGTGTAGAGCTAAAATCGCTCGTTCAATTACTTTGGGTTAGATGTACATTGTTTTAATCACCAAAATAATGCAGTACTGACGTCAGTCAAGTATTACGTTATTCCGAGCACTGGGGGCTAGCTACCCTTCCCAATTTGGGGGGGCCCAAAATAGGGACCAATCACAGTAGGGAAATTAGGGTTCTGCGCGAAATACTTCAAAATTATAGGTTAGACTACATCGTTCGTCCAAACACAACGTGATAGATTAATCTCTTAAAAATAACTTGTCATTCGCCTTCAAAAAGACTCTGAGTTACTGCGATCACAATTTAGGGTTCTCTAGACGATCTGGCCAAACGTTTAATCGTATTTTAAAATGCAATAAAAATCAAGTATAGTTTACATACTTCTTATAGGTAGATAGCGGTAGGTTGTATGTTGTATGCACGTATGTATTATTATAGGTAGGTTTAGTTAGTTATATTTATATATTTATATTTATATATTTTAAATAGGAGGGTGGGGAGTACAATTTGATAAGCCGTGACCAGGATAAGAAGAGGGTTCAAAATATTACATTTGGATAGTCAAAATCAGGGTTCGTGGGCGGAAACGGACGGTTACAGTGCTACCAAAGAACTTGGATGTCTGACATCTGATTTTCGCGTTCGTATACTGAATCTTGTAGGTAGTCGTTTTGTATAATAAAACTTTGTGTTCAGTTATTTGTGATAAACATAGATAAATAACTTTAGTTGGCTTCGGTTTATGCCACAATTTGATGTTCGTGAAATGGAATGAGGTGCGAATGACAATTATAACTGAATGATTAATCTATCAAACAAAGAGAAAATTGTTATTTTATCCTATGTAGTTTTATAGTTTATAGGTTAATTTAAACCCCAGCTATTGTCTTATATCCGGGGGGTTGAAGCTCGTATTTTGTACTTAGAACTAATATAGGGGTCGACGAGTGAGTGAGCGCTCCCGTTGAATTCTTTTATATGGCAGCGTATTTGAAGTAGGCATTGATAATATAGTTTCTTCTCAATACTCCGTTAGTAAAATTCCGGATGTAAATAATTAAATAAGTATTTGTTCGAAAGAAATATTTGGTAGGTACATTTTCTAGTTGGTGTATAAGATGGGTAGTTAACGACTTAGTTCAGAGAAAAAGGTCTCTCATAATAATTGATAAATAAGGTAGTTGAGCGTTACGAATAGCGTGTACTTATGTAGGCAGACGGGGCTGTGAAGTTGCACTTATTTAATAGGTTAGGTAATCTAAGTAAATTTTAGGTAGGTTATATACTATTTTGTATCGAAATATAGTGATATTTAAGTTATTTACATTTCGTAAAAGAAGCAGTTGTTACATTGAATGCCTACTGTTGTTGGAATCGCAAAAGGTCTGTGAAGGACATGCGATTTGCTCTTGATATTGTCGTAGGAACTTCAAGCTAGTGCGCTATGGCACAATAATATATCCGTAGCCTTGCAATTCACAGTCGCAAGTTCGATCCTGTTAGAGGTAATTTGTTTTAAAGATAAATTTTAATTTTATTTTTGTTAGATTGTATATTAGGAGTCTGTAATTAGCCTCGTAACTTGGTGTCGCCAGTTCGAGTCCCGAGGGAGGCAAATTTAGAAAAAAAAAATATATTATTTTAGTTCTTAATATATCTAGGTTGTAA
This sequence comes from Coleophora flavipennella, assembly GCA_947284805.1. Lineage (NCBI taxonomy): Eukaryota > Metazoa > Arthropoda > Insecta > Lepidoptera > Coleophoridae > Coleophora > Coleophora flavipennella. The sequence goes on from OX369295.1 coordinate 6,787,962, forward strand.
ATTAGAAATACCTAGTAGCTTCGCATACTAGGGTCGCAGGCTCGGTTCCTGTTGCGGTTGAAAAAAATATTTTTTTTTTAGGTTTTAATTTATTTACGTTATAGGAGTAGCTAGTAGCTTCGCATACTAGGGTCGCAGGCTCGGTTCCTGTTGCGGTTGAAAAAAATATTTTTTTTTAAGTTTTAATTTATTTACGTTATAGGAGTAGCTAGTAGCTTCGCATACTAGGGTCGCAGGCTCGGTTCCTGTTGCGGTTGAAAAAAATATTTTTTTTTTAGGTTTTAATTTATTTACGTTATAGGAGTAGCTAGTAGCTTCGCATACTAGGGTCGCAGGCTCGGTTCCTGTTGCGGTTGAAAAAAATATTTTTTTTTTAGTTTTAATTTATTTACGTTATAGGAGTAGCTAGTAGCTTCGCATACTAGGGTCGCAGGCTCGGTTCCTGTTGCGGTTGAAAAAAATATTTTTTTTTTAGGTTTTAATTTATTTACGTTATAGGAGTAGCTAGTAGCTTCGCATACTAGGGTCGCAGGCTCGGTTCCTGTTGCGGTTGAAAAAAATATTTTTTTTTTAGGTTTTAATTTATTTGCGTTATAGGAGTAGCTAGTAGCTTCGCATACTAGGGTCGCAGGCTCGGTTCCTGTTGCGGTTGAAAAAAATATTTTTTTTTTAAGTTTTAATTTATTTACGTTATAGGAGTACCTAGTGGCTTCGCATACTAGGGTCGCAGGCTCGGTTCCTGTTGCGGTTGAAAAAAATATTTTTTTTTTAAGTTTTAATTTATTTACGTTATAGGAGTACCTAGTGGCTTCGCATACTAGGGTCGCAGGCTCGGTTCCTGTTGCGGTTGAAAAAAATATTTTTTTTTAAGTTTTAATTTATTTACGTTATAGGAGTAGCTAGTAGCTTCGCATACTAGGGTCGCAGGTTCGGTTCCTGTTGTGGTTAAGAAAAAAAAAAATGGCTAAATTCCAAAGTAATCACTCAATCTGACAGAATAAAGGATGGTCTCTTTGCACTAGTGTTGGTATAAGTGTAGCATTCGAAAATGTTAATAGGTAGGAGGGAATCTCCTATCACTGGTTATTGATTGTTGATTGGAAATTTACATCACGTAAACTTTAGGCGATGCTAAATCCATTTTGCATGGGCAATCGAATTAAGTTAAATATTATGTTTTAGGTTCTCATAGTACATATTTGCGGAGTATTGAACGCTTTGGAGGTTCACTCTTTGGTTCAGGAGAAGATGAGGCGGTCCACTAGGAAGGCTAAGGGAAAGAAATCAGACCCTACACCAGTTCAGGGAGGGGTTCAGACAAGTGCTCCAAATTTAGCACAATTGGAGGCAGAACCGGAGGCAATGACAGTAAATTCTGGAGGGGGGACAGAACAGCAGGGGAATGTAATAGGGGAAAATGGCAGGACTGGAACAGGATTCGTGGATATGGCCCATTCCACATCGTTACCAGTATCACCTATAGTACAAAGGAGGCGTATGGACGCTACTGGATTTCTTTACCGTTCCATGCGGCGTACTTTTGGAGTGCTTTCAACTAAGATAAATAGTATAGAAGATAGGTTAAATGAACAGGGAAAATTAGCTCAGGTACCTATTAATGTAAGCCAGGACACTACGATGGGGCAAAACGACGAATCGGAGCTAGGGATTCCTCAAATCTTGCCCTCTTCGGAAATTGTTGGCGGGGAAGATAATCAGGGGTTAGAGGCGCCGGGGACTGCCACGATGGAGTCAGCCCCACAGTTGAGTGAAGGAAATGTATTGAGACCAGCTATCACTATGTGTAACGTACAAAATATGGAGAAGCCCAAGTTCTCTAATAAGGGCAATATCCATCCTGTAACTTTCATTGAGGATTTAAAGAGTTATCTCAAGAGGTTACCTAGGGAAGGTAAAGAAATCGATTTAATAGTCGAGTGTTTGATCGGAGAAGTTAGGGATTGGGCTAGGATTTACAAGAGTCGTTGGGCTACATTTGAGGATTTCAGGGAAGATTTTCTAAAAATCTATTGGGGAGAGACAGAACAAAGTATCCTTCGGCGTAATATCGTTCATAGCATATGGGATAAGCAGAAACATCCAACGATGTTAGGGCACTTCTTGCAGTTGACAGGACAAGCTCAAATGCTCACGTTTCAGATACCCGAAACTCAATTAGTGACGGACGTAATTAGGCATTACCCTAGGAATGTACAGAGTTTATGGTCTTTGTCCAAAATAACTACAATAATTGAGACGGCAGAGTTCTTGAGGGGTTTGGATGATATTAGTAAACAGGAAATTAAGCAGAATAGCAATGTTAGTCAGGTACCAGGGCAACAGAGTACAATAGATAAGCGTAAGCGTGATATACAACGCAATTATCAAAGCTGGAGGAAACCCGAACAATCCGGAAACAGTAATTTTAGGAAGGGACCCAATAATAATGTTAGCAAGGTTACTGCTGTTATTGATTGTACTAATGATAATCAGGGTGATTTAAATTAAATGAAGTTGACTGTCCCGTCCCCGGGTTAACTTCAGAAAAAGGGGATGTTCCGTTAAATTTAATGTTAAAAATGGGCTGGAGACCAGGTGACCTTTTGGGAATAAATGGAAGGGGGTTGAGGATACCCTTGAAAGGAGTAGGTCAAACTGATAGATCTGGATTGGGGTTTACAGGCTCGTTGTGGGAGAAGGAAGCCGAGGAGGGGGATTCCATAGCAAGGTGTCTTGTAGATAGGATAAAATTGAGGTCAGAGCTGTTTAGTGAAAGAAGCTTCGCAAGACCAATATCGAATGCAGTGTTCGACGAAACCGTCGAACCGCAGGATGAGGATGATAATTTTAGGTCGGAGATCAAGGTGCAGATTTATCAGTATGAGTTGCTAGGGTTGTTGGATACAGGTAGTGATGTTACGTGTATATCTGAAGAGTTTTGGAATGAAATTAGGAATAAAGTCGATAAAATACCTATACTACCTGTCAAACCTTTTCATATAAAAGGGGCAGTAGGGCAGAAAAGCGCGAAAATACAAAGTATGGTCCTTTTGCCAATGAAACTAGGAGATAGAGTGTTTGACACAAGCTTTTTGGTTATACCAGGCCTGTCGCGACCACTGATAATAGGATTTGATTGGATGACGAAACATGAAGTGATATTAGACTTGAGTAGTGAAACAAGGGGTGTACTTATTAAAAATGGGCAAGAAAAATTGGTTTTGGAATTTTCCATCAGTAGGTCGGAACAAAAGAAGAATAATTCAAATGAAATGAGAAATGGAAATAGGAGTTTTAACGTGAAAATAGGGGATATTAGGGACCATGAGGCCCTGATAAAATTGGAATCCATATTCAACAGACACTCGAAGCTTTTCACGGTGAAATTAGGAAGGGCCAACTGTTATGAGCATGAGATTAAGATGGGAAAACATCCTATTATCATGAAGCGATCATATCCGGTTCCGTATGCGTACAGGGCCAAATTAGATGAGAAGCTAAGCGAAATGGAAGGGTTAGGGATCATAAGTAGGTCAGCTACTCCGTATAGCAGCCCATTGACGTTCACGCTAAAAAAGGACGGTTCAATACGCGTTTTGTTAGATGCAAGGGAGATAAATAAGTACATGGTATCCGATTCGGAAAAGCCTCCAATGCAAGTAGATATCATAAATGCCTTCCATGGAGCTAAGTATATGACTATAATTGATCTTAATAACGCGTATTTTCAGATTTCACTTACGGAAGCTAGTAAAAAGTATACAGGGTTCACAGTGAACGGTAAGAGTTACGTTTATAATGTCCTACCTCAAGGGTTAAAAACGTCAGTAGGTAGTTTTAGTAGAGCAATGGATATAATACTAGGTACAGCTTGAATATAGTGGTAGAGTTCTATTATATTCTTGCTAGGTAACGGTAAATTACGGTAATAAAATTGGGTTTACTACAGAAGGTACAGCTTGAATATAGTGGTAGAGTTCTATTATATTCTTGCTAGGTAACGGTAAATTACGGTAATAAAATTGGGTTTACTACAGAAGGTACAGCTTGAATATGGTGGTAGAGTTCTATTATATTCTTGCTAGGTAACGGTAAATTACGGTAATAAAATTGGGTTTACTACAGAAGGTACAGCTTGAATATAGTGGTAGAGTTCTATTATATTCTTGCTAGGTAAAAGGTAAAAGGGTAAATGTTTTCAGGTACAGGAGGTATATTAAACTTGTAAAACGAAAGGTTATAGTTTCAGTCTATTTGTAAGGAAGATCATGCATTTCTATTGGTTGGATTGCGGACTGACTGAGGGGAAGGTGGAGGTCAGTAATACACAGCACAGAGTCGTAGTTAACTCTGATTGAAAAAGGGAAATGCGTGATATTCTTGTTCAAATAATTTACTTAGGGCAGCCTTGTTGTTATAATACATACTGGCGTTTAGTAATGAAAGATAGTTTCGGAACGTGACTTAGCTGCGATATGAAAATGTCACAGTCATAGATGTGTCCATGTTTGGGGTTTATTGGAGAATTGTGGTTAAATACTTGAAAATAGGTCTACATATTCTCTTGTGTTGACTACAATAAATATCCTGGCTGAAGATAAGGATTTGTTGACCTTTCCAGGATTGGAATGTTACAAAAGGAAATTTGAGAGTGATGTGAAAAGAGGGGTTTTGTGTGAGTTGCTTTGATATTTTGGGAATAAAATTAAGGGGAGCGTGATCTTGAAGGAGAGTCAACAAATACTGGATATCTGAGTCAGCTGTTGGCACACGCTGTCCTTCTTCATGTATACAAAAATAGTTTGAACCAACAATTTGTTCTTTTGAGTCTTACGTTACGTTGGTTCGGGCTAATTACTCTACCAGAAGCTAAGAACTGGACTTATACACTATACATACTCCAAGGTAAGATTCTATTGTCACTTGGGGGAAGCTCTATTCGGAGAACTTGACTGATTGTCGCGGGAACCGCTTCAGTTATATCACAGACAGTTTGGAGAGGTAAACTAGATTGACAATTTACTAATGCGCGTATGCCAGTAGAGTTTCCTGGTGCGTGGGGAATTGGAAGCTAGTGGTCCACTCAATGTATACGCCTATGCGCGAACGTAGCAGTGGCTTCGACTCACACCCGAAATGCCCGTTCGAACTCCTCTGTGATGGCAGGAGCTGGTCCTGTGCTAATCTGGTTTTGTTTATGGTTGAGCGTATCAATCAAGGGACAATAAATGACATGCCTGGTTTAAATACACACCACACGTGGGGGAGAATGTGCCAACAGGAAATTTTAATAGTTATTAGCTATTTTGAAAATTTCAAAAAGACAATTCTCTGAATTCTATTTTTAAAAATTTTCAGGGGGTTGGATTGTAACGATCCATATGTATAAATAAATATTTATAGGTAATACAGTAAGTCTTGATAGACTAATCGGAATCTGTCTATTGGGAAAAACATAACTAGTTTTGTTCGGTCGGGTGAGGATTAACCTCGAGTCGAGTGAATAGACAGTTATTGAAACAAATTAGCTCAGGGATTATTTCCGAGAAACCAGACTGCCGCCTGTCGGTCGTCATTCGAACCACGCGGTGCGCACGTTATAACAGATTGCCTTAGGTAATAAATGGCGCGAAAAGCGAGGCTAAAGGGATAGAGGCGCCGCCCTGTCTGCGTCCGGACAGCGGCCGGCGCTCGCGCAGTTCGACCACGAGGTCGGATGTATGTGTGCGGCGGCCCGCGCGCTGCCGAGGCTGCATCTGTGTGAAAGCTTTTAAAACCACGGACACGCGGACGCAGCGGCATTCAGTCGTACAGACCATCAGAGGAGGAGGACGTATCCGAAGAACAGCTGCCGCACGCCCCGGGCAAGTGTCACGCCAAGTACTTATTAGTCGCGAATTAACTTAGGAATCTCACTTTATATTGTGAGTTTAGAATAGAATTTAGTGTGGCCGAAATCCTAGTTATTTGCCTTCGAAAGTTCAGGCTCCTACCTGGGATCAAGCCATAGTTTAGTGCAGTTAGGAAGTGAGGTACAGTGGGCAATCGAGCTGGGATCTAGGAATTGAAACAAGATGCCAGGTCGGTTGCTAGCTGAAGGTATCGTCAAGTGACCAGGTTGGTAGTTCATGTTTTCAGGAAGGCTAGTTGATTTAATTCACGTGGATACGCAACCGTGACAACGAAGCGTGGGTTTATCAATGCAAGTGCCGAAAGCAAGCTGACAGGAGGGCTTGCCTGGCTAGCGACCCAAGTTTGGTTATGGCCGGAACATCCTGACTGTACCATCTTACGACCTACCGACATGAGGACCACAGGTTGGACATGCGTTAGCGCACTCATGTACGGAGCCACCGTATTTGGGACAGGCCTTACCTATCCAAATCCCATCCAAACACACTGTTTAGGAGGTGCAGCGAAGCGGCAGACCTGGTCTGTCGTGGCAGCGGCATTTCTTATTCAGGGCAGGTACACTTTAGCCGTAGGGAACTAGGACACAAGTTAGCTTTAGGTACTCACTTCACCATGACACACTACACCTAATTGGTTCATCTCGAAGGCACGGTTGGTTTAGTACCCCGGGGGAAAGACGAATAAAGCCGCCACGAGTTGTAACTGTTTGTTGAAACATGGACATCAAAATAAAATTTAGTTCTCGTAAAACTTAGCTATCTCGCTAGGATAGGGAAAAACTAGGGCTGAGTTAAGGGGATTGCGATATGTAGGAAATCTAGTTAATAATCTATTACTAGGGAATAGCGAATTAGGTTTTGGAATATCGCTATTAGGAAGAAACAAGTCATATTAGAGAATAAGTAGTAGGTAGGTCTAAGCGATGCCACGTTTTACTTTATCGAACTGCCGTCACTGCAGGTGACACGTGGTATCACAAGCTTTAGGGTTCCGCGAGCACGTGGTCCACTCAGTTCATTAATTTCATTCGGGTTGGTACAGTGCTGTAGGAATTCTAGTAAATAAATCTATTACTAGGGAATAGCGAATTAGGTTTTAGAATAACGTTATTAAGAAGAAATGCGAGTCATATTATTGAATAAGTAGTAGGTAGGTCTAAGCTATGCCAACGTTTTATTTATTTACGAACTGCCTTCACTGCAAGTGCCACGCGGCATTATAAGTTTTAGGGTTCCGTGAACACGTGGTCCACTCAGTTCACTAATCTCATTCGAGATAGTACGGCGCTATGCTGTCGCGGGAAGGCCTATGTCATACTTGAGATGGCTGTTTACCAAGCTCCATGCAATATGGGCTAGATATGTAGTTCAGTGGTTCATAGATATGAACAACTCCTAATTTTACCAAATTTTAGCTAAATCTGTCCACACTTTTATGGGATAAATGTAATGGACTAACAAACAAACTATAGGAGTTCGAGCTTCGCCTATTCTGATACTAAAGTAATTTTAGATAGGTAGGTCCTATCTGTAGCTTATCACAAGCATGCCTTGGCAGAATTTCACCTGAATCGGACCAAGCGTCTAGGAAGGTATTGAGCAAACATACGATTAGGTTAGGCGTTCGCGCCTTACTAATAGTGATTATAGTAAGACCGATTATGATGAAGGTAGCCGACCCATCCTGATGGTAACCGTAGCTAGGGTCAGTTGATATGCGCTAGATTTAGAAACTAAATCTATTCTACGGTTTTCGGATATTATGGGCAGTGTTCACGGTGTCCGGGTCCTGTCGGCTCCTATTGCGTCCTGAACTAGCGCCTCGACCAAACACTTGGCTTACACGCCTTCTCGCTTTGACCTGATTGTGATGCCGCGACTATGATTCGCGTGGGTCTCACAGTGGGTTGCGACTGTGATGGTTCGTTGTTCTTCACGTTCAGCCAAACTATTAAACTGACATTACTTTCGCCCTTTATCAAGGGTTTGCTACGTCTAAAGACAGAGCTTTAACACTATGTATTATTTTGGAGCCGGCGGCACGATGGATATCGTGTCCATTTCGCTTTAGTTATATAGACCGCAGGTCTTTATATCATTATATACAACTGTATGGCACAGTTCCAGGTCTAAGAACCATATTAGTAGATTAACTACTTATTTCACATTCCGTAGTGCTCTTCTCACAGGATGAGCGACATTCAAGTCGGAATATATACTTTATTTTAGTACCTAGTGCTAATATGTATTCGCGATCAGTCACTGTTCGAAGGTATTAATCCTACCTGACGAATAGGGATGGACAAGCTATGGCTGTAAAGACTCAGCTATAGTTCACACTATACACGTATAATAAGGCGCCTCACAAGCGTTTTATATACACTAGCTTTGGGATTCGGGAGGAACACGGCATAGCACACTTTACATTGTCGTGTAGCTTAATTAAAATACACTTGAAGAGGGTGGACTCTGATCATGTACCTTAGTGGCCTGCCAGAGACAGTAGCTAGCGGGGCTCACGTAGTTATAATTATCTGTGTAGAGCTAAAATCGCTCGTTCAATTACTTTGGGTTAGATGTACATTGTTTTAATCACCAAAATAATGCAGTACTGACGTCAGTCAAGTATTACGTTATTCCGAGCACTGGGGGCTAGCTACCCTTCCCAATTTGGGGGGGCCCAAAATAGGGACCAATCACAGTAGGGAAATTAGGGTTCTGCGCGAAATACTTCAAAATTATAGGTTAGACTACATCGTTCGTCCAAACACAACGTGATAGATTAATCTCTTAAAAATAACTTGTCATTCGCCTTCAAAAAGACTCTGAGTTACTGCGATCACAATTTAGGGTTCTCTAGACGATCTGGCCAAACGTTTAATCGTATTTTAAAATGCAATAAAAATCAAGTATAGTTTACATACTTCTTATAGGTAGATAGCGGTAGGTTGTATGTTGTATGCACGTATGTATTATTATAGGTAGGTTTAGTTAGTTATATTTATATATTTATATTTATATATTTTAAATAGGAGGGTGGGGTGTTACACTACCCTACCCTACACTACCCTACCCTACCCTACACTACCCTACCCTACACTACCCTACCCTACATACACTACACTACACTACTCTACCCTACACTACCCTACACTACACTACACTACCCTACCCTACACTACCCTACCCTACACTACCCTACCCTACCCTACACTACCCTACCCTACACTACCCTACCCTAAAATAAAATAGATGTTGGCCTATTCTCAGACCTACTCAATATGCTCACAAAATTTCATGAGAATCGGTCAAGCCGTTTCGGAGGAGTAAGGGAACGAAAACTGTGACACGAGAATTTTATATATTAGATTACAAACTTTCGCTATCGATTATCCAATTCATAGCTATCACTATAAAAGCTCGAGCTGCCACTCAATGATATTGTTATATTTGTGGGGAATACCCGCGGGTAGTTATTTCATTTGGCCGAGATCGTAAAAACAGATTCGATGGACGATAGTTTCTGGATGTGGATGTGTAGGCAATGGACGTTTATTATTTATTGCCACAATATAGATCGGGGACAGAGCCGAGAAACAAGGAAAAACATCGATGTAACGTACTACTGACTTGAGGGATTAGTTTGGTAGTTTTTGTAGATGCCATCGTTGGATGGCGTAATGGACAACAAGAGCTATGGTTTATTCAAGATAACGAGGTAGTGGAGTGCTTTAATTGTCACTTAATCGTATAGGAAGGACAGGGACTAAAAATTTCGTAAAACGATCTAAAGGGCGTTAACGACTGTATATACACATAAGGCACTTTCACATTGTGCTATCTTTGAATTTTTAGACAACTTAATTTCAGAATATTCTATCCCTACTAATATTATAAATGCGAAAGTAACTCTGTCTGTCTGTTACGCTTTCCCGCAAAAACTACTGAACGGATTTGGCTGAAATTTGGTAGGTAGACAGATTAGGACCTGGATTAAGACATAGGCTACTTTTTACCACGCTTGCGAGCCGCTTGCGGCTCGCGCACTGCGCACCCTCGAAAAGTCATAGAAACGTGGTCCACGCGGGTGAAGCCGCGGGAAACAGCTAGTTTATAATATATTTTCTAAGAAAATAATACTTAAAATCATTAAAATCCATAAATAAAACCATGATTTATGTGGCACATATGCATTTAATTACCTACAAATATCATCATCATCCATCGGCTTTTCGCGAAGTGAAGAACCAGGTCGTCGTTCACCGCGGGCAGCGCAAGACCGGTCGTCGTGGAAATCTTTGGGGGAGGCCTTTGTCCAGCAGTGAACGTCTTTCGGCTGATATGACGATGATCATCATCATAATCGTATCAGCCGAAAGACGTCTACTGCTGGACAAAGGCCTCCCCAAATATCATCATCATCATCATATTAGCTGAAGAACGTCCACTGCTGGACACAGGCCTTCCACAAGGATTTCCATGACGACCGGTTCTGCGCTGCCTGCATCCAGCAGCTTCCCGCGACCTTCACCAGATCATCGATCCACCGAGAGGGAGGCCTGCCTACACTACGTTTTCCGGTGCGCGGTCGCCACTCGAGAACCTACTGTCCCAACGGCCATCTTTTCTACGAGCTATGTACCCATGTGCTATGTCAACTTTAATTGACATTTATCAGGAAAAAGTCCTGAAAATCAATTTTTTTTTTAAGGCATTAACGATTTTCAAATGGTTTTAATTAGCTTCATATTCTGTACTTTTCAGCTTTATTTGCGTTGTCTAGCACGTTAACATAACACGAAACCAATATTATTTTACATATGCATATCTCATATACCGTCGAAGTAACGCACTCGTAACTTGAGAACCCTTGAGGGATAATTTATTTAAATTTCGTAGGCAATCTCCTTATCCTTATGCGTTATTGAAAGGGGTTAGCTTATGTATGATGGGCCTGAACATTCGGAGGTATCAACTTTGTTTACTGGTACTAAATAAAAGACCTGCGAAATTGTTAGTTTGATAAGTGTTACGGATCAGAAATATAAATATTTGATCCAAAAAAAATTTAAAATACATAATTTACAAGTATGTATATCAAATCATGTCTACATCTAAAGCGGAAAACCGTACAAAATTAATAAAATTGAAAGATTTACCTGATCTACTTTGAGAGCGTCGGTGGCGTTACGGCTAGGTACGCCGCCTCCTGCCCGGGAGATCGTGGTTCAAATCCTGCCACGTACCAATGTGATTTCGAATTTAAATTTCATATGTACGTTTATCCGACGCTCTTACAGTGAAGGGAAACATCGTAAGGAAACCTGCACACGCTTTCGAAGAAACTCGCAGGTTGTGTGTGAAGTCGACCAACCCGCACTGGGCCCGCGTGGTCGACTAAGGCCCGATCGCCCTAATTCAGGGTAGGCTCGAGCCCCTTAGTGGGGACGTATATGAACTGACATGACTTGATCTACTTAAAAGATTTATAGTGTTATCATTTTCTTTGTGCCGCTGATCATAAATCGTTGAGTAATTCATTATTTTCACTTATAAATTATATTGTTTCTTTGATCAATAAATATTTGTTGTATAAAAAACAAAGATCAAAATATTTATGAAGTAAATCGCATGTATTTTACCTTAATATTAAAAAATCAATACATGTCAATACCAACTTGTATTCTGAAAAAGTCTTTAATCAGTAATTAATTTTCAATAAACAATAAGTGAAAAGATTTCATCGTTGTACTATGTTTTCAAATCAATCAAATCAAATAAATTTATTGCAGGCTGCACAGCCCATAAATGTTAGTAATATACAATAACTTACAAATCTAATGTTAGTGACATTACAAAATAAAATATAAACATAGTCCTTATATGCGGACACTGGCCAGGCGCTTGTGTAGCGTTGTCCAGTGGCCAAATATAGGACAGTCTGGCTTGCTGGCAATGGCTTTCAGGATGCCGTTGGTGCTGCCCCTCACGCGTTGCATCAGGGACGCGACTCTTCTGCGCACAATTGCATGGAAGCCGTCAGTGCGTGCTTCTGCGAACATCCCCGACGCACTACAGTACCGAGGCAACCCCATCAGCACCCTGAAACCATTGTTGTATTGCACACGCAGAGCATTGACGGTCTTCTTTGTATAACTGACCCACAGGCTGCACGTGTAAAAGGACTGACAGAACGCCTTGAACAACGTTATTTTGTTTTTATTTATTTTGTTATTTTATTTTTCGCTGAACAATTAAATAATTTCATTATAATGTGAAGCATAACAAAACTTAATATTAATTAATATACTCGCCTCTATTTTAACTTTTTCTGTGATGTATTTCTGTGTAGTTCATGAACTCGTAAGTTTGTACATAATATACCAATTTCAAATATATTTCGTCAAGATCCCACCAAAAATATTTCCACGTAAAATGTTGCCAAGACGAGACCATATGGCTCGCACTGTTAAAGTTATTAGATCTCATGTAGAGCCAAGCTTCTAACTCTACACGCCCTAGTTTTACAAGCCCTAACTTCACAAACACTACACCTTAATCAAAATATGTGACTCGCCCGTTGCACTACTGTCATATGGGCGTAAGGTGAAAAAAAATTTTACTTTACATTATTTTCCATATACAATAGTTTTTGTAGAAACGAAACGGCCAAGCTACATATTTTGACTAAGGTATAGAGTTTGTGAAGTTAGGGCTTGTAGAATTAGGGCGTGTGGAGTAAGGAACTTAGCTTTACATGAGATCTGATAACTTTTTGACATCGCAAGATATATGGTCTCGTTTTGGCAACATTTTATATGAAAATGGTTTTTTTGGATTTCACTTCTTTTTGTAAGATGCTTATGACATGTTTTTACTGAATTAAATGAACTACTAAACTATATGAGTGATTTAAATTCTTCCAGGTAGAAGATTCGAATCGCCCTGCTCTTTAAAGTGATGCGTTTTCCCACGACTAGCAACGAGTGTGCCCCTTCGGGTTGAATGCTGTCTGATATTGACGTTGGGCGTGATCGGCAACATCAGCAATAATAGTTTCTGTTCGGACGGCAAGCCATGCATCATCAATCACAGCGGGTATACATTAGGCGTTTTGCGCGCGCTTAATTCCATCCCCTAATTTAAAGGGTGTGGGTTGTGTCCTGAAATATGTATTTTATTATTTATAACAAGGAGTCTCTATATAAATTTTTAGACCCCTAGCATAAAAATTTGCAGAAGTCTCATACAAACTTTCATCCCCTAGTTTAAGAGTTTGGGGGGTTAAAATTCCGAGTTTTAGAATTTGTTATTTGTGTACTAATACTAGCTTACATACCAAATTTCAACTTTCTAGGGTTTAGGAAGCACCCAAGAATTTGATGATCATCAGTGAGTCAGTGACGAAATCGGGGTTTTGTAGATATCAATAAAATCTAAAGTATTTAAGGTATAAAGTTTAAATTATATACCTCTTTTATATACCTCTTGTATATAATTTAAACTTTGTACGTTAAATTAGTCTACTATTGACATTATATCGCAAGAATTTTGTTTATCTGATAAAATCCAAACCCAAGTTATGAGGGTTCAAAAAAACGAAGAAGCGCTTCGAGAAAAGGTAGTAGTGCCCTTGCGCTTCGCTTGGCTCATTTTGGCGGGGGCGCTACCGTGCCCCCAGATTGTAAAATGGTTACCGATCTATAGATTTATCAATGTTTTGTCGACCCTTTTAAGAGCAGGCTGACAAAATTAGTACACTTTTGCTAAATTATTTTGAGTCATCCACAAGCTTGCTGAACGTGAAAACACGACAATACAAAGCTAATTTTTTGAACCTTCTAATTCTACAAGATATTTTCGAAAACCTGAAAACTTTTAGGTACAAGCTTTTATTATTGCATTGTCACGTGAAATACATATGCATGCAAAATCACAGCTCAATCGGAAACCGGGAAGTGGGTCAAATTTAACTTGCAACATCTCATTACAGACACAGGGACAGGTGAAACCAAATAAAAGTTTGTAAAAAAAACAATTTATTGGTTTTCACTCGATACTTTTTATGTTGTTAAACTATGTTGTTTTAAGAGATTATTGGATTATTTCTCCTATATTCAGAATCGTTAAACTGAAGTGGCAGTGGGCAGGACACATATCTCGTAGAACAGACGTCCGTTGGAGCAGTAAAGTCCTAGAGTGGTGACCGCGCACCGGAAAACGTAGCGTAGGCAGGCCTCCCACGCGGTGGACCGACGACCTGGTGAAGGTCGCGGGAAGCCGATGGATGTGGGCAACGCAGAACCGGTCGTCGTGGAAATCCTTGGGGGAGGCCTTTGTCCAGCAGTGGACGTTTTTCGCCTAATATGATGATGATTATGATTTCTTATTCAAAACAACAATTAGCTTTGTACCAGCCTAGGGATGATTTTAAGGAATTTTTGCAGCTAATTATTATATTCTTGGGGTACACTTCAAAAATCAAAACACCTCAAAACACCTGCAGGTTTACATACCTAGCGCTTCGTGGATGGCAAAAGCAATATATTCGCATTTTTTTTTAATTTCGACCATTTTAAGATGTGGAAGAAAGAACAGAAAGGTATAAAAGATATTTGCCTGTTTACAGAGCGAAATATGTAAAATATTGGTATGAAACCCATTTTGCACCATTTGCACCTGGAAACGATTTGCAGCTGTTGAAAGTTCTCAAGCTGTAGAAAGATATCAATCCGCACTCAAATTTTTAATAAATAAAAAAAAAAAAAAACTATCCAAAGTAACCCTAAAAAAATAATGGGACAATTGTGGTATTCGTGACCCAACCGTGCGTCGTACTTGCGCTTGGAGTCAAAACTGAAAAAAAAAAATTCGAGCGAGACCTACAGTACTCGCATATGATGTGTAACATGTGACAAAATACTTTAGGTTAGTTAGATTTGATGACGATATTGTACCTGGGTGGCGGATCTGACAGTAACGAAAAAAACCGACCAAGTGCGAGTCGGACTCTCGTAAAGTAAAATTCCGCGCTTTCGTGACTTCCTGTTACACATTTCCGTCCCATGTTACACATTTCCGTCCCATTTCACGAAATCACTCCCACAAATTGCAGGAAAGCGAGAGCAAAGATGTTACACATCAAAAAGAATTTGTCTGTCACGCGCATTGATGTCTTTTGTTTGTAATGAATAGGTATCATTGTCATAGTTGTGTGGCTGTGTGTTGGTACGAAACCCTTGGAGCGTGCATCCGACTCGCACTTGGCTGGTTTTTTAAGGCTTCGGTACCAGGTAACGGAACAGTAATACTAATCCTTCGCTGTCAGTCTGTCTTTCTGTCCAATCTTTTGAAGGCTGTATTTTTGGAAGCGTATTAGGTAGCTAAAATCATCACAAAATATGTTTCATTAGGGTGATTTACCAAGAAATAATAAAACTATTATATTAACTATCGTAAAAACGGTAATACATATAAACGTGATACATGGTGTGATTTTGGTACTAGTCCAAACAAAAAAAAAAAAATCCCCCCCAAGCGTAAGTTGTACCTGTGCTAAGGAGACCAAACCGTAGAAAAAACTGGCCAAGTGCGAGTCGGGCTCGCGCAAAGTAGGCTCCCAAAGTCTTTTCGAAAAGAAAATCACAATCTTACCATCAGGTGAGTTGCAGTCAAACGCACTCAAATTTTTAATAAAAAAAAAATGTTTTTTTAAAAACCAAAATTATATTTGCGGTTGGTAAGGAACATTTTGTATCTATGAACTTTTGATAAATCCAACTGCACATCTTAAGTTGGTTGACTATTACTCCTAAACTAAAAAAGCCTACTTAGTCGTGACAGTTTTCCTTTTAAATTGATTATATGTACTACTATTCACATTTTTTTCAGATGTCCTGAAATAGCAGTGTAGCTTGTAGGTGGGGGGACACTTGACTCGAACAAAAATTAGCACCTTTAAGCTTAATATTTTGCAAACATCAGATCCCTGAATCAAATAATGGTTTAAGCAAACCCTCACTTGAAAAAAAAAATCACTCCCTCTTTATATGTAGGGGAGTTACCATACAAAAAAAAGTTTCTAAGATTTTGTCGGCGTTATTAATATATAAAACCATCCTAAATTACAGCTTTCTAGTATTAGTAGTCTCTGAGCTTAGCCGCGGACAGACATGGCGAACTATAATACTTGTTGACTGCGGAACCATAAAAATAGTTTTTCTGTCGATTGCGTTGATGTATTTTGTTTGTTAAAAAATATGTATCATTGTGATACTTGTATGGAGAGAAATGGTGGTACGGAACCCTTGATGCGCGAGTCCGACTTGCACTTGGCTGGCTTTTTATTCATTTATGTAGATACCATTCATAAGCTCTTTATCTTTAGTGTCTGCTGTCGCGGAACTTTCAAGAAAAGCTTTTTCACGCTGCGAAACACAGTCCAGACTTTCCTCATCAAACTCCGTAACTCGGAGCCCCTTTCAGCTTTCAGGACCCTTTTGTAAACGTCTGATCCTTTTTGCTCCGTGGTCTGATCTCTGCCGAACCTTAAATAGCTTTAAAGGTTTTCGAAGTTTCGCTCCAGTGATTTTAATTAATAATCTTTTAGGTATTTCGTTGTTAAAGACGACGATAGTTTGTTAGCAGGGTGAGTGAGGTTTAGAATCCGTTTATTTATTATTTATTTATTTATTTATTTTATTTATGAGGTTCACCAATGATTGTTTACATCAATACATACAATATATTAATTATTACAAAGAAAAACTTACTAAATGTAACAATCTCTTATAGGTAAACACCACATGCACACAAACACTTGCCTTTCTAGGTATCTAAGGTAATAATGCTCAAAAGTATACACAGCTTATAAATGAGTTAACTTTGACATAAAAGACGGTCATGAACCGCCTTGTAAAATTTAGCCACGGTGTCATTACATTATGTACATCGACTATGTCACTGCAATTATTTAATAATCTAGACATCCTAGGAATAGGAGAATTAGAACCTAAGACAAACTGAAAGAGTTTAACTGAAAGACCAGCCAGTTCCCCATTGCGTTTGGGAATTTTGGTAAGCCCGCTTCCATCTTCGGCAACATCGTCACTTACCACCAGGTGAGATGTTGTCAAGGGTTTACCAATTGTGAATAAAAAAAAATCATTTTTAGTTCAAACGTAAAGGTGTTTTCGCGATAAATCGGAACAATAGCGGCAACCATCCTGGCTGTTGTAGCGCTCTCTGGTGATCTACCGCCATAAAACATGTCTAAGAACATGCCCTGCAATGATACCTCTTAAATGAAAAAAAAGTGTGTGTGTCAGCTCCAACGCACGACTGGAGTTTACTCCTAACTAACGATAATAAATGTGATGGGGGATGGTAACCAAATTTTTCAATTCTGACAACGGATTCGTGATAAGGGACCTCAGGGACCCCCAGATATGGATTTTGGAAGCAATCGGTCCAGTAACTAAAAAATTCAATATGGCGGCCACTTTTTTCAATTTTGACAACGGATTCGTGATTAGGGACCTCAGGGACCCTCGGATATCGAATTTAGAAGCATTCTGTCCAGTAACTAAAAAGTTTAAAATGGCGGCCACTTTTTTTTTCAATTCTGGCAACGGTTTTGTGATATGGAACCTGAGATATTGATTTTGAAAGCAAGCGGCCCAGTAACTAAAAAGTTCAAAATGGCGGCCACTTTTTTCAATTTTGACAACGGATTCGTGATTAGGGACCTCAGGGACCCTCGGATATTGAATTTAGAAGCATTCCGTCCAGTAACTAAAAAGTTTAAAATGGCGGCCACTTTTTTTTTCAATTCTGGCAACGGTTTTGTGATATGGAACCTCAGATATTGATTTTGAAAGCAAGCGGCCCAGTAACTAAAAAGTTCAAAATGGCGGCCACTGTTTTCAATTCTGATAAGACAAATCTAACGACACCTCACACTCCAAAATCCATCAAGCCGTTTAGGCTACAGGACGTGCCAAAGAAATAAACACACATCATCATCATCATTACAGCTTATATACGTCCCCACCGAGGGGCTCGAGCCTACCCTGAATCAGGGCGATTAGGCCTTAGTCGACCACGCGGGCCCAGTGCGGGTTGGTCGACTTCACACACAACCTTCGAGTTTCTTCGCAGGCGTGTGCAGGTTTCCTCACGATGTTTTCCTTCACCGTTAAAGCAATCGGTAAGCATGTACGTAAGTTTTTGAAAAACTCATTGGTACATTGGCCGTCCAGATTTGAACCCGGTACCTCTGGTTAGATGGACCGAGTCGTTACCGGTTGAGCCACCGACGCTTATAACATACATACATA
Source organism: Coleophora flavipennella (assembly GCA_947284805.1). Lineage (NCBI taxonomy): Eukaryota > Metazoa > Arthropoda > Insecta > Lepidoptera > Coleophoridae > Coleophora > Coleophora flavipennella. The sequence continues at coordinate 6,806,212 of OX369295.1, forward strand.
CATACACCCAAATAAGTTCGCACAAAATTAATAACTATACAATGCAACTAACGCATAACGTCTGATTTTACTCCCCATAGATTTTAATACCCCGGGCTTATACGTACATGAAAATTGATTCATATGGAGTAAACTCCAATAAACTCTAATAAACTCCAAAAAACCAGAGTCAGAACCGCGCACTTAAGTTACTGGACCAAGTTTTAGTTACTGAACCAAGGAATCAATAAATGTAACTGTACCATCATACTTGATGGCGCTACTTTCTTCTGTTCCGTACGATCATACTACATGGCGCTAGTTTCTTCAAGTTAAAAAAAAACACGTTTTTTAAGGAGAATTTAATATTTTTTTTTGCATTTGCTGTTATAGCGGCAACAGAAATACATCATATGTGAACATTTCAACGGTCTAGCTATCACGGTTCATGAAATACAGCCTGGTAACAGACGGACAGACCGAGGGACAGCGAATTCTTAGTAATAGGGTCCCGTTTTTACCCTTTGGGTATGGAACCCTAAAAAGCGCAAGAAAATCGGCACAGTTTGTACACACAAACAAACAAACAAACAAACCAACCACGTCACCCTAAACGCATACCCCTTCACCGTTCCGTTGTTAGTAAAAAATAGGTACGCTCACTTACGCTTACGCGATGTAGTATTCGTCTAGCGCTATCTAGTGGTGTTTCAACGTTCATCGTCATCATCATATCAGCCAATATTGAAATATTCACAACCCTCTGTATCTTGACAACCCCTTGACTGATTTAGGTCATCTTCGAACATAACAATATTTTTGTCTTAAGATATTAAATCTTCTTACTTTCTTATCAAAAAAATATATTTTTGAGTTCAATATTTAGTTGGTTTAAATCTTCTTACTTTCTTATCAAAAAAAAAAATACATTTTTGTCTTAAATATTTAGTAGGATATTAAATCTTCTTACTTTCTTTACAAATCACCCAAAACCAAGTAAAATCAATACTCAAGAGGCTCGGGTCTCCATACAAACGTAGTTCCGCTAATACAAAAACTACATGCCGGATTGAATCCAAACTTTGCAAACATGTTGAGTAGACACATATCGATGTTTGTAATTAGTATTTATCGTAATTTTAAACATAACTAAATGAAGGCTTCAATTTGTTTTGTATTGAAAGTTTGAAATTGCTCTTATTTTTTTCCGTTTTATTAGTACATCGAAAACTAATTACAAACATCGATATGTGTTACTCAATATACATATTTGTAAAGTTTGGATTCAATCCGGCATGTAGATTTTGTATTATAGTGAAACTACGCGTGTACGGAAACTCCAGCATCCTGGCACAGATTACTAATTATAGTTACTACGTACTCCTGGGGACCCTTAAAAGACGTAAAAGTCCACTTAATAGTAACTTACCTATACTTACTTATTATTTCTGACTTTCTATTCCCGTAAACGTTTACCCAGAACCCTAACTTAGTGGTAACTGGGAATAAATACTACGTATATCAATAGTGTTAACTTTTTAAAAGTGCCCAATAACAGATGACCTGTACACTTCTTTAAGATCACTTTTGTTTTCAAGAGCACTTTAATCCTGATAGATGACCGGGTGTCCAGATGTATTGGTTACTGTGTCGACTGGCCGTTATCAAAGCAATTGAAGCCAAGGCCGCGAGAATCGTGCCCTGCATGCGTTGTTAAAACTGCGCCTTATTTGTATTAGACTGTAAACAATAGCGCGCTGTGGCCATAATATGTTTAAATATAGGTATGCTGTGTGTAGGGCCACATGTGGCCGTAAATTGTAACCCTGGGATTTACACTCAGCCACTGCCACTGCTCCTACCACTGCCAGAAATATTGCCCTAAATACTTCTGCGGAAACACCAACGCGAGTGAGTGTTTAAACTCAGCCGATTCCTTTGATGTCCGCACGACACCCGACAATCGCGGCAATGGCAGCGGCAGCGGCAGCATACTAAAAAGAAAGAGTAGTAGATTATCTTCATACAATGGTACTTCGCGCGGTTTGCATGTGTGCGCGTCAGTAGGCACGCACGCACACTACAATAATAAGAACGACTTCTTTCCTTTTACTAAAGAAGTCGTTCTTATTATTGTAGTGTGCGTACGTGCCTACTGACGCGCACACTTACAAACCGCGCGATGTACCTACCATTGTATGAAGATAACCTACTATTCTGTGGCAGCGCGAGTGACCATTTATATACTCGCGTTGCCCACTTCCCTGCTCACTTTGCTGCCCAACAGGGCTGAGTGTAAATGCGCCGTAAGGTACATTCGTTACTATGATGATATCAGCCAACGAAATAACTCTATGTTCTAGTTGTCAATTGGCCTTACCGAAACTAATTTTCCGTGCAACTCAGAGATAACAATTTCTTGAAAATGGATGAGCTGATTCTAAACGGATCAGTTTAATGGATTTCTGTAAGGCGTCTTAATATTCAAGAGTTTGTAAGCAAAGAGTTTTTACGACTTCAAAGGTCATAAGCATGCAAATTCCTGAGCACGTGCAGTAAAAACAAATCCGTACGCCATTTTTTGCAAAGAGTAGGTACCTATGTATGTTATTTGTCAGACTTTGTAGGAAAATACCGTAATAGATTATTGATTAATTTCAAAGTACTCGTAAGTTTATGATTTTTTTTGCAAGTGTATTGAAAAGCCTTGGGACGTATATGAGCTGTAATGATGATTGAAAAGCCTTGCCTTTGGCTCGGGTTGCCACCTTATGTGTAATGACCAACTTAGCTCACTAGTATGATAATGTACTCTTATGGCTTTACCATTTCCTTAATTTTTTGCAAGTTGTTGCCGAATATGAGTACCTGGGACAAACAGTCCAGTTAGGTAGGTCCAACTTTGAGAAAGAGATCAATAGTCGAATTCAACGCGGCTGGGCAGCGTTCGGGACGCTTCGCAACATCTTCACGACCCAAATACCGCAATGTCTTAAGACCAAGATCTTCGACCAGTGTGTGTTACCAGTCATGATTTTCGGAACTGAGTGAGACATGGTCGCTTACTATGGGCCTCAAGAAGGCTCGAGGTCACCCAAAGGACAATCGATCGTGCTGCTCTCAATCTTGACGAAATTTGGCATGCAGGTAGCCTGTGTCATGGGGAAGGACATATGCTCCTTTTTATTCCGCGAAAATACCATAGTCATATACAGTGTCTGTGGAAACTGAAAAAAGTATCTTTTTTTTAGTGATTTCGGAGCAACGGTTTGTTGTGATTTTTGGACAAAGATGGTTGAGGGGGTGAGAAAATACATATAATACGTCAAGCTAGCTTATCTCTAAGCTAAAGGCGAAAAGTTTTCAATGTTCCATATCTTATTAATGTTTAATCATATAATGTAACCTAGTTTTCCTTTAAAAAAAATAATACTAATTAATATAGCCCGATGTAGTTTCCTAGGGATCTAGGGAAAACTCATTTCTAGCCTTGCACAAGTCGACATCGCAAGTCGCAACGGAGCAACGGATTAACGTTATTTTTTGTATAGAAATAGTTGAGGGGGTGGGAAATGACATAGACTGCTAATCAGAATAGCCCGATATAGATCCCGAGGGATCTGGTGTAAACTCTTGTCTCCTCAAAGACAGTTATAAAACTTTCTAAAAACTTAAAAACTTTATGGTACAAGCTTTTAATATTGCATTGTCGCGCGATATACATATGCATGCAAAATTTCAGCTCATGTGGGAACCGCTAAGTGGTTCAATTTAACTTGCAAGGTTTCATTAAAGACACCAGGACAGGTGAAGCTAAATATAAAGCTTGAAAAAACCGCTCAAGTGCGAGTCAAAAATCATACTAGATACTCGATGGATGGCGCTAGTATCTTCACGTTTAAAAAAAACACGTTTTTTCTATGGCGACCCCGTTATTTTATCACTTTTTCTGATTTTTAGTATTTGCTGTTATAGCGGCAATAGAAATACATCATCTGTGAAAATTTCAACTTTATAGCTATCACGGTTCATGAAATACAACCTGGTGACAAACGGACGGACGGACAGCGGAGCCTTAGTAATAGGGTCCCGTTGTTACCCTTTGGGTACGGAACCCTAAAAAACGATGTCGACGCGAGCGAAGCCGCGGGTAAAAGCATAAATGATAAGCATAAATAAGTATAAATGATAAACCTAATCCAAATGTAACTTACGGAACGGGAGTAGTTCAAACGAAATTCGTTATTGTTCTATAGAATCAATAAACAAACCAGACTCAGTGCCGGCTTTGTTTATTTTATTAGGTCACCATGCTTACTTATCTCGAACACATAAAATGTTTTATTTTCTCAACACATTATACTTGCGCTTCATTTCGTTTATAGGAAGACCCAAACTACTAAATTGGAGAAAATAGAAAGGCGCTACATCGATGTGTTATTTTAGAAAAAGGAGGCTTTAAATATTTTTTTTCTAAAGGACAAGCTTGCTGTTGGCCGTGGGGGCCTTTACAACTTTACCTTTACTTTTGGGCAGGGGAGGCGAGTGCGGAGGGAACTCAACCTAGTGCAAAGCAAAACCATGCAACTTCCTCCTCCGACCTCGGCTTAGGTCGTTGCTTGGAGCGGGGAGGATAGAATAATGGAGTCGAGGCATTTGAGTGCGTATGTGGCGGCGATACACGCACCACGTCTCGGAAGAATATAAGAGATTTGGCAGCACAATTTGATATTGAAAATAAAAGACGATTCTGGGACCTTGATTCCACTATCATCAGATCAACTTCAAAATGCCAAAAGAATCTATTGTAACCGGGAATACGGCTTCATTCCAAATTTCAGCTCAATCGGACCCCTGGTAGGCGCTCTATAATCGATAGCAAGGTTTGAACTAAACAGACATACATACGTACAAACATTACAAGTTAAATAAAAGCTTTTAAAATACTCACAGAATGACAAAGGCTCTATAAAGATTAATTGTTACAAAAGCATTTGAACGATGAGGGACTATTGTATGCAATGTTTAGCTTTAATTTCACGCGATGGAAACACAACAGAGTTTAAAATAAATTTTGATAAGAAAACAAAACGTGATCTGCGTACCTACATATCACCGATACCTACAGATGTGTATTTGCCCTATGTCCAGGGGGGCACTTGGCCCGGGGCGGCTGGCCTTTTTTCGGTTGTTCTTTCGCCAGTCGTAGTAAAAAAAAATTAGAGCATGAATTAGGTAGTCGATAATTTCTTATAGATTTTCCTGTAAACAGAAGGTTTTTTTTATTCACAATTGGTAAGCCCTTGGTATCATTTCACAGTACGGTAACGTTTATCGTGTGGCAGTACAGAACCCTCAGCGCGAAACTCCCACTCACACTTGGCCAGTAAGAGGGGTGGATTTTTTTTGTGCCCGGGGCGCCGGATTCTTAAATACGTCTCTGGATACCTACACATCAAAAATTCTTGCGCAAAGTCTGAATTTCCTTCATGTTCCTACCCAATGTAATTCAAGTTACTTTCAATTACATTAGGTAGGTGGTAAATTATTCAGAGGTCTGATTCGTTAATTATACTTACTTCTCTATATTAAGTCTATTTAAAATAAAGTAGCAGTGGGCGGGGCACATAGCTCGTAGAACAGATGGCCGTTGGATGGGGCTGTAATATCCGTGGCAACCGCGCACCAGAAGGCATAGCGACTAGCGTAGACAGGCCTTTCACTCGGTTGACCGACGACCTGGTGACGAGCAGCGCAGGACCGGACATCGTGGAAATCCTTTTGGAAGGCCTTGGCCAGCACTGGAAGACAGAAAACTTTGTATCTTCATCAATATATCAACATGTTGATGAAGATACAAAGTTTTCTGTCCGATTTGATTTATACGGGGCGAATCATGTACACAAGTAGTGTTGCCACCTTTTATTGGGACAAATAGAGGATTTTTTAATTTTGGTATTATAAAAATAAAGTACACATCTGTAAAAAAGTTTACTTATCTATTTTTTTACTTATTTGTATGCTTTTGGCAGTTTTTAACAAATTGTAGTCTTTCTTGAAGATATTGGAGGGACTATTTTTATTCACAATTTAAACTAAAGTATATGATCAGCTCATTGTTAATTAAGTTAAGGGAAGCTTTGTTCCTTTTGTTCCTCTACTTTACATTAATAGCACAGAAAACTCTCTCAGTGAATGCTAAAGTTACAAACACAAACAAAATATACTTTAGAAATTTGTACGTATTTGGAAAATCTTTACTTTTATTGAATATGCATTGCCACTTTTGGGCCGTCGATAGGCCAGAAAAATATTTATCATTCTGCATCATTTTTTCATATGTATCATTTAGATGTATTATTGCAGTCCATAACCATTTCAAGTTTTTGCAGATTTAATTCTTCAAATGCACTTTCAAAATATTCATTTGACATTTCGCGTGGCTGCGTTCCGAACGCTCAATCGAACGTCCAAGTTATGTGGCATTGGATACCAGTTCATTTAGTCTCTTAACCAGTAATCAATAAGCCAATATCAGTCAAGAGTTACGTAATAGAGTATTTTAGCTTACTTTATTGGTGTCATCCCTACTAATAATATAAAGGCGAAAGTAACTCTGTCTGTCTGTTACGCTTTCCCGCAAAAACTACTAAACGGATTTGGCTGAAATTTGGTAGGTAGACAGATTAGGACCTGGATTAAGACATAGGCTACTTTTTACCACGCTCGCGAGCCGCTTGCGGCTCGCGCACTGCGTACCCTCGAAAAGTCATAGGAACGTGGTCCACGCGGGTGAAGCCGCGGGAAACAACTAGTAGTTTATAAAGTACACCTACACGAAAAAGAGGACAATACTCTGTTTTAGAGTACGGGTGGCAACCCTAACAACAAGTGTCGATACCGAGTCGTTTAACTAAAGCCTTTAGAACCGATAGCAGCGAAAGCCGCGGGAATTGTCCGTGCTTAGCCTATAGCTCCGGGACCTATCTGGAGAGTAGGTCGTGGTTCTCTTCCACGAGGCACTTGCCTTGCAGAGTACCAGGACAAGCGTCTTGGCGGCAAGACCTACCGCAACTGGTCCTTGCCTTCGCCTTATGGTATTCGCAGGAATAGCGGCCCTCACTGTATGCCCAAGGCATCGGATAGTGGGGACCCTATATCATAAACCTGGTAGTTTAGCGTATCTGGTAGATATACGAGAGGTGAATGTTGTATGTGTGTTTAAAGGTCACCCTAAATGATCACAGTTATTATTTTCTACAGAATGACTGGGATCCCTGTTAGCAGTAAGTTAGTCATCATCATCATCATATCAGCTCAGATACGTCCCCCCCACCGAGGGGCTCGAGCATACCCTGAATTAGGGCGATCGGGCCTTAGTCGACCACGCGGGCCCAGTGCGGGTTGGTCGACTCCACACACAAACTTTGAGTTTCTTCGCAGGAGTATGCAGGTTTTCTTGCGACATTTTTCTTCGCCATAAGAGCGTCGGATAAACGTACATATGAAATATGACAATAACACATCGGTACGTGGCAGGACTCGAACCACGACCTCCCGGATAGGAGGTAGCGGACAACGCTCCGACGATAGTTATTTATCATCTGTTTATATTATTGTTTAGTTATCTTTTCTTCATTAAAGGACGTGAAACATCTTTAAAATCACATACGCCAGGTCAGAAAACTGAAATGCAATATAACGAAAGAGACGTATATCTGTTTCCGGTAGAACCGGCCAATTGTATTACGACCTCATTTAAGAACAAGCAAACAAAAGCAAAAAAGTTAATCCACTAACGGAGAAAAATTAAAATTGTTTCACAGCCTCAACCAATTTTTTTTCGAAAAATTTTGATGCCAGCCAGATGGAAACTCAAGGCTTTTCGAAAAGCCAAAATCAAACATCTGGTGTCAAAGCCTCAGATTATGGGCGAAGCAAAGTCAGTTCGTCTTTGATGACTAGGCCACCAAAGGAAGATAGAAGATGTTTCTTTACCAATACTTCAAGTGAAGCTTAATGAGCGTACATCAAGGGACCGGTAAATCCCCTGTACAAAGTGCAATAGGACCTTTTTAATCCATCTTGATTAACCTTTGGCATCATCTCACCAGATGATGAGTGACGATGACGCCGAAGGTGGAAGCGGGCTTATAGACTTTGCCCAACGCTATGGGGAACTGGTATTTTCACACCAGAACACATGATGCTGTTAACATTAGTGTTTTGCGTCAAGATTTACCTAAGATGGTGGTAGCTGGCGGGCTTAGAAAATTCCCTGCCACCAACCAAACCGACTCTCAGGAAGTAACCGCCTCCGTCGCGTAATGGTTAGTCCATTCGCTTCACACCAGGAGGAAGCCGGGTTCGATTCCAGTAGGGTCAACTTGTAAGACTCGGTTTGGTTGGTGCTAGGGCATTTACATAGCCCGCCTGGCTAGCTACCACCATCTTATCTAAGTCTTACCGCCAAACATCGGTGTTAATAACATTTTTTATGTGTTCCGGCTTGAAGATAAGGTAGCAAATAGCCAGCATGGGGAATCTTGGTAAGCCCGCTTCCATCTTCGGCATCATCGTAACTTACCATCAGGTGAGATGATGCCAAGGGCTTACCAATTGTGAATAAAAAATAAAATAAAAAAGTTCTCCATTGCGTTGGGGAATCTTGGTAAGCTTGCTTACATCCCCGGCATCATCGTCACTTACCAACAGGTGAGATGATGCCAAGGGCTTACCAATTGTAAAAAAAAATGACCATTCGAACCCGCAACCTTCTGGTGGGAAAAGAATCCACTCACTAAACCATTACCCCACGGACGTGGTTAAAACTACAGAAAGCGGCACTTAAGGCTATGCGAGATATCACGCGCTCGTAAAAATGAGTAACGTCTCCGCGACCAATGCCGGGATACGGATGGGTGGGCAAACATGTCAGCCGGGGTACTTTGACGCTAGAATTACGACCAAGAGGTGCTTGAACCGGCCTTAACCACTACGCTCTATTTCTATAACTAGGAATTTATATTGTTTCACAGCACCTATTGTTTTCGATCCCAAAAGAAAACAAGTGCGAGTCTGACTTACGTACAGAGGATTTCGTACCAAAACCCTACAAACATAAACAAGTACAACAATCGAATTGAAGAAGAAGCTTAACCTGGCGTAAATGAGGTCGGGTATCTCATACCCACCAATTTATAAAACACTAAATATTTCTGAACTGCGCGATTCCTGGAACTTGGCTGGCTCGGTAGCTGGAGGGGGTGCCGCGAGGAGAAATTTTAATTGGTTTTTAATTATTACTTTTTAATTTTTAGTCCACTACACGTGCGCAAACACACAGCGGGTACGTAATATCTGACCTCATAAAAAAAGATAATACAATGTTTTATGTTGATTTTATGTTATCTCGAAGCTAAATTATGTAAGACAGAAATATTTTTTAATTTTGTGTGCACACTTGTCAAAATATCTCAGTTTTTTAGATACTAAGTCTAGTTCCTCAATATTGTTGATTTTTGTGTAACTTTTTTTCACCTCATTCACGCCGGGTTAACTTAGTAGATAAAAATATATTGTCCGATATACGAGTACATCGATATATTATGTACGTCACGGTCAATGCTCTACCTACAAATGAAAGATTTTTTTTTGACGTGATAACGTCTTACAAATCAATGAACGCCAGCTGCATGCACGAAAAAGTGTCACGTTCCGCGTGCAAGCAAGAGCGCGGAACAAGCGATAGAGAGGCACGATCGGCTTGTGATTAATGTTTTCTTATGACGTTATCACGTAAAATTATCGTCCTAAATCGACTTTACAGACAACCAGTTTTTTTTATTTAAAATTTTAGTGCGTTTGGCTGCACCTCACCTGATGGAAAGTGTCGATGCAGCCGAGGATGTAACACGCAAGCTCAAATAGTGCCTATTCACTCTCTTCTTAAAGATTCCTAAATTATACGAATCGGGGAATACAGACGCCGGCAGGGAATTCCACTCCTTGGCCGTAAGCATAATTGTATTGATTGTAACGCTGTAATCGAAGAAAAATGGGTAACGTAATGTTTAACGAGGATTTATCTACAAATTTACAATTTTCCTTTACTTGTGCTGTGAGACCTCGCTTCTAGCCAAATTTCGTAATTCTAGATTAATGGAAAGTACCCTACAGGTTTTAATTTACTTGTGAATATCAAAATATGTGACAAAAATGGCCATAAAAATCAAAATGGTTGATTTTTGACCACAGACCTAGTATTTGATATTAATTTCAACTTAATACTTCCAGTCGTTCTCAGGATCAAAAGACAGAATCGATCGATTTTTTGTAGGAGAAATTCAATTAAGTGAATAATATTTTTAATTAATTTTACGTAGATACTGTCCAATACCCTATTTAGTGTTCCATCAAGAACCTACTATCGCAAGAACCTACTATAGCAAGAACCTACTATCGCAAGAACATACTATCGCAAGGACCTACTATAGCAAGAACCTACTATCGCAAGAACCTACTATCGCAAGAACCTACTATCGCAAGAACCTACTATCGCAAAAACCTACTATCGCAAGAACCTACTATCGCAAAAACCAAAACAAAAAAAAATCGCAAGCATACAATACTATAAAAGTTTTGTTTTAGCTCTATCGTAAAAACGATAATACCTAAAAGCGTGAAACTTCCTGTGAGTAAAGTACCGATCCTAAAGTAAAAACCAAGTACAGAAAACCAGCCAAGTGTGAGTCTTACTCGCACTAAGGAGTCTGAACTGAATGAGAAAAAGGCATTTTTTGCTGCACTCGCCAATCTTAGTTTCAATTTATAGGTATCATTGTAGTACTTTGCGTGTAGAGGTGTGAGATACGGAACCGTCGGTGCGCCAGTCCGACTCGCACTTGACTGTTTTTTTTTTCAATGTTTTAGATTTGCAATTGACACCTACAGTGCTTGCCACCGACAACGCTGCATGGGATTTAATATTACCAAGTTTTCGACAACACAGACTTTTTATCATTTTACAAGCTTTTTTCTATTATTTTTTTTATTTAGACAATTACCCTTTTACAAGCTTTTATTTAGTTTCACATGTCCCGGTGTCTGTAGTGAAAACTTGAAAGTTAAATTTGACCCACTTCCCGGTTTCCGATTGAGTTGAAATTTTGCATGCATAATGTATGGCGTGACAATTCAATAAAAAGTTTTTAAGTTTTTCGAAAGTTATTTGTAAAATAGATAGATACGAGAATAACCTTGTATAAAATCTAGAAAAACTACTTGTATACTAGAAAGTGGAGGTTTAGCGTCAATAATTTTAATAGAACAAAGTATAATCATTCTTCACTGTTGGCTCAACCTAAAGGTTATCTGGAAGAGGTCGCTTGCTAGCGACAAGACAGCTCAAATGGATAACTTCCTAACTCTGGGTACTTAAGGGTACTTACCAGTATTTTTTTATATCCACAATTGATAAGCCCTTGGCATTATTTCACATGATGATAAGTGACGATGATCCGAAGATTGAATCGGGTTTACTAAGATTCCCCAACGCAATGTGAAACTGGCTATCTTACCTTCAAGCCGGAACACATCAATGCTGTTAACATTGATGTTTAGCGGTAAGATTTAGATAAGATAGTGGTAGCTAGCCAGGCGTGCTATAAAAATGCCCTGCTACCAACCAAACCGAGTCTTATAAAGTTGACCTCGCCGGGAATCGAACCCGCGACCTCCTGGTGTGAAGCGAATGGACTAAACATTACGCCACGGATACGGTTAAATGGCCTTGTTTAATAGCCAGGCGATCTATAGAAATGCCTTTTCTCCAACCAAACCGAGTCTTAAAATGTTAAAATTCACCGTGATTCGAACCCGTGATCTCCTAATGTGAAGCTAATATACTAACCATTACGCCTCCGAGGCGATCAAAATGTTATGTTGTGCAATAGAGTGATTTAAAACAATCAATCATATTGTTTCGTCTATAACCCTTAACGTCGCCACAGCTGGGGCACGGGGCTAATCGCATATCTTGGTAAGATTACGTCACACTCCCAACACGGGGGCCAAGTCCGGTGTTGTAAATCTATAGAACAGCCATACTCAAAGTGTGCTGCGCAGAGCCCTAGGGCTCCGCCAAAGAAATATATAACTACGTCAAGCAAAACGTGATGTCACTTAATAGATAACAATTTGGTGACATTTATGTAACTTAACTGGAGGCCTATGTCCAGCAGTGGACTTCCTTCGGCTGATATGATGATGATGATGATGATGTAACTTAATAAATAACATAAATCTACAAAAGTAGAAGTTTTAGAAACGAATTTAAACCGCCTTTTACAAAAAAAAAATGCAAAACTTTTTATTTTTAAGGTATGTGCTACTAAAAGTAAAAATAAATAAAAATGTTGCAAAAAACGACAGTAAAATGTATGTTAAAGTAACATAGAACCTTATAGAATGGGTTTCGAGCTATTCAAGTTTTACGATCGGGGGCCGAGTGGTTTTTTTTTATTTTGTCTCGAGCAGGGTTAGTGACAAGCTGGCAAGAAAAAAAGCGTGTGGCACTCGGGGACTGCCGCGGTAAAGCTATTGCATAGCATTTTTTATCAACTTATGCAATTATAATTATTTATTTATGCAGTATTTATTGACAATTTTTGATGTTTTACTGTTTTCGTGTGCTTCTTTTGATTAAAGGACCATATAGTTTTGAACTTTTTAGTTGCTGGACTGATTGATTCCAAAATCGATATCTGAGGGTCCCTGAAGTCCTTTATCAAGAATCCGTTGCCAGAATTTAAAACAGTTGCCAACAATTTTGGAAGCAAGCGGTCCAGTAACTAAAAAGTTCAAAATAGCGGTTACTTTTTTTATTCGGGCAACGGATTCGTGATAAGGGACCTTAGGGACCCCCAGATATCGTTTTTGGAAGCAATCGGCCCAGTAACTAAAAAGTTAAAAATGGCGGCCATTATTTTTACTTCCGACAATAGATTCATGACAAGGGACCCCAGATATCGATTTTGGAAGCAATTAGTCCAGTAACTAAAAAGTTCAAAATGGAGGCCACTATTTCAATTCGGGCAACGGATTCGTGATAAGGGACACAGATATCGATTTTTGAAGCAATCGGTCCAGTAACTAAAAAGTTCAAAGTGGCGGCCACTTTTTTCAATTCGGGCAGCGAATTCGTGATAAGGGACCTCAGGGTCCCTCAAATATCGATTTTGGAAGCAACCGGTCCAATAACTAAAAAGTTCATACAGGCGGCCACTTGCGGCTAGTCCTTGGGGCGCGGGATGTTTATGTAATAAATTAACACTAAGAAAGTTACACCAGTAAAATTGACTAAGTCCTTTTAGTACCGAAAATTGCTAATAGATGGCACTGTAAGTTTTTTAGAACGCGGGGTGTTAGGTTTTTTCGTTACGGAATTTCTTGATTCGGTCGCCGCGCTCAAAGCCCGCGATAAAAGCTATGCAATATATTAAATGAGTTTTTGTTTATTTTCGATTTTTTAGGGGCTCAGTCAAAAAATTAAATGTTGCATGCTTCGCTGCTAAAAAAGTTTGAGAACCGCTGATGTAGAATTTCGAATGAACCATCTTGCAGAGCGTAGTGAAACACTTCTTCATGAGCTCGAGTCAAGAGAGCAATGTTTTTACGGCGCGTCATCTGCACGACTGCTGAGAGCTTCCGTCCGTAATGCCCAGCGCTTTGTGCGAAAGATGAAGGGCTCTTGAATAAATTGAGGAATGTTTATTGGGCTCTTCAAGTGGATACGAAATTTCGAATTCATGGACGGACTATGAGAGAATTTATGTTGAGTCGATTCGAGAATTTTTGAATTTAGTAAAATAACTCTTACATACCTACTATGTCTGAGTATTCTTGATGCGTATTAACTTCACACCCCGGACACTTCATACAATGTACAAAAAATGACATTTCTTAAAACAAATGAAATCACGGCGAAATCCTATACGTTCGAGAACTAAACTTTAACCAATCTGTATCAATCTGGGTGACGAGGGTGTGAGGTCGGAACTCGGAATCTAGAGAGCGGCAGGGAGTGTCCATACTGTATGTTAGTACTAATATGTATACTTTGCTGTAACTGTGTATTTTAGTGATGCTCGAACGAAGCATTTGTAAAAAAAAAATATTCTTGAGAAAGGTATTTTTATCCACACAAATGGTAAGCTCTTAGCATAGTCTTACCTGATGGTAAGTGACGATGATGCCGAAGAGGGAAGCAAGCCGACGCTATGAGGAATCTATCATATATCAGCTCATACACGTCCCCACCGAGGGGCTCAAGCCTACCCTGTAATAGGGCGATCTGGCCTTAGTCGACCACGCGGGCCCAGTGCATATCTTCGCAGGCGTATCCAGGTTACCTCACGATGTTTTCCTTCACCCTAAGAGCGTCGGATAAACGTACATATGAAATCGAAATTCGAAAACACATTGGTACGTGGCATTACGCCACCGACGCTCTTGAGTCTGAGGAATCCATAAACCAGAGTATAGCAATGCTGTTAACAATGATGTCTGGCGGCAAGACTTAGATAAGATGGTGGTCGCTACCCAGGTATGCTTGAAAAATACCCTAACCCGAATCGAACCCGCGATCTCCCTATGTGAAGCTAATGGACTTATCATTACGCAACGGAGGTGGTTAAAGTTTGAAGGGTAAGCAGAATTTAAGTATCTAATTAATAGGTTTTTAGGGTTCCGTAACCAAAGGGCAAAAACGGGACCCTATTACTAAGCCTCCGCTGTCCGTCCGTCTGTCTGTCTGTCAGTCCGTCTGTCACCATCAGGCCGTATATTATGAAACGTGATAGCTAGACAGTTGAAATTTTCATAGATGATGTATTTCTGTTGCCACTATTACAACAAAAACTAAAAATTAGAAAAAGTGAAAGTCTCCATACACAAAACATGTTTTCTTCTGAAACGTGAAGAAACTAGCACCATCTAGTATGATGGTACGGAACCCTTTGTGCGCGGTTCTGACACGCACAAAGGGTTCCGTACCATCATACAAGATGACGCTAGTTTTCATATTTTATGCACACACTGTAGTCACATATTGTAAGCGGTCAATAATAAAAATTAAACATGACTGCTGGTAATGAGTTAAACCAACTTTAAATAATTGCAATTCATTTAAATGTTTGCTGGCTGGCACTGTGAATGCAACGTGTATTACCGTCATGAAAATTGAGCACATGTAATTACATTAATTATAATTAATACTACGTACTGTTCGGTACGTATCCATATGAACACGTTAAAAAAACCGGTCATGTGCTACTCAGAACCGCAAACAAAGTGCTCGGTACCATCATACTAGATGGCGCTAGTTTCTTCACGTTTCAAAAAAAATACACGTTTTTTTGTATGGAGACATTCACTTTTTCTAATTCATGTTATAGCGGCAACAGAAATTCATTATCTGTAAAAATTTCAACTGTCTAGCTATCACGGTTCATGAAATGCAGCCTGGCGACAGACGAACAGACATACAGACAGACGGACGGACAGCGGAGTCTTTGTAATAGGGTCCCATTTTTACCCTTTGGTTACGGAACCCTAATAAAAAAATGAATCATGAAAATCTGTTCATGATCTGTGAAGATATCGCGTAACAAATATACAAAACCTACAGTCGAATTGTGAACTTTCTCATTTTAGCAAGTCGGTTAAAAATTAAATAATCTCACTATAATCATGAAACATTCATGAAACAGACACAGCGCAGCAGCGGTCGTAGCTCAGTGCAGCTTACGTGGTGGTGTCGATCACGCAGGTTAACTGCCCCGAAGCATGATCATTACCTGGATGGGTTTGACTTCTAGGTAACTTCCTGGACAGTTACTGTGCTTCGCAAGGCACGCCAAGTCGTTGGTACCTTATCATCATCATATCAGCAGAAAGACGTCCACTGTTGGACACCCTCAAGGATTTCCACAACGACCGGTCCTGCGCTGCCCTCATCCAGCGGCTTACCGCGATCCTCGCAAGGTCGTCGGTCCACCAAATGAGAGGCATGCGTACACTACGTCTTCCGGTACGTGGTTGCCACTCTAAAACTTTACTGTCAAAACGGCCATCCATTCTACGAGGTATATGCCGTGCCCACTGCCACTGAAGACAGTGAGGTTCGTCACTATATAGCCCTTCAACCTCTAAAAACCCGGACTTGGGCCCCGTGTGAGATATATGGCTTAACCTTCTCGAGCTTGAGAGCGTCGGTGGCGTAACGACTGGGGCCACCCACCGCCTCCTGTTCGGGAGGTCTTGGTTCGAATTCTGCGAGGTACCAATGTGATTTCCAATTTAGATTTACGTTTGTCCGACACTCTTACTGTGAAGGAAAATATCGTGATGAAACCTGCACGCGCCTGCGGAGAGACTCGCAGGTTGTGTGTGAAGTCGACCAACCCGCACTGGGTCCGCGTGGTCGACTAAGGCCCGATCGCCCTAATTCAGGATAGGCTCGAGCCCCTCGGTGGGGACGTATATGAGCTGATATCATCGTCATCTCGAGCTTGGGAAGAGACCCTTGTCCCAACAGTGGGGACGGACATTGCGGATTGTTAAAAAACGAACAGACGCAGCGGGGTATCACTGTTATTGGCGGAGTTACTGTACTTTATGGGGATGATTGGGAAAAAAGCGTCGGTGGCTCAACCGGTAACGACTCGGTCCATCTAACCAGAGGTACCGGGTTCAAATCTGGACGGCCAATGTACCAATGAGTTTTTCAAAATAACTTACGTACATATACTTACCGATTGCTTTAACGGTGAAGGAAAACATCGTGAGGAAACCTGCACACGCCTGCGAAGAAACTCGAAGGTTGTGTGTGAAGTCGACCAACCCGCACTGGGCCCGCGTGGTCGACTAAGGCCTAATCGCCCTGATTCAGGGTAGGCTCGAGCCCCTCGGTGGGGACGTATATGAGCTGATATAATAATATAATAATAATAAATGGGATTGCAAATTGATTGCGTTTTATTTATTAAAACCGGCCAAGTGTGTGTCGGGCCACGCCCAACGTAGGGTTTGGTAGTTTCCATTATCGAGCTCATATCTAATTTTCAAATTTCCAAATACAGCGGTTTAGTTTTTAGGGGGTGGGTCACTCGACTCCAACAAAATTTAGCACTTTCAAGCCCATTTTTTCTAAAACGGAAGCCTAAATTGTAAAGACTCACAACTATTTTTTAAGCTCTAACCAACGATACCCTACACGACTAGGTTCGTCGAGAAAAAAAAATCATCCCCAAATTACTTGTAGGGGAGGTACCCTTAAGAACCCTTAAGATTTTTTTTTTTTTGAATTATTTTACAGTTCTCTCCACGTTATTATTACATATATCTTTGCCAAATTTCAGCTCTAAACTACTGAAAGTCTAGGAACTAGGCCGCGGTCAGACAGACGGACAGACAGACATGACGAAACTATTAGGGTTCCTTGTTGTACTAATAGTTACTATTATTATACAGGGTGACTGGTAACTCGACGTGATCCTTTTCAGGGGATAAACTACATCTAATTTGCAACAAAAAAAGTCGTACTAACTAGGGATCGAAAATCAGCGGTTTTCGAGTTAATTTGTTGACTCGACCCTAGCACTAATTTGTACCTCACAAACGCAACCTCCGCTTACTCGGCAGAGGCGCAAAGTGTGTATAATGTTACCAAGTAAGAAAGGTTTTAAAAGTGATTTTGTTTCATAATGTTTATGTGTCGTGTATAAAAGAAATAATAAAAATAAAAGTTTAAAAAACTAAAAACCGACTTCAAAATGAAATTCACTCAAAAGTATGAAATAATATTAATATACTTAAATACACGGCAGTAACCAACAATAACGAAATCAAAGGTGGGTACGAATTAAATTAGGGGCCTAAATTTATTTTTGAGGTCGGTACCAGCACACAGCTACTTATGTATCAAATGTTTTAGATTCGATTGCTGACACCGACCTCAAAAATAAATTTTATAATTTCCAAATACAGCGGTTTAATTTTTAGGGGGTAGGGACACTCAACTCCAACAAAATTTAGCACTTTCAAGCCCATTTTTTCGAAAACGGAACCCTAAATCAGAAAATGGTCTTAGAAGACTCACAACTATTTTTAAGCTCTAATCAACAATACCCCACACGACTGGGCTTAACGAGAAAAAAAATCATCTCTCCTTTACTTGCAGGGGAGGTACCCTTAAGTTTTTTTTTCCAAAAATAATTTTTACAGTTTTCTCCGCGTTTTTATTATATATATCTTTGCCAAATTTCAGCTCTTAACTACTAATAGTCTAGGAGCTAGGCAACGGACATACAGATGGACAGACGGACAGACAGACAGACGGACAGACGACAGACAGACAAACAGACATGACGACACTATAAGGGTTCCTTGATGTACTACGGAACCCAAAAAAGCGTTACTGTTACTACAGGTTCGTATAATTTAGGAATCTTCAAGACGAGAGTGAATAGGCACTATTTGAGCTTGCGTGTCACATCCTCGGCTGCATCGGCACTTATCATCAGGTGAGGTGCAGCCAAACGCACTCAAATTTAAAAAAAAAATACGGTAAAAACTTTGTTATTGAATAATTTTAAAAATAATGATAGTTAACAAAAGGGTGCCTCTAGGCACAGTAGACTAAAGTCTCTAGGGAATGCAATCTCGACTCGAGATCGTAATTTAGAAATTAAAATTTCGCGAGGTTACGGTATTTTCGAGATTTCGAGAAAAAATCAATTCAGATGACTAAAAAAAAAATTCGAGCGAGACCTACAGTACTCGCATATGATGTGTAACATGTGACAAAATACTTTATAAAAGGACGGCAAAGATACGGCAGACTAGGCTGTATGGTCATAGATACCTTTGCCTTTTCCGCGCTTTTGAAGCCTGAAAAAAGGACGGCACAGATACGGCAGACTAGGCTGTATGGTCATAGATACCTTTGCCTTTTCCGCGCTTTTAAAGCCTGAAAAAACGCGACTTCCTGTTAAAATGGGACACATTTCCGTCCCATGGGACACATTTCCGTCCCATTTCACGAAATCACTCCCACAAATTACAGGAAAGCGAGAGCAAAAATGTTACACATCAAAAACGAGACTTACAGTACTCGCATATGATGTGTAACATGTGACAAAATACTTATGAAATTAATTAATTATCGGGTCGTACATTCACGGGCCGACCCTTGGAATAGTAGTATGTCATCTTTACCTTTGCCATCACACTAGGCGGCATGGCTATGACAACCTTAGTTTTCGAGAATTAAAAAACGTTCGCATTTCCTGTTACACATTTCCGTCCCATTTCACGAAATCACTCCCACAAATTGCAGGAAAGCGAGAGCATTGGTACTATCTGACGGTCAACTCTACCACCGCGCGCTCATTCGTTATATCGAATAGCGCGCTTTCGCGACTCCCTGTTACACATTTCTGTCCCATTTCACGAAACCACTGTTACACATTTCCGTCCCATTTCACGAAATCACTCCCACAAATTGCAGGAAAGCGAGAGCAAAGCTCATTCGTCAGATCGAATAGCGCGCGCTTTCGCTACTTCCTGTTACACATTTCCGTCCCATGTTACACATTTCCGTGCCATTTCATGAAATCACTCCCACAAATTGCAGAAAAGCGAGAGCAAAGATGTTACACATTAAAAAGTTTAAAAAACTTGAAAACCAACTTCAAAATCCAATCATTTTCACTCAAAAGTATGAAATAATATTATTATATTTAGATACACGACATTAAACAACAATAACGAAATCAAAGGTGGCTAGGAATTAAATTAGAGATCTCGAAAATACCGGAACCTCGCGAAATTGTAATTTCTAAATTGCGATCTCGAGTCGAGATTGCATTCCCTTGGTTAATGTCGTGTATCTAAATATAATAATATATTTACTTTTTTATTTTTATTTACTTTTGAGTGAAAATCATTTTGAGGTCGGTTTTTAAGTTTTTTAAACTTTTATTTTTATTTTATTTATTTTTAGTGATAATGCTTTCTATCTAAAAACGTTATACCAATCACCCACTCGCCAATAGGAACCATCAAATCATAATTCATAATGCATGTGTTTCATTAACAGATATTAATTTTTGTGGCTTCCGTCATCATCATCTCAACAGCATGAAAATTAAAGAGTTAAATCTTCCATCATCAGCTAATCTGAATAACCTGAAAGAATACAACTATCGGTCTACGTGAAATTTTTAAAGAATTATCCTCCAACTCCTAACCGTTAAATAGTTGTGCCTTTCTTCATCAGCTCATCTGATGATGATGATGATGATGATGAGATGATGACTACCAGACACCAAAACTTGGATAGTTTTAGGAAATACATGAAACACGTAATAAGTGCCTACGTAATGAGTAATTTGAGGGTTGCTCTCGATTTCCCTGGGATTCCATCATCAGATCCTGACTTGGTGACAATGGACCCCCAAATCAAATCGAATACTTTCTAAAGCGATTAAAATACTCGCGTCTGTTAGTCATCATCTCATGTTGATAAGCTGATGAAGGAAGGTACAACTCCTTAACGGTTAGGAGTTGGATAAAAATTCTTTCAATATTATACATATATATATACGTAGGTATGCATAGACCGATAGGTTGTATTCTTTCAGGTTATTCAGATGAGCTTATGATGGACGATTAACTCCATAACTTTCATGTTATGGTGTTAAATAGTCCATCATCATCTGCTGAGATGATGATGGAAGCCACAGGACTTTGTATATGTTAATGAAACACATGTATTATGATTTGATAATTCCTATTGGTGAGTAGGTGATTGGGTTTAACGTTGTAAGATAGATAGCATCATCACTAAAAATAAAAATAAAAGTTAAAAAAAACTAAAACCGACTTCAAAATGAAATTCACTCAAAAGTATGAAATAATATTATTATATTTAAAAACACAACATTAAGCAACAACAACGAAATAAAAGGTGGGTTCGAATTAAATTAGGGGCTTAAAATTTTTTTTGAGGTCGGTGTCAGCAATGCCATCGAATTCAAAACATTTGATACGTAAGTAACTGTGTGCTGGTACCGACCTCAAAAAAACTTTAAAGCCCCTAATTTAATTCGTACCCACCTTTGATTTCGTGTTGGTTAATGTTGTGTATTTAAGTATAATAATATTATATCATACTTTTGAGTGAATTTCATTTTGAAGTCGGTTTTTAGTTTTTTTAACTTTTATTTTTATGCTTCGGGATTGATCTCGAAAAATAACACGGGATCTCGCGATATCGAGATCCCGCGAGATCGGGATTGCTTTCTCTAGGTGCCTCACATCCTATACTTAATTATCCAACAATTGTATGCACAAAAACAAGTTTGAATATTTTGAATGAGCTTGTTAATTAAAATTAGCCAATGATGCTAGAGGGTCAGAGAAGACATTTCCAGACAGAGGTTTCAGACACACGGACTGCATTCAAACTGCGAATTTGCAGCTGGCTTGCAGTCGAAATGCAGTCCGTGTGTCTGGACCCTTAATGAAACAAAAAACATGATAAATATAGGATTTAAAAAACCTTGAATATAACTTTTACAAAAAAAAATATGTGACTTGAGTCACTCTTTTGACAAAAGTCACTGTTTTTTCAACCGACTTCAAAAAAAGGAGGAGGTTTCTCAATTCGATCGTATATATATATAAAAATAATATATATATATATATTTTTTTATGTGTGTTCGCGGATAAATTCGTCGTTTATGAACCGATTTTGATGATGATTTTTTTTTTGGAAAGAAGGTATTCCAAGGGTGGTACATGGCATCGCAGAGAAATCGAGGGGAACCTTAGTTTCCTGTTTTCTTTCTTGTCTTTTTTTTTGTTCAAAATTATGTTGCAACTAATTTTATTAACTTTTTTGGAAGACTGATAAAATGAGAAAATTTTTACCTTTTTTTACACGATAACTGTAGTATAACTTTTTTTTGGTAAATCACAAAACATTTAAACAAATGCGTTTTTAATACAAAATTTAAAATTTGAATGGGCTGTAACCCGAAAACCTTTAATTTCCGACCCCTAGTTAATATGACTTTTTTTGTTCTAAATTAAATGTTGTTCATCCCCTTAAAAGGATCACGTCGAATTTCCAGTCACGTTGTATGAAAGCCTTCGTGTTACAAAAAAACGTAATTAGGACAATTCGTATTTTCCAGTGAGTGTCCTGTAAAGATCATTTTCGTAGGCTAAAGATTCTTGTATCTTGTGTAGCTCACGTAGCTAGTAAAATGGCCGGAAAAATATGAAACACCAGAGGATAGGCGAACTCGTTTGGCGACACGTAGATGTGATAAAATTCGCTACTCAAGAAATCCAACTCTGATAACAATAGAACACACTGTATCACATCAGGCGGTGAAGATATTCAACTGTCTCCCATCCAACTTGTAATCGATTAGTAAAGCTTTTAAAGCGCTTGTTAGGGTTCCGTAACTTCAAAGGTAATAAATATAGTTTTAAAAAACTAAAAACACGCTTTCAAAGCACATAAAACTAAAAGGTGAAAAAAAATATTCTTAATTTAAGCTGAAAACAATAATGATCGAAAAATACTAGTATTATAGTGAAAAAACGTGGGTTGCTCGATATACGAAAAATATGGCACAAAGCGCCCCACGCTTTTTTTACAATAATACCAGTATTTTTCGGTCAGTATTGTTTTCAGCTTATATTAAGAATTATTTTTCACTTTTTAGTTTAATGTGCTTTGAAAGCGTGTTTTTTAGTTTTTTTTAAATTTATTTATTTTTCAATTTTTAGTATTATGTGCTTTTAATCCTGGCGATCCTGATCAGGATAATGAGATAAACTTATGAAATTATTGTATTATCACTGATTCTTGACAAATGTACAAAGTTTGAATTCAATATGTTCGTTTAAAGTGGGTCATATCAAGTGCAAAGGAGTAGGTTACAAACAAACAAACATACATAAAGGTGAAGCTAATAAAAGGGTGATAAAAACGGAACCATTATAGGATAATTCTCGTCGGTCTGACTGTCCGTCCTTATGTCTGTCACAGACAATTTGCTCTGAAACTAAGGGATCGATTGCGTTGAAATTTAAAACACATATGTACTCGTAAGTCGATGACCCAAAGACGGACGTGAAAAGTAATGGGCGCCAGTATTGGGGGGTAGATTAGAAAATAAAAATAAAATGCTTGCGGACTCTAAGCGGACTCTCTAAGCGGACGCGGCTGTGAAGAGCGTCGGTGGCGTAACGGCTAGGGCCGCCGCCTCCTGTCCGGGAGGTCATGCTTCGAACCCTGCCACGTACCAATGTGATTTCAAATTTAGATTTCATATGTACGTTATCCGACGCTCTTACGGTGAAGGAGAACATCGTGAGGAAACCTGCATACGCCTGCGAAGAAACTCGCAGGTTGTGTGTGAAGTCGACCAAGCCGCACTGGGCCGCGAGGTCGATTAAGGCCCGATCGCCCTAATTCAGGGTAGGCTCGAGCCCCTCGGTGGGGACGTATATGAGCTGATATGATGATGATTGCAGACTATATCGTGTGACATAGTCAAATGAATTAAAAAAAAATGCAAACTAAATCATGTGAGATCTCAGCTTGTTGTGAGAATCTCAATTTTTTTTTTATTAAATCAGCTCATATACGTCCCCACCGAGAGGCTCGAGCCTACCCTGAATAAGGGCGATTAGGCCTTAGTCGACCACGCGGGCCCAGTGCGGGTTGGTCGACTTCACACACAACCTTCGAGTTTCTTCGCAGGCCTGTGCAGGTTTCCTCACGATGTTTTCCTTCACCGTTAAAGCAATCGGTAAGTATGTACGTAAGTTTTTGAAAAACTCATTGGTACATTGGCCGTCCAGATTTGAACCCGGTACCTCTGGTTAGATGGACCGAGTCGTTACCGGTTGAGCCACCGACGCTTTTAAAACTCAAATATATTTTCAAAATTTTAAGAAAAATAGTTTAAGTTTTTTAAGACAATAGGCCGAAGTTTACCATTTCCTCCCACTTATCTCCGAAACTACTAAACCTAAACTCTTGAAAAAAATCACAGTATAACTCCTTCCGTTAGAACACGAAAAATAAGATTCCCAAAGTTCAGAATAAGTAGACCTCTATTTACCTAGACCATAGTATGTACTGAGAGATCTTTTTCCATAGTTAGTTAAAATTTTGGTGCGGAACTCTGTTTTTGTGACCCCGAGTCGCAAATGGCCAGTTTTTTGTTGGAAACATGTTGATGAGCATTGATAAGATTTTGATGTATTATAATTTGTTGTAGATATGTGTGATCATCTTACATTAAGTGTGATTTTGATGTATTGTGAATTGTTGTAGGTATGTGTAATCCTCATCTTACATGAAGTGTGATTTTGATGTATTATGATTTGTTGTAGGTATGTGTGATCTTACATTAAGTGTGATTTGATGTATTATGATTTGTTGTAGCTATGTGTGATCTTACATTAAGTGTGATTTAACAGATTTAAAATTACTCGTGCCCTGTATAATATGTCAAGCTTGTATAATGAATGTGCCCACGCGCTGCTTTCAAAAACAGTGAACTTACTAAGCAGGGTAGATATTAAAACTTGTCTGTGTCAACTTCGTAAGTCTCATATCGTTGTAAACTACAATGACACAGCGTGTTTGCAAAGACTACCTTACAATAGTGCGCTTATGAAATAAAACTTTTATACGGTGGCCTCATAGTTATGCTTTCAACATAACATTTTATAATAAAAAGTGTAGCAAAATTAATTTAAAATAAATAAAAATAGCCTGAGAAAAACTTCCGCTACACAATAAGTCGAATTTGGAATGGGACGCCGAAAAGATGTATTAAAAAGAGTAGAATAAGAAGGTATAATAGTATAATTTAATGGACTTGATGTAAAAAGGACAAACACATTAGAAAAGGAACATGCTAAAAAAAAATAGTTAATTGACCAAATGGGAATATTTGACCCAATTGAATATAAAGTTGCGATGTGTAATTATTATACCCAAAAATGAATTAGTTTAACATTCTTTTTGTTGTTGTGGAGGCAAACACGTTGAAAATTCGACGTATTATACTTACACATCGGAACGTTTTATTCAGTTGAGTTAAATATTCCCATTTGATCAATTCACTATTTTTATTTAGGCTACAATTTTAAAAAAGATATTCTGCGATGACAATTCCTTTTATAATCTGTTTGTCCTTTTTAAATCAAGTCTATTAAATTATATTTTTTACCTTCTTCAACATCTTTTTTTCTTTTACCTATTATGTACATCTTTTCGGCGAACCCATTCCAAATTCGACTTATTGTGTAGCGGAAGTTTTTCTCAGGCTATTTTCTTTATCTATTATGAATTTTTGTTACACTAGGTAATAGGTTTCTTCGCAGGCGTGTGCAGGTTTCCTCACGATGTTTTTCCTTCACCGTTAAAGCAATCGGTAAGTATGTACGTAAGTTTTTTGAAAAACTCATTGGTACATTGGCCGTCCAGATTTGAACCCGGTACCTCTGGTTAGATGCACCGAGTCGTTACCGGTTGTGTGTGAAGTCGACCAACCCGCACTGGGCCCGCGTGGTCGACTAAGGCCTAATCGCCCTGATTCAGGGTAGGCTCGAGCCCCTCGGTGGGGACGTATATGAGCTGTAATGATGAGGTAATAGGTATATCCTTACTAATATTATAAACGCGAAAGTTTTAATGTATGGATAAACAGATTAGGCTACTTGCTTGCGGCTCGCACACTGCGCACACTCGGAGAAAATCGTAGAAATTATGTTCATGCGAGCGAAGCCGCTGGCAAAAGCCAGTCTTATACTAATTTTCTTGGGCAGCGTCTTTAATTATTGTTCCTATGTTTTATCTTCTGCTTCTTTTTAACCGCCTCCGTAGCTCAGAGGCAAAGTTCACTGGCTTTACACAGGAGATCACGGGTTCGATTCCCGGCGGGGTCAATTGTGTAAGACTAGGTTTGGTTGGTGGTAGGGCATTTTCTAAGCCCGCCTGGCTAGCTACCACCATCTTATCTAAGTCTTGCCGAAAAATATCAATGTTGATATCATTGGTGTGTTCCGGCATGAAGATAAGATAGCCAGTTCCCCATTGCGTTGAGGAATCTTGGTAAGCCCGCTTCCATCTTCGGCAACATCGTCACTTACCACCAGGTGAGATGTTGTCAAGGGTTTACCAATTGTGAATATAAAAAAACAAAAAAAAACCGGATGGTGTAGGATTAAAAGATAGTAAACTTTGAAATGTTTGTTTAAAACCAATCGATGGTCTCAAGAGGGTACCTATAACGAAATTGGTGTTTGGGCATCAACTCGTTATACTGAACAATTTTGTTCTATGAATTTGCAAAAATTGCAAAAAAAAACCGCAACATCGATCAGCTAATCAACCAATTTTGTGCATTTTTGTATGGAGGGTCTATTTTTTGTCCTTTGTTTTTATCCATAATTGATAAGCCCTTGACATCATCTCATCTGATGGTAAGTGACAATGATGCCGAAAATGAAATCGGGCTTACCAATATTCTCCATCGCAATGGAGAACTGGCTATCTTAACTTGAAGCCGGAACACATCAATCGAGAATTCCCTTCATCGAACCCACGACCTCCTGATGTGAAGCTAATGGACTAATCCATTACGCCTCGGAGGCTGTCAAAGTCTCCTCCATATAAACAAGCTTTCAGGCTTTACATATCGTCAGCTCCGCATCTAGTTACAGCCAAGTTCCCAGAAAATTTACAGTGTACACTCGTCTACATGGTAATTCTCGGGACAACGTGCCGAGACCGTAACTTCTCGGAGCCCCTCGGCTTTACGAAACTTGTGCATCTCGGGTCGATTACGTGGACGAATCCACAATTGGTAAGCACTTGGCATTATCTCACCTGATGGTAAGTGACGCTGATGCCGAATATTTAAGCCCGAAAATGTTTGGCAGCAAGTTCTGAACAAGACGGGCTATTTTTTTTTATAATTGTTAAGCCCTTGACATATTCTCACCTGATGGTAAGTGACGATGATGCCGAAGATTAAGGCCGGAAAATGTTTGGCAGCAAGACTTGAAGAACAAGACGGGCTTGGTCTTATTTGTTTTTTTGTGTCAACTTTTTTTTTCTTTTTTTTTCTTTTCTGTTTCTATGTGTTTACTTCTTTTTATGTTGTGTAATCGGTGTGTGTTTGTGTCAAATAAAAATCTGTCTATTGTCTGTCTATTTTTGTTTACAATTGGTAAGACCTTGGCTTCATCTCACCTGATGGTAAGTGACGATGATGCCGAAGATGGAAGCGGGCTTACCAAAATTTCCCAACACAATGGGGAACTGGCTATGTTATCTTCAAGCCGGAACACATCAGTGCTGTTAACATTTATGCTTGGCGGCAAGACTTATAAAAAATGGTGGTAGCTAGCCAGGAGGGCTTAGAAAACGCCCTTCCACTAACCAAAATGGGTCATAAAAAGTTAGACTCCGTCGGGAATCGAACCAGCGGCCTCCCGATGTGAAGCTACTGGACTTAACCATTACGCCACGGAGGCGATTCATTCATCATTCATACCCATTGAGTTTGGATGAAAATACATGGTGAGCTAAGTGACGTCAATCTAAATCCAATATGGCGGACTCCCAAAGATGGCGGACCGGTTATTTTTATGCACCCCCATGATATGAGTATCAAATATAAGGGTATGCTAAGAAAAATACGAAGTAAATAAAATTGTTCTCAATAAGTTTAAACGAGTTTGGGTGTAACCTTTAAACGAGCAGTGCTTGTATATGTCGCCAGTATATTGTCAAAACCGCGATATTACTATCTCACTACACTTAATTTCATCATTACAGCTCATATAAGTCCCCACCGAGGGGCTCGAGCCTACCCTGAATCAGGGCGATTAGGCCTTAGTCGACCACGCGGGCCCAGTGCGGGTTGGTCGACTTCACACACAACCTTCGAGTTTCTTCGCAGGCGTGTGCAGGTTTCCTCACGATGTTTTCCTTCACCGTTAAAGCAATCGGTAAGTATGTACGTAAGTTTTTTGAAAAACTCATTGGTACATTGGCCGTCCAGATTTGAACCCGGTACCTCTGGTTAGATGGACCGAGTCGTTACCGGTTGAGCCACCGACGCTTCTACAGTCGCTTCTACAGACGCTTCTACACTTAATTTATTTACATTATAATATGACGGCAAATTGTCAATCGGCTTACAAATTCACGGCCTATTCTTGTATCTCCGAATAAAACCGATGATTTCTTCCTGGGGGGGTCGCTTCGCGAGGCTCCTGGACTGTTTAATCAATCAAACCTGACCGAACCTAACATCGCTCGCTTCGCTCGCTCATTTAGTTTTAAGAAATGACAAATCTCGCCAGTTGTATTAAGTGTCCGGGGTATGCCGAAATACAAATTCTTAAAGCTAAGTTTTAGGGATAGTGTATGTGATGTACAGGTAGGCGGTCTGCTAAAAGTATTTTTTTCCAGACAACCTTCATGCAACTTCCAACCAACGAAATATTTATTATATTAAAGTGCCAACATTTGCAAAAAACACAAACTAACACACATTTGATATTTTGTTCGACCTTTTACCGTAACAACACATAGCACTTAGCATATTTTTGAAATCAGTCCAAAATTTTAAAAGCAAATACTAAGCTGTAAAAAACTGTTTTGTTTTAGTTGAACGATGTTTCTTCAGAGTTTATTACGTGAATCCGGGGGACTGTTTAGTCAAAAGTAGCTCGCAAGCACTCCGGATTTGCTAACTTAACCTGGATTGTTTTTAGGGTTCCGTTTAAGTGGCAGTAGGCGGGGCACATTGCTCTTAGAACAGATGGCCGTTGGGGTAGTAAAGTTCTCGAGTGGCGACCGCGCACCAGAAAACGTAGTGTAGGCAGGCCCCCCACTCGGTGGACCGATGACCTGGTGAAGATCGCGAGAAGCCGCTGGATGCGGGCAGCGCAGAACTGGTCGTCGTGGAAATCCTTGGGGGAGGCCTATGTCCAGCAGTGGACGTCCTTCGGCTGATATGATGACCCATAAAAACGGGACCTTATTACTAAGATTTCGTAGTCCGTCCGTCCGTCTGTCTGTCTGTCCATCTGTCAGTATTTGATGTACCGTGATAGCTAGACAATTGGAATTTTTACAGATGATGTATTTCTGTTGCCGCCTATACATCAAATACTAAAACTTAGAAAAAGTTAAAAAATTAGGCAGTAGCGCCATCTAATAAGATGGTACGGAACTCTATGAGTGCGGTAATGACTCGCGCTTGCCGGTTTTTTGTAAAATAACAAACAAAATAAATGTACCAAAATAGTACTTGATTGTTGTTGCCATTGAGGTCAACTTTTAACGTGTTTAGGTTTCCAATTTGGCATTTTAGATTGAGTAGTATTTCTTGTTAATAAAAAAACTGGCCAAGTGCGAGTCAGAACCGCACACAAAGGAGTCCTTACCATCATACTAGATGGCGCTAGTACAAAGGGTTCCGTATCTTCCATCACGTTAAAAAAAAGTTTTTTGTATGGGAACTGTCACTTTTTCTAATTTCAAGTTATTTGTTGTTACAGAGGCAACAGAAATACATCATCTGTGAAAATTTCAACTGTATAGCTATCACTGATCATGAAATACAGCCTAGTGACAAACGGACAAAAAGCGTCGGTGGCTCAACCGGTAACGACTCGGTTCTTCTAACCAGAGGTACCGGGTTCAAATCTGGACGGCCAATGTACCAATGAGTTTTTCAAAACTTACGTACATACTTACCGATTGCTTTAACGGTGAAGGAAAACATCGTGAGGAAACCTGCACACGCCTGCGATGAAACTCGAAGGTTGTGTGTGAAGTTGACCAACCCGCACTGGGCCCGCGTGGTCGACTAAGGCCTGATCGCCCTAGTTCAGGGTAGGCTCGAGCCCCTCGGTGGGGACGTATATGAGCTGATATGGTGGGTAAACGGACAGACGGACAGCGGAGGCTTAGTTCCCGGTTTTACCCTTTGGGTATGGAACCCAAAAACTTCTCTTTGTGAGAATCCCAATTCCTATCAAAATTACTGATTGCACAGCAAAATAATTACCTCAAAATATAATTAATTAAGCAAAGATTTAAGTTCATGTCGTACCGTTATTTACCTAATAGTATAACGTTTTTTCGGCTTTAAGCAAAACTTTTGATTTTTCGTAAGTCAGATCCTCCACCCAGGATGCGAAACAAACCTAACCGAACCTATTATCGCTCGCTTCGCTCGCTCAACTTCAGTCCAGTTGAGAAGGATAGATAATTTGATGTGCAATTCATATTTTTGATATGTATGTCATAAATAAATGATGAAAATAAATTGATAGGTAATTAATTGTTCGATGTGCAACTAAAAATATTCCATTTAGTTTTCCCTCTCACAGAAGAATTTAAGGGAATTCTGGCAGCACCGGATAAGTGCAAAATATGTCATGATGAGAAAAACAGCACTTTAAGTTTTGAGTGATCACAGTTTAACGGTGAAGCATCATAACAACATGGTATGAATACTTGTAGTTAGATTTGTTTTTATTAGGGATTATTGATACATTAATTTTTACCATGAATGTCATTAAAAGAAGAAGAAAAAAGGAAAAGTTGGCATCAAGGTGGTGAAATTATATCGTTTTACCTGAAATTCGTAAATAATTTCTTTTGTTTTGCCTGTCAATTGTTTTTATCAGTACCTAAAGAGAGTTAAATGCTTTTATATTGTTTTCAATGTATTTTATTACTCATGTTGTACCATAAGAGACTTTTTGCTTTTAAGTTTAAAGGAAAAAAAAATAAGATAACTGCTTTACACAGACAAAAAATCCGTAATAAAAGCTTCTGCAGTTATGCGGTTTTGCCAGTT
The DNA here is from genome assembly GCA_947284805.1 of Coleophora flavipennella. Lineage (NCBI taxonomy): Eukaryota > Metazoa > Arthropoda > Insecta > Lepidoptera > Coleophoridae > Coleophora > Coleophora flavipennella. The sequence continues at coordinate 6,837,177 of OX369295.1, forward strand.
AAAAGAGCAGAAAAAACTAAGGTATGCCTCTATATTAACTATTGTTTTTAAAGGTTTGCACTATATTCGGTTCTACCAGAATACTCTCGAATTATTTAGTATCTGTAGCTTTATTCATTTTAGTAATCTTATTACAGATATATCTTCCTATCCTAATCCTACAGTTGTATGATCAACAACGTCTCTTTAAGCATTCACAACCATTCATAACATAGGAACCCTCAGAGCTAAATTACAAAGAGTACTGAACGCGAATGGATTCCATTCCATAAGCAATAATCCAGCGACCCTTTCATAGCCATTTCTGGAGCTGAAATCACTGGAGGGACGCAGAATCTCCAATCAATGCCCACTTCATTCTGCCGGGTCATACTGTCGGGTTTCGACCGCAATCATGATTGCTATACAAAATATTTTAGATGTTCCATAGTATCCTGATGAAGGGTAGGTGCGATGACTTGCAATTTTCAAGTCAAGGACTCCTCTTCATGGGCTATTTATTATACAGGGTGTAATAAAATTGGTGTAGGTCAAGTTAACTGGGGCGTCTACCACATACTGGACATTTCATACAACGGGCCAGAAATGACATTTCAAAAAAGAAATGACGGAACAAACATAATAGGGGATCGGACTGCATCATAAATAAATTTTTGAAATATGATTTCCTAAATTGCTCTCCTCTTGAAGATTCAAAAAACCCTAATTTCATTTGTTTTTCCATCACGTCTTCAATTTTTAATTTATCAAATTCACAAATTAAGATCGTCAATGACGCTAAAAATCTGTGACGTCACTTGTGGGTATTTCAAACATTTTTAGAACAAAATCTCGTTTTTGATAGATAATAAAAAGTAACTCAAATGACTAGCAGTCCGATCCCCTATTGCGGCGAAGTCCTGTACGTTCGACAACAAACTGTAACCAATCTGTATCAATCTGGGTGACGAGGGGGTGAGGTCGCAAACTAGATTGCGGCAGGGCGTGTCCATACTGTATGTTAGTACTTATATATATATACTATGCTTCTACTGTTCATACTGTACAACTTTTGTCCTATGTTTTTGATAAAATGGCAAAAAAATAATATTTTAAGAGTAACTATGACTACAAACCGATCAGATGGATTGAACATATTTGTGGATTGTTTTTGTTAAAATTAAAGCCTTATTAATTATACGTGGTTAACCTTTTTTTTGTCTTATTAAGTAAGTAAGAAAAATATATTTGCGAAAAGAACACTCACAAATACAAGATATCAAATTAACCAAACAGAAAATAAGATTCACTTATGTTATGAATTAAAATGCAATGCTGTTCTCTGGCAAGCTTATAACTTGAGAATAATTGGATCAATTTCGCTAAATTTTGTTTTAAAATGTTCGTAATAGTCCGAATAAGGTTCTAAGGAGCCGCCTGCAGCTCGCTTACCATGCACCCTTGACATCCACGGGAGCGAAGCCGCGGGAAAACAACCAGTGAGACGTGTTCGAAAGAAACAAAAAAAAACCGGCCAAGTGCGACTCGGGGTCACACAAACAGGATTCCGCACCAATACTTTAATTACCAACACAACAAAACCTCTCAGAACATACTTTGATCTAGCTAAATAAGGGTCTACTTATTCTGGACTTTAGAAGTTTCATTTTTCCTGTGGGAACGGAAGGACTTCAGATTTACTCATAGATTTTCCTGTAATCTATGCGTTCAACGTCATGTACTGTGATTTTTTCAACAGTAGTTTTGGAAATAAGGGGGGAATGGTAAATTTTTGTCTCTTTTCTTAAATAACTTCAAAACTATTTATCTATTTATTTTATCATCATTACAGCTCATATACGTCCCCACCGAGGGGCTCGAGCCTACCCTGAATCAGGGCGATTAGGCCTTAGTCGACCACGCGGGCCCAGTGCGGGTTGGTCGACTTCACACACAACCTTCGAGTTTCTTCGCAGGCTTGTGCAGGTTTCCTCACGATGTTTTTCCTTCACCGTTAAAGCAATCGGTAAGTATGTACGTAAGTTTTTGAAAAACTCATTGGTACATTGGCCGTCCAGATTTGAACCCGGTACCTCTGGTTAGATGGACCGAGTCGTTACCGGTTGAGCCACCGACGCTTTTTTATTTATTTTATACAAAAATATAATTTATAAAAGAAATATATTAAAGATTCTCACAACAAGCCCTTTATTTAATATTTCACACAATATATTTTGAAAAACTTTTGGTATTTTTTCTAATTTACCCCTCAAAAGTAGGAATGTGTTTGAAATACATTTATTTACGTTACAGATCCGTCTTTAGGTCACCGATTTACATATGTGTACCAAATTTCAACTCAATCGGTCTAGTAGTTTTCGAGCAAATTAGCTGTGAAAGACGGACGGACAAACAGAAACACGAGTGATCCTACAATGGTTCCGTTTTTACCTTTTGAGGTGCGTAACCCTATGTTATATTATAAATGTGAAAGTTTGAATGTATGGATGGATGGATGTTTGTAACTCTTTCACGCTTCAACCACTCAACGGATCGGGTTGAAACTTGGCAACATATAGGTTAGGTCCTGGAATAGGACAAAGGCTACTTTTTGCCCCGGGAAAACGTCTTATTCCTACGGGAAAATCGAAAACAACGCGGCGTAGCTAGGCGGATGGCTAGTCTTTTATAAAAAGGAATAAATATGTCTTTACATTAGGACATCATTTTGTACATAAATAGCTATGTTAATAACAAAATTTACTGTATGAATACAATATTACTCAATGCTTAACTGAATGTTCCCTAAGTACTAGCGTAATCTCTGACCACTTAAACATTTACTGACTTAAAATCCGTTTGTAAAGTTTGCCATAGATTCCCTAAAACAACGAAGAAAAGTACAACACGCCATAAAATACGTAAAGACAGCCCGTAAAAAAAAGTCTAATCATAAGTTAGGTCTGTAGAGTCCATAGAACAACGAAGTATCATAAGATAACATCACTGTAGAGTCCATAGAACAACGACGTACTCGTATCACAAGATACGTCACTGTAGAGTCCATAGAACAAGGACGTACTCGTATCATAAAATAAGTCACTGTAGAGTCCATAGAATAACGACGTATCATAAGATACGTAACTGTAGAGTCCATAGAACAACGATGTATCATAAGATGCGTCACTGTAGAGTCCATAGAACAACGACGTACTCGTATCATAAGATAAGTCACTGTAGAGTCCATAGATGAACGACGTTTCATAAGATACGTCACTGTAGAGTCCATAGAAAAACGTCGTGTTATAAGATACGTCACTGTAGAGTCCATAGAACCACGAGGTATCATAAGACACGTCACTGTAGAGTCCATAGAACAACGATGTACTCGTATCATAAGATACGAAACTGTAGAGTCCATAGAACAACGGCGTATTATAAGATATGTCACTGTAGAGTCCATATGACAATGACGTATCATAAGTTACGTCACTGTAGAGTCCATAGAACAACGAAGTATCATAAGATACGTCACTTTAGAGTCCATAGAACAACGGCGTACTCGTATCATAAGATAAGTCACTGTAGAGTCCATAGATGAACGACGTTTCATAAGATACGTCACTGTAGAGTCCATAAAAAAACGTCATATTATAAGATACGTCACTGTAGAGTCCATAGAATAACGACGTATCATAAGATACGTAACTGTAGAGGCCATAGAACAACGGCGTATTATAAGGTATGTCACTGTAGAGTCCATATAACAACGAAGTATCATAAGATACGTCACTGTAGAGTCTACAGAACAACGGCGTACTCGTATCATAAGATATGTCACTGTAGAGTCCATAGAACAACGACGTATCTGACTTTTCAGGAAACCTAGGCATATTGGAGCTTTATTTTACAGGATATATTGTAAAAGTCCATTCGAATTGCAATATGTCCAAATTTCAAATAAACTGTTTCAGCCGTTTTCATTTTATTCAAGAAAACTTTATTTGAAAACTTAAAATGGCTTTCCTGTAAAATTACTGATTTGCAGAACCGTCTTTGTTTTACGACTATGACTATGAGTTTATCGTCATAGTCGTAAAACAAAGACGGTTCTGCAAATCAGTAATTTTACAGGAAAGCCATTTTAAGTTTTCAAATAAAGTTTTCTTGAATAAAATGAAAACGGCTGAAACAGTTTATTTGAAATTTGGACATATTGCAATTCGAATGGACTTTTACAATATATCCTGTAAAATAAAGCTCCAATATGCCTAGGTTTCCTGAAAAGTCAGATACGTCGTTGTTCTATGGACTCTACAGTGACATATCTTATGATACGAGTACGCCGTTGTTCTGTAGACTCTACAGTGACGTATCTTATGATACTTCGTTGTTATATGGACTCTACAGTGACATACCTTATAATACGCCGTTGTTCTATGGCCTCTACAGTTACGTATCTTATGATACGTCGTTATTCTATGGACTCTACAGTGACGTATCTTATAATATGACGTTTTTTTATGGACTCTACAGTGACGTATCTTATGAAACGTCGTTCATCTATGGACTCTACAGTGACTTATCTTATGATACGAGTACGCCGTTGTTCTATGGACTCTAAAGTGACGTATCTTATGATACTTCGTTGTTCTATGGACTCTACAGTGACGTAACTTATGATACGTCATTGTCATATGGACTCTACAGTGACATATCTTATAATACGCCGTTGTTCTATGGACTCTACAGTTTCGTATCTTATGATACGAGTACATCGTTGTTCTATGGACTCTACAGTGACGTGTCTTATGATACCTCGTGGTTCTATGGACTCTACAGTGACGTATCTTATAACACGACGTTTTTCTATGGACTCTACAGTGACGTATCTTATGAAACGTCGTTCATCTATGGACTCTACAGTGACTTATCTTATGATACGAGTACGTCGTTGTTCTATGGACTCTACAGTGACGCATCTTATGATACATCGTTGTTCTATGGACTCTACAGTTACGTATCTTATGATACGTCGTTATTCTATGGACTCTACAGTGACTTATTTTATGATACGAGTACGTCCTTGTTCTATGGACTCTACAGTGACGTATCTTGTGATACGAGTACGTCGTTGTTCTATGGACTCTACAGTGATGTTATCTTATGATACTTCGTTGTTCTATGGACTCTACAGACCTAACTTATGATTAGACTTTTTTTTACGGGCTGTCTTTACGTATTTTATGGCGTGTTGTACTTTTCTTCGTTGTTTTAGGGAATCTATGGCAAACTTTACAAACGGATTTTAAGTCAGTAAATGTTTAAGTGGTCAGAGATTACGCTAGTACTTAGGGAACATTCAGTTAAGCATTGAGTAATATTGTATTCATACAGTAAATTTTGTTATTAACATAGCTATTTATGTACAAAATGATGTCCTAATGTAAAGACATATTTATTCCTTTTTATAAAAGACTAGCCATCCGCCTAGCTACGCCGCGTTGTTTTCGATTTTCCCGTAGGAATAAGACGTTTTCCCGGGGCAAAAAGTAGCCTTTGTCCTATTCCAGGACCTAACCTATATGTTGCCAAGTTTCAACCCGATCCGTTGAGTGGTTGAAGCGTGAAAGAGTTACAAACATCCATCCATCCATACATTCAAACTTTCACATTTATAATATAACATAGGGTTACGCACCTCAAAAGGTAAAAACGGAACCATTGTAGGATCACTCGTGTTTCTGTTTGTCCGTCCGTCTTTCACAGCTAATTTGCTCGAAAACTACTAGACCGATTGAGTTGAAATTTGGTACACATATGTAAATCGGTGACCTAAAGACGGATCTGTAACGTAAATAAATGTATTTCAAACACATTCCTACTTTTGAGGGGTAAATTAGAAAAAATACCAAAAGTTTTTCAAAATATATTGTGTGAAATATTAAATAAAGGGCTTGTTGTGAGAATCTTTAATATATTTCTTTTATAAATTATATTTTTGTATAAAATAAATAAAAAAGCGTCGGTGGCTCAACCGGTAACGACTCGGTCCATCTAACCAGAGGTACCGGGTTCAAATCTGGACGGCCAATGTACCAATGAGTTTTTCAAAAACTTACGTACATACTTACCGATTGCTTTAACGGTGAAGGAAAAACATCGTGAGGAAACCTGCACAAGCCTGCGAAGAAACTCGAAGGTTGTGTGTGAAGTCGACCAACCCGCACTGGGCCCGCGTGGTCGACTAAGGCCTAATCGCCCTGATTCAGGGTAGGCTCGAGCCCCTCGGTGGGGACGTATATGAGCTGTAATGATGATAAAATAAATAGATAAATAGTTTTGAAGTTATTTAAGAAAAGAGACAAAAATTTACCATTCCCCCCTTATTTCCAAAACTACTGTTGAAAAAATCACAGTACATGACGTTGAACGCATAGATTACAGGAAAATCTATGAGTAAATCTGAAGTCCTTCCGTTCCCACAGGAAAAATGAAACTTCTAAAGTCCAGAATAAGTAGACCCTTATTTAGCTAGATCAAAGTATGTTCTGAGAGGTTTTGTTGTGTTGGTAATTAAAGTATTGGTGCGGAATCCTGTTTGTGTGACCCCGAGTCGCACTTGGCCGGTTTTTTTTTGTTTCTTTCGAACACGTCTCACTGGTTGTTTTCCCGCGGCTTCGCTCCCGTGGATGTCAAGGGTGCATGGTAAGCGAGCTGCAGGCGGCTCCTTAGAACCTTATTCGGACTATTACGAACATTTTAAAACAAAATTTAGCGAAATTGATCCAATTATTCTCAAGTTATAAGCTTGCCAGAGAACAGCATTGCATTTTAATTCATAACATAAGTGAATCTTATTTTCTGTTTGGTTAATTTGATATCTTGTATTTGTGAGTGTTCTTTTCGCAAATATATTTTTCTTACTTACTTAATAAGACAAAAAAAAGGTTAACCACGTATAATTAATAAGGCTTTAATTTTAACAAAAACAATCCACAAATATGTAAAGGTGCAAAACATAAAGCCTTTTGAATTTCGTACAGACTGACGGACAGACAGACAGACAAATAGACAGATGAACGGAGAGCGTAGGCTAAGTAAGTCAAATCAAATCTAATCAAAATAATTTATTTTAAATAGGTGTTTACACACACTTTTAAATAGTCAAAATAAAACTTATATTGTCTATTACAAACAATGTCATGATTCAGATTACAGTCTCAGGTAAAGGTATTTGTTAAGGAATCAACATAATAAATATATTTGTCATTAACATAATCTTAATAGATTATAATACCCTCTAGAGCACAAGCTTTTTTTGACATAAGTCTTGAATTTATTCTCTGACAAACTAGCTATATCTATTTTATTTACATTTCTTAAATTAAAATAATGCCTGTTACTGTTTTAAGGAAATAAATGCAAATTCTTACAACTGTTAAAATATAGATTTCTTTGAACTTATTTTGTAAGGACTCAATCACATCTGGTCCCTTTACCAATTATGGAACCCTAAATAGGAACTTATTTATCACCTTGGCCGCTAAGTAGATATTATTACTTTGGCATAAGTTTAGGAAAGGGAACTTGGCCCTTTTTTAATGATTTTTTTTTGGGACATTTTTCTATCAGACAGAAACGACTTCCTTGAAAGCGCTTACAAGTAACAAGCGCCCACGCAGCTGTTTTGCTAACATGCTAAATATACTAATCGCAGTCAGCTTGGCTGGCGCGGGTACATTCTGACTACGTGTATGAATGAGGTGGGTGAGTTGCTCGCAGAAAATCATTAAAAGCAGAAAATAATTTTTACGTCACTGACTTTTTCTGTTTTTTGACCAATTTTCGAATTTCTATTTGATATGTACGTTTATCTATCGCTCTTACGGTGAAGTAAAAACATCGTGAGGAAACTTGTACACGGCTGCGAAGAAACTCGAAGGCTGTGTGTAAAGTGTACCAAAACGCACTGGGCCGGCGTGGTCGACTAAGGCCCGATCGCTCTAATTCGGGGTAGGCTTGAGCCCCCCGGTTGGGACGTTTATGAGCTGATATGATGATAATGATGATGTACTTTTATCTATCGCTCTTACGGCGAATGAAAAACATCGTGAGGAAACCTGCACACATTTGCGAAGAAACTCGAAGGTTGTGTGTGAAGTGTACCAACCCGCACTGGGCCCGCGTGGTCGACTACGGTTCGATCGCTCTAATTCGGGGTAGGCTCGAGCCCCTCGGTGGGGACGTTAATGAGCTGATATGATGTGATGATGATGACAATGTGAGCAATTAATTGTTAAAACTTTGTACAAAAAGCTATATTTAACTTACAGTTAATTTTTTTGGGAAAACGTCTCAGTTTTTAGAGTTTCCTTAGTTTAAAATATTGATTATGATTTCAATATTCATTTTAAGTAAAGTATCATCAGAAAATATTGTATGTACCTAAATACCTACATTATTTAAAAACAGCTGATAAAAATAATGATTTTATGAGCTGTTTTTCATTCATCGCTATATAGTATGTATATATATGATATGTTTTTGTTTACAAAGAGGAAGGCATGGTTTTGAAAAATATTCTCTTAGTGGCGAAGATAGAAGTAGGATTACCGAGATTCCCCAACGCAGTGGGGAACTGGCTATATTAACTTCATGACGGAACACATCAATGCTGTTAACATTGACTATTGGCGGCAAAACTTAGAAAAAAAGGTAGCAGCTACAGTCGAGCTTGGAAAATGTTCTACCACCAACCAAACCGAGTCTTACAAAGTAAGACCCCGCCGGGATTCGAACTCGCGACCTTCTGGTATAAAGCGAGTGGTCCAAAATAGGTACATAAGTAATTGAAGGGCCTGTGCAGAATAAGAAGAATATAGAAAGAATATGCTATGTCCGACCGACATTGAACTGAGTTAATATCAATAAATGCCAATGATTAGATTTCAAACCTCGTTAAAAGATAAATTAACCCTTCAACAATGACGCTGGGTCATATTGACCCGAGCGATTTTCAATTGGGGAAATTTCGAAAAAAACATACTATAATCGTTATTGGTTTTCTCAGTAACTGGAGATAAGACCTCAATTCATATGATTTGACCCATAGTGTAGCGAGCAAGCGCCAGTGAAGAATGGTAAAATCCCTTTTCTTGAATAAAACGGCTACAGCTCCATATATTTTTAGTTCCAAAAGGGAAATTATTTTAGTTGCCCTTTTGAGGTTGTTGCATTAAAACCATAGTTTGATAATTAACTTGCACATCTTGGTACTACAATGACTTTATGGTCATGCAATAGTTCTTACTTTGTATTAAATTTGTTATAATTCAGCAGGTAACTAAGAAAAAATATTAAGAAAAAAACATTCGGGTCATATTGACCCAGCGTCATCGTCCGCGTTATTTTTTACACGTCATTGGCGTCGGGTTATATCTGTGATTTAAATATTTAATACACTAAGGTCTTGGCTTTTAATTATCAACAATTTACTTACCTAATTAAATTTGAACAAAAAAAACGACTTCAAACAGGAAACTAAGGTTCCCCTCGATTTCTCTGGGATGCCATCATCAGATCCTGGTTTCCGTAGCATTGTACCACGCTTGGGATATTTCCTCTCCAACAAAGAAATAAACATCAAAATATGTTCTTAAACGACGAAGTTATCCGCGAACACACATAACAAAAATATAAAAATATGCACGGTCGAATTGAGAAATCTCCTCCTTTTTTGAAGTCGGTTAAACACGTGTGACAAACGTCAAAATAAACCATTAAATTATTTTGTTTCGTGTACGACTAGAACTTTGCATGTTTTTGCATTGTAGTAGTATTTTTATATGGCGATTACTCAGTGTCTTTGCATGTTAGTCTCAAGGGAGTTTTTGCGTTTCGTTCTACCACTTTTGCACTACAAAATGGCATTACCGTTTAAAAAATACGGACAAGGGCGAGTTTGACTCTCGCAAAGTAGGATTCCGTAGTCTTTTCATAAAATAAATGTTTATTTTAAAAACAAAATTATATTTGCAGTTGGTCATAGAACAAATTGTATGGAAAATCCATGAACTTTTTACAAATCGAACTGCACATCTTAAGTTGGTCCACTATTTCTTCTGAACTAAGAAAGCCTACTTAGCCATGATAGTTTAATTTTGAATTTATTTTAAAAACTACTTCCACTTAATTTTTTTCAAGTTTAGTTGAGACACTCGACTCCAACAAAATTTAGCACTTACAAGCCTGTTTTTTCGAAATGGAACCCTAAATTTTAAAATGGTCTTAAAAGACTTAATACTATTTTTTAAGTTCTAACCAACGATACCCCACACGACTGGGTTTGTCGAGAAAAACCCAACTTTATTTTGTACCCTCAAAAAGTTTTTTTTTTACATTTTTTTTTTACAGTTCTCTCCGCGTTATTATTATATATATCTTTGCCAAATTTCTGCTCTTAACTACTAATAGTCTAGGAGCTAGGCCGCGGACAGACAGACGGACAGACAGACATGACGAAACTATACCTAAGGGTTCCTTGTTGTACTACGGAACCCTAAAAAGTAAATATGTTACATAGCATGTTCTTCCGCTGTGCCCTTCAGATCGTATAGTTTGGCAACTGTTGAAGGCTTGTGCCCCATTGCCTAACCTAATGATGCTTCACTTAACCCCGTTATGGATAAAGTTTAGTTCCTCGCTTTAGGGTTTAAGCGGCACTTATTCTTAAGGCGAGGTATTTATTGGAGCGTCGGTGGCTCAACCGGTAACGACTCTTTTCTCGTAACCAGAGGTGCCGGGTTCAAATCCGGACGGCCAATGCACCAATGAGTTTTTCGAAACTTACGTACATAAAACTCACCTATTGCTTAAACGGTGAAGGAAAACACACCTGCGAAGAAAATCGAAGGTTGTGTGTGAAATCGACCAACCCGCACTGGGCCCGCGTGGTCGACTAAGGCTCGATCGTCCTAATTCAGGGTAGGCACGAGCCCCTCGGTGGGTACATATAAGAGCTGATATGATGATGATGATTTATTGGAACAGTTGTGTCTGTCTTTTTCGTAACGTGTAAAGAATAAAGAAAATAACCACACTGTTTCACTTTTTCAATGGTTTTTCGTTTCAATCATAAACTACAATGAAAGTATGAAAAATGATAACATTGCTCACTTTGTGTTACCATAAAAAATATTGTTGTATATTTAAAAAAATATATACTTCAAAATATTAGTCATGACTAGAGTTGAAAATAAAGTTAAACCTATCTTTGGGATTTTTGTCTATTGAGCCAAAACTGCTCAATCGTGTTTCTAATAGCTTTTGACTTTAAGAAACATCAACAACAATAAAGGTTTTTTTTTTCAACTGTGGGTTTTCTATCGTTCAGGAGTAATTGACAAAAAAAATAACGAAAATATTACCGCCTTAACTAGCTTTTGCCGCATCTTCACCCGCGTGGGCATAGTTTTTATTACTTTCTTTGAGGGTGAGTGGTGCGCGAGCGTAGATATGAGTTTTTGAGACATTACTATGTCAAGCTATTCTAATTAGCAGTCTATGTTACTTCCCATCCCCCTCACCTATTTTTATGCAAAAAATTACGTCAAACAGTTGCTCCGTTGCGACGCCGACGCGCGCGTGGTGATGTTGAATTTTCCCCCGATCCATTGAGAACTATGTTGGGCTATGGTAATTAGTAGTCTATGTCATTTCCCACTCTCTTAGCCATCTCTATGCAAAAAAAATCACAACAATCCGTTTCTCCAATGCGATGTTAAAAAGATTAACATTTTTTTTGGTTAATTTTTTTCAGTTCCCTCAGGAACTGTATTGGACTATGCTATTTTCACGGTATGAAAAGTAGCCTATGTCCTTCTCCATGACACACGCTTCGTGAATGCCAAATTTTGACAATATTGGTTGAGGTGAAAGAATAAAGACTATTTACTACGTAAAAGAAGGTTAACTCCTCAAAACCATTTGAATGAATGGAGACTCTTGCTACGACACAATAAAGTGCAGATTCAGGTTGCACAGGGCTTATTACCTACAGTTACATTCACCTTCAAGTTGCGTCTCTTTCTATCGCGTAAGTCTTATCTCTTCTGACTACGGAATTTGCCACATTTAGGGGGCCGCGCGGCGTAGAGCGTGGCGTAGGTACATTTTCATGCCTACAGCGCGGAGTGCGACAGGCCTGTTGAGGTGTTGAAGCGTGTAGAAGTAACAAATAATCAAACACATTTTCACATTTATATAGTTAGTAAGGATTATTGATTGCTCTAGAGCATAAAGGTAATTTAATACTACTCCCCACAATGCTGTCTAATTGCGCACTTACTGGGATTCCAGTTTTATGACTTCATACAAAACAGCAATAAGAATCTAGTTTATTATGATAGTTAATATTGATGTCTTATTAGCAGATATTTTACATAACAATACAAGGCTATCTGTATTACTCAAATATAGTGCACAGAGGCACAGTATTACAATATAGCGGCTTACAGTAGCGCAACGAATGTACTTACGCAGAGCAACTGAAGGGTACTTGCGGGTTTCCAGCGAAACTCCGCGAGTTTGTCGGGCTGACTACAGGCTAGTATCACAGATTACTAAATAGTTACTTCGATGGGCTAGTGCGCATCGTGCGACATCAAAGGCGTTGCGCTACTGTAAGCCATATCATAATACTGTGACAGAGGGCTGATTATCGTATGACGCTCTTTATATATTGGTATATTTTAAAAAAACATCATTTTCACTGCACTTATTAGACACTCAACCAGCTGCATGATTTTTGTCATTTTCGGGTTCCATACCCAAAAGGTGCCAACGGGACCCTATTACTATATTTGTCCGTATGTCTGTCCTATACTAAACGGTGTATCTTTTGGGTTGTAATAGATAGTTGGTTGATTTTTTTTCAGAATATGTGTTGTAATGGCGGATTTCTTAAAAATGCATTAAAAAGCCCATACAAGGAACGTTACTTATTTTATTTTTGTTTTTGTTTATCGTAAAAACAGTAACACATATAAACGTCAAACTTAAGGGAAGATAAATTTATAGCGCAGACTAAAGTAAAACAACAAATTACAAAACTGGGCAAGTAAAATTCGGACTCACGCTAAGGATCTCGAACGAAGAAAAAAGCTTTTATCTACTCTCATATCGTAAAGTTTTGAATTGAGAAGCTTGTTAAAGGGTAATAACGGCGCCGTATTTTTTTTTCTGCAATTGGCAAGCCCATTTGGCATTGTCTCACCTGATGGTAAGTGAGATTTTGCCGAAGATCGAAGTGGGCTTATCATGATTTCCCATCGTAATGGAGAACTAGCTATCTAATTTTCATGCCGGATGCCGCAATACATTAATGCTGTTAACATTGACATTTTTATTTTATTTTATTTATTTGGGAAAGCAAACAGTTATGCACAAAGTAACATACAATCAGTGTTATGTAACATTACATGAGTTGGTGTGTACATAACCCACAACGCAATCCACAGGTATATTAATTAAACATAAAGCACAAATAGTGAATGGAAACATTAACAAAAATAAAAATACAACAACAACACATCTCACAGTAACGAAATACTTATGACTTATTTTCATCAGGCAACATTAGCAGGTAAAAAAAATATAAAAAAACACCTAAATATAAGAACAGTATTAAAAGATAAATGGTTTTGAATGGACATGAGTCTTTTAAAGGGATTGTTTTATACACTCTATTATCAAATTCCTAAATCTACCAGGAGATAAAGCAAATATGTCAATGTGTGAGAAATCTTCATTGTATGCGCTGACAGCAGGACTTGGATTATGATGGTGGTAGATAGACAGGTGGGCTTAAAAACTCCCTACCATTGAAACGCGTCAGATAAGATTGAAACCCTCCGGAATTCGAACCCGGGACCAAGACGAAGCAACCTCTTGCTAACGTTTACGCCACGAATGCGTTTAAAACATGATAGAAATGTCTAAAAACAGTTATCCTAGTCTAGAATTGCCTAATTTCTTAGATTTCTTCTCATTGTTTTTTTCTCGTTAATCCTTTTTTCAACCGACTTCCAAAAAGGAGGAGGTTCTCAATTCGACTGTATGTTTTTTTTATGTGTGTTACCTCAGAACTTTTGACTCGGTGAACCGATTTTAATGATTCTTTTTTTATTTCAAAGCTAGTGCTTTCCGTGTGGTCCCATATAAATTTTATCAAAATCGGTCTAGTGCTTTATTACAAAAATAACAAAAATCAAAAATAATAATGCAAAAATGTACTAAGTTGTTGCGATGGAAGTCGGTTTTTTGACGTGTTTAGCGTTTTTTTTTGTATTCACAATTGATAAGCCCTTGGCATCATCTCACCTAATGGTAAGTGTCGATGATGCCGAAGATGGAAGCGGGCTTACCAAGATTCCCCAACGCAATGGGGGATCTGGCTATCTTATCTTCAAGCCGGAACACATCAATGCTGTTAACACTGATGTTTGGCGGCCAGACTTAGATAAGATGGTGGTAGCAAGCCATGGTGGGTTATAAAAATGCCCTGCCACCAACCAAACCGAGTCTATCAAAGTTGAACTCGCCGGGAATCGAACCCGCGACCTCCTGGTGTGAAGCGAATGGACTAACCATTACGCTACCGGAGGCGGTTAAATGGCCTTGTTTTCTCATGGTGGTTTTCTCGTTAATCCTTGTTTTTCAGTTTCTTTTTTCGACGAAAGTTTTCTCTATATTTTCCTCCGTTTAAATTGGACTTTCCAAGCCAGAGATTTCTTCAGGGATTTGTAATACTCAGTTCGATGCTGGTACAAGGATTATTTTTCTTTAAATTCAGATTCTAAAAGCTTCATCAACCAAGATGAATATACAGGGTGATTGTTTTTAAATACTGTTCTCACCAAAGAGGAATTGAAAAGTGTTTAATCAGAAATGAATTAGATTATTGTGAGTAACTAAATTCATCATTTAGGTATATATTCACACTCATTTCACAGAAATTGAATAAAACTACACGTTTTAATTTATCGGCGACCGAATTCGAACACCATCTTCTGGGAGACTATTTATTTACAAATTTATTTGTGTAAACAACACCATCTTCAGGCAGACTATTTATTTGCACATTTATTTGTGTAAACAACACCATCTTCAGGCAGACTATTTATTTACAAATTTATTTGTGTAAACAACACAATCCTCAGGCAGACTATTTATTTACAAATTTATTCGTGTAAACAACACCACAGGCAGACTATTTATTTACATATTTATTTGTATAAACAACACCATCTTCAGGCAGACTATTTATTTACATATTTATTTGTATAAACAACACCATCTTCAGGCAGACTATTTATTTGTATAAATAAATAGTCTGCCTGAAGATGGTGTACGAAACTGGTCGCTGACAAATTATAATATTCAATTTTTGTGGAATTAATGTAAATTTATATACAAAAATGAGTGATATAATGTTCCACCAAGAACCTACAATCAAAACTATCAACTAGTACCTAAATAAATAGAAGGTCGGGAAAAAGTTTCTTCGTATACTTTGTATGCAAATTCAACCATCCCTGGTCTCCCGACCAGAGTGAACTGCATCTTGAACGTTAAAATTTCCATACTGGAAACGTGTGAACCAAGTTTGTTCTACTGACTGATACTGCATTAGGTGTCCATAAACAGCATAAATTTAATTAACGGCCTGTGATGAATTTTTACCTTTTCTAAATAAAATTTTAAAAATACAGCAAATATCTTCGTTAATTACACTCATTTTGTAGACAGAAAAAACAAATTAAATGGAGGGAAATTTTATTTTTATTAAAATTTCAAATCGTTTCGAATGTTCACCTTTTTAATTTTAATATAACCAGCCAGGTACAAATAATACAAGCTAATAGATTTGATTAAAAATGTATACATTAAAAAAATTCTAAAGGTCATCGTAGTAACAGGAATTCGACGGAGGTGTATCAACAAGAGCTGTAAGAAACCACAAACGAGAATGAAACTAGAAACAAGACTTAGGTAAAATACTGATATTTTTAAAACCCGCGCGCTATGATATGTGTGTTCAGTCTTTTCATAATCTATAATATCCCTTTCCTTTTTCCACTCACACATTGCACATGGCGTACCGAGCGAGACAACATACATTAACGACGTTGTGTTGGCGGCAAAAAACAATATGGTTGCTCTTTCCAATATGGCATCGTGAACAAGCACATGTCGCTCCGCATTCAAAAATAAAATTTAATATCTAAACCGCTTTAAAAGACTTGAATAACCACATAGTGTGTGTCTATGTTCTTTTAGTGCTGTTGAGTGCTAGTTTCAAGTACCGCAAGGAGTTGCAGCTTGATCACGAGGATCTGAAGCGGAGCCGGTGTTCTCGCGCCGATTCTTTTTGTGGTGCAGGTGAGTTGATATAGAAGTCATTGGTTCCTCTCCTTTTTACTGTTCTGTTTCTCTTTCCTGTTCGTATTTGATAGGCCGCCATACTCCACCCGCTTCCACTAAATACAGTCTACTATTTTCAAAAACTGAATCAGCTTACATAACAAATATACAAACAAATTTCAGTTTTCCTCAAAATGGTTTAAAATTTATAAAATAATGTTCACTAATACAGAGATAACTCACCTCAACTCTCTTTTACAGTTACGATGATTTCTTTATTAATTCAATTGAGAACGTACCTGGAAAAGAAAAATACCATTAACATATTATTGCAACTATTATTATTACTAGCTGTGCTCGCGACTTCATCCGCGTGGAGGATTTGAATTTTCCCACGGGATGTCTTGAATATTCCGGGATAAAAAGTATCCTTTAAGTTAACCCTGGCTATAAGGAACCACCATACAAAATGTCTCCAAAATCGGCCTGGTAGTTTTTGCGTGATGCGCGAACATACAGACTGACATACGAAAATTCCAGAAGTTGTTGTTTTGGCCTCTATATCGTTAGTAATGTCCACCACAGTTTATCTTTTCCCAAAATACTTATTTCATGTAAAGACACGGCCCCGTTACAGTTTTATTATATGTATACAGGGTGTAACAAAATTGGTGTAGGTCCCTTTAAATGGGGCTTCTACTCATCATACTGAACAACTTTTGCTCTACAACTTTGCTGAAAACGCAATTTTTTTTACTCTTCATACAAATCGATCAGCTGATCGACCAATTTTGTGCATTTTAGTATCGAGGGTCCAATTTTTTTTTGCGAATTGACTATGGGTTTCGTGGGGAAAGTAAAGTTGTTCAGTATATGAGTAGAACCCCCAGTTAACGGGTCCTACACCAATTTTGTTACACCCTGTATAGATTACTCTTGATTTTTGACGTACTACAACCAGTGTTATAAATAAATATTTCATATCATTTTATTTCCCCATTTTTATACTTAAATACGTTTAAGTACATAGTTAAACACCCAGACACAGAGCAATAAAAACTGTTCATCACACGAATGTTTACCCTGAACGAGGGTTGAACCTCAAGGCTAGAGTGAATAGGCATTATTTGAGTTTGCGTGTACCATCCTCGACTACATAGTCACTTACCATCAGGTGAGATGTAGTTAAACGCACTAAAAAAACCAGTGTATTTTTAGAGCGCAAGACTGAAGTATAACTTAATCACCGTTCGCGTAACGCATTCACCAGCTTACTCCCCAAGTAAAGCGTGCGTAAAGAAGTTTTACTTAAAAAAAAAAGAATCAATGACCCACGGTCCAACAGACAGGAGCGATGACCATACCTACAGGACTTCTAAATTTGATCTTTTAGTAGAATTCAAGTTACATAAATAAAGAAAGTAAAATTATTCACACAAAGCAAAAGAAAAACTTCTTTTAAAAACAGCATTACTTGAACACAATACTTTACTTTGGCGAAGTAACAATAGGTATTATTCACCTTGTACTTTATTCTTTGTTAATGTGAGTAAATTTTCAGCCGCGTCGGGGAAACTTGGCGGTGGCGGCGTGACGTGACGTCAACATGACTTTAGCTTGGTGAGTACAATGCATATTAAATCTTGCAACTTTTTATACCTTCGCCACATGGGATACCTTACCTGAACTTCTCACGGGAGTTGACAGGTTTATTTCTTCTATTAAAGGGAAATAACTGGTTTTTTTCCCGTGGTCCTACTAGTGACAAAGGTATTTTTTTTCTCTTCCGTGCGTGACACTTCCGACCTGTACCCTGGGAGGCGGATCTGAGTTGAGCAAGCGATAATAGGTTCGTTAGGTTTGAAGATGATACTTTTGAAGCGTCTCGCCACTTACAGATATTGCCGTTTCAAATATTTTTTTGTGTATTCTGACGAATTTACAGCATTCCAATATAAACAGGGTATAAAAAAATGGTGTAAGTCCCGTTAACTGGGGCTTCTACTCATCATACTGAACAACTTGCGTTCTACGACTTTGCTGAAAACGTAAAATTTTTTTTACCCTTCAAACAAATCGATCAGATGATCGATCGATTTTGTGCATTTTAGTATGGAGGGTCCAATTTTTTTTTGAGAATTGACAATGGGTTCCTTGGGGAAGGTTGTTTAGTATGATGAGTAGAACCCCCAGTTAACGGGTCCTAGACCATTTTTTTACATCCTGTATATATTGGAACAATTTTTTTTCAGAAACGGAAATAACTTCATGAAACAAAGAAAAATTTTGATTGCCGCTAGCCCAGGTGCAACATATCAAATAAACACCCATTATCATTATAACACCTTTTCGAACCAGGCACACTGTAGCAAGAATATAGTATCAGCCCACCTATTTTTATTTGTGGAAATATCCGTGGTCGTATCTCTAAATTTTGCAGAATAAATCGACAACGAAATTGCGCGTTCCAGGCATTGAGCACACATTTGAATTTGTGGACATGTGCAGTGCATTTCCATAACATGATTGGGACTGCCCTGCAGCGGTCCACGCTGCACAGTGCACACTGCAGTGAATGAGATTAAACATCTTTTTGTTTGTAAACTCTTTATTGACATGTTTGAATACAGAACATAAAACAGATAAACAGGTGTAACATAAAGGTGTGGTGATACTTTAAGATGGCCTTGTATTTATCAAACTGAACCACTTTTGTTCTGCTACTTTTCTAAAATCGCATTTTTTTTTCATACAAATGTTGATGATTAAACTGTTTTGTATGAAAAAAATAAGTGTGTGGTTTTATGAAACCACGGTAAAAGTGGAACTTTACAGAGGACGAAACGATCATGGCTGCTCTCGCTACGGTACAGAGGACGAACGATCATACTGTCAGACAAAAGCGACCGTCACGCGACATGCAACACACAGACGAAAAAAAAATGAGACAATGTAATAAAAGTTTCACTTTAAAATACAATAAAAATTTCCTGATTTCAGTAAAGTTGCAGAACAAAAGTTAAGCCCACCTTAAAGTATCACCACACCTTTATGTTACACCGTGTATATGTATGGTATAAAGGCGGACTTATCCCATACGGGATCTATTCCAGTCAACCCAATAATGACATTTGAATTTAAAACAAAGAAAAAAGGTAGGAGCAAAAGTTACAAACACAAGGTTACAAACTTAAACTTAGTTACGAACTTTAATCAGAAAGTGTAATTTTAAAATAATAATAATAAGTTTTTTTTTAAATGTACTATATCATCATCATCATCATATCAGCCGAAATTACACATAAGATCCTTAGTAAAGGAGTAGGCCTTTTTGTATTTAACTTTAAATCCCGTTTAAGACAGGTAAACCCAGTATCTAGACTTAACCAGACCCTGGAGACACTTCATTCAACGGGCCAGAAATGACATTTTTAAAAAAGGAATGACGGAACAAACAAAATGGCGGCGAAATCCTATACGTTCGAAAACCAAACTGTAACCAATCTGTATCATTCTGTGTGACAAGGGGGTGAGGTCGGAATCTAGAGAGCGGCAGGGAGTGTCCATACTGTATATCAGAACAGAAGTAGAGAAACTTTGCATCGGTGGCGTAACTTCAAGGGCCGCTAACTCGCGTCGTGGTTCGAATCCTGCCACGTACCAATGTGTTTTCGAATATAGATTTTATATGTACGTTTATCCGACGCTTTTACGGTGAAGGAAAACATCGTAAGGAAACCTACACACGTCTGAGAAGAAACTCGAAGGTTGTGTGTGAAGTCGACCAACCCGCAGTGGGCCCGCGTCGTCGACTAAGGCCTAATTCAGGGTATAGGCTCGAGCCCCTCAGTGAGGACGTATTGAATCGTTATACCTCCATTGATTTTAATCTACGAGTATGCCTTAGAGCAACCAAAATTAATTCAAAATACAGATTTATTATTTACTTTTTTACAGCGATTGGAGAAAGCTAATGTTTTGGTTTTTCGTTATTAAGATCATATTTCAGAAAAGGTTTAAAAATTTTTGATACAAAATTAACACCAGAGATCGAGTGATAATTAATTTAGTGGTTAGCTTCGTTTAAATCCTAGCAGCTCTCTTCGGAGCATTACAAGAATAGGAGCCTTGAAGGCACTATTTTCTTTCAAAACAAATCAAAATAATTTATTTTAAAAAGGTGTTTACACACACTTTTAAATAGTCAAAACAAAACTTATTGTCTACCGCATAGTCATGATTCAGATGACAGTCTCAGGTAATGGTGTATGTTAGAGAATCAACATATATATACATATATATTACATTACACTGCCCTACCCTACCCTACCCTACACTACACTACACTACCCTACCCTACCCTACCCTACACTACCCTACCCTACACTACCCTAACCTACACTACCCTACCCTACATACACTACACTACACTACCCTACCCTACACTACCCTACACTACACTACCCTACACTACACTACCCTACCCTACCCTGCACTACCCTACCCTACCCTACCCGACCCTACATACACTACACTACACTACCCTACCTTACACTACCCTACACTACACTACCCTACACTACACTACCCTACCCTACCCTACACTACCCTACCCTAAAATAAAATAGATGTTGGCCGATTCTCAGACCTACTCAATATGCTCACAAAATTTCATGAGAATCGGTCAAGCCGTTTCGGAGGAGTACGGGAACGAACATTGTGACACGAGAATTTTATATATAAGATATCTTAGTCATTTACATAATCTATTATTTTATAATATCCTTTAAAGCACAAGCATTTTTTGACATGAGTCTTAAATTTATTCTCTGACAAACTAGTTACATTTTCTGGAATTTTGTTGTAAAATCTTGTACACTGGTCCACAAATGGCTTTTTGACCTTAATAAGTCTCGAAAAGTCTATATCTGTTCTATTTACATGTCTTAAATTCAAATTATGCCTGTCACTATTTTTAAGAAATAAATGCAAATTCTTACGAACGTACATGATGTTTTCATATATAAATTGACTAGTAACAGTTAAAATAATGATTTCTTTGAACTTATTCTGTAATGACTCAAGTGATCGCATCTGATAGATTGCGCGGATAGCTCTTTTCTGCAAGA
The DNA here is from genome assembly GCA_947284805.1 of Coleophora flavipennella. Taxonomy (NCBI): domain Eukaryota; kingdom Metazoa; phylum Arthropoda; class Insecta; order Lepidoptera; family Coleophoridae; genus Coleophora; species Coleophora flavipennella. Next base: position 6,858,710 of record OX369295.1, read on the forward strand.
TGAAAATAGTTTCTATATCAGCCGCATGCCTCCACAGTAAGATGCCAAGAGACATTATACTATGGAAGTAAATAAAACACACTAGTCTCGCAGTATCTACATCCGTTAACTGTCTTATTTTCTTAACGGCATGAGCAGTTGAACTAAGCCTTCCCGCTAAAGTTTCAATGTGTGGTCTCCATTGAAGTGAAACATCCAAAGTTATACCAAGGAACACCGTAGTATTTACAAAGTCTAAATTATTACTGTCTAATATGACATTATTATGGACCTTTTTTACATTTGGCAAACAAAATTTTATACATTTTGTTTTCCTAGCATTTAATAATAGGTGGTTCACAGTGAACCAGTACAGTATATTTGAAAGAGTGTTGTTTACTTCGTCAATTTCGTTTTCTTTCCTATTCACTTTAAAAATAAGAGAAGTATCATCCGCAAACAACAAAATATTTCACAGATGTTGCACCCTATAAGGCAAATCATTTACGTAAACAAGGAAAAGAAAAGGCCCTAATATGGAACCTAGGAGCATACCCATTTTCACTCTACATCCAGATGAGTTCGTGCCATTCACTTGGACTTTTTGTGTTCTGATGTCTAAACACGAATTTCAAAAGACTGAGAGCCTTCTTGTCGTCTTTATATGCAGGGCCACTGCAAGGCACCTCTTTATAAACACTGCATTTCTTTCTTATTAAAATAACATTCTTCTTCTTGGTGGTGTATATCCTAACAGATGTCACCTACTATCGCACTCTCTTGTTTTCAATTAGTTTGCAAAGACTGACAGCGTTCTTGCTGTTTGTCTATTTTTTAAAAATTGTCACTCCATGTTATCCTCCGTTTTTAATACACCGCTTCCGTGGCGTAATGGTATGTATATTCGCTTCACACCAGGAGGTCGCGGGTTGCATTACCGGCAGGGCAAACTTTGTAAGACTCGGTTTGGTTGGTGGTAGGGCATTTTCATAGCCGACCTGGCTAGCTACCACCATTTTATCTAAGTCTTACTACTTGTATTGTGAATAAAAAAAACACTTTGTGTTTCGTTTCTGTGATGCGTTTTTTTATAGTTGCTAATATTTCTAATTGTTTCTTCATTCTGTTAAGTAATTCTAAATTTATTACTCTTTCCCTCCATAAGATTTTACATAATTACAGTGCAAGTGGCGAAAACACTGTTTATCTCCTAACCTACCCTTCTTCATATCAGCCGACCAATTCTGCGCTGACCACGAACTTCACTAGGTTATAGGTCCACCGAGTCTCCCACTCGGCCTGCCTACGCTACGTTGCTGCGCGGTCGCCCCCCGAGAAATTTACTGCCTCAACGGCCATCTGTTCTACGAGATATGTGCCCTGTCCACTGCCACTTAAGTTTGGCAATTGCTCTCAGAATTCTGAGAGCCATGTCCCTACCCTTGTCTATCACAGATAATATACTTTAATTACTTCATGCCCTTTTTATTTCAAAGTAACCGACGTATAGCTAACCGCATCGCTAAATTGAACCAGTAGAGTGGGTGGGGCACATAGCTAAAACGGACGGCGGGGTAGTTAAGTTCATCGGACTACGTAGCTTAAGCAGGCCTCCCATACGGTGGATCGGCGACCTGGTGAAGGTCGCGGGTAATTAACCACTAGATGCGGGCAGCGTAGGACTGGTCGTCATGGAAATCCTTAAGAGGACCTTTGTTCAGCAGTGGACGTCTTAAAGCTGACATGATGATGACGAAGTGATTTTTTTTATTTACAATTGCTAAGCACTTGACATTATCTCACCTGATGGTAAGTGACGATGATGCCGAAAATGGAAGCGGGGTTTACCAAGATTCCTCAATTTAATGGGGTACTGTCTATCTTATCTTCAAGTCGGAATACATTATTGCTATTAACATTGATGCTTGGCGGCAAGATTCAAATAAAATGCTGGTAGCTAGCCAGGCCAGGCCACCAACCAAACCGGGTCATACAAAGTTACACTCCGCCAGTAATCGAACCCGCGACCTCCTGATGTGGAGCTAATGTACTTAACTATTACGCCACGGGGGCGGTCAAATTTGTATGTACAATATAAGGGTCACATGCAATCAAAAGTAAATAGAAAAATGTCCCTGTCTGCAGCATGAGCTCACCCACGTCCAGTCGCCGACAGACGCGTCCAGTGGACCGGCTAATTCGGACATACGACTTTACCGGCATTCGGATTTACGACACTACATCCACCCAATATTAAACTTTCATGAACACCTGCTTCTTGATGTTTTTACCTTTTTACGTAGTGAATTACGGTTTCAATAACGTGAATATTGAAAATACAGAGAAGCGAAACGGTTTTCTTTGCAGTAGCCAAAGCCTGGCTATGACGGCATATCTAATGAAAGACTACTCGTAAAAGAAAAAGAAATATTCAATAGCAAAACACACAATAAAATAATCGGGGAAAAAGTTTCTACGTATTTTGTAAGCATTGTGAAAAAATCTATTTGCTTGTATTTATTTGTACCTAGCTGGATAAGATAAAATTAAAAAGGTAAACCATGCTAAATAATAATTGAAAACGCTAAACACGTTAAAAAACCGACTTCCATCGCAACAACTTAGTAAATTTTTGCATTATTATTTTGGAATTTTGTTAATTTTTTAATAAAATACTACACGGATTTTGATAAAATTTATATAGGACTACACGGGAAGCACAAGCTTTCAAATAAAAAAAAACATAAAAATTGGTTCACCCAGTCAAAAGTTCTGAGGTAACACACATAAAAAAAACATACAGTCGAACTGTGAACCTCTTCCTTTTTGGAAGTCGGTTGAAAAAGAAACTAAGCGTTTCCAGTCCGGATGTTTTAAAGTTGAAGATGCAGCTTATATTGGTTGCCCTGTTTGAATTTGTATAAAAAATACAAAAAAAATCCCTGACCTAATATACCTATGAATGGGACCTTTTTTTAAGGGCTTAACCTACCTCAAATAAGCAGCTTGATGCGAGTCAGTACAAATTTCAATCGAAACTGCACTGAAATATAGTTCATAATAGTGCCCTCCGTGACGTGGTGGTTACGACTACCTTTTGTGATCAAAATATATATTTTTATAAAAACTATATTCTGTTAAACTCATGAAACATATACAGTTACATATACAGTCGCAGTGTCTCAAGACTAAGGTCTTTGACCAGTGTGTGTTGCCAGTGATGACTTACGGAACTGAGACATGGTCGCTTACTATGGGCCTCATAAGAAGGCTCAAGGTCACCCAAAGGGCAATGGAGCGTGCTATGCTCGGAGTTTCTCTGCGTGATCGAATCAGAAACGAGGAGATCCGCAGGAGAACTAAAGTAACGGACATAGCTCACAGAATCGCTAAACTGAAGTGGCAGTGGGCAGGGCACATAGCTCGTAGAACAGATAGCCGATGGGGCAGTAAAGTTCTCGAGTGGCGACCGCGCACCAGAAAACGTAGCGTAGGCAGGCCTCCCACGCGGTGGACCGATGACCTGCTGAAGATCGCGGGAAACCGATGGATGCGGGCAGCGCAGGACCGGTCGTCGTGGAAATCCTTGGGGGAGGCCTTTGTCCAGCAGTGGGCGATTTGTGGCTGATATGATGATGATGATATACAGTTGAATCACATAACTTCTGCCTTAAGGAGGATCGAGTTTTCATACAAACGTAGCTCCGCTTTAATACAAAGACTAAATGCCAGATTGAATCCAAACTTTGCAAACATATTGTGTAGACACATATCGATGTTTGTAATTAGTTTTTGATAAAAGGGGAAAAAATAAGAGCAGTTTCAAACTCTTAGTACAAAACTAATTAAAGGCTTCATTTAATTATGTTTAAATTTACTACAATGAAAACTAATCACAAACATCGATATGTGACTACTTAATATAATATGTATTTGAAAAGTTTGGATTTAATCCGGCATCTAGTTTTTGTTTTAAAGCGGAACTACGTTTGTATGGAAGCTCGAGCGTCCTGGGAACCCTTTAGATATCAAGAAAACTATATTAAGGAATATTTCGTTGTAAACAATTTCTGTCAAATGAGACTAAAACCGAAGATCTTGAACAAAAAAACTTTTTTTTGTGTATTCGACGGACTTAGATTTTATACATCGAATCAAAATGAATTCAAACCTTACGACATCAAGCACTTGGTAAACTTTACTTTAAACTAACATTTTCGGCCAACTTACGTACATATACTTACCGATTGCTTTAACGGTGAAGGAAAACATCGCGAGGAAACCTGCACACGCCTGCGAAGAAACTCGAAGGTTGTGTGTGAAGTCGACCAACCCGCACTGGGCCCGCGTGGTCAACTAAGGCCTGATCGCCCTGATGCAGGGCAGGCTCGAGCCCCTCGGTGGGGACGTGTATGAGCTGATATGATGATTCTTTGCCTATACCAGGATGTTCCGCCCTTTCGTTGATACATGTATCATAGGTGCTGCTAAGTCAGTATAGGCTGTCATCGACGTGCAGTCCGCGCCCACGGGGTACAGGTGTGGGAAGGGGCGCGGTAAGACGATCTCAGAGGGGAAGCGAGTGGTATGGCGGGGAGGGCGAGCGAGCACGATGTACGCATGGGCCGCGTGCTACCTCGTCCCTTCCCACACCTGTACCCCGTGGGCGTGGACTGCACGACGTTGACGGACTATAAGTACCTCCTTTAATTCGCTACTTGCCTACTAGTCATCTGACTTACTGTCAAAAAAGAGATTTTATTCTAAAAATGTTATACTTTGGGTGTACTGAACCCTATAAACTGAGCACTTATATTTAAAGGTGGAAGTCTACTCATCATAGTGAACAACTTTTGTTCTACGACTTTGATAAAATCGCAAAAAAATTACCGTTGCCATTTTTTTTATTTTTTTTAAACATTTTAGTGCGTTTGACTGCTACTCACCTAATGGTAATGGATGGTACACGCAAACTCAAATAATGCCTATTCATTCTTGCCTTGAAGATCCCCAAACTATAGGAATCGGGAAACACTGACGCAGGCAAGGAGTTCCACTCCTTCACTGTACGCATAATAAATGAGGGAGCGTAACGCTTCGTGCGAAAAGGTGGAATATCATCAACAAAAGGGTACATCCTTGTATGCAATTTTTTATGGAGGCAATTTTTTTGCGAATTGATTATAATGTGTCTTTGGGAAACTTTTTCAGCTTGATGAGTGGTGCCAATATAAAGTGTTAGGTCTCAATTTTTCATAAGATGTATGTGTTGTGACGACCGGTTTTTTTTATGATTTATTTTTTATCGACCATTAGCAACAACGTTTGAGAGTCCATGCGATCTGAAAGTTCTTGCGCCTAGTCTCTCTCTAATAGGGGATCGGACAGCATCAAAAATAAATTCTGAAATACGATTTCCCAAATTGCTCTCTTTTTGAAGTTTTGTTATTTCATCATGTGTTCTATTTTTAATTGATCAAATTCACAAAATAAGTTCGTCAATGACGCTAAAAATCTATGACGTCACTTGTGGGTATTTCAAACATTTTTAGAACAAAATTTCGTTATTTTACAGATCATAAAAAGTAACTCAAATGACTAGCAGTCCCATCCCCTATTGGTCAGTAGTTATTAGCACTCCCTGTGCTAATACGTCTAAATTATCATTCAGAAAATCTATCAGAATATTTAATCACGATGGCCTATAAATATTTATAAATCCTTCAGACTCGTAACTAGTCAGATCGTATTGAAATTGCTAATGGACTTATACCATTACGCCAAGAAGGCGGTAATAAGGCAAATGGACCTTCAGAGTCGTAACAAGTCAAATCATATTAAATTGATGATTTACTGTTAACAATTGATGAAAATTTCCCAACACTTCTTTGGAGAAGAGGGCTGTAATTCAGTTATTTCCAGGTAGAGATGGAACAGTTAAGACAGTTAAATTGAAAACTCAGCCTGATGAAAAAGTACACCTAGTGGTAAAACTCTGTAAATAACCTGTCATTTCATATCAGCTCATATGCGTCCCCACCCAGGCTCGAGCCTACCCTGAATTAGGGCGATCGGGCCTTAGTCGACCACGCGGGCCCAGTGCGGGTTGGTCGATATCACACACAACCTGCGAGTTTCTTCGCGGGCTTGTGCAGGATTCCTCACGATGTTTTCCTTCACTGTAAGAGCGTCGGATAAACGAACATATGAAATCTAAATTCGAAATCACATTGGTACGTGGCGGGATTAGAACCACGACCTCCCGGACAGGAGGCGGCGGCCCTAGCCGTTACGCCACCGACGCCTTTCAGTTATATTGTAAATATGTAGATGTTTAATTATGTTTAATAGGAATTTTTTAGAATTAAAGTATAGCAACACTTTATCTCCCTCTCTTTTTCCCGAATTGGATCGATGTTGGCGTCAGGCGTGTGCGACGAAATTAATTTCGAAAATATATTTTTTGTGTGAATTTTGAAATTATGAAGTGAAAATTAAATTTACAGACCCATTGTAAATACCCAAAGAAATTTACATTAGTTTTCAACACCACCTTTTGATGAACACTATCCTGAGGAGCGGCCGCAGCCTTAGCGAATAACTTTAGAGATTTTACAATAATCACACTGCGTTTCACCACAGATTACTAAATAGTTACTTCGTAAGTTTCACGCTAGTATTAGTTACCTATTCATATTATTTTTATGATACACAAAAAAAATACGTTTCTTGTGTGCCGGCTTGAAGATAAAATAACAAGTTCTCCATTCCGCTTGCAACTTAGGTATCATCGGCACTTACCATCAGGTGAGATGATGGCAAGGGCTTACCATTGTGAATAAAATAAAATTAAAAAAAACGATATACCGTGGTCTTTTACAATCTAATAACTAATGGTATTTTTATTATATTTTAGGAAATCTGTCATTTTATCACACAGTAGCTTTTGCCCCCGTGGACATCGTTTTTATGACTGTCTTATAGAGCCTTCTAAGACAGTCATAAAAACGATGTCCAAGCGGTCAAATCAGTGGTTGTTTTTGTTTAGGTCTTAGGTGGTTTGCGAAAGTAGATGTCGAGGTATGAAGAATAAAACCTCGATTTCTACTTTCGCAAACCATATGCTCCTCCAAGAACCTACTATCGAAAGTATCAACTACCTAAAAAAACCAGCCAAATGCGAGTCAGAACCGCACACATAAGTTTCCGTACCATCATACTAGATGGCGCTAGTACAAAGGGTTCCGTACCATCATACTAGATAGCACTAGTTTCTTCACGTTTAAAGAAAAACACGTTTTTTATACGGAGACTTATTTTTATAATTTTTTTTTTATTTTTAGTATTTGTTGTTATAGCCGCAACAGAAATACATCATCTGTGAAAATTTCAACTGTCTACCTATCACTGTTTTTCACTAGTCTCTTCACGTTTAAAAAAACACGTTTTTTGTATGGAGACCCCTCCTTATTTATTAACTTTTTCTAATTTTAGTATTATTGTTATAGCGGCAATAGAAATACATCATCTGTGAAAATTTCAACTGTAACTATCACGGTTTATCACTAGTCTCTTCACGTTTTACAAAAAACACGTATTATGGAGACCCCTCCTTATTTTTTCACTTTTTCTAATACTAAAATATTTGCTTTTATAGCGGCAACAGAAATACATCACCTGTGAAAATTTCGACTATCTAGCTATCACGGTACATAAATTACAGCCTGGTGACAGACGGACAAAAAGACAGTCGGACGGCAAGGTTTAACAGGGTCCCGTTTTTACCCTTTGGGTACGGAACCCTAAAAAGATCTTTGGCTGGCAAAATAATTCAAATATAATAAAGTCTATGTTAATAATAACGGACCACCGGCCGCTATCAAAAGAGATCGGGATCATAATAAAAAAAAAGAATTGAATGAATGGTTCATTTGTTCAATACGAGAAGCTTATATTTGGTGCTTTCTTCTCCTTTTCTTAGTACACTAAACGTCTTAAATAAAAATGATATGCTTTTCGCATATTTTGAGAACGGCTGAACCGATTTTTGACCGCGGCTTCGCCCGCGTTGACATCGTTTTCATCACGCTTTTATTAGCTTCACATGTATGTATGTATGTTTATATGTTTGTTACCGACCCCTTTGCACTCGATTTTGACCCACTTTTAACGGACAGATTGAATTCAAACTTTGTACATTTTTCAAGAATCAGTGACAATACAATAATTTCATAAGTTTATCTCATTGTCCTTAACAGGATCGCCAGGATTAAATGCACATCAAACTAAAAATTGAAAAATAAATATTGTTAAAAAAACACGCTTTTAAGGCACATTTAACTAAAATGTGACAAATAATTCTTAATATAAGCTGAAAACAATAATGAAAATCATCATTACAGCTCATATACGTCCCGACCGAGGGGCTCGAGCCTACCCTGAATCAGGGCGATTAGGCCCTTAGTCGACCACGCGGGCGGATTGGTCGACTTCACACACAACACTATTTAGTAATCTGTGACACAACCTTCGAGATTCTTCGCAGGCATGTGCAGGTTTCCTCACGATGTTTTCCTTCACCGTTAAAGCAATCGGTAAGTATGTACGTAAGTTTTTGAAAAACTCATTGGTACATTGGCCGTCCAGATTTGAACCCGGTACCTCTGGTTAGATGGACCGAGTCGTTACCGGTTGAGCCACCGACGCTTTGAAACGCTAATGAAAATACTTGTAATATATTGTGAAAAAAAGCGTGGGTCATGAGTTTTCTCCAGATCCCTCAGGAACTATATCAGGCTATTCTGATTAGCCGTCAATGTCACTTCCCACCCCCTCAACTAATTCTATACAAAAAGCAAATTACTTAAATACCTAACAAAGTCTAAATCTTCATCAGTAAAGTATGCTAAGGCTACATGGGGTTGTTAGTGGGTAGTGCGGTCCTGGGCCTGTGCATATATTTATTTATATATACCTTATGTATATATGTGTATGTATGCATATAGACGCTGGGCTGTGAGTCCCACATAACCAGTACAGCCGGCTGTATTGGTATGCGTAAATGCATTTTCCCCCTTCTGCGGAGGAGGCCGCATTCCGAGAAAAAAAAAAATTCGAGCGAGACCTACAGTACTCCCATATAATGTGTAACATGTGACAAAATACTTTAGGTTAGTTAAATTTGATGACGATATTGTACCTGGGTGGCGGATCTGACAGTAACGAAAAAAACCGACCAAGTGCGAGTCGGACTCTCGTAAAGTAGAATTCCGCGCTTTCGCGACTTCCTGTTACACATTCCCGTCCCATGTTACACATTTCCGTCTCATTTCACGAAATCACTCCCACAAATTGCAGGAAAGAGAGAGCAAAGATGTTACACATCAAAAAGTATTTTACTTGAATTTGTAACAATTGGGACTTTTGCCGAACGAATTGCTAAAGAAAACTGAAAATCAACGTAAAACCCCTGAAGAGAAGTTAAAGAGTCGCTCTTCACCGCAGAAACGTGAAGTCCTGCCTGACCCATTTCACAGCGTGGAATCCACTCAGCAACGCCTAAAAGGGTAGGGTCGCATTATAAGGACCCTGCTGAGATTTCATCAGGAAATATATACAAATGAAAATTTTATGAAAAAATGTTTTTAGGATTGCGTTGGCTTCATAAAAATTAAGTTGTAGCCGCGACGCGCCCTTCTGATCTGCGCCGATGACACGTGTGAAACGAGATAGAAGTTAGAATTCTAGGAGGGAGGGTCTTTATAGACGATACGAAATTCAACACCAGCCCTGTTAAATTTTAGTTATTTACAATACATGGGTGGTTAGAATATTTATACCTTTTACATCCATGTATCATACGACGTTTTTCAATACAGTTATGAGAAAACAGGTAAAATAAAAAAGGACCGCGACAGAAAAACAAAATACATGGGTACATACCTATCAAGGTTTCGGCAATCAAAGTTCATTTTACATGACTTGTGGTTCCTTTTTTAATGTCCGGGGAAGTAATCTCACTTTGTTTTCCTTACTACATACACGTAAATATATTAACTATTCATAAATGTATCGTATTCACAACTATAACAACTCAATTCAGTTTTACGAAAATTGCGTCTTATTTTAGCTAAGCACATATACGCATGCCTTTTTTTTATATTACCATAAATAGATAACAATAAGGCTTGGAAGATCTGAGCTTGGGAGCATTAAATACTCCTTGGAAAAGATGATCTATTCCTTGGTGTAATCTATTGCGCTTCATGCATCATCGATTCATCAATTTATCTCCTACTGACACAGGTCACCGTGGTATTTATTCTCCTTTCTTTACTTTGCTAGAAATGTCTTGTTCCTTTGAGCTAGAAATAAAAAGTGGCAATGTAAAAAGCACGTGTGCGGTAAATTAAATTTTGCGCACAGTAAACTGGCATATAAAGTACCCGTTTTCGAGCAACTGTATTAAAAAAAAATTGTTACACTGCAAATTGGTTTATATAACATTGTGCAAAAAAGGTAGGTACAACATATAATAGAGGTGAAGAAACTAAAAACGAGGAACAAATTTTGAAAATGGAAAATTAATAATATTACCACTTTTGGTGTAAAAAATATACTGTAGACCCTGTTTTTGGCATTGATTGCAAATATTCTCGTAAAAAAATAATAGTTAATATAAAATGAAACAAACACACGAAAATCGGTGACTTTAAGACCTTTCATTTTAATTGAACACTTTTTTAAAATCTTTTTGAAAGTGATGAAAAGTAATAAAAACATGTAAAAATTGAGAATTGGGCGTTCGTTCGGTTACAACGTGACAGCCGCGTTAAAGCCCGCATTGATATGAATAAATAGACTTAAGTTCGATATTATTGAAACACGTATCAACCTGCTTGGATTGAGTGATCTTAGCGCCTTAATAAACATCTATCAGATGCGATCACGTGAATCGATGCAGAATGTTTTTAAGGAATTTAATATTTCAACTATTGCTATTCAGTTTATATAGTATAAGAAAACATCATTTACGAGTACGTTCGTAAGAATTTTTATCTATTTTAAAAAAGCCTATTCGAGACTGGAGTAATAGTCATTTGTGGGGCAGTTTATAATATTCTACAACAAAATGCCAGAAAATTAACCTATTTTGCCAGATGCCTGTGCTCTAGAGGATCATCATATCAGCCGAAGGACGTCCACTGCTGGACATTGGCCTCCCCCAAGGATTTCCACGACGACCGGTTCTGGGCTGCCCGCATCTAGCGGTTTCCCGCGACCTTCACCAGGTCATCGGTCCACCTAGTAGCAGGCCTGCCTACGCTACATTTTCCGGTGCGCGGTCGCCACTCGAGAACTTTACTCTCCCAACGGCCATCCGTTGTACGAGCTAATGTGGCCCGCCCACTGCCACTTAAGTTTAGCAATTCTGAGAGCTATGTCGGTTACTTTGGTTCTCTTACGGATCTCTTCGTTTCTGATTCAATCACGCAGAGAAACTCCGAGCACAGCACGCTCCATTGTCCTTTCGGTGACTTAGTGTTACGGTCTCTCCAGCGGTGCCAAATTGACTATTGATATATCGAGGTACTGAAGTGTTTGTATGAAAACGCTCTAGAGGATAAATTAAAATAATAGATTATATACATGACAAGATTAAATAGATATATGTATTGATCCTCCAGAAAATAGATATATGTATTGATCCTCCAGCAAATAGATATATGTATTGATCCTCCATCAAATAGATATATGTATTGATCCTCCAGCAAATAGATATATGTATTGATCCTCCAGCAAATAGATATATGTATTGATCCTCCAGCAAATAGATATATGTATTGATCCTCCATCAAATAGATATATGTATTGATCCTCCAGCAAATAGATATATGTATTGATCCTCCAGCAAATAGATATATGTATTGATCATCCAGCAAATAGATATATGTATTGATCCTCCAGCAAATAGATATATGTATTAATCCTCCAGCAAATAGGATAACCTGAGGCTGTTATCTGAATCACGACATTATTTGTAATAGACATTAAGATTTTTTGTTATTTAAAAGTAGGTATGTGTAAGCACCTGTTTAAAATAAATATTTTGGAATTTAAAGATTTCAAACTTTACAGACTTCCATCGTTAGGTAATCCAAGATAAAAAAAACCTAACCCCTCCGGGAGTGCCGACAGAAGTGAAAACCTTAAAGTCTTGTAACTTCTTCACCAATCATTATTTTTTTATTTCTTTCATAATCGTATCGTATCGTGTAAGTAGTATCGTTTCAGAAGGTAAGAGAAGTTTTAAAAGTTTCGGTAACAGGTAATAGGGATGACGAATGCTAGTCATCTGAGTTACTTTTTACCATCTGTCAAAAACGGCATTTTGTTCTAAAAATGTTGGAAATACCTAGGCGTGACGTCATAGTTTAGCAGCGTCATATAGGTACTCATTTTGTGATTTTGATGAATTAAAAATTGAAGACTTGATGGAGAACAAAATGAGTAAGGTTTTCCGAAGTTTAAGTAGGAGAGCAATTTAGCGATCAAGAGTTCATAATTTATTTCTGACTAGCTTTTGCCCGCGGCTTTGCCCGCGTGGACATAGCTTTTATGACTCTTTTCGAGAGTGAGTGGTGCGCGAGCCGCAATCAGCTCGCAAGCGTGGACATGAGTTTTCTCCAGGTACCTCAGGAACTGTATCGGGCTATTCGGATTAGCAGTCTTTGTCACTTCCCACCCCCTCAACAAATTCTTTACAAAAAATAACTTTAATCCGTTGCTCCGTTGCGGCGCCACCGACGTGCGCGAGCGTAGAAAACAGTTGTCCCCAGATCCCTCGGGAACTATGTCAGGATATACTTATTAGTAAATTATATCATTTTCCACCTCATCTCTGTGCTAATCACAATAACTTAACAAACAAAGAGTATTGTTTTAGTTTCCTGATGAACTGCATCGGACTATGATAATTTTTACAGATAAAAAGTAGACTATTTAATTCCCAGTGATACAGGCTATCTGCATGCCAAATTTCTTCAACATTGGTAGAGGTGTTGAAGTGTGAATAGAAAACAAACAAACAAACACTTTTTCACATGCTCTTACGGTGAGAAAAACATCGTTAGGAAACCTGCACACGCCTGCGAAGAAACTTGAAGCTTATGTGTGAAGTCATTCAACTCGCAATGGGCCCCCGTAATCATCTAAGGCCTGATCGCCCTAACTCAGGGCAGGTCGAGCCCTTGGTGGGGACGTATATAAACTGATATGATGGAATAACACATATACCTATATTATCAAAAAACTAATTCAAATCATTATATCAATCTAGTAATAAAATTTCCTTAAAATATTATTATGGGTCAAATCCTTGAGTTGTATCAGCTCCAAAGGAGCCCATAACGCACTTCTCGTTGCCACGCTGGATGGCAATAGACAACCTTAGCAGCAGATAGAACCCGGAGCAGGCTTCACATCTCCTCTCTCGAAGGTGACGGCCAATCTCCTTTATGAAGGCAAAGGCCTCTGAGTACCGTACGGGTGGGGTGTGAGGCAGAAAGAGTGGTGTCCCAAAGCAGGCACGTTCCTCTCTGCCATGGCACCTGTTTAAACCCTCCGGTCTCTTGCCATCAGATCGACTAAAGCTGCAGCCGCCGGCATCAAAGATGGAGTATTCCATCTGGCCGAGACCAGTGCCCTCCGAGTGAGGTCATTAAGGAAATGGTGACGTGGGAATCTTCACAAACAACGATCGCAACTCAGTGCGTGATGGCCACCGTGGACCCGCAAATACATTGATGAGGTTCACAGATATTGATATTGCGGGCGGAGAGCAACTGCCACACGCATATATAGTCGCCGTCAGAAGAGTTCCCATATCTGTGCCTCCTGTTAAAATATGCTAAACTCGATTTATGTGTTTTTAATTTTTTTACACGATTGGAATCTGTAAAAAAAATCCTATCTGTTCGTCTATGAAACACATCGCTACGTGCCATAGTTCCAGAGTTGGAGTTGTGTAAAGTAGCGTATTCTGAAAAATACTTAAAAGAAATCCACTCAAAAGTATGAAATAATATTTTAATGTTTTAACACAACTTAAGCGCGTTTTATTATTCCTGCAGTGCCATCTATTGACATTTTGCTGCTATGATTATAATGTGTGGTATGTGTAGCTTATATGTGGAAAATGTACTGTATATTTATAATTGTAAGTATCGATAGATAATTTCCCACGGGAACTCTTATAGTTTCCCGGGATAAAGAATACCCAACTATACAATGATGGTCAAAACACCCCATCCCAATGGAATGGTTTCATATTGTTACGTGGAGCCATTCTAAAGATATTTTTTTTGCATTCCTGCAGAAATCCTTATTTTTTTGGGATTCACAATGTCCCAGTTTTATTTCTAAGGGTTTTATAAGGGTATCAACGTGTAAAATTTGATTATAAAAGGTCTAGCCACATTTGCGTGGTGAGCCATTCTATAAATGAATACTTTTGATTTTCCCACGGGAACTCTTGAATTTTCCGGGATAAAAAGTATCCTATATGTTAACCCGGGCTATAAGGAATCACCATACAAAATTTCATCAAAATCGGCCTGGTAGTTTTTGCGTGATGCGCGAACATACAGACAGACAGACAGACAGACAGACAGACAGACAGACAGACAAAAATTCCAAAAGTTGTTGTTTTGGCCTCTGTATCGTTAGTAATGTCCACCACAGTTATTATTTTCCAAAAATACTTCATGTACAGACACGGCCCCGTTACAGTTTTATTATATTATAGAAGATAGATAGATAGATAGATAGATAGATAGATTATAGATAGATAGATAGATGTTGTCGTCATCCCTTGGTAAGGTGTCTCGAGTTCAATGGTTTTTCCCATTTCAAATACAGTTTTATACGTTTTGTTCCTGGTGCTTAACGCGCCTAAAAAAGTTTTCACTTCAAAATATTACTTGGATATCTGGCAATCGTGACTCAGTAGATCCAGCTTATATAATTATGTCCCCACCGAGGGTCTCGAGCCTACCCTGCTTAAGGGAGATCGGACCTAGTCGACCACGCAGGCCCATGCAGTGCGGTTGGTCGACTTCACACACAACCTTCGAGTTTCTTCACAGGCGTGTGCAGGTTTCCTCGCGATGTTTTTCGCGTCGTAAGAGTAAATTGGCATGTGGCAGCATTCGAACCACGACCTCCCGGACAAGAGGTAGTTGCCCTAGCCGTTACGCCACCGACGCTCCAACCTCAGTAGGTACATACATTATCTAAAAGCTGCACGTTCCCTCCATGTTTGTTCCTAAACAAACCACCCTCCTATTGCTTACTCGGAGAAATTTACAAACGCGCTGTTATAAGTTTTCAGATCTAGTACGCACCAGTAGACCCATATTTCGTTATAAAGTTCCTCACGGATCCGGTATTAAGGCACTAAGATCACTCAATCCCATCAGCAGGTTGATACGTGTTTCAATGATATCCAAAGTAAATCTATTCATTTTAAGTTCAAATCAATGCTGGCTTCACAAGGCTATTACGTGGAAGCCGAACGCCCAATTCTCGATTTTTACATGTTTTTATTACTTTTCATCACTTTCAAATAACTTTTAAAAAATGTGTTGAAGTAAAATGAAAGGTGTTAAAGTCGCCGATTTTTGTGTGTGGGTTTCATTCAATATTAACTATTTGTTTTCGAGAAATGTTGCAATTAATGCCAAAAACAGGGTCTACAATACTGTAGACCCATATATATAGAAACATATACATGTTTTACATCAAAAGTGGTAATAGTTTTAAAATTGTATTCAAATTAATCGATGTTTTATTACTTTAAGTATATTATATATTTTTTCCATGGTGATAGCTTTACACAGTATTTCAATAATTTGAATTGAATACAGTCATTTGACCCATCTTAAGGACTTAAGAACGAAACTCTAATTTTCTTTGTGTTACACTCAGGCTTCTTTTCAAAAAGCGTCGGTGGCTCAAAGGTAACGATTCGGTCCTCTTTGCCACAGGTCTCGAGTTCAGATCCGGACGGCAGTGTACCAATGAGTTTTTCAAAAATTTACGTACATACTTACCGATTGCTTTAAACATCGTGAGGAAACCTGAACATCTAATTCCAGATGTGTTTGAAGGTCGCGTTGCACACGTCCGTAGGTGTAAATCTAAATGGCCTATACGTAACCGCGGGTGATGTTAGGGGTCCAGGCACACTGACTACATTTAGACTGCAAGCCAGCTGCTAATTCGCAGTTTCGATGCAGTTCTCTAAATTGCTCTTTAAGTGCATTCAAACTACGGATTTGCAGCTGGAATGCAGTCAGTGTGTGTGGACCCTTTGTGCAACACCAGGTATCCGCCGCCTGTCCCTTGGATAGCACGGTTAATTGGAGTGAAGGATTGACGTGATTTTTTTTGCAAATAAATAGTTGAGGTAGTAGGAAGTGACATAAACTGCTAATTAGAATAGCCAGTTAATAACAGTTTTTTTTTGTAAGCTATTTTAGGTGTGATTTTGTTTTAAGTATTTTAGGCATTTTATTTTAGGTGTAATTTGTAAGCATTAAAGATTTTTTAATGTTGGTTAATAACTATATAGTTCCCGAGCGATCTGGAGTAAGCTCCTACCTATGCTTGTGGCTCGTGCACCACTCACTTTCAAAGACAGTCATAAAAACGATGTCCACGCAACCGAAACCTCAAGCAAAAGCTAGTGAGAACAAAATTAGATTATTTTCAGATTTAGAAAAGCGATATTTCACCAAGGGGTAGGATCAGCTGCTGCTTATACGTAAACTAGCTGTTTCCCGCGGCTTCACCCGCGTGGACTACGTTTCTATGACTTTTCGAGGGTGCGCAGTACGCGAGCCGCAAGCGGCTCCCGAGCGTGGAAAAAAGTAGGCTATGTGTTAACCCAGGTCCTAATCTGTCTACCTACCAAATTTCAGCCAGACCTGTTAATTAGCTTTTGCGTGAAATAGTAACAAACATGCACAATCACAAACTTTCGCCTTTATAATATTAGTGTGAGTGTGATATCATATTAGAGTAGAGAGCGCTTTGACTAGTTATTTATCTTGCGACAGCGCAACGGTTGGATCCAAACACAGATGTTTGGCACCAACAGCTGTCTCCGAGATTACACCACCCTGCATACGGAAATTCGAGATGCATTCTGCACACGTTCTACTTCCTAAGTATGCCTTAGTATTACAAGGTAGGAATGTATCCTTAGGAATTCTAGATGAGAGACTGATATTACATAAATGAAAACAAAACTAGATCAGATAGAAATTCTGCATCTCTAAAAGCCTACGGATAGGACATAACATGGAATTTTTAAAAACACCAATTAAAAATAAAAAGAATAAGAAGAGAAAATCTGTATAATTATGCTGATTTTCTCTTGTTATTCTTTTTATTTTTATTTTTGCGCAGTAACTAAGTGACTAAAACCAGATATGCGATGACCCAAACTCTTCATTTTTTGTTTAAAGTTTTCTAGACATCTCTAAAAGCCTACGGATAGGATTTATTAGAACGTGGAATTTTTAAAACCACCAAAAATTGATTACTTTTGTTTTTTTTTATATTTTATGTTTGCGCTTTGACTAAGTAACTAAAACTAGCTATGCGATGACTCAACAATTCATTTTTTGTTCAAAGTTTTCTAGACATCTCTACAAGCCAACGATCCAGAATAATTATTTAATCAATATATATGGTGGTTTTAGCAACTCGCATGTTATATCCTCTAGCGAACTTTAGGTATTTATACTCTATTATTTTATTTATTGTTTATTGTACACAGTAAATGAGAAATACATAAGTAAATAGACATAAGATTTACAATTGGTATGCTTAACTCTGTAAGAGTTAACTATTCCGATAATTGCTCATAATACTGGACAACTTTCCCAAAAGATTTCAAATTGCAAACAGTTTTTTGGATTCTTCATACAAATTGATCAGCTGTTTGACCAATTTTGTATGGAGAGCATTTTTTTTGGAAATTGATTGTGGGTTCTTTAGAAAAAGTTTTTAAAATTGTTGTTGTTTTAATTATGATAAGTAAATTATAATTATGATAAGTTAACCTGCTGATGCTCAGTATCAGTCATCAGCTTATTTTTTTAAGAACGTGGATGCAGAATATTTATATTCATCATATCAGCTCATAATTATACGTCCCCACCGAGGTGCTCGAGCCTACCCTGAATTAGGGCGATTGGGCCTTAGTCGACCACGCGGGCCCAGCGCGGGTTGGTACACTTCACACACAACCTTCGAGTTTCTTCGCAGGCGTGTGCAGGTTTCCTCACGACGTTTTCTGTCACCGTAAGAGCGTCGGATAAACGTACATATGACATCGAAGTTCGAAACACATTAATAGGTGGCAGGATTCGAAACACGACCTCCCGGACAGGAGGTAGCGGCCCTTGCCATTACGCCACCGACGCTCTAAATATTAAACTTACTAGCTGTTTCACGCGGCTTCACCCGTCTGGACAACGTTTCTATGACTTTTCGAGGGTGCGCAGAGGAAAAAAGTAGCCTATGTGTTAAATCAGGTCCTAATCTGTCTACCTACCGAATTTCAGCCAGATCCGTTTATTAGTTTTTGCGTGAAAGAGTAACAAACATACATACAAACATCAACATTCCTACAAACTTTCGCGTTTATAATATTATAGTAGAATAAATGACTAATAAAAATTCTTATAGATGAAGAATATTTATATTATATTTACTTTTATATTTTGTACTATAAATCCTTTTAAATTTACACTTTATACAGGTATAGATATAAAGTCGTGTTTGTAACTTTTGCTCTTACCGTTTTTCTTTTTTTTTAATCCAAATGTCATTATTAGGGTAACTGGAAGAGATCCCGTAAGGGATTAGTCGGCCTTTACGCCATACATAGCTGTTTTATGTTCTATATTCAAACATGTAAAATATAAAGAGTTTACAAATAAACAAAAAAAAAATATTCATAACATAAGAACCGTCAAAAATGGAACAGGCATTCATAGGGTTAAAAAGTTTGGAATGGACCTCGGTCACCGCTGTTAGATTTGATCCATTACTTCCCGGGACATCCTGTTATAGAACGAACGATTCATCAACATCATATCAGCCGAAAAATATTACTTACGATTATTATTATTTAAAACGTTTTTTAAATCCACAATTGGTAAGAAAAGCATCATCTCACCTGATGGTAAGTGACGATGATGTTGACAATGGAAGCGGGCTTAAGGCGAGGTACCGGTTGGAACAGTTGTCTCTATCTTATTTTTTACGTGTAAAAAGTAAAGAAAATAACCACACTTTTTCACCTTTTCAATGGTTTTTCGTTTCAAACAAAAACTACAATTAAAGTATTAAATATAATAACATTACTCACTTTGTATTATCATAACAAACATTGTTGTATGTTTTCTGAAATTTATACTTCAAAATATTAGTCATAACTAGAGTTGAAAGTAACGGTGTAGACTATCTTTGAGATTTTTTTCTATCGAGTCAAAACTGCTTAATCATGTTTCTAATAGCTTTTGACTTTAAGGAACATCATCAAATATAAGGGTTTTTCGATCGTTTAGGAGTAATTGACGTCAAAAATAATAAAAATCTGTAATATTACCGCCTAAACAAGATTCCCTAATGCAATGGGGAACTAGCTATCTTATCTTCAAGCCGGAACATATCAATGTTGTTTGCATTGATGCTTGGTGGCAAGACTCAGATAAGATGGTGGTAGCTAGCCAGCCGGGCTTATAAAATGCCCTTTCACCAACCAAATCGAGTCTTATAAAGTAAGACTCTGCCGGGAATCAAACCCGCGACCTTGTCGTAGACTTAATCATTCCACCACGGAGGTGGTTAAAATAACAACAATAATAACAATAACAAGTTCAATTCCATATGTAAATTTAATGTTTGCTTGTCAGAAGGTTATCGGAAGCTACACCAATTTTGTAACACCTAAAATTACGTAGAGTTTAAGGCTCATACCGCCGCCAACGACCAACTCTGTAACTACTTTTTACTTGAATTAAGGATTTATTATCGAAAAAAAATAGTTTTATAATTTACAGAATATGAGGAGTGAATTTGATTTCCTCGAATTCTATTTTAATATACATTACTTAATAAAAAAAAGTATCCTAATGCACCCTTTTTTTTCTAGTTGTAACTACAGAACTGGTGCAATTTTGATCGAAATATTAATTATGATAATTTATGTACTTCTTAACAAAACAATATAGGTAATAATATATTGTTTTGTTAAGAAGTTCATAAATATAAAGATTTTGTTTTCATACTTTTTAGAAATTCGTTTTATTTTATTTATATTTAATTAAATCTAAAATATGCGCGATTGAAGTAACAGCCACGTTACAGTACGAGCTGACAAGAACTATGATAGGGTATTTGACAGTATCTAAAATAAATTAAAAAATAGTATTCATTAAATAGCATTTCTCCAACAAAAGCATAAAAACTTACTTCATTTAATATTTTAATCCAATTTCAATTTTATATTTATTAAAGTCATTTAATAAGTTCGTCGAAAGCGATGACGTCACAAGCTAGTAACACGAACAATTTCAGAAGAAATTGTCGTTTTTGACAGTTGATATTAAAATGTAACTCAAATGACTAGTAGTCAAATACCGGATTCCAAGCTATTTCGTTCGATGTTTGAAATATCCTGAATCGATTTGCTAATTTTAGGGACGGAGGAACCTTAATAGATATCATTTCCAGCGTAACGAGTAAGGCAACAAATTTTAATGTCGCCAATATTCCGTTACGCTTCGTTCACGGTTCACTTCCGACACCCCACACCCACAAGGCACCATAAGCGCTATAAGGATTTATAGCGCCACCCAAATAACTACAGTGCAATAAAGTCCTAAATCTGGCTCGAGTTATAAAAATGGCGCGCACATTTTGCAGAACCGACGAAGGATTTATTATTTCAGGCACGTTCCTTGCATAGAATATCAAATTAAAAAAATACAGAAGTGTTCGTCGCGGAAATCAACGGTTTTAAAAGACTAACTTGTGGCACGCACGACGTATGGACGGTAGGCAGGGCGTGGGTTTAAATACCGTGCGTGCTCACAGATATTTACAGATTTATTTTAGATTTAGATTTATTTATTTGGATCCAGTCATGGGCTCGGTGCGTCGGTGGCTCAACCGGTAACGACTCGGTCCATCTAACCAGAGATACCAGGTTCAAATCTGGACGGCCAATGTACCAATGAGTTTTTCAAAAACTTACGTACATACTTACCGATTGCTTTAACGGTGAAGGAAAAACATCGTGAGGAAACCTGCACACACCTGCGAAGAAACACGAAGGTTGTGTGTGAAGTCGACCAACCCGCACTGGGCACGCGTGGTCGACTAAGGCCTAATCGCCCTGATTCAGGGTAGGCTCGAGCCCCTCGGTGGGGACGTATATGAGCTGTAATGATTATTTGGATCCAGGTTACAGTATCTTATTTACTACTTACATCCCACTTACATCATAGGGCTTGGTAGTACAAATAAAGTAAAATTCCTTAGTAGTAAGACCCTACCTTCCACGCTAGGATTCCCTGTGTTGTGGTAGGTAGTCTCTTTCATCATTCTTAAATTAAAAAAGGAAAAAGTAAAATAAGTAAGTTACAAATTTTAAGACAGCTAACACATGAAATATAAGAGAAAACGGAAAACGTAGCGTAGGCAGACCTCGAACGCGGTGGACCGACGACCTGGTGAAGATCGCGGGAAGCCGATGGATGTGGGTAGCGCAGGACCGGTCGTCGTGGAAATCCTTGGGGGAGGCCTTTGTCCAGCAGTGAATGATTTTTGGCTGATATGATGATGATCATGATGATATAAGACCTAAAAATAAATACATAAGAATTTCACACGTTAAATTAATATAGCAAAACACAAAAATATAATTGTATCATACCCGAGATGGGACCTAAAAGAAAGCAGCAGGTTAAAAATAATCATTTTATAGGTAAACAAAATTAATGGTGAAAAATATGTTGAATGATAGAATTTTGATTTTGAAAACACATGTGTCACACTTTATTTCAAAATGAGACACATGGATTGTGTGCAAATCACCAATAGATAGCACTAGTAGAATAATAAAATAAAAGTTTAAAAAAACTTAAAACCGACTTCAAAACGAAATTCACTCAAAAGTATGAAGTAATATTATTATACTTAAATACACAAATTTCATTTTGAAGTCGGTTTTAAGTTTTTTTAAACTTTTATTGTTATTTTATTTATTTTTAGTGATAATGCTATCTATCTAACAACGTTAAACTCAATCTATAATATGCTATATGCTATGCTATGCTATGCTATGCTATATATAGATAATGCTATCAATCTAACAATGTTAAACCCAATCACCTACTTATCTAGGAATTATCAAATCTTAATACATGTGTTTCATTAACAGATACAAAGTCCTGTGGCTTCCATCATCATCTCACCAGATATAGATATCGGTCTATGCATACCTACGTATATATCTATGTATAATATTGAAATAATTTTCCTCCAACTCCTAACCGTTAAGGAGTTGTACCTTCCTTCATCAGCTTATCAACATGAGATGATGACTAACAGACGCAAGTATTTTAATAGCTTTAGAAAACATATGAATCACGTAATAAGTGCCTACGTAATGAGTAATTTGAGGGTTGCTCTCTATTTCCCTGGGATCCCATTATCAGATTCTGACTTGGTGACAATGGGACCCCCTCGGGAGTATAATCTTTCGAATGAAAAAAGAATTTTGAAAATCGGTCCACAATTGACGGAGAAATCGGTGAACATACATTAAAAAAAATATATACAGTCGAACTTAGTACCTACTCCTTTTTGAAGTCGGTAAAAACGCGCTAGAGGAATTTAATTCGTGAGGCAGGGGACTATAGCGCGTCACACACGTAGCTGTAATATATATTAATATCATCATCATATCAGCCAAAAATCGTCCACTCTGGAAAAAGTCCTCCCCCAAGGATTTCCACGACGACCGGTCCTGCGCTGCCCGCATCCATCCACTTCCCGCGATCTTCACCAGGTCGTCAGTCCACCGCGTGGGAGGCCTGCCTACGCTACGTTTAATATACTGTGCTATATATTATATTATAGCAAGCCACCACACACGGTAACTTTACTATAATATACATTTCTGCCCCCATTAGGTCTGCGGTCATCGTCGCAAGTGCACGATTCTGAAGCATATTTATGGTAGAGGGTGTTCTAGTTTGAAATAGGCACTGTAATATGGATTTCACAAGTGCACTACTATTAGATTTAATTGATAGTTCTTCGGATGATGATTCCGATACTGAATACGATATGCGTGTTGCTTTGTCAGGCACAAAAAAAAACTATCTGTATTGAATCGCATAAACAACATAGACTCACGGGTGTACAATACGATTAGGTAGGAGTCGCCAGGGTGAAGCGGGCGGAGGAGAAATGCTCGTGCACAGCGTAAAGGCGCGCTCGGCGCTCCGCGGAAAATGGAACATCCTGTATCCTTAAAATATGTCAAAATATATCTAAATATGCCTTAATATACCTATATACCATTATAAATATGCCTTAATATACCATTATATATATATATATATATATATATCCCTACTAATATTATAAATGTGAAAGTAACTCTGTCTGTCTGTTACGCTTTCCCGCAAAAACTACTGAACGGATTTGGCTGAAATTTGGTAGGTAGACAGATTAGGACCTGGATTCAGACATAGGCTACTTTTTACCACGCACTGCGCACCCTCGAAAAGTCATAGAAACGTTGTCCACGCGGGTGAAACCGCGGGAAACAGCTAGTATATATATATGTCTTTCCATATCTGTCCACATATTTTGGTGACGTAATACAAATATATATTATAGCTCTGTCTGTGGTCGTTGGAAGATTACTATAGAAATTATAAGGTAATATATCGTAATAAGCCTTGCTATAATATATATTATAGCTACGTGTGTGACGCGCTTGAAATACGTATCAAACTGCTCGGATTAGCGCTTTAAGGACAAGATAAATGTTAAGTCGTACAAGGAGATAAAGGAAACGGCTTTGAAACACGTAATACGTTCCTATAAAATTTGAGGGTTGCCCTCGATTTCCCTGGGATTCCAACATCAGATCCTGACTTGGTGACAATGGTACCACCACGGGAGTAAAGTTTTTCGAATAAAAAAAAAGAATTTGAAAATCAGTCCACAATAGACAGAGAAATCGGTGAACATACATAAAAAATGCATACAGTGGAACATAGAACCTCCTTCTTTTTTGAAGTCTGCATTTTAGGCCTCAAAAAGTATCCTATGTCACTAAGAGAATCAAGATAAATCTCACGACACACCTCGAAATCCAAAATCCACCAAGTTGTTTAAGCTATAGGCCCAGCTGAAAAAACAGTCATACATTACATACCTACATACAATTGAAAATTATTCTCCTTCATGGGCATTTGGGTTAAAAACCTTGTCTACATATGTTGGTTTTTAACCCAAAAACTCCAAACGACGATTCCAGGGTTTTTAGATCTCCTTCATCGTATGTGTAACCAAAATACTCGTAAATAACCTAATTGCGTCTCATATCTAATCCCTCTTCGGTTCAATGTAAATCACAGTAATAATCCCATGATACCGAAAATTATCCTCCTTCATGGGCATTTGGGTAACAAAACTTAGTCTATGTTGTTTTTAACCCAAAAACTCCAAACGATTCCAGGGTTTTAAGATATCCTTCATCGTATGTGTAACCAAAATTTAGATAAATAACCTAATTGCGCCTCATATCTAATCCCTCTACGGTTCAATGTAAATCACAGTAATAATCCCATGATACCGTTCGTTAATTCCAGTGTAGGTAATTAATGCATGTATTGCTCCCGTGTGTGCGGATTAACCCCAGATAAACTGTTTCTGGGTATTATAATATTAAGTCTTTACTAATGAAATTGCCGATTGTATAAAAAAGTTTAAAGATGAAAATTAATATTAAAAAAAAAGCTATTAAAACAAAATTTATTCTCAAAATAGCATTAGACTATTAGAAATTCATCACATCAGCTCATATACGTCCCCACCGAGGGGCTCGAGCCTACCCTGAATTAGGGAGATCAGGCCTTAGTCGACCACGCGGGCCCAGTGCGGTTTGGTCGACTTCACACACAATCTTCGAGTTTCTTCGCAGGCGTGTGCAGGTTTCCTCACGATGTTTTCCTTCACCGTTAAAGCAATCGGTAAGTATATGTACGTAAGTTTTTCTGCCAAAAAGCTTGGTATCCTCTCGAAGGTGAGACTTTACTTCACACCAGAGCAGCTTCTATTATTATACCAAGCTCAAGTTCGGTCATGTATGGAGTACTGCTCTCACTTATGGGACGGATCGGCTCGTTACCAGCTAGATGCCTTGGATTCTATCGACCGACGCGCTAGGAGACTCATTGGCGACGAGGAACTTGTATCAAACAGGCTCCAAAACCTCGAGCATCGCCGCAAAGTCGCCTGTCTATCAGTGTTCTACAGGATTCATTTCGGAGAGTGTGCCCTGGAACTTCACGACCTCATTCCCCCCTCTCCATTTCATCATCGGACGACCAGGCGCGGAGAGCGGTTCCACCCCTTTGTCGTCAGTGTTCCACCTTTTCGCACGAAGCGTTTTGCTTCTTCCTTCATCATGCGAACGGCCAAGGAGTGGAATTCCCTTCCGGCATCTGTATTCCCCGATTCGTATAATTTAGGAATCTTCAAGACGAGAGTGAATAGGCACTATTTGAGCTTGCGTGTTACATCCTTGGCTGCATCAGCACTTACCATCAGGTGAGGTGCAGCCAAACGCACTCAAATTTTTAATAAAAAAAATAAAATAAAAAAAAACTCATTGGTAGATTGGCCGTCCAGATTTGAACCCGGCACCTCTGGTTAGAAGGACCGAGTCGTTACCGAATGAGCCACCAACGCTTATTTTATTTATTATATATTTATTATTAGTTTATTAGACATTAAATGGTGGTAAACACGGTGGCTTTAACCACATGAAGTCGGGGTTTTTTCACCTGAAAATATCGCCTTTCGCAAAAAATAAACATTTTTAATTTTAAAGCTCTAGAGTTATCGCAGCAGTTTCTTCGTTACTAATATCTTATTTGGGAATAAGCCGCATAAGATTTCGTCACTTTCAGGAAAATTCAAGAAAATTAACTAGTCTAAAAAATTGTCCCATCTGACCACTAAGAAAACGCCTTTGTTCTATTCAATGGTACATGTCTCAGGAGATTGGAACATGAAAGACATGCGACTAGCTACTAATAAAGGACCATAAGTAGTGTCACCATAATGACAGTGACAAAAAACAATAACATTTTCATTTTCAATAAAAATTGGCATTGAACTTCAAAAACTGAATCGGCAATTTCATAGGTAAAAACCTATTATTAATAGTTGGGGTTTATAATGGCCCTTCAAGTGGCGGAATTCCTTTTAATGGGTTTGTGCGCCATTGGCAACCGTCATTTATTTAAAATGGCGAACTGTGGCAAGGGGGACGGGAGGCTCCGCGAGGTAGAACTTGCGTGCGAGGTTATTTTTTGACGTTTTGCCACGGTAATGGCATAATGTACAATAATCTAGGAAGATCTGTATCTTTTAAAAGGTAACCACTTGAAGAATTGTTACTATGGCCTCTTTGATGGCAATAATAACTTATTTTTTAATCCTTTAAACTTTAAGTACAAGCTTTAAATTTAATGTGCTTGATTCCAAAAAGGCTGAGAGGTTCATGACTTGATTGAAATAGACGACCCTGGGACCTTGCTTCTACCTTCGCGTGCGAAGTTAATCATCAGATCAACTTTAAAATACCAAAAGGATCTATTGTCACCGGGAATAAGTCTTTATACCAAATTTCAGCTCAATCGGACCCCTGAAAGTCGCCCTAAAATCATATCAAGATTAAAAAAATTGCATATGAATATTGCGACTTAATTTTTAAAAGTTTTTTTTTATTCACAGTTAGTAAGCCCTTGGCATCATCTCACCTGATGGTAAGTGACGATGATGCCGAATATGGAAGCAGGCTTACCAAGATTCCCCAACGGAATGCAGAACTGACTATCTTATCTTCATGCCGGAACACATTAATGTTTTTAACACTGATGTTTGGCGGCAAGACTTAGATAAGATGGTGGTAGCTAGCCAGGCGGGCTTAGAAAATGCCCTACCACCAACCAAACCGATTCTCACAAGTTGACCCCACCGGGAATCGAACCCGCGACCTCTTGGTGTGAAGCGAATGGACTAACCATTACGCCACGGAGGCGGTTAAAAAATTATTGTTACAAAATGCGTGCGTATTGCGTTAGCCTGCTTGCTACTGGCATGAACGGAACCAACTCTTTTAGTTTGCGAGTCCGAGTACGTACCATTTTATTTCTAACTACCTACGCCCGTGACTTGTTTTGAATTTTTCGGGATAAAAAGTATCATATAAATTAACCCTGGCTATAAGGAACCATCATACAAAATTTAACCAAAATCCGCCTGGTAGTTTTTGCGTGATGCGTGAATATACAGACAGACAGACAAAATTCCAAAAGTTGTTGTTTTGGCCCCTATATCGTCGGTAATATCCACCACAGTTATTATTTTCCAAAAATATTTCATGTACAGATACAGCCCCGTTACAAATTTATTATATAGGGTGACTTTTAATTGGTTCTCGATAGCAAAGGATATGAATGTACTCGTGTTTACAAACAACTTTCCCAAAAAAAACTATATGTCTAATATAAAAAAAAACTTTTTAAATTTTTGCCGATTTGATAACATTATTGTATCGAAGACCAACAATTTTTTTTCTGATTTGATATATAGTTTCTTTGGGAAAGTTGTTCGTAATCACGAAGACATGCATACCTTTTGGTATCAAGAACGAATTAAAAGTCACCCTGTATATGATAGATTCTATGGGGATGTTGGTTTGAGGCGTTGGGGAGTCTTGGTAAGCTCGCTTCCATGTTTGGCATTATCGTCACTTACCATATTTACCATCAGGTGAGATGATGCCAAGAGCTTACCAATAATGAAAATTGCATGGTCGCATCGATCACGCTGGTTAACATAACATAAACTTGATCAGTTTGACTTTTAACCGCCTCCGTGGCGTAATGGTTAGTCCATTCGCTTCACACGAGGAGGTCGCGGGTTCGATTCCCGGCGGGGTCAACTTTGTAAGACTCGGTTTGGTTAGTGGTAGGGCATTTTTATCGTCCGCCTGGCTAGCTACCACCATCTTATCTAAGTCTTACCGCCAAACATCGGTGTTAATAACATTTTTTATGTGTTCCGGCTTGAAGATAAGGTAGCCAATAGCCAGCTTGCCGCCAAACATCAGTGTTAACAGCCCAGGTAGCACAAATTAGTTGTATAAAAGCTATGAGAACGTAGTTATTACAACCTTTGGCTGCAGTGGTCATCACATAATGGTATACGTAAGCTTCTATGCAACTTCTATACAGCCGGTTTGGGCGCACTTTATACAGCCTTTCTCTGCTGCATACGAGCTGTGAAAGTAGCTAGTAAGATGCTTTTCAATTGCCAAATATATATTGCTTTATAAGCAACTTTTATTTGACTCAAAATGATAAAGATGTTAGTTCTTGCAACTTGAAGTAATAAAAGCCAAAAAAATTGAATTTAATAAATTCACTAACATGTATCACAAATGTAATTACTTGTCAACTTTAATAGCGACTATTTTATTTAAATATCGATATTTTTGAAGGTGATTACACGAATCACAAGCGTAATTTCACATGCAAATAAAATTTTACTGATAATGTATGCTCATGTTTTATGTAATGTTTTAATGCGCTGTTAATATTTGCCTATTTTATAAAATAAAATAAAAATGCCAAAAAAAGTGATATATTAATTTATAGTAAAAACGTAAACAAACGTTTCATAACAACTAAACAAAGCTATTGGATTAGCAAAACCCAACTTTTTATGTAGTAATTACCGTGGAAAATACATTTTATTATTGGTTCATTGTTCATTCTACAATAGAAATGACAAAAAAACATGGCGTTGCTGTTTACATTACAAAAATGTGTTTTAAACTGTTTATTGCAGTGAATAATGCTTAATTTGAGCACTTATATTGCTCTTAGCAACGATAGTGGCTGTAATGTTGCTATAAGCAAGAAAAGAAGCCACTAAATTGCTATTCGCTGTAATATAAGTAAACATACACCAAAATGGATCATCCGTTCAAAATTTATATGAGCGAGTGCGTCGTACGTTTAGTGTATTAAATTGTTGAAATAAATTGTTTCCAGGGTAGAGTGAATAGGCATTATTTGAGTCTGCGTGTACCATCCTCGACTGCATCATCACTTACCATCAGGTGAGTTGCAGTCAAAAACACTCAAATTTTTAATAAAAAAAAAAAGTAAACTGTTCTTTTTTTACTTTGCTTTTATTTAGGTTTATAACGGTTGAAGTGTTTTAGTATTTTGTAATTAAAGCATATTAAGAGTGTTTTATTGCTCTAGAAGTAACAAATTAGTGACTTATATAGCGGCCGGCAATTTAGTAGCAATAGTAACAACATTTATGTAGCACTATCAGGTGCTTTTTATGATAATCGTATGAAGCTGAGTATCTGTGATTATTATCACTGTTATATGTATTCGTAGCACTATAAAAGAAAATTACTCGTCATTTATACAGCAAATAACAATTTAATGCCTGCTTAAGAAGTTTTTTAACAATTGCTTTTTAACAATGAGATAAGAACGTTTACATAGTTTATTTTAAACTCTGTAAAATTACAGCAATTTAAAAACGCTGTTTAAACGTATACACAGCAATTGATTGAAGCTTATGATGAAAAAAGATAATTAACCGTATATTATGCCACTATCCGACTGCGTATTTTATAAATTGCGGCTACACAACCTTTTAATGACTCTATGCTATATAAGATAAATCATACACAGCGCTTGTGCTACTTGGGAGCATTGTTGTATACAGCTTGAAGATAAGATAGCCAGATCCCATTGCGTTGGGGAATTTTTGTAAGCCCGCTTCCATCTTCGGTATCACCGTCACTTATCTTATCATTAGGTGCGAGATGATGCTAAGGGCTTACCAATTGTGAATAAATAAAAACACCGTTTACGAGCTGTGCAAGGCACGTAAAGCCGATAGTACTAATTGTTATCAGTTATCTACTAACTACTAACTAATTGTTATAACTCTCCATCTGGAGGCAGTCGGGTAAAATTATAACTCTCCATCTGGAGGCAGTCGGGTAAAAATATAACTCTCCATCTGGAGGCAGTCGGGTAAAAACATAACTCTCCATCTGGAGGCAGTCGGGTAAAAACATAACAATCCATCTGGAGGCAGTCGGGTAAAAACATAACTCTTCGTCTGGAGGCAGTCAGGTAAAAAGATAACTCTCCATCTGGAGGCAGTCGGGTAAAAACATAACTCTCCATCTGGAGGCAGTCGGGTAAAAACATAACTCTCCATCTGAAGCAGTCGCGTAAAACATAACTCTGCATCTGAGGCAGTCGGGTAAAAACATAACTCTCCATCTGGAGGCAGTCGGGTAAAAACATAACTCTCCATCTGAGGCAGTCGGGTAAAAACATAAATCTCCATCTGAGGCAGTCGGGGAAAAACATAACTCTCCATCTGAGGCAGTCGGGTAAAAACATAGTTAATAGCAAGTTAGCAACCCCGTTAATTAACGAAAAGAACAACCCATAACACGGAACCAGTTCACCATAAACAATGTTCCTGATAGAACACTTTTCCCATAACATATCCAAAGTTTTGGATCGGTATTCGACACTGGCTGGCCTGGACTTTCAGTGAATACACTCCATAGTTCTATTTATGACTGCTTTGTTAGCAGTGCAATACGTGACCTTTGGCAAAACATTAAAAACAAATCTAATCGGGCCAACCTATAATAATTCTGCTCGGAAATTAGCTTATTTTATACGAGTAAGATAAGAACTCTGTTGAAATCGAAGTAGAAACTCATCACATCATACAAATATGTGTGCGGAAGAACTGTATGAAGATCGTGGGCAGACTCTCAAAGTATTAATGGTGCCACTCGTCACTTGTTGATATTCGTTTTAAGTGTTGTAGTTTGATCTTCGGCTGATATGATGATGATGATATTATAAGACCACTTATTTAAATCCAACGAGCGCTCTTTACCATTTTAAAATTTTATTACATAGAATAAAATATTTTTTTACGACTTTTCTTAAACTTTAAAGTTGCCTCTTGAACTTATAACTGTAGCTAAACAATCCAAATAAAGCATTTTAATCGCGTTCAAAGGGCCTTTTAATCCCTAAAAAGATTTTATTACAGCAAGCGTGCGTACCGTATATGCATTGCGTCCCTTATCGGGACTTCGAAACCATTCGTATACGGTACTGGCACGCCATGGACACTTCATACAACGGGCCAGAAATGACAGTTCAAAAAAAGAATGGCGAACAAACAAAATGGCGGCGAAATCCTATACGTTCGACAACCAAACTGTAACCAATCTGTATTAATCTGGGTGACGAGGGGGCGAGGTCGCAATCTAGGGAGCGGCAGGGAGTGTCCATACTGTATGTTAGTACTAAAATATATACATTGGTACTGGTTACACATTCGGTACACATCCGTCAAGAGCAAACTCTCGACTTTGGCGGCTATTTTTATATCTAGCCACGTGCCAGCGTGCCAGATGCGAACCACACACATAAACAGTGCATACTAATAGTAATACAGCTTATGTTGCGGTATTGTTTGAATTGAAAAAGCTAGGTGTTTACCCGACTGCCTCAGAAGGGGGAAAGCGCGGAAGAGGAAGACCTAGAATTGCTTATACAGTGTGTAACAAAAGTGGTGTAAATCCCGTTAACTGGGGCTTCTGCTCATCATACTGAACAACTTTTGTTCTACGAGTTTGCTGAAATCGCAAAGAAAAATTACTCTTCATACAAATTACAAATCGATCAGCTGATCGACCAATTTGTGCATTTTAGTACGGATGATCTACATAAATTTTTTGAGAATTGACTATGGGTTCCTTAGGAAAAGTTGTTCAATATGATGAATAGAATACCCAATTAATGGGTCCTACATCCATTGTTTTACTCCCTGTATAGATCAAGTGTAACTAGTATCTCATCTGTGACCAAGTTAAGTGGAAACGTATAGAGAAATGAAGGAAATGGTGTGGGAGAGAGAGACCTGGAAAGAACTACACCGACAAGAGCACAGAACTTAAATTATGATAATGATGCCTCAGAAGGAAGGTTATATTTTTCGAGTGTATTTTTTTTTGTTCCCCTTTTCGGAGGGTGAGAGGATAAAAAAATGCATGACGCATACCAGACAACCGGTCTACGGTCAGGTTATGTGGGAGTCTCCTAGTGCATATCCACTAAAAAACCTGCGTGTATGTATGTATTTATGAATGCATGTAGCTTTTATTTATTTAATTAGATTTATTAGTGTACATCTGCAGCCGCATTTCATTTTGTAAATCGTTTTATTTTTTTTAATTTTTTTTTATATATAAGGTCTAACAAAATTAGCTGAAACTATTTTAACTGGTGTTTCTACATACTAAGTTGACTGATCAGCTGATCGAGTTAGTATAGGAGAGCCAAATTTTGTTTTGCGATTTGACTATGGGTTTCATGGGGAAAGTTGTTCAGTTTCATGGGTAGAAGCACCAGTTAAAATAGTTTCAGCTAATTTTGTTAGACCTTATATATTCCCTGATACAGCCTGAACGGCTTGAAGGATTTTTGATGTATGAGGTATAGCTTGATTCGTCTTAATCCCGTGAGTGATATAGTATACATTTTTACCCGACTGGCCAAAAATAGGGTTTAAGTTTTTACGAGGTCGGGTTTTCAATTTTTAATAAATTCCTAAAGTTATTGTAGTCAGTTAATTAAATACCTATGATATCGTAAAATCCACAATGATATACAGGGTGAGCGGTTAGAAGACGAACGTACTCGTATTTCAGAAGGTGAATAAGAACACAAAACTGACCAACTTTTCCCAGGAAACTTATGTTCAATTTAAAACAAAAAACCGGACAAGTGCGATTCAGTACCGCACACAAAGGGTTCCGTACCATCCTATTATGATGGGTAGCTATTATGGCGCTAGTTTCTTTAAGTTTAAACAAAATAAGTTTGTGCATGGATACCCCCTTATTTTTTCACTTTTTCTATTTTTTTAGTATTTGTTGTTATAGTGGCAACAAAAAGAAAATCATCTGTGAAAATTTTAACTGTACAGCTATCACGGTTCATGATATACAGCCTGGACACTGCATACTACGATCGTGAAATGACATTTCTAAAAACGAATGACGGAGTAAACAAAATCACGGTGAATTCCTATACGTTTGAGAACCAAACAATAACCAATCTGTATCAATCTGGGTGACGAGGGGGTGAGGTCGCAATCTAGAGAGCGGCAAGGAGTGTCCATACTGTATGTTAGTACTAATATATATACTTTGCCCATAGTAAGCGACCATGTCTCAGTTCCGTAAGTCATCACTGGCATCAAAGTTCTCGAGTGGCGACCTCGCACCGGAAAACGTAGCGTAGGCAGGCCTCCCACGCGGTGGACCGACGACCTGGTGACCTCACCCCCTCGTCACCCAGATTGAAACAGATTGGTTACAGTTTGGTTGTCGAACGTATAGGATTTTGTTTGTTCCGTCATTCCTTTTCTGGCCTGTTGTATGAAGTGTCCAGGGTGTGCTATGGGCCTCATAAGAAGGCTCAAGGTCACCCAAAGGGCAATGGAGCGTGCTATGCTCGGAGTTTCTCTGCGTGATCGAATCAGAAACGAGGAGATCCGCAGGAGAACCAATATACTATATATAAGTACTTTGGTAATACAGTCCCGTTGCTCACCCGGTATACGGAAGCTTAAAAGTAATGTGTTGGTACTCGAAACTCCGTAGATTTATGTGGCTCGTTGTTCCATATAAGGCGAAGCGGATATTTTCTGGACACTTCGGCATTCATGGAACCTTAGTCACGTCCGTCCGTCGGCTTTCGTTCGCCCCACTCGCCGCTACAGGTTCGCTAATTAACGTCAGGGCTTTCAATGACTTTGCCGATTCCAACATATGCCTGTGACACGGACGTACTTAGCAGTGCACACAAAAACAAGCATGCTGCATGCACGGTGCATTTATATACACGTTGCAGTATAACTAGTCAGTAAACTTAAAGGTAGGTGGAATGTTTTCCGGTATGCAATTTTGAACTCATTGTAGTATGAAATGCGATTTTTTTTGGGCACAATTGATAAGTATGTGCTACGCTCGGAGTTTCTCTACGTGTACGAATCAGAAACGAGAAGATCCGTAGGAGAACGAAAGTAGCCGACATAGTTCTCGGAATTGCTCAACTCAAGTAGCAGTGGGCGGGGCACATAGCTCATAGAACAGATGGCCGTTGGGGAAGCCGCTGGATGCGGGCAGCGCAGAACCGGTGGTCGTAGAGATCCTTGGGGGAGGCCTATGTCCAGCAGTGGACTTCCTTCGGCTGATATGATGGTGATGATAATGAATTTAATTTTATTGTTTTTACTTTTATACCTTTTTGGAAAGCTAATAAAATAAGAGTTATTTTTCTATTTGGCTAGCTCAATAATTGTATTTTTTTTTTCACTAACTGAAGTTGAAATCCGGAAAATATGTTTAACATACTAAATCTGAAAATCTTTTGACGCTATATTTGAAACATACTGTATACTTAGGCCACACCCTGGACACTTAATACAACGGGCCAGAAATTACATTTCAAAAAAGGAATGACGGAACAAACAAAACGGCGGCGAAATCCTATACGTTCGACAACCAAACTGTAACCAATCTGTATCAATCTGGGTGACGACAGAGTGAGGTCGGAATCTAGAGAACAGCGGCAGGGAGTGTCCATACTATATGTTAGTACTAATATAGGTACATACTTTGCTTAGGCGTCCTGAATATACTCTACGTTTAAGTAACACTAAACCACAGAAAATATATTTTTTTTCATTCATTTAGTAATCTATCTTTAGGATGCAACATAGAACCCTCTCAATGGGAGAGTTTGGCAGCAGAACGGCCAGAATGGCGCAGGATTGTGAATAGGCAAGTGCGCGAGTTCGAGGATCAGCGTAAAGCTGACCTTGATACCAAACACGACCAGTTAAAGGCCCGACCACCTGCGACCATTTCATACAATTTCCAGGGTGGCATACTTAAATGCCCTCAGTGTGCGAGAAGTTTCGCTGCGAAGATTGGCTATATAAACTATCTTCGAGCACGCGCGGCAAACCGACTAGGAGTCGAAGTGGTCGCCATGACCAAAATCGGTCGGGTAGATCATCATTAATTACATCATCATTTGTGACAGTTTAATTACTTTGTTTCTTTATTGTAATATAATGTAATAAAGTTTTTATCTATCTATCTATCTATCTATCTAAAACACTAATAATACGCAAAACAGAACGGTTTGCGTCGTCTAACTACCATTAGATACTCGTTTAAGGTGAGGTCACTCTAAATAGGGCATCGTGGCGGCCGCAATGTCATTGCCGACACCACGACACATTCGGCGGATGGCTCGGCTCCAACGCGCCTATAGTAGGTAACACCATGATAACACCAATATTTTTAAAGTGAAAAGTTCTTTAGGCGCGTCGGATGTTATTGAAATAAGAATAAAACCATTTTACCCGTGACATTGTAACCATGTAATCATGTGAAAAGTTTTCACTTCTCTCGGCTCTGCCAGAGTGGTTGGTTTTTTTTTCATTTTGTTTTTTAAACACAGCTAATTCGGACCCCTCAGAATACTTGAGATCATTTTATAGAACAGATATGAATTATGATGAACATATTTTAAACAAACTTTATCACAATTGGTAACTCCCTTAATTTTATATTATGAAGATTTATTTATTTAATAATTAAAATACAGATTTTAAACATTAAGGTGATTCAAAGGGTAGAAAAATTCTTTCAGCGGACCCGGGAAAGAAGAAAGTTTTGACTGAGATGGCAGACGAGTACACAACTTAATAAAACAAAAAAAAATAATATTAAATAAATACTACTTAGTTTCACTTACGGTACATTATTATCATAGAATAACCGTAGGAGCAATCGCGACCAAGCAAATTTTAATGCAAAAAGGGTTGGAACATTAATTTTGTTTGGAGGGTGGCATGACGACAGTACATAACCACATTTTTTCGCACACTACTAATCCTACAAAATTTCGGTAGGGGATGCAAATACCGAAAATATATTGAATAAAAAGACATAAAACATCAAGTTACTGAGACATTTATAATTAAAGGTTGTCAAAACACTATTTTCCCTCACTGTCTATCTCTCAAAATATTTTATTTTTTATTTTATTTATCATCTAAGTAACGTGAAGCTTGAGGTCAAAATATCCTAAGTTTTCTTCGTTATTTTTTATTGTTTTCCCTGTCAAAATATACAGGTAACATCGTGAGCAAAAGATATCGAAAAAAAGGACAGTACACGTACATAAATTGCCACTTCATGATACACTATTTACTACTAGTATTTGATTGGTCTTGGTTATTTCAACTATATAGGTAATTGACGTCTATGGACCCCTATGACGACGCATTGGAAGTTTTGGTGGCAGTGATCTCGATTTTTCTCTACAATTACAAAACACATGAAAGCAATTACAATAATATATCATTATAAACTGATTCTTCAATATAAAGCGAGATATTGATTAGAACAGTTGTCTCTGTCTTTTCTTTACGTATAAAGAGTAAAGAAAATAACCACACCTTTTCACTTGAAAGTATAAAAAATAATAACATTACTCACTTTGTATTATCATAACAAATATTGTTGTATGTTTGTTAAAATTTATACTTTATAATATAAGTCATAACTAGAGTTGAAAGTAACGGTATAGACCTATTTTTTCTAGGATTTTTTTCTACCGTGTCAACACTGCTCAATCGTTTTTCTAATAGCTTTTGACTATAAGGAACATCATCAACAATAAGGGTATTTTTTTCAACCTTGTGTTTTCTATCGTTTAGTGTAATTGGCGTCAAAAATAACAAAACTTTGTAATATTAACGCGTTAATAATTTAATTTTGACAGTCGCAGAAACACCATTCGTTAACTTTTATAACAGAAAAATAATAATCAAATAAACCACGTTTAAAACAGAAATTTCCATTCTACAGGCAAACCTGACCGATTTAGGACCTCTAAATTTTCTTAGTCGATTAGTCTAAACACACACACTTTAATATGACAGATATATTTAAAAAAAAATTGTAGATTTTCAAATAACAACAAAAAACTTTGCCAAATTGCAAGAGTGTGGTTATTTTCTTTACTCTTTACACGTAAAGAAAAAAAACAGAAACAACTGTTCTTCCAATGCGCCGCCTTAAGGTCTTAAGATAGATCAACTGACAATATTCAATTCAAATTATTGAAAGACTGCAAAGCTATCACTATGGAAAAAATACATAATATACTTAAAGTAATAAAAAAATCGATTTAATTAAATACAATTTTAAAAATATTACCACTTTTGATTTGTCATAAAATCTCTCTCTGGAACTCCAGCAGAAACTTATTGGTTTGCGGCCGCTGAGATTATAAAATATGTATGTTGGTACCTCTGTTTTGTTAAAAGTTATAAAAAAACTGTATGCAATATTTTTCATAGATTACATAAGGTGACAACGCATCGTTAAATCAACACTGTGATAAAATTATATTCAAGATGTAACTACGAATTAAAGCCGTTACGGCACTAATGCTGAAGCATGTGATGTTATCCTTTAATACAGTTTCAGTCATAATGATGCTTTATATCGGAAATGCGTTCGTAACGCACATCTGTGCAACTCACAGTCACAGACAAGACGCATAGATCACAGCGACTGTTCCCTATACGGATGCAATGCAATGCAAAGCTAAGTGCAGCCATTTGAATATAACACGTTACGATACGAACGATGAAGGAACCACATACAATATAATCTTACCGTAAGATATGGGAGTTGCATGTCAAATGTTATGTGGAAATCACAGACTTCAAAAATATACAAATGCGCTTCAAAATCATCGTTAAGAGATTTAACGATGATTTTGAAGCCACACAGTTTTGCGAGAGTCGTCAGAGCAAAAATAATTTTAGAAAAACCTAAAAAATCTTTAATTTAAAAATATTTTGATTATGTCGTATTCTTCTCAGCAAACCCTTTCATTTGATACCCATATCATGGGGGTACATTAAAAAATCACTGGACCACCATCTTTGGGAGTTCGCCATATTGGATTTACAATGACGTCATTTACCTAACCATGTATTGTGCTCCGCACTTAAAGTGTATGCAAAATTTCAGCTCAATCGGAAACCGGGAAATGGTACTAATTATAGCTTCCAAGATTTGCCCCAAACTATAACTAACTAACTAACGACCAAAGGAACTAACACGGCAAGGTAATAAATACAGAGCTTGTAAAAATGACAGATTTATTCCTATTCAAGAGATGTGTGAGAAAAGGTGAGTTTTTAATATGTCTTTACCTTTTTAATATGTCCTTACCTTTTGAATATGTCCTTACCTTTTTAATATGTCCTTACCTTTTTAATATGTCCTTACCTTCAGTCATATTCTGATGAATATTTACGTGTCGAATACCGCAGATAGCTTGAGAAGTCGATGTACGACATTTATATTGATTCCTTGTGACCAAACACATTATGCATCATCCATCATCATCATCATATCAGCCGAAAAACGTCCACTGCTGGACAAAGGCCTCCGCCAAGGATTTCCACGACGACCGATCCTGCGCTGCCCGCATCCATCGGCTTCCCGCGATCTTCACCAGGTCGTCATTCCACCGAGTGGGAGACCTGCCTACGCTACCTTTTCCAGTGCACGGGTGCCACTCGAGAACTTTACTGCCCCAACGGCCATTTGTTCTACGAGCTATGTGTCCTGCCCACTGCCACTTCAGTTTAGCGTTTCTGTGAGCTATGTCGGTTACTTTGGTTTGGCTGGTGTTACCAAACACACGTACATAATAATTAATAATGGAATAAATCAAAAAACAAGGAAAAAAAATATAAGAAGCACTTCAAACTAAAAAGTAAGAGTTGAAAACAATAATGAACGAAAAATACTAGTAATAATGTAAATAAGGTATTCTTAAGTATTGAGGTTGATATCCTACAGTAGGCAAAATGCCAAGAAATCATATGAAAACACCACAAATATTTTTATTTGATGCTTGCAGCTTTCTATACAAGTTGTAAAAAATTTTGTGTAAGATAATTTGAAACGCTGTAAACGTTAAAAAACTTACTTCAATCGAAAACCAACCAAGTATAATATTGGTACATTTTTTTGGTTTTTGGTAATTACCTAAAAATGGCTCTCAAATAGCTCAAGAACAACAAGGCAGCGCGGGTGATGATGGAATGACGCCTGAACATCTGAAAGCAGGTAGATCACCGGTACTAAAAGCTCTTCAGAAGTTATTTAATTCCGTTATACTCCAAACCGACTAGGAGTTGAAGTGGTCGCCATGACCGAAATCGGTCGGATAGATCATTATCATCATCATCACTCCAGAGACAAACGCCTAAGGCATGACATAGAAGTGTGGTCGTGCTTTTCTTCAAAAAGGGTGTCAACACTATAGACCCATCTCACTTCTGAGCCATGTCTACAAGCTGTTTTCAAGAGTAATTACGAATCGTCTCGCACGCAGGTTTGACGACTTCCAGCCTCCCGAACAAGCCGGTTTCGTCTAGAGCTAGTGGCAAACCCCATTGTCAGATGTTTCCAAAGTTGCCTTTATGGCATCTGAATGTCATCTATTGATAGCAAGCGCCACCAACGGCTTAGCATATCTTGCAAAGAACAGAACCGATCGAGAAAAATGCCACAATCAGTAAAACCCATCCAGGTAATGACCGTGCTTCAGATCAGTTAACCTGTGTGATCAACCCAACCACGCAATAGGTGATCGGACTGCTAGTCATTTGAGTTACTTTTTATGATCTGTCAAAAACGAAATTTTGTTCTAAAAATAACGTTTAAAATACCCATAAGTGACATCATAGATTTTTAGCGTCTTTGACGAACTTATTTTGTAAATTTGATCAATTAAAAATTGAAGACGTGGTGGAAAAACAAAAACAGGAAAGGTTTTTGGAAACTTCAAGAGGAGAGCAATTTAGGAAATCATATTTCAGAATTTACTTTTGATGCAGTCCGATCCCCTATTAGCACTGAGCTAAGACCGCTTCTACGCTCGTTTATAGTCAAAACCAAACTGTTTCCGTCCGCTACGTACTTGTAAACATAATAGCAGTATAAACAAAACTTCCTTTATTGTTGGTGTTATGCATTTAAAACTATGTACATGCATTATGGTAAGTCTGTAATATGTTCCAGAGTTTCAGCGGAAAGTTTTATGAAATGTTCGCGATTCGCTACGGATTTGTATTTTGTACAAACTACGGAGGATTTATAGACTTTAGAAATTACTTACACATTTTTTAGAATTAAAAATAACTATCATGTTCTCTAGAGCGTCGGCGGCGTAACGGTTACGGCTTCTACCTCCTGTCCGGGAGGTCGTGGTTCAAATCCTGCCACGTACCAATGTGTTTTCGAATTTCGATTTCATATATACGTTTATCCGACGCTCTTAAGGTGAAGGAAAATATCGTGAGGAAACCTGCATACGCCTGCGAAGAAACTCGAAGGTGAAGTCGACCAACCCGCACTGGGGCCGTTTGGTCGACTAAGGCCCGATCGCCCTAATTCAGGGTCGGCTAGAGACCCTCGGTGGGGACGGTATATATGAGATCTCTCTCTCTCTTTCTCTCTCTCTATTTAAGCCAGAGAATCAATAGAGATGTTAACTGTAAGTCATTTAAGTTAGTTTTTATTATCTGAAAAAAACCGGCCAAGTGCGAGTCAGACTTGCACTCCGAGGGTTCCGTACTACCACACCTCTCCACATAGCTACATAGTAAAATTACAATGATATCTATTCACATTAGAACCAAAAGACATCAACGCGCGCTATATTCTAATACAGTGACGCGAGCGACAAAACATGCTTTTTTTGTCATTCAGTTCGGACTCCTTAGCGCAAGTACGACTGGCACTTTGCTGATTTTTATTATTTCTTGTTTTATTTCAGTATTAGTACTTTAATCAGGCCACGTTTCACGCTTGTATGTATTACCATTTTTACGATAGAGCTAAATCAAAAATACTACTAGACCTATAAATAACACGTTTTTTGTGTGGTGTCCCCCTCCCACTTTTTTTTAGTTTTTACTATTTATTTTTATAACGACAACAGAAATACACATTCTGTAAAAATTTCACCTGTCTACCTTTTACAGTTCGTGAAATGCAGCCCGCTGACAGACGGACAAGCAGCGGGGGCTTATCTTATCTTATCGTTGTAAGTGGGGGCTGCAGTTGCAGCGACACTTCGACCCAATGGAATCTTTTGTGTCTACCCATATAACCTTTGCACCCCAACCTACTCGAAGATGTACTGCATTAATAGCAATTCCGCTGATTGGAAGGTGCTCAGCGGAGGCTTAGTAATAGGGTCACGTTGGGTGTACTTACGGAACCCTAAAAAGCGTTATTTTTTTATAAAAATGTTGGAACTACTTAAGTGTGACGTCATGTTTTATTAGCGTCATTAATGTACTCATTTTGTAATTTTGATGAATTAAAAATTTTATTCAGGAAAACCAACCCTGGCTGCCGTCCATACAAATGAATGAATGTCATTTATGGTCTGAAAAATCTTTTCTGAAATCTTAGCCTACTGATAATTAAAAAACAATAAGTTATTTTATAAAAAAGATTCGTTTATTTACGAGAACTTTACTACCCCAACGGCAGTTCCGGGACCTACCTGTAGAGTAGGTAGTGGTTCTCTTCCACGAGGCACTCGCCTTGCAGAGTACCAGGACAAGCGTCTTGGCGGCAAGACCTACCGCAACTGGTCTTTCGACTTATGGTGTTGGAAGGAATAGCGGCCCTCGCTGTATGCCCAAGGGGTCGGTGAGTGGGGACGCTATATCATAAACCTGGTAGTTAAGCGTATCTGATGGATATACGAGTACGACAGGGAATGCCCCAAAGGCTATCTGTTCTACGAGCTATGTGCCTAGCCCACTTCCACTTAAGTTTAGCGATTCTGTGAGCTATCTCGGTTACCTTGGTTCTCCAACGGATCTCCTCGTTTCTGATTCGATCACATAGATCACGATCATGGTAGGTTAATTTATTAGATAGGGACAATAGGGGGTTCAAGAGGGTTAAAGAGTAAACAAAAAATTACCTATACATTCTATCTTTCTCCCGTTAATAGCCATCATCTTATCAGCTCATATACGTCTCCACCGAGGGGTTCAAGCCTACCCTTAATAAGAGCGATCGGGCCCTAGTCGACCACGTGAGTCCAGTGCCGGTTGCTCAACTTCACACACAACCTGCGAGTTTCTTCGCAGGCATGTGCAAGTTTCCTCACAATGTTTTGGATAAACGTACATATGAAATCTAATTTCGAAATCACATTGGTACGTGGCGGGATTCGAACCACGACCTCCCGGACAGGAAGCGGTGGCCCTAGCCATTACGCCACCGACGCTCGGAAATAGCCATAAAACATTTAATATTGTGGACATTCATCACTAGGAGAAACACATTTAGAAGAGCTATCGTGTTTCTTGTTTCTATTGTTCAGGCGGAGTTAACGGGCGAAGTCGCGAAGTTAGTCAAAGGAACCGTCTCTCATTTTCCATTTGAATATGACGAAAAAAAACATGGATGTATCATTTTCTGGAAATACATAATCCAATAAAATATTCCTTGCCGTTTCATGATTCACGAATCTAACTTACTTTTTACTCTACTTCAAAAAAGGAGTCTTTAACAAGCTTTTATTTAGTTTCACCTGTCTTGGTGTCTGTAATGAAATCTTGCAAGTTAAATTTGACCCACTTCCCGGTTTCCGATTGAGATGAAATTTT
The DNA here is from genome assembly GCA_947284805.1 of Coleophora flavipennella. Taxonomy (NCBI): domain Eukaryota; kingdom Metazoa; phylum Arthropoda; class Insecta; order Lepidoptera; family Coleophoridae; genus Coleophora; species Coleophora flavipennella. Next base: position 6,901,967 of record OX369295.1, read on the forward strand.
TCATGCTTTTGTTTATCACGTGACAATGAAATATTAAAAGCTTGCAACTGAAAGACCTTAGGTTTTTCAAATTATTTTATATTTCGAAGGAGGTGGTTAGGTTAAGGATCGCCTTGTAGTTCACGTTCTTAACTAATTCGGTCGTGGGCGTCGAAATAACAATACAGCTATATCACAGAGGTGTTTCTTTAATAGTCTTGATCTTTCGGCAATCGAAATTGTACATGATGCCTTGGATTACAATGGATGCAAACGCGGTGATCCTAGCGATAGCGTGACACGTCCGTTTTGCTCACAGATCACCACTATTTGTGTTCTGCTCGACACTCCGTAAAAAGTGTCCGTATCGAGACTGGCGGCCAGCTATTATGGCTTCTCAACTCAGTGCTGCCACCTTAATCACAAACAGCCTACCGTCAATAGGTCATCTTTGCTACCACGTACGATAGTCTCACGAGTACAAGCGATTGTCACGCCACCACCGGTTTCACCCAGGTACTAATACCTGATGTTTGATCCAAATAAAGTTTAACGATCTATGTAAACGTATCTCGAGCTGGTATTGGTCGCGTTTTCAATGACGCTCCGACATTTATGTAAGTTAAGCGATATATATTTGTGAACTAAGATTAAGATTTCTTTAGAGTGATGGTCTTACGTACATTGTATTGAACTTTTCATCGGATAAAGTTCAGTCAAACGCGTTCGTTCTTATTGAAAAAAATGTCGATTCAGAACATTTTTTGCAATTATTAAATAACATTTTTTTCTAAATTTTATAAAAACGCGAATGCAAGAAAACATTACCTGTATTTTTGGGAAGTCGGGTTTACATAGGACAAAAAATAATAACAAAATCTAACGATACCTGCGCCTTCTAAAATCCATCAATCTGTTTAGAAGGTATCGTGGAATAATTAAAAGTACATAAGTAAATACATACATGGACAAATGGGGTGAATGGCGAGTTCTCATATCGGAGGCCAGGACACACTTTGGGTCGTTGAGCCAGCGGAGCAAGTAGGAAGTAAGTACCTAGTTTTACATACATATGTCACCGTAAAATTGTAAAAACCGTTAGATTTAGGGTTACCAAATCTCAGGATTTGTCCTGAGATTTCAGGATTTCTCGACTTTTCTCAGGATTGCGGCTGGATTTTGCAAATATCATGAAATCCCAGGATTTTCAATAAACACAGCATAAATTTTAAAGATCTTTTTAATTAAAAGTTAAACAAACATAAAACAATCTTCCTTTGGTAATAATTGCATAGTTAAAATCAATACTTATTTATTCAAGTAGATACTTAATCAATTTTATTGTACTTAATATGTGAAGATACCTTTTTAAGTAAGGTTTTTTCTTTAATTTTTGATTTATAAAATGCCTCACATGTCGTACTCTTCAAGTTATATTAAACTAAAAGTTATAGCTCGAACTGAATACATCAAATCTCAGGACTTTTCCATGGAAATCAGGCCTTTTCTGCGGACTTTTGATTTTTTCATCTGGTAACCCTAGTTAGATTATAATCTATAACGGGATCTATCTCGCGAGATTGTGAACTACTGTCCAAAGATTGTGAACCGTAACGTACTGCTTACAATTTCACTAATCTAGTAAGTACTCATCTTTAATTCTGTGTAGCCTTGACCTGTTTTGAGCTATTGTACCACAGCAAGCAAGATGCAACTTTTTTGGATTTTTTCTTTCCTAAGTAGTTTAATTGTAACAACGTTTAGTAATAAATAATGTAAATTTTCAATACAGTTGCTCGAAAAGTGGTCCTTTATATGTCAGTCAAGTGTGCGCAAAATTGATTTTACCGCACACGTGCTTTTACTTTACCACTTTTTTAATTTCTAGCTCGGAGGAACAAGACATTTCTAGCAAAAAAAATATAATAACCAAAGATACAGAATCAGGTCTTCTTTAAGACTTTTGAAAGGAGAATTTTAAAAGAGATAGGTAGTTCCACCGAGGTTAGTACATAACGCAAGCTGTTTAGATTCTCTTTGGGTTATGTCTTTGTGAAGAAAAGAGAAAAAATATGAATGAAGTGGAACCGGTTACACCAAGGAATAGGTCATCTTTACCAAAGAGTTAAAGTATCCCAAGCCGTATTGTAGTCTATTTATGATAGTAAAAAACAACTTACGCATGCTTACGTGTGCTAGCTAAAATATGGTGCAATTTTCGTAAAACTGAATTGAGATGTTTTAGTTGTGAAAACTAATAAAATTAAAAATAGTTAATATATTTGTAATGAAAAATATACTTATGTGCATGTATAAGAAAAAACAAAGTGAGATTCCTCCCTGGACATTTAAAAAAGCCACAAGTCGTGTAAAATGAACTTTGGTTGCTGAAACCTTGATAGGTTTCCCATATATGTTGTTTTTTTTGTTTTGGAAAACCTACCCATGTATTTTGTTTTTCTGTCACGGTCGTTTTTTTATTTTGTCTATTTTCTCACAATTTTATTGAAAAACTTCGTATGATACATACATATGTAAAAGGAAATAACAAACTCTTGACGATGGTAAACCCTCGCCTGCGGCTCGGGCTCACAAATGTCACTCGTTTGTTTTTAACCTTTTTGCAACCCTTGTATCATAAATAATTATTAACGTTGTATGCGCAGATCACGTTTTCGCGAGAACCGTAAAATTTTAATTGACTTATACCATGATGGTACTGGTATATCAAAATCTAACACTTATCATAATAAATTACTCTGTCAAATCTAGTAAGCTATAATCTTTAATTCTGTGTAACCTAGCCTAGACCTGTTGTGGGCTATTGTGCCGGAGCAATTATTAAATAACATTTTTTTCTAAATTTTATAAAATCGCGAATGCAAGAAAACATTACCTGTATTTTTGGGAAGTCGGGTTTACATAGGACAAAAAATAATAACAAAATCTAACGATACCTGCGCCTTCTAAAATCCATCAATCTGTTTAGAAGGTATCGTGGAATAAAAAAACATACGTACATGGACAAATGGGGCAAATGGCGAGTTCTCATATCGAAGGCCAGGACACACTTTGGGTCGTTGGAAGTAAGTACCTAGTTTTACATACATATGTCACCGTAAAATTGTAAAAACCGTTAGATTATAATCTATAACGGGATCTATCTCGCGAGATTGTGAACTGTCCAAAGATTGTGAACCGTAACGTTCTGCTTACAATTTCACTAATCTAGTAAGTACTCATCTTTAATTCTGTGTAGCCTTGACCTGTTTTGAGCTATTGTACCACAGCAAGCAAGATGCAACTTTTTTGGAATTTTTCTTTCCTAAGTAGTTTAATTGTAACAACGTTTTGTAATAAATAATGTAAATTTTCAATACAGTTGCTCGAAAAGTGGTCCTTTATATGTCAGTCAAGTGTGCGCAAAATTGATTTTACCGCACACGTGCTTTTACTTTACCACTTTTTTAATTTCTAGCTCGTAGGAACAAGACATTTCTAGCAAAAAAAAATATAATAACCAAACATACAGAATCAGGTCTTCTTTAAGACTTTTGAAAGGAGAATTTTAAAAGAAATAGGTAGTTCCTCCGAGGTTAGTACATAACGCAAAGTGTTTATATTCTCTTTGGGTTATGTCTTTGTGAAGAAAAGAGAAAAAATATGAATGAAGTGGAACCGGTTACACCAAGGAATAGGTCATCTTTACCAAAGAGGTAAAGTATCCCAAGCCGTATTCTAGTCTATTTATGATAATAAAAAACAACTTACGCATGCGTACGTGTGCTAGCTAAAATATGGTGCAATTTTCGTAAAACTGAATTGAGATGTTTTAGTTGTGAAAACTAATAAAATTAAGAATAGTTAATATATTTGTAATGAAAAATATACTTATGTGTATGTATAAGAAAAAACAAAGTGAGATTCCTCCCTGGACATTTAAAAAAGCCACAAGTCGTGTAAAATGAACTTTTTTTGCTGAAACCTTGATAGGTTTCCCATATATGTTGTTTTTTTTGTTTTGGAAAACCTACCCATGTATTTTGTTTTTCTGTCACGGTAGTTTTTTTTTATTTTATCTATTTTCTCACAACTGTATTGAAAAACTTCGTATGATACATAGGTGTAAAAGGCAATAACAAACTCTTGACGATGGTAAACCCTCGCCTGGGGCTCGGGCTCACAAATGTCACTCGTTTGTTATTGACCTTTTTGCAACCCTTGTATCATAAATAATTATAAACGTTGTATGCGCAGATCACGTATTCGCGAGAACCGTTAAATTTTAATTGACTTATACCATGATGGTGCTGGTACATCAAAATCTAACACTTATCATAATAAATTATTCTGTCAAATCTAGTAAGCTATAATCTTTAATTCTGTGTAACCTAGCCTTGACCTGTTGTGGGCTATTGTGCCGGAGCAAGCAAGATGATTTTTTTTTGGAATTGTGCTTTGCGAATTAGTAGTTTCATTGTCTAACTAGCTTTTTCCCGAGGCTTCGCCCGCGTGGACATCGTTTTTATGACTGTCTTTGAAGTTAAGTGGTGCGCGAGCCGCGAGCGTGAACATCAGTTTTCTCCAGATCATATCCCTGATCGGGCTATTATTATTAGCAGTCTATGTCACTTCCCACCCCCTCAACCAATTCTATACATCACTTCAATCCGTTGCTCCGTTGCGACGCCAAGGTGCGCGAGCGTGGAAATGAGTTTTCCCCAGATCCCTCGGGAACTATGTCAAGGTACGATAATTAGTAAATTATGTAATTTCCAACCCCCTCGACCATGTCTGTGCGGAAAATCTCAACAATCCATTGTTCCGTTGCAATTTACTCTGCCTAGAGCTACCCGGCTAGGTGGAGGTCGCAGCCGGAACTACGGGTCCGGCTGTTTGGATCAGGCTACTAACTACGGGGTCGGAGGTAGCGCACCGCTTGCCTGCTGTCGGATCTATCGCCTTCGGCAGGCTTGTCGGTCCCTCGACTGGGTCAAGGACTTGTAGTGGTATGTGGTTAGTTGCAGGGTTTGGTGATGTTTGTTGTCTGGCAAGCACGTGGCGTCCAGGTGTCCTCCCCCGCGCGCAACCAGTGTTGTCGTAGCCGGCCACGTGGACTCTGGGCGGAAACAACGCAGGGCACGTAAGTTGTCCATTAAGCGGAACTGCTGGTTTGTTTACTGGCGGGGAAGCATCTCCGACATTTTCCTGGACAGTAAGTAGAGCTACCCCGAGAGCTGATCCACCTGCGTAGGAGTAAATCTGGACAGGTGCGATCAGCGCCGGGAAGTGAGCGCGCCAACAGCTCCGGTACCACACTGGAGATGTGGGAGCCAGCTTTTCTGGCTTCCCGAGTGGGGATCGAACCGCCAGCAGCAAAAGCGGTGGGAGTTGAGCGTGCCTACAGCTCCAGGACCTATACCTAGAGAGTAGGTAGTGGTTCTCTTCCACGAGGCACTCGCCATGCAGAGTACCAGGACAAGCATCTTGGCGGCAAGACCGCGGCCCTCACTATATGACCTAGCTGTCGGTAAGTGGGGACGCTGTATCATAAACCTGGTAGTTAAGCGTGTCTGGTAGATATAGGTACGAGAAGGAATGTTCCGTTGCGATGTTGAAGAAATTGATCAAAAAAGAGTATTATTTCAGTTCCCTTAGGAACTGCATCGGACTATGCTATTTTTATGGGACAAAAAGTAACCTATGTCCTTCCCCGTGACACGGCTACCTGCATGCCAAATTTCATCAAGATTGGTCAACGTGCTGAAGCGGTAAATGGCAACAAACAAACAAACACATTTTCACGTTTATAATACACTAGCTTTTGCCCGCGGCTTCGCCCGCGTGGACATCGTTTTTATGACTGCCTTAGAAGGTGCGCGGTACGCGGCTCGCGAGCGTGGACATAAATTTTATAATAGATCCCTCGGGTACTATGTCAGGATATGTTTATTAGTAAATCATGTCATTTCCCACTCAATCAACCATCTCTGTGCAAAAAATCCCACAATCCATTGTTCCGTAGCGTCGATGTTAAATAAATTAACCAAAAAAGGGTATATATTCAATTCCCTTAGAAACTGCAACGGGCTATGCTATTGTCACGGGATAAAAAGTAGCCTATGTCCTTTCTTGTGATACAGGCTACCTGCATGCCAAATTTAATTAAGGCGTTGAAGCGTGAAAAGGTAATAAACAAACAAACACATTTTCACATTTATAATATTCGTAAGGATTAGGCTATTTTAGTATGTCTAACAAAGTAAATGAACTCTTATATTGTAAATTATTCATTGTATGGAAATGTCGACCACGTAGGTTGGAAATAATAAAACATCCCTACTAATATTTTAAATTCGAAAGTAACTCTGTCTGTCTGTTACGCTTTCCCGCAAAAACTACTGAACGGATTTGGCTGAAATTTGGTAGGTAGACAGATTAGGACCTGGATTAAGACATAGGCTACTGCGCACACTCGAAAAGTCATAGAAACGTGGTCCACGCGGGTGAAGCCGCGGGAAACAGCTAGTTGTATTATAAACGCGAAAGTTTGTAAGAACGTATAGATGTATGTTTGTTACTCTTTCACGCAAAAACTACTGAACGGATCTGGCTGAAATTTGGTACGTAGACAGATTAGGACCTGTATTAACACATAGGCTCATTTTTTCCACTGCGCACCCCCAAAAAGTCATAGAAACGTTGTCCACGCGGGTGAAGCTGCGGGAAACAGCTAGTCTAAAAATTTGTTTTTCACTCAGTCCAATGGCGTCGCACAGCCGCCATGTTTGTTTTTTGTAACTTCACCTATCTAAGAACACCTGGGCTGTTAAGACAAATCTAACGATACCTCATTTATGAAAAACGGTTAAGCGGTTCTGGAGATATGCGGTAATAAAGAATATTACATACAAGATACGCTCGAAAAACAAAACCCTTCCTTTGCAGTCGGGTAAAAACAAATGCGGATGGCAAGACGCCTTTTATATAAAAAAAAAGCTTTCGCCAACCATAAAAAAAATTTCGTAAATCCACAGCAAACGAGGTAACTAGTATCTCATCTGTGGCAAAGCTGTGAAGGCCTCGTTTAAAAGGTCTACGTAAATCTTCGGGGCACAGTTCAAATGAGACTTTGTAGGATCAGGGTAACTCATGCGCATCGCAAATGAGATAAATTAGCAGCGATTAGTTTACCGGAACAAAAATTGATTAATCTTAAGTACCAGCTTTTCGCGACCATTAAGTGACATTGGACATTAGTTTTCATGACCAGTGGACATTAGTTTTCTCCAAATCCGTGACACAGGCTACCTGCATGTCAAATTTCATCAAGATTAGTCAAGGTATTTAAGCGTGAAAAGGTAACAAACAAAAAACACATTTTCACATTTACAATATTAGTAAGGATTTACGTATCCACGTATGTAATACGTTTTACTTATGTTATGGTGGTAGCTACCCAGGCGGGCTTAGAAAATTCCCTTTTCACCAAACAAATCGAGTCAGAGTTAGACTCCGCCGGGTATCGAACCCGTGACCTCCTGATGTGAAGCTAATGACCTTAACCATTGCGCCACCGTGCGCTACCAAATACTAAGAATTAGAAAAAGTGAAAGTCTCCACACAAAAAACGTTTGAAACTATTGCCATCTAGTATGATAGTACGGAACTGAAGAAACTAGCGCCATCTTTTACGATGGTACGGAACCCTATGCGTGTGGTTCTGGCTCGCACTTTGCTGGTTTTTTTATTATAATAGAATAGATAAGTTAATAAGTAAAATTACGAAATACCTAAAATACGTACCTTTGTTTTCGCTTCGTTCTACGTTCTCTTTACAATATCGCACATTGTAACGCCATTAGTCTTATCTGTGGAAAGCATTCACTATGCAGTCACCCATAAAGCTAGCTCACTCGATTACGACGCGATGGCGCACCGGATAAATCTCCACCCCCCCATAAATAAGTCATAACTGCCTAAATATCATCTAAATGTAGGGCAGACGCATTTGTTAGCTGAAGTTACGAGGTATAGAACGATTCTGGCGAGCTTTTGCTGATAATTTTTGTTGGGAATCACTAATACTTCCGTACTGTTGGTAGAGATTTATTAAAAAAAAAAAAGAAAAATCTGTTTATTTAAATAAAAAAGGAAACATGATGCCACACAAAAAACGCAAATCTTGATAAAAAGATTATGTGCGTTTACATCAACTAGCTGTGCCCGAGACTTCTTCTGCGTGGATGTTTTGAATTTTCCCACGGAAACTCTTAAATTTTCCGGGATAAAAATTATTATATATGTTAACCCGGGCTATAAGGAACCACCATACAAAATTTCATTAAACTCGGCCTGGTAGTTTTTGCGTAATGCGCGTACATACAGACAGACAGAGAGATAGACAAAAGTTTCAAAAGTTGTAGTTTTGTCCTCTATATCGTTAGTAATGTCCACCACAGTTATTATTTTACAAAAATATTTCATACTAGCTGTTTCCCGCGGCTTCACCCGCGTGGACCACGTTTCTATGACTCTTCGAGGGTGCGCAGTGCGCGAGCCGCAAGCGGCTCGCGAGCGTGGTAAAAAGAAGCCTATGTCTTAATACAGGTCCTAATCTGTCGACCTACCAAATTTCAGCCAAATCCGTTCAGTGGTTTTTGCGTGAAAGCGTAACAACCATCCACGCTTTCACATTTATAATATTATTATAGATTATAGATTTTAGATAGATAGATAGATAGATAGATAGATAGATAGATAGATAGATAGATAGATAGATAGATACAGACACGGCCCCGTTACAGTTTTATTATATGTATAGATTGACAAGACCTTGTGATTTGTAAATATTGCTGTGGTAAAATTTAAAATTATACAAGTGTAATAGAATTGGAGTAGGACCCGTTAACTGGGGCTTCTACTCATCATACTGAGCAACTTACCCCAAGAAACCTAATCACTTCGCAAAAAAAAAATTCAACACTCCATACAAAAATGCACAAAATTGGTCAATCAGCTGATCGTTTTGTATGAAGAGTTCATTTTTTTTGCGATTTCAGATTGTTCAGTATGATGAGTAGAAGCCCCAGTTAACTGACGTACACCAATTTCGTTACATCCTGATAGCCAGTTCTCCATTGCGTTGGGGAATCTTGGTAAGCCCGCTTCCATCTTCGGCATCATAGTCACTTACCATCAGGTGAGATAATGCCAAGGGCTTACCAATTATTTATAAAAAAAAACCATCCAAGTGCGAGTTGAACTCGCGTGGAGAGGGTTCCGTACAATGCCAAAGTCAAATACAAAATATATTTGAAATCCTCACAGTAAGATGCGAGTTTTTTTTTAATGTGAGTGTGTTTGGCTGCACCTCACCTGATGGTAAGTGCCGATGCAGCCGAGGATGTAACACGCTGGTAACGAGCCGATCCATCCCACAAGTGAGAGCAGTACTCCATACAGTTAACTACTACTACCGCAATCTAGTAGTGTTTTAGTGAACTTATTTTTTTTTATTAAAATTTTTGTGCGTTTGGCTGCACCTCACCTGATCGTAAGAGCCGATGCAGCCGAGGATGTAACATTCAAGTTCAAAAAGTGCCTATTCATTCTCACTTGAAGATTCCTAAATTATACGAATCAGGGAATACAGACGCCGGCAGGGAATTCCACTCCTTGCCCGTTCGCATAATGGACGAAGAAGCAAAACGCTTTATGCGTAAAGGTGGAACATCATCGACAAAGGGATGGAATCGCCCTACGCACCTGGTCGTTCGATGATGAAATGAAGAGGGGGAATGAGGTCGTGAAGCACCAGGACACACTTTCCGAAATAAATCCTGTAGAACACCGATAGACTATTTTCAAGCGACTTCAAAAAAGGAGGAGGTTCTCAATTCGTCTGTATGTTTTTTTTATGTTTGTTACCTCATAACTTTTGACTAGGTCAAACGATTTTTATGATTCTATTTTTATTTGAAAGCTAGTGCTTCCCGTGTGGTACTATACAAATCTTATCAAAATCGGTGTAGTACTTTATTATAAAATAAACAAAAACCAAAAATAATAATGCTAAAATGTACTTATAGTTGTTGCGATGGAAGTCGGTTTTTTAACGTGTATTGCGTTTTCAATTATCTATATTATGACTAGAACTATTTTCTGTAGGTGATCGTACTATATTGAGTTTACCACTTTCTTTTCAATTGAAAGAATTCTTATAGATTTTCCTGTAATCTACAAGCAATGTACTATATTTAGTTTTTTTTTTTCAAAACTTTAGGCTCAGTAGTTTCAGAGAACAGGGAGGGGAATGGTCGATTTTGGTCTTCTTCTATGAATAAAGTCGGACTATTTGTTTTACAATATAAACAAAAATATATTTGAGATCCTGATCACGAGCCCTTTCATTTGATATAATATGACACAATAAGGTTTGTAAAACTTTTTTTTTATTTCCTCATTTGTACCCCGAAAAAAACCCTTATTTAAAAAAAATCTTTATTTACTTTGCACATCTGTGTTTGGGTCATAGGATCACACTATCCTACCAAATTTCAGTATATTCGGAGAAAATTGGCTTGGACAGACGGACGGATAGACAGACAGACGCACGAGTGATCCTATAAGGTTCCGTTTTTTTTTGTATGGAATCTAAAAACTAATAGTCTCTGCGCTAAGCCGTAGACAGACGGACAGACATGGCGAATTATAAGTTTTCCTTGTTGACTTCGGAATCCTAAAAAGCGCAAAAGTGAGTTAAGCTCGCACTCAAAATCAATCAAAAACAATTTTATGTAGCTCTAGTTGATGTCTTTCATAAGAGCTTTTGCCAAAAAAATTAAATCCAATTGTTTTTTTTTACATTGATAAGAATAATGTTGTAGTTGTGTTTTAAAGGTCCCTTACTAAAAGGTGTGATGGTATGAAACTCTCAGTACGCGAGTGCAACTCGCACTTGGCCGATTTTTGTACACACTCAGTTTAAGTAAGGCTTTAAGATCACTCAATCCGAGCAGGTTGATAAGTGTATAAATATTATCGAACGTAAGTCTATTCATTTTAAGCTCAAATCAATGCGGGCTTCAACGCGGCTGTTACGTTGAAACCGAATGCACAATTCTAGATTTTACATGTTTTTATTACTTTTCTTTACTTTCAAATAAGTTTAAAAAAATGTGTTCAATTAAAATGAGAGGTCTCAAAGTCATCGATTTTTGTGTGTCTGTTTCATTTAACTATAACTACATATTAACTTTCGAGAAACGTAATTAATGCCATAAACAGTATATTTTTTACATCACAAGTGGTAATATTTTTAAAATTTTATTCAATTAAATCGATTTTTTATTGATTTAAGTATCATATTTATTTCCATGGTGATAGCTTTGCTTTTTTTTAGTGTATACAGTCTTTCAATAATTTGAAATGAATATTTGACCTATCTTAAGGCCTTAATTAACAAGTCATATCTTATTACTTAATTGTCACTCAACTGTGAATTAAATGTCAGCATCGATTTTAAGAGCAACTAAATAGATGATTATAACCTCTTAAAAACATACAACGTAACATTAAGCTTCTCGAGATGTCAATGTCACTTGACGTATGATGATAAGAATGACAGCTGTCAAATCCATAGAACTGGTGACAGGAATATTACGTACGAGTATATTTAATTTTTCCCTAATTTAATTTGGCATTAACAATTAATTAATTCCAAAATTATTGTAATGAAAACGTGTTAACTAGGTATTGACATATTTTTGTCATCTATTCATTGAATCAACAAAAATTTTTACAAGTTTGTATTTCAATAGCAATGTATGTATGTTTGTTCGAGTGGATTCTAGCAATTCAATTTTGAAGCAGATACCTTCCACCGATTGAGCTGAAATTTTGTATGCACGTTCCGTTTGGATGACTATGCATAGTTAACTGTGTGACGTCGTTCCAAATCTAACATGGCGGCACACCCATGCAGGATGGCGGTATTTTTACTTCACTCCTACAGTATGGGTATCAAATAAAGGGTTTTCTGAGAAGAATACGAAGTAATTCAAACTATTTTCAAATTAAAGCTTGTACCTATCTAAAAGTTTGTATGTTTTTAGAAAATTATTTCACAGTGGTTTCGCTGCTGTCATTATAATTGTAACACAATTCACCCGAGTCCTTAGTAAGAATAAATCTTTTGCAAATTAGCGCATAAATTTATTTATATGATGTTGCGGCCTTTAGCATATTAAGTATGTATTTAGTTGTTGTATGAATGAGTCATTATATCTGCATCAGTGACATAATACCGCTTAGATGTGTTGCCGTTAAACTTCAGATTTCGACTATTTTATTCCGAGTTAAACCGTAAAATTGTAAAAACCGTTAGATTATAATCTAGGGTTCCATGGGAATCATCATCATCATCATATCAGCCGAAAAACGTCCACTGCTGGAAAAAGGCCTCCCCCAAGGATTTCCACGACGACGCCGGTCCTGCGCTGCCCGCATCCATCGACTTCTCGCGATCTTCACCAGGTCGTCGGTCCACCACGTGGGAGGCCTGCCTACCCTACATTTGCGGTCGCCACTCGAGAACCTAACTACCCCAACGGCACTATCTGTCGATGAGTGGGGACGCTATACAATAATTCTGGTAGTTTAGCGCATCTGGTAGATATACGAGAGGGGATGCCCCAACGGCCATCTGTTCTTAGGAGCTATGTGCCCTGCCCACTGCCACTTCAGTTTAGCGATTCTTTGAGCTATGTAGGTTACTTTGGTTCTCATGCAGATCTCCTCGTTTCTGATTCGATCACGCAGAGAAACTCTGAGCATAGCATGCTCCATTGCCCTTTGGGTGACCATGAGCCTTCTTATGAGGCGCATAGTAAGCGACCATGTCTCAGTTCCGTAAGTCATCACTGGCAACATACACGATCAAAGACCTTAGTCTTGAGACACTGCGGTATTTGGGACGTGAAGATATTGCGAAGCTTCCCGAACGCTGCCCAGCCGAGTTGGATACGTCGATTGATCTCTTTCTTAGGAATAGTTGTTCAGTATTATGACTTATGAGTGGAACCACAGTGCTTCACCGTTTATCATGCGAACGGCCAAGGGGTGGAACTCCCTGCCGGCTTCTGTATTCCCCGATTCGTATAGTTTAGAAACCTTCAAGACGAGAGTGAATAGGCACTATTCGAGCATGCGTGTTACATCCTCGGCTCCATCGGCATTCGGCACTTACCATAAGATGAGGTGCAGCAAAACGCACTCATTTTTTTTATAAAAATTAGTTCATTGTGTTCTGCGTATTTGTCTTTAGGTCCTATAGCGGATTAAAATGCAATCTGACAGTTATATGAAATTAATTTACAAGTATTAATTCAGGGTAGGCTCGAGCCCCTCGGTGGGGACGTATATGAGCTAATATGATGATGAACATAATTACGTATTTTAATATTGTTACCCCTAAATGAAGGAATGTTTTTATTATTAATGTATTATAGATCAAATTAAGGTTGATTTGACACAATATAATGAGTTTTCATTAATTTTGCATGTTTCGTTGCGCCGCAATTAATATAACACGTCCAAAAATTATTGTTATGTTCAAAATAAGAATCGCTAAACTGAAGTGGCGGCGGGCAGGGCGCATATCTCGTAAAACAGACGGCCGCTGGGGTAGTAAAGTTCTCGAATGACTACTGAGCACCGGAAGATGTAGTGTAGGAAGGCCTTACACGCAGTGGACCGACGACCTAGTGAGGATCACGCGAAGCCGCTGAATGCGGGCTGTGTAGGACCGGTCGTCATGGAAATCCTTGGGGGAGGCTTTTGTCCAGCAGTGGACGTCTTTCGGCTGATATGATGATGATGATAATGTAAATATGAATTTAGGTGCTATAAAAATTAAATTTAAAATAGTGATAATTGGATGCACCGAATATTATTATTACCCTACTAATATTATAAACGCGAAAGTTTCTAAGAATGTATGGATGTATGTTTGTTACTCTTTCACGTAAAAACTACTGAACGGATCTGGTAGAAATTTGGTAAGTCGACAGATTAGGACCTGGATTAACTCTGGGTCGTTCCTTTCCCTTTAATATGGTTGATGGGAGCGATGGCTGACTCTCGCGTTATACTCGTGACCGGGTGCTGTCCGTGTGAACTAGCCTACTCTTTTTAAAGGCATTAATGACATAAAATGATTTTTAATTATAACTTTTCGTGTCGTATTGTTTTCATGTTCTAATGGCATTAACTAGTTTATTTCAAGGATTGCATTTTGGCGTTAATAACTAGTGATTGTTTATTTCTTGATTTTAGATAAATGAAATTATGTTATTATTATTTTATGACAATCAGAGAGAGTGTAATTTGCACCTATTTTGAATAAATACCTTGAATCTTGAATCTTAATGCCTGCATGCACTGCGCACCCTCGAAAAGTCATAGAATATTTGTCCACGCGGATGAAGCCGCGGGAAACAGCTAGTTATGTATAAACTTAAGTACGTGTGCTTGGTTACAAGTTCTTTGTTACATTACCTTATGAAAATCCCGGAATGCACAACGTTTGTATGCTTTTATGACGGATGTTTTGTAACATTTTAAACTGCAACAAAATAACTGTTACACACCTACTTGGGTACATAGATTTAGAATACACATCACTACATATGTCCTACACTTGATCTCCTTGAACTATGCGCACACTTGACATGTCATTCTTAGATATATTAACTGTTATTTTTCACGACTCCACCAGTCAAGGCGAGCTAAAAATATCGTAATTGGGAAACGCTCAACACGTTTAAGAAACCGACTTCCATCGCAACTACTTATAGTACAACTAGCTGTTTGCCGCGGCTCCACCCTCGTGGACAACGTTTCTATGACTTTTCGAGGGTGCGCAGTGCGTAAGCCGCAAGCGGCTTATGTGGAAAAGAGTAGCCTATGTGTGAATCCAGGTTCTAATCTGTCTACCTACCAAATTTCAGCCAGATCCGTTTAGTAGTTTTTGCGTGAAAGAGTTACAAACATACATCCATACATTCTTACAAACTTTCGCGTATATAGTATATCAGTGGGATTTTGCATTAAATTTTTGGTTTTTGTTAATTTTCTAAAAGAGTACTAAACCGATTTTGATAACATTTATATGAGAAAAAAGCGTCGGTGGCTCAACCGGTAACGACTCGGTCCATCTAACCAGAGGTACCGGGTTCAAATCTGGACGGCCAATGTACCAATGAGTTTTTCAAAAACTTACGTACATACTTACCGATTGCTTTAACGGTGAAGGAAAACATCGTGAGGAAACCTGCACACGCCTGCGAAGAAACTCGAAGGTTGTGTGTGAAGTCGACGAACCCGCACTGGGCCCGCGTGGTCGACTAAGGCCTAATCGCCCTGATTCAGGGTAGGCTCGAGCCCCTCGGTGGGGACGTATATGAGCTGTAATGATGATATGAGACCAACCTGGCGGCATAAACTATCGAATAAAAAAATAGTCATGAAAATTGGTTCACAATCTGCGAAGATGTCGCATAACAAATATAAAAAAAACCGGTAAAGTGCGCGTCAGAACCGAGCACAAAGGGTTCCGTACCATCTTACTAAACGGCACTAGTATCTTCACGTTTTCACTTTTTCTAATTTTTTGTATATTTTATTATAGCGGCAACAGAAATACATCATCTGTGAAAATTTCAACTGTCTACCTATCACGGTTCATGAAATACAGCCTGGTCAGTTATTGGAAGTCGGTTGAAAACTGTTAAAGTATTTTGGCCGAGTTTTTTTTTAATTATCTACTACTCGATGTGAGGCAAACTTACCTGCTTTGTTTTTGTGTCGCATTATTATTTACTTGACTGCCCAAGTGAAGATCTGGCACTTGCCTGGATAGCAAGTAGAGCTGCTCCGGCCGATCCAGCCGCGTAGGAGTCAGACTGGACAGGTGCGACAGGCGCTGGGAAGTGAGTGTGCCTACAACTCCGTTGTCACACTGAAGATGTAGGAGCCAGCTTTTCTGGCGTCCCGAGCGGGTATCGAACCGCCAGCAGCGAAAGCCGCGAACATGTATACAAAATTTCAGCTCAATCGGTTGAAAATATCTGCTTTAAAATTGAATTGCAAGATTCCACCCGAACAAACATACATAATACATTGCATTTGACTGACTCGGTGACTCAGTGGTTAGTGCCCTTGACTACTGATCCGAGAGTCGTGGGTTCGATCCCCACCCAGGGCAAGCATTTTGTGTGATGAGCAGATTTGTTTGCTCTGTGTCTGGGTGTTAAATTATATCTATATATGTATGTATTTAAACGTATATAAGTATGTATAGCAGTCTCTGGTTCCCATAACACAGGGAATCCTACTTTGGGGCCAGATGACCATGTGTGATTTGTCCCAGAATATTTATATTTATTTATTGCAAGTTAAATAAAAGCTTGTAAAATATCATCTGCCTATTATAATATTTGCTTTCTTTTTTTTGTATTTATGGCATTATGGCTTTTTGGTAGATCGGAGGTATTGCTATCTCTATTTATCGGACTTATACTGTGTTGTGTGTCTTGGCTGTTATTGATATACTTACGAATCTTGATGAGTCGTATTAATTGTTATTTATAGAGTTATGTACTATTGTTAGATTACTGGATCATCCAAAGCAACAGACTCACATACATTTGAAACACATTATCTTCTCTTGTGCATTCCCTCTCGTATATCTACCAGATACGCTGAACTACCAGGTTTATGATATAGCGTCCACACTCACCGTCACTAGGTCGTATAGTGAGAGCCGTATTCTTGCCAACGCCGTGAGGCGAGGAAAAGGACCAACTACGGTTGGTATTACCGCAAAGACGCTTATCCTGGTACTCTGCAAGGCGAGTGCTCGTAGGATAGAACCACTACCTACTCTCCAGGTAGGTCCCGGAGCTGTAGGCACGCTCACCTCCCGCGGCTTTCGCTGCTGGCGGTTCGATCCCGCTCGGGACGCCAGAGTAGCGGGTAGGAAAGTGGGGAGACTGTAAAGTAAACCTGGTAGTATTAGCGTATCTGGTAGAAATACGCGAGGGAATGCCCCAACAGCCTACAGCCTACATCTCCGGGACCTACCTACCTCTATGCGTTCCGGATAAAAAAAGGGTTTTGACAGACAAGCAGACAGACGCACTATGCCGTCTGTCTGCTTGTCTATCAAAACTGGGCACTTAGCTCGTAGAACAGATGGTCGTCGGGGCAGTAAAGTTCGTGAGTGGTGACAGCGCACCGGAATACGAAACGTAGACCGACGACCTGGTCCCAGTATTACGATAAAGACGATAGAGTTAATACCAAAGTATAAATATTTAACATACAGTATGGACACTCCCTGTGCCGCTCTCTAGATTGCGACCTCACCCCCTCGTCACCCAGATTGATACAGATTGGTTACAGTTTGGTTGTCGAACGTATAGGATTTCGCCGCCATTTTGTTTGTTCCGTCATTCCTTTTTTAAAATGTCATTTCTGGCCCGTTGCATGAAGTGTCCAGGGTGTGGTAATACTGTGACCCGGTGAAGGTCGCGGGAAGCCGCTGGATGCGGGCAGCGCAGGACCGGTCGCCGTGGAAATCCTCGGGGGAGGCCTTTGTCGATATGACGATGATGCAGACAGACGGACATTGAAGCCAATCATAGTTTGTATCTTTGTTCACTCACAACACCAATAATACCTTCTCATACAAGGTCTTTCTGTAAGTAAATATGTTTGAAAAACTGCGGATAAAGAAGCTTGACATAAAGATACATTATTTGCCGCAATTTAATGAATTACTCTGTAGATAAGCCTACGTCACGAGATATTATGAGGTCACAGGTCACAGCTTCATCACAATTATTTACGTATACGATATCAAAACAAAGCAATGTATCAGACCTAATACATATTTCCATCGTTATTTTTAGGGTTCCGTGCCCAAAGGGTAAAAACTGTACCCTATTACTAAGACTTGGACGTCCGTCCGTCTGTCCGTCTGTCACCAGACTGTATATCATAAACCGTGATAGCCAGACAGTTGAAAATTTCACAGATAATGTATTTCTGTTGCCGCTGTAGTAACAACAAATACTAAAAACTAGAAAGAGTGATAAAATAAGGGGGTGTTTTTTTTAAACGTGAATAAACTAGCACCATTTAGTATGATGGTACGGAACCCCATGTGTGCGGTTCTATCTCGCACTTGGCCGGTTTTTTTCCGTAAATGACTCGTAAATATTATATTGACATAATTTAAGAAATGAATACGCGAAGTATATACTAATAATACGTTCAGATTAAAATCACTCCCTTCATCAAAGTTAAATAAAATGTAGTCTTATAAACAAAACTTTGTCCATCTAATAAATTGGGTTTTTTTTTTACGTTCAAGCGACTCAGGTATGAAGAAAGTATTGTGATGGCAATAAAATCGAATTTGAGATTTTGATGGGAATCAATTGATTTAAACTCATAGAGTCTAAAAAAACAAAAAAAAATGAGTTTGTGTATCTTTGTGTCTGTGCGTCCAACCAGTGCTCAAGTTTCCTAACTAATGGACGGATTTAGATAGAGTTTGGGTTAAAACAATATTATTTTTATATTTCCTGTCGTCTTTTTTTTTAAAAAATCCCCCATCTTGATTTTTAAGGTTGCCACAATAATAAAAATCATTTATTATTTTGTTACTCAAAAATGGCTGTAAGGATTTTGATGAAACTCGGTACGTTACTATAACTTTACATGACCTACAGCGCGCAGTAGTTCGTTATTTCAAGAAAAATCGAAATAAGGTACCTCCCATATAAATCCAAGTAGTTTGTTACTATTTCTCAAAAATGGCTGTAACGATTTTAATGAAAATTCATAATTATCTAGTACTTAATAATGCCTACTACATTGTGTAGTTTTTTAACCTAGGAAAAATCCAAGTAAAGTACCTCCCATATAAACCCAAATTATTTGTAAATTTTTAATCAAGTCTGATATACTTATATAGTCGATATACGTATACCCGACTACGACAGACGAGGCTTTACGGGAAAGTATGAAGAACATGGCTGTACAGTTAATTTAAGAATGGCCTTGACGTAGTATGTAGTATCTCATCTGTGCTTAAAGCAGAAGTTTGTGTTCACAATTGCACACGACGTTGCGGGCCGGTCAATTTCGCCGCCAACGACAGCACAAAGGGAATTCTATATTACCAACGCACATGGAGGCAGCGCGGTCGGACGCGGTCTTTTTGTCCTCCATGTGCGTTGGTAGTATAGGATTCCCTTTGTGCTATCGTTAGCGGCGAAATTGACCGGTCCGCCCCGCGCCGTCGTGTGCAAAGCGCCTAAACAGAATAGAAGAGAGCGTCAAATTTTTGTTCTTATCTGTGGTTTCGATTTCGAAGAAACATTTATCTCGGTGACATGCATCTAAGTGTATCACACTAACAGTGTATATTTGTTACTTCTTCAAGCAAAAACTACTGAACGGATCTGGCTGAAATTTGGTAGGTAGACCGATTAGGACCTGGTTGTCACGCTGTCTTTTCTTCGTACTGCGCACCCTCGAAAAGTCATAGAATCGTTGTCCACGCGTGAAGCCGCTCTAGTTTGACATATATCTCAGTGTAATTAGGTAAGCATGTATTAATTGTATTATGTACTTTTTTCATCTGTGCGTGTGACGTGAAAAGGTTTTTTTTTGATCTGCTAGTATTTAAATCTACTTTAAGAAGTTTCTGTATTATCTATGACAATAATGTTATTCAGAATTGCATTTTCCACGTCACTGTCATAAACGTGGTTATTCCTTGCATTGTTTCAGTAAAACCATTTTTCTCAAACATGCTTGGAATTTTGAGCATTATTTTGATAACCTTCTTCGAGATAAATCGAAATTGCTGTACTGGCCGGCAAAAGTTGTATGAAAATCCATATCTGTCGTGTTTAGCGGCCATATAAATTACTATGCAAACTCATATCTGTCTTGTCATTTAATTAAAAATGGACTATATTTTACTCCGAAACATGGCAACCAAGCAGCTTATCAGAGGTTTTATTTTAATTTCGAACTGACTTGCAAATAGAACGCTGCATTGATAGACTTACGTTCGTGTGCCTCGGCCCACATTTACACGTTCGTCCATCAACGCCTCTTTTGCTGGCCGCTGCAGAAAATCTTACTTATATTATAAACGTGAAAATGTGTTTGTTTGTTTCTAAACTTAATTTTCACGTTTCAACGCCTTGACCAATCTTAATGAAATTTGGCATACAGGTAGCCCTGTGTCACGAGGAAGGACATAGGCTACTTTTTATCCGTGA
This sequence comes from Coleophora flavipennella, assembly GCA_947284805.1. Classification (NCBI taxonomy): domain Eukaryota; kingdom Metazoa; phylum Arthropoda; class Insecta; order Lepidoptera; family Coleophoridae; genus Coleophora; species Coleophora flavipennella. The sequence continues at coordinate 6,922,312 of OX369295.1, forward strand.
AAATAGCATAGCTCGATGCAGTTCCTGAGGGAACTGAAAAAATACTCTCTTTTGGTTATTTTTTTAACATCGCAACGAAACAATGGGTTGTTTTACACACAGATGGTTGAGAGGGTGGAAATGACAATTTACTAATTAGCATATCATGATATAGTTCCCGAGGGATCAAGAGAAAACATGTCCACGCTCGCGAGCCGCTTGCGACTCGCGCACCACTCACCTTCAAAGACAGTTACAAAAACTATGTCCACGCGGCCGAAGCCGAGGGCAAAAGCTAGTTTTAAATATTCTTGCAAATACAGGCTGAAAGCTCGAACAACTATCCCCAAGAGACCGATGTAAATTTTGACTATAAAAATTGACTAAGTACCCAATTTGACAATCCTGATCATTTTGTATTGGAAGACTCCAAGATTTTTATACGAATCGACAACGGCTCTCTGAGGAAAGCTGTTCAGTACGATAGTAGAAGCCCCAGTTACAGTGTTACAATTTATGCTATATATCGTTATACTGTACGCTTAAATGTTCGTGCGGATGGTGGCGCATCGGGAGCCGGGTCGTGTCTTTCCCTCTAATATGGTTGATGGGAGCGATGGCTGACTCTCGTGTTATACTCGTGACCGGGTACTGTCCGTGTGAAATGGCCTACTCGTGTTAAATGCATTCAATGATTTTTATGTATAACTTTTCGTGTCATACTGTTTTCATGTTCTAATGACATAATCTGGTTCATATCAAGGATTGAATTTTGACGTTATTAACTAATTATTGTTTATTTCTTGATTCTTCACAAATGACATTGTTATTATAATTTTATTTGCACCCATTTTGAATAAATTGAATTGAATTGAATTGTGCCCCAGTTTTAAAGGGTCCCCCAATATAACCCCCAAAGTAATGAATGAGTAAATAGGTAAATAAAATGTTAGCTAGACTATATTATTATTTCATATGTTTTACCTGTTTCAGTTTTCTGATGCATGAAATTTGACAATCCTGATCATTAACATTTTTTATTGGAAGACTTCAATATTTTTTATACGAACCGACTATGGCTCTCTGGGGAAAGCTGTTCGGTATGGTAGTAGAAGCCCCAGTTTTATAGGGTCCCAATATAACCCCCAAAGTAGTGTGAATGTGTAAATAGGTAAATAAAATATTAGCTAGACCTTATATCATATCTTTTACCTGTCAGATTTCAGATTTCAGTTTTATGACGCATGAAATTTGACAATTCTGATCAATTTGTATTGGAAGAATCCAAGATTTTTATACGAATCGACTATGGCTCCCTGGGGAAAGCTGTTGAGTATGGTAGTGGAAGCCCCAGTTTTATGGGGTCCCAATATAACCCTCAAAGTCATGAATGAGTAAACAGGTAAATAAAATATTAGCTTTACTTAAAACATATATTTTAACTGTCAGATTTCAGTTTTATGTCGCGGGCTGTCAAAAGAGAAACCATTATAATTATGACTTTTAAGCACTTTTAGCGATTAATCAATACACACATCAAAAGTGTGTATGGATCAAGCACGTTTTAGAGTCGTTATTGCTGCAATTGAAATTTATTATATTGTATTCATGTTAATGGTGGAAACATAGATTATTAATTTATATTATTTATTTATCTTTACAATAAAAAAATAGAAAAATCTTCATTTATCGTAATTTTTTTCCGTTTAATTGACGCCGTTACCTTGGGTTAATTTCCCACAATTTGCAAAAACAGCAATTTTTTTTTGTTTTTACAAAATAAGCGGGTACATTTTTTACCTAAACACAGGAATTAAAGTAAAAAGCCGATCTGAAAGATAAGATTTGGGGAAAAAAATTTGTAGATAATTTTTATTGCAAAAAATTTACTTGTACCTTAGACACTTTTGACTAGTGTATTTTTTTTTCGCAACTATAATATATAATATGTACATTCATATGGTGCATAGTCTATCAAGTGCAACCAGGGTGATTCGATTGAAATGAATCATGTCTACCGAATATGTGATTTGGTCTCATAATATTCATTTTCATTTACGGTGGTAGAGTTCTAAAAATAATGAATGTAGCCTCCAGGTATATGACTGGGAGCACCTAGAAAACCATAATATGGTGCTAGATGAAAGATATGTTAGATTGTTTTGTATCTTTCTTTATATTTGGTAAATAAATTTAAATACCAATTTTCAAAAACCCAAAAACTTTTAGACACAAGCTTTTAATATTTCATTGTCACGTAATATCCATATGCATGCAAAATTTCAGCTCAATCGGACACCGGAAAGTGGGGCAAATTTAACTTGCAAGGTTCCACCAGAACAAACATACATACTTCATTGCAAGTTGAATAAAAGCTTCTAAAAATGCAGACTGCAAACCAAATAAAAAATATATTTTAAATTACGGCTGTTTAATTCTTACCTTCAAAGAATTTAAACCCTTCTCCGATGTGTTAACTGCGTAGTGTGTTACCTATCTAAGAAGATTATGGTACACTGAAATTCAATTTCAGTTCCTTATTCTGAACAAGTTTTCACCACAACATACAGTTTAAACTGCCACAAAGCACTATATTCACCTTCACTTAATGTATTTTTTCACCTGAAACACATTAAAGCATTATTTGGGACATGAACATTTATTTTCGAGGCGCGAAAACATCGCACACGAATTTCGAATGATCGAAGTACGGACGAGTTAGGACACGTGGTATCCCACCGAGCGATACCAACACACTGCTTGCTTGCTCAGTCAGCCAGCTGTGAACTGGATGCCCAAAGCACCCAGAGAGCCATAGATCTTCTAGTCTTAGTGAGAATTGCAAAAACCTCTATTTACATTCCTTGCTTTCTGAGCAGTGATGTTTGAAACAGCGCACTGAAGCAGCAATGGTTACCTTTCCAAATGACATTGCCGTGGGAAATGCGAGATGGTAGTCGGCATCTTTCTGTCAACACCATGGACTCGATACAGAGAGAACACGCTCTCATTTGCAAATCTAGGTAATTCTGAAAGGCTTAGCTGCTGTAATGGGCGAGGACCTGGGGCTAAACATATTGTATTGGCAGACGGCCCTTGGGTACTTTATGGGTTAGCTTTTAAAAGCCTATTTTTTAGGATTTTGTACCTGTTAACGGGTCCTTATTAATTACTAACTTTACACTTTCCATCTGTCTGTTTGTGTGTCTATTCGTCTTCTAAATGCCTGCATCTTTTAAACCCTGATAAAACATATCAGTATTTATTTTTATAGACCTTTGTCCAGCAGGGGACGTTTTTCTGCTGATATGATGAAGACATATCATATCAGCTGAAAGACGTCCACTGCTGGACAAAGGATTCCCCCAGGCATTTCTGCGACCACCGATCCTACTCTAACCGCATCCAGCGGCTTATAAGTAGCCGGCCTAATTTAAAAAAAAATTAAAATTAAGGTGGATTCCTATAAAAAAATGATTTTCTTTGTTTTAGCACTATTGTAAAAACGGTAAAGCACACAAATTTAAAACTTTATAGGATAATTAGTACTTATCTTTTTAATGAAACAACAAACAATAAAAACAGGCCAAGTGTAAGTCTCACTCTCGGTTAGGAGACCCAACTGATTAAAAAATAACAGATTTTTTTTCTGTTTTTCGCGTTGATATCTTTTATATGAAATGAATAGGTATAAGTACTTGTGTGGAGAGGTGTGGAAGTACGGAACCTTAGGTGCCCAAGTTCGGCTTGCACTTGACCGGTTTTTGAACCTTTTGTGTTAGCAGACAGCCCTTAAATAAAAAATTGCTTTCAAAACTATAATTTATATCAGCTAAAATATAGTCCAGCTATAGTCGGAGCTTCTGGCGTAACGGCTAGAGCCACTACCTCCTGCCCGGGAGGTCGTGGTTCGAGTCCTGCCACGTACCAATGTGTTTTCGAATTTCGATTTCATATGTACGTTAATCCGACGCTCTTAGGGTGAAGAAAAACATCGTGATGAAACCTGCACACGCCTGCGAAGAAACTCGAAAGATGCGTGTGAAGTAGACCAACCCGCACTGGGCCCGCGTGATCGAATAATACCCGATCGATCGCCCTAGTTGAGGGTTGTCTCGAGCCCCTCGGTGGGGACGTATTTGAGCTGAAATGATGATAAATTACTAAATTATATTACGGTCAAGGGGTGATTATTTAAAAGCCTGATTTTTTAAAGTTAATTTAAACAAAACAACGATCATAAAACTCTTAGTAAATATGGGTTTTGCTTAGAAGCAAGGTTTTCATTAACCTACTTATATTTCACATATTTTTTTATCCACAATTGATAAGCCCTTGGCATCATCTCACCTAATGGTAAGTGACGATGATGCCGAAGATGGAAGAGGGCTTACCAAGATTCCCCAACGCAATGGGGATCTGGCTATCTTATCTTCTAGCCGGAACACATCAATGCTGTTAACACTGATTTTTGGCGGCAAAACTTAGATAAGATGGTGGTAGACAGCCAGGCGGGCTATTAAAATGCCCTACCACCAACCAAACCGAGTCTTACAAAGTTTACCCTGCCGGGAATCGAACCCGCGACCTCCTGGTATGAAAGGAATGAACTAATCATTATGCCACGGAGGCGGTTATATAAATGGTACCTATATATATTTGGTGTCTATGTAAATGGTACCAAGGAAAAAATCATTACTTATACAGGGTGTAACAAAATTGGTGTAGGACCCGTTAACTGGGGGTTCTACTCATCATACTGAACAACTTTCCCCAAGGAACCCATAGTCAATTCTCAAAAAAAAGTGTGGACCCTTCATACAAAAATGTACAAAATTGGTCAATCAGATGATCAATTTGTATGAAGAGTGACAATTTTGTTTTTTCGATTTCAGCAAAGTCGTAGAAAAAAAGTTGTTCAGTATGATGAGTAGAAGCCCCAGTTAACGGGACCTACACCAATTTCGTTACACCCCGTATTGATCGACACAAACGAACTCATGTCTACCAGTCCTTTATCTACATACAATACAATACAAGAAAAAGCAACTTCTCATGCGTTATCATAATATCATCTCATTTAGAATTGTATATTGATACCTACTTACTTATTTTCATTCTGCAAACACTCAAGTAAAATAACATGTAAAAAGCCTTCCAAAATGGTTTTCTTTGAGAGAGAAATTGATACCGGCACATAATCACTTCGTATTTTCATTGGAACAAGCCGGAGCCCCGAAGGAGTTTCCTCGTTCCTGTTGGAAGATAATATTCAAATGAATACCATTTATTTTTTCATTTATAACCCACATATCTTGATAAATGACGCAGTTTTCCTCGGGGAAGCGATCGAGGTACTGGGGTTGCTAGCAAAAACAAGAAGTCTTACGTGACCTGTAATAATTTTCGAAAAACCTAAAAGCTTTATGGTACAAGCATTTATTTGAAAATAGTTTTTATATTAATAAAGCCAAATGTTTGAATGAATATTAAAATTATTAGGTTTCAAATTCAAAAAAGACTGTGTTTCATACTGAATTTTCATACGATTCTATTGAAAATAAAAGACAATTCTAGGGCCTTGATACGCTTATAAAGTTCATCATCAGTGCAACTTTAAAATACCAAAAGGATATCTCGGAGCGCAAGGACGTAGCGCCACCTATGCATGCGTCGAAGCACCGTGTGTTCTATATTGAAACGTCTAGCGGTTAGCTAGGGTAATAATAATAGTCATCTTTGGCCAAGGCGTGGTCGGTGCTAGACCGAAACCCGGAAGTTGGTAGTTTTGGTACTTGTTTGTTAGCCAATCAGAATCGTTGTGTTTGTCGAACCATTAAATGACAATGCAGCCAACCTACAGAGGCCACGACAGAGGCGCCAATTATTTTACGAGAACTTTTGATCGAGCAGCAGAACTGTCAACTTGGGAAGCCAGCCCCGTGCCGAACTCATCGCAGTCTATAAAATAATCGTGAAGCCTCGTGTTGCAAACGTGTGTGAATATTGATTGTACACTCCAAAACTTCTCAAAGACGAGTTTATTTCTTAGATCCGGCTAAAACCCTTCTGATGATCCGAAATCAGAATCGGGATAGGATATGGACGCCCCACGTTTTCCAGATAGTGATGTGAGCATCACAAAATAGAAAGTGCTTCTGGAACAACGAAATCAGAGTTTTCTGAAGCTGATACTAGCCACGCGGACGCCATCATAGTCCCATGAATTGAGGTTACCCGATTTCAACCCCTATAGATCGGATTTGAATGCACGTGCATGGATTGCTACTCCGGATCTGTGTATCTACGACACATATCGGCAAGGGGCAGGGCCACTACATGTCTAGCTGCTTGAAGCGATGCAGCCAAGAGGGAAGCACCTGTGAAGCTGCCCCAGTGATGGAGAAGAGAGTCGACCTTTGCGTGGTTGATGCACAATACTGGAATTCTATCGGGTGAACAGTTTTCATTAAAGAGAAATCTGTTGTTATCTGTTGCGTCAGTGCAAGTTAAGAGGCACTGAGTAGGTACACTACTACCATTGACAATGCTACAGACTGACGACAGCTGGTTGTCCGACTCTTTAGTCTGACGACTCGATGTCCGCACGGAGCCGACACGACACCTTGGTTCGGAACCATCATAGACTTACTGACCATAAACTATAACAAAGAAAAAGATGGTGCCGACCGTAAGATTTGGTCGTGTCCGTGTAGATTTGTTTACAGCCAGTGTTGTTTGGTCAGGTTTCCTGTTGATACTTGTAGAGACGACTGCAAACTATTTCACATTTTTACCGTCATTCCTTTTCCCCTGTGTACCACGGCGTACAAGACCGCCCAGAGCACAGCATCGACCTTTCCTTTTTTTTAGGGCCCCTGTGTAACACGGCGCATATGGACATATGCGCCTAGAGCACAGCATCGACCTGACCTTTATCATTTTAGAGCCTCTTTGTGTCACACAGCATCGACCTTTTTTTTCGTGAGCTTTGCTCTGTGGAAGGGGAGTTCAAGTACCTACACAGCTTATTGTCATCACATCAGCCAGGCAACGTTCACTTCTGTACAAAGGCGCAATCGCTTGGCAGGCAGGTGGGCGATCGCGGTGTGTGTCTTTGATCCATTAGTCACCTTTTACCACACCCTCAGGAAGAGATGGGCGGTACTATTCTAGGGCTACACCACAGGCCTACTTATCTGTAGTAGATTTATGATAAGTTAGGTAATCTGAATACCTAACTTAAACACACATCTACTCCTCATTACTGATTATGGCAGCTGCTGGGCACGCATCGCCGTCAGGATCGCCGTGTCGGAGCGCAAGTACGTGGCGCCACCTATGCATGCGTCGAAGCACCGTGTGTTTTATCTTGAAACGTCTAGCGGTTAGCTAGGGTAGTAATAATAGTCATATTTGGCCAAAGCGTGGTCGGTGCTAGACCGGAACCCGGAAGTTGGTAGTGTTGGTACTTGTTTTTTAGCCAATCAGAATCGTTGTGATTATCGAACCATTAAATGACAATGCAGCCAACCTACAGAGGCTACGACAGAGGCGCCAATTATTTTACGAGCACTTTTGATCGAACAGCTGAACTGTCAACTTGGGAAGCCAGCCCCGTGCCGAACTCATCGCAGTCTATAAAATAATCTTGAAGCCTCGTGTTGCAAACGTGTGTGAATATTGATTGTACACTCCAAAACTTCTCAAAGACGAGTTTATTTCTTGGATCCGGCCAAAACCCTTCTGATAATCCGAAAGATATATTATCACCGGGAATACGGCTTCATTTCAAATTACAGCTCAATTAGACCTCTGGAAGTCGTTCTACAGTTGATCGCAGGATTTGAACTAAACAAACATATACCAACATTGCAAGTTAAATAAAACTTTAAATAAAATTACAAACAATGATATGTGTCGAATATATTCGCAAAGTTTGGATTCAAACCAGCATGTAGTTTTTATATTAAAGCGGAACTATGTTTGTATGGAAACACGAGCCTCCTGTAGATCCTGAAGAGGAAACGCGGTCTAAAGAATAGGTATTTGAATAAAATATTGCTGTCTCCCACACCCAAACCTCTTCGTATACAGCAAGAAAGGGAGAACTGCAGCGCAGACCGACAATAGGCACTAAAATTGACCAAAACAGCATTACCTAGTTCTCTATTTCCTCCTCCAAAACTTGAGCAATAATAATATGTTTTTTTTTAAATAATTTAAAAAATGCTTTACCTATGCATCTATGTTTTAATTTTATTGTTAATATGCGTTTTTTTTTGTGGGTGTCTAAAAATGACGTTTCAATTGGGTTATTTTCTCAGTTTTTGAAGGCTCCTACTTCCTATTATAATTAGAGTATGGGTAAAAACAAAACATAGTGCATGACCATAGTAGATATAGGTTTGATGGAAAAAACGATTTTGCTTTATTGTCATTATCCAGGGAGGAAACAGGGGACTACGTTTGTATGGAAAAAATGACGCCCGCGTTTCCTCTTAAGAGTCAAACTCCTCTATATAATCGAACAGAGAATGCGACATAAAGTCTGTTGAAATCCCAACTCGGATCTACAGTTTGTGAAGCAATACTATCATTGATTTATGTAGGCAGAGGACGCTTTTTACGGCCCTCCTCCGCGCACCTTCGCCTGATAAGCCTTTGTATGACCATGGATGCATGACTCAGGCCTACGAGTACATTACAATCTAAATGTTTTCGTAACCTGTTAGTAGCTACTTTTTGCGTACGTTGTACGATCTTTTTTAGTGTTCTGTTTACCCAAAGAGTGACCAACAGGACCCTGTTGCTAAGCCTGCGCTGTCCGTCTGTCCGTCTGTATGTAGTCGAGCTGTATTTTATGAACCGTAATAGGTAGAAAAATACCTAATAAAAGGACAAAGTGCAAATCATAATAATTTGATACAGGGAAAATTAATGGTGGTCTCCCTACAAGAAACGTGTTGTTTCGGGACGTAACCTATAAACGGTTGTACAATAGACAAAGGTTGCGTGGAGATGATGAAAAGTGACCAGGTTTGCAGTTCACGAAAGTCCGAATTTATTGGAACTTTAAAAGAATAATTTTACAAGAAAAGATTATGTCTATAGGTCTAGGTCTATAGCGAGGCGCGAGTGGGAAACGACTTTACGCGTCGTCGCGAGTGGAGAACGACTGGCGAGCCGAGCCCAGTGCATTGGTTAGCTGCATACGCAGCGCAAACAAAATAAATAGTACATGTCACTACAGCGTTTTTATAGGCATTTTTGATTTAGCTCTATCGTAAAAACGGTAATACATACAAGAGTTAACCTGGTGTGAAATAGTACTGATTCTCAAGGAAAACAACAAATAGTAAAACCGGCTAAGTACAATTCGTACTCGCTGCTAAGGAGTCCGAACTGAATACAAAAAGGACGTTTATGTCGTTCGCATTGATGTCTTTTCATTGTCATAGTTGTGTAGAGAATGCTATCTTTGCAAAGGTTTAAAACAAGTGTTTACAATTTACTGATTTAAAAATGTTATTACAGTATCGATGAATTACTTGACATAGTGAGCAGATTATTTTGATTTATTTAATTCTTTGACATTCTCTATAATTAATTAACATATAATATTGCATGCAAATTAAGGCAGGTTATTGTGAACATAGTACAATTTATTTAAGATCTAATGTAAACCAATAATAGGCAATAAAATATTTGAGTTTGAGTTTTGAGAGGAGCGTATAAGGTTGTATAGGATGAACCCTGCTCGGTTACCACGATGTATTCTACTGAGCGCAGTAGCGAATGCAATAAGAAACGTGGGGAGGCAAATTCTTCTCTTTAATAACTACTCCAAGCGGGACATGGCTGCCTTAAAAATAGACCACCGCGACTGGGAGAAGCTTGCAGAAAAGCGGCTGGAATGGCAAAAGCGTATTGCGGAGGGTCGCAAATTGTGCGTCGAGGCCTGGCTTGGGGCGCTCGCCGTCAAGAGGGAAAAGCGCTACCACAGTGGCAATATTCCATCGGCCGCAAACTTTCCCTGCCAGGCTTGCGGGCGAGTCTGCCATTCACGCATCGGATTTCTAAGCCACCAAAAGCGCTGCCTTTAGACCAAGACATGGTAAAGAATCGTCTGAAATAGACGAAGAGACCAATGATGATGATGTAGAGGGGTGGTGGTAAGGAGCCCTTGGAGCTTGAGTCCAATTCGCACTTGGCTGTTTTTTTTGGAACAGGGTAGATTAGGAAGCAGATCTCTGGGAGACGAAAAACCGGATAAGCGGAAGTCGGACCACGCGCCGATCTTTGGGTGCGGAACCCGAAAAATACCATCGAGTCATATCGGCTCATACACATCCCCACCGAGGGGCTAGATCTTACCCTGAATTAGGGTGATCGGGCCTTAGATAACCACGCGGGCCCAGTTCGGGTTGGCCGACTTTACACACAACCTTCGAGTTTCTTCGCAGGCGTGTGCAGGTTTCCTCACGATGTTTTCCTTTACCGTAAGAGCGTCGGATAAACGTAAATAGTGAAATCTATATTCGAAAACACATTGGTGCGTAGCAAGATTCGAACCACGACCACCGAAACAGGAGGTAAGGGCCCTTGCTATTACGCCACCGACGCGACGCTCCTTTCTAGTAAGACTTAGAAAACCTGTTTCCCAAACAGAGCTACATTCTAAAATTTGTGAGTAAACAAGTGTCTTATAAAATACTAGCCTTTGCCTTCGGCATCGCCCACGTGGATATCGTTTTAGCGATTTTGTTTGCGCTTTATTCCCTATCCCGTGGGAGTTTCATAAATTCAATTTATCCCTTGTCTATATAATAAGGGAACCATTGTTCAAAATTTTATCTTTTTTGGTCCAATAGGGCTGGGACTAACAAGGAAAGATACCCAACTGTGCGGCTCCGATTTGTTTTTTTTTAAATATTTTATAGAATAGTCTTAAATAACAGACACGTATTTTTAGGGTTCCGTACCTCAAAAGGAAAAAAACAGAACCCTTATAGGATCACTTTGTTGTCCGTCTGTCTGTCTGTCAAGACCCTTTTTCTCAGGAACACGTGGAGGTATCGAGCTGAAATTTATATCAAATATTCAGGTCTACTGTCCCTTGGAGCTGTGAAAAAATCAAACTTCTCAGCCAAACGCTATCAAAAGATACAGCCGTTTATGTCGTAAATTTTCGACACTCGCAAGGGAATGAAAACCTGTAGGTTACTTCCCGTTGACATGGAATCTTGAAATTTGGTAAGAAGCAATAGCTTACAGCACAGGTAATAGAAAAATTTAAGGTATTTAATAACTTTGATAAAAGAACTTTTGCAAGGCTGCTGCTAGGCTAGTGTAGGATAACAGTTATATTATAAAATAAATGATATGTGTTATTATAAAATTCAACTCTAGTCATGACTAATGTTTTGGAGTATAAATTTTGAAACGAAAAACCATTGAAAAAGTGAAAATGTGTGGTTATTTTTACACATAAGGAAAAAGACAAAGACAACTGTTCCAATAAATCATCATCACCATATCAGCTCATATATGTCCCCACCGAGGGGCTCGAGCCTACCCTGAATTAGGGCAATCGGGCCTTAGTCGACCACGTGGGCCCAGTGCACAACACAACCTGCGAGTTTCTTCGCAGGCGTGTGCAGGTTTCCTGACGATGTTTTTTTCACCGTAAGATCGTCGGATTAACGTACATGTGAAATCTAAATTACAAGAGGCGGCGGCCCTAGCCGTTACGCCACTGACGCACTAGACCGCTGTATATGGTTTTAATTTCAACTGGATACCTACACGCGTTCCCGAGATAAACGGTCTTGACACACAGATGGACGGACAATAAAATGATCCTATAATGGTTCCGTTTTTTTTCTTCTTGAGGTACGGAACCCTAAAAAGTGACTAAACCCTCTAAACTTCTGTAACGAGATTTCTTCAAGTAAATTGTTAGCTAATGGTTTGATCATAAGTTTGAGAGCATTAGCAAATAGCACGTGTTACGTTTTTTAAGCAATTAAGATAATTAAACAACTAACAAACTATACATTCATTGTTGGTTACTAATAATAAATAATAAAAATAATCCACCCATTGCGTTGGGGAATCTTGGTAAGACCGCTTCCATCTTCGGCAACATCGTCACTTACTACCAGGTGAGATGTTGTCCAGGGCTTAGCAATTGTGAATAATAAAAAAAAGTCGTTTCTGGTGCTTAGATTCCCATTAGGCTCGCAGCAATGCCACTCTGTATTGCTATAGATATCCTTTGCACCAGGAAGAATCTGGAGCGGGATTCAAACCCATTATTTGTTAGTCGGCGCCCAATATCTCTTATGAAGGCCTTTGCCTCCATGCCACACGGGCCAGCCATTTCAACGTGTTGTGTTATAGCAGCTCTAACTCATATTTTAGCTAAAATAAACCCTCTAAAATTTTATATTTCTCATTATTCAATTTTGGTGTTACTAACTAAACCAAAATTCGATTTAAATGTTGAGAAATATAAAATTTAAGAGGGCGTTTATTTTAGATATTTTTTTAGATATTTTCATGTTTTCAAACATATGATCAAAACAGAAATTAACTAACAATTTGCTTGAATAAATCTCGTTAGAAGATGTTAGAGGGTTTAGTCACTTCTTAGCACTTTGGATGACAATTTCTTCAAATAGGTAGAAAAAAGGGGCAATTAATAAGAGCGTCGGTGGCGTAATATCTAGGGCCGCCTTTTATCCGGGAGGTCGTGATTCGAACCTGCCAGCCTGCCACGTACCAACGTGATTTCAAATTTAGATTTCATATGTACGTTTATCCGACGCTCTTACGTTGAAGGAAAACTCGCAGCGATAAAACTCGCAGGTTGTGTGTGAAGTCAACCAACCCGCACTGGGCCCGCGTGGTCGACTAAGGCCCGATCGCCCTAATCAGGGTAGGCTCGAGCCCCTCAGTGGGGACTTATATGAGCTGATATGAATGATGAATGAAAAATACGTGTCTGTTATTTTAGAATATTCGCTTACAAAATTGTAACAAAATACAGTGTAAACTCTGTAAAACGTCATTCGATGTAAAGATTCACTCTTTGAAACGTCAAAATTTTCTGGCTCCAGTTGGTTTACTTTGACGCTAATTCTTTGTTTATCGAAAACTCTCAATAACGTTACAAAATTCCCGGTCCTTTGAGTGTTACTATGTCAAGTTTACACTGTATATCAAATCGCAACCGGGACGGTACCTTTCCTTGTTAGTCAGGTCATAAGTCAGAAATGATAAGTCAGTCAGTGAGTGAGTGAATCGGGACTTTTCTTTTTTTAGATATACCTATTAGGGCTGTTTTTATTATATAAAAAAGTATAGGGTAAGATATAGATATAGTAATAGATATAGATATAGGTAGGTAATATAGATTCTTTTGTATCAAGTTAGTGTTCTTAAAGAGTATTCATCGCCAGAGCAGAAATTACAATATATAGTACAACGAAAATGAGAGTATTTTGTTTTCTTACTTCTATAATAGGCGTAGTATAATAGCTCAGATGAGATACTTCTTACTTTGATAATAGTATAATTAGCTTCTGGTTTACATAAGGGTAATAACGCTTAAAGCATTCGATCGCATTGACCATGCGATACTATTGCAGAAACTCATTAACGCAGGCATTCGCGGTAACTTGTTCAGATGGTTCACATCGTACATCGAAAATCGCACACAAGCGGTTGTAGTGTGTGGATTTACCTCCGACTGGAATAAGGTCCTCCCTGAGGTGATCCACAGGGATCGCTAATAGGCCCCTTGCCCTTTAATATTTTTATTAATGACATCAGCTCTTGTTTTCAATACTCAAATTTTCTGTTATATGCTAATGACATAAAATTATTCAAAAAATTAACAGCATTCACGACTGTTATTTTCTACAAGAAAACTTAGACAGATTCGAAAAATATTGTTACCGTAACTTATTAGATTTTAATGTTTCTAAGTGTTATACGATTACGTTTACGCACAAAACAAAAAATATAAGTTAGTATAATTACAAACTCAAGGGACTAAGTATTAAACAAGTAGAAGAAGTCCGTGATCTAGACGTAACTCATGACAAAAAAATCTCATATGATAAGCATAGTGACAACATAGTCAAGAAAGTTAATAAAGCTATGAGTTTTGTTCGGAGATGCAGCTCTCATTTCACCATCTTAAAAGCTATCAAAATTTTATATAGCTCATTTGTGCGTAGTACCCTTGTGTATTGTTCTTAGGTCTGGAATCCACAATACGATGTTCACATTAATAGACTATTCAGAGGCGTTTTATGAAATTTTTACAGTACATACAAGTGTAGGAAACGTGATCTGTGTTACGAAAAACGCTGCATTAGACATCTTATTCTACCGCTACAATACAGACGTAAAATTGGTGACAAAAAGTAAAAGTTTCACAAAATTTTGTTGACGCTCCAGATCTCCTATCTAAAATTAACATTCATGTCCCATCTAGGTTGACTATCCGGCATCCCATATATTTAGACATCACCTATAACTTTTACAAACTACAGGCGAAACTCGTTCTTCATACGTGCTCCTAAGGAATTTAATAAATATACTGATTTTCCTGAAATTGATTTATTTAATACCAAAATTTCAATTATCAACGCTATCCTATCTAAACATTGGTTCGACATGATTCTCTAACTGTAACTGTTAAAGTTTAAAAAACTTATGTACTTTTCTTTCATTTCTTTCATTTATAAAAATTTAAAATATGTAAACTAGCGTGTAGAAAACTATAAGGGAAAACATATAAATGGTGCTTAGTTGTTAATTAAGTCAACTATTCAGATATTGTGTCACTGTTTGTTTTCCGTATATAATAAAATAAAAATAATAAAATAAGTAAAGTAAGTAAAGTAAAAAAAGTCAAGTGAATTAGGTATGTAAAATATACCTTTTTGCACACAAAATAATAATTAGGAATTACAGGACTTAAATCAAAGATTAATGATTTGCTTAAAGAACAAAGGTGGCCTTATCGCTTTAAGCGATTTCTACCAGTCAAGTTGCAGTGAGTGACATAAAGACAGAAAAACTAGTACTAGGTGGCAGCAAATGGAGTCAGTGATAAACAAAGCAGCAGGCAATGACTAGTAAATGTTACCTAAAAATCATTGAGTTACCGAGTCTATTAAGATACCCAAGTCCTTTTCTGTTTCTCTAATACAACAAGTACTCCCCTTGGCTAGTCTAAATATTGGATGGTTAATAAAATAACTCATTGTGTTATTTTAGGCACAGACTACTGAATCGATAATTTCATTATAACTGCCGGAGTTATGAATGTTACAAACCGTTCCCTTGAAACATATCGGCCAGGAGTTCCAAAAATCGGCCAAGTGCGAGTCGGACTAGCATTCCGAGGGTTCCGTACCACCACACATCTCCACACAACTACTCGTACATAGCATAAGGACAATGATATCTATTCACATTACAAACAAGACATCAACGCGAGTGACAAAAATATGCTTTTTTTGTCATTCAGTTCGGACTCCTTAGCGCGAGTAGACTCAGACTTGGCCAAATTTTATAATTTTTTGTTTTATTTCAGTATAAGTTCTGTAGTTTTTTTATACTTTTTAATATACATAATATGTGTTCGCTCCTACCTATGTACCTATATCGGCGGAGACTTATATATAGCACTGTATTTATTTATAAGTTTTATATACTATCAATATTTTGCTTTTAGTCTTCCTAAAATAAATAAATAATCTTACCAAGTTTCACTCTTGTATGTATTACCGTTTTAACGATAGAGCTAAATCAAAAATACTTCTAAAGACATATAAAAAACAGATTTTTGTATGGAGACTCTCTACCCTTTCGAACCTGAATAATACGATCGTGCGTTCAAAATACAAACAATTTTGAACCTTAGTGTATTTCAATGAAATCTAGAAAAAACTTTCAAGTATTATTTAATTATTGCATTAAATTTAGCTTTTTAAAGTTTTAAAATAATGTTATATAAACAATACGTTTTGTTGTACTTTAGATTTATTTTATTATATTTTTTGTGACTTTTACCTCTAAGTAACTGTCATGCAACAAAGGGTTCAGTTAAAAAGTACATTCTCGTCAAGGTTGTGTGCGAAAGGGCTATTTTTTCACAGGAATGCGTGGAGGTATTAAGCTGGACTTTATATTAAATACTCAGGTCTACTATCCCTTATGAGCTGTGAAAAATACAAACTTCCGAAAAGATACAAATTTCCGCAAATTTTCGACACTCGCAAGGGAATCAAAACCTACATGGTATTTCCCGTGAACTCAGAATCTTGAAGTTTGGTACGAAGCAACGTATTATAGCACAGATAAAGGCAAAATTGCGTAACAGTTACAGCATATAATAAAAATATTTTAATAATTTTAAAATACCATAACTATGACTCGATTGTCGTGATGAGTGAACTTTTACTTATATACCTACAGGTTTGTACGGAACCCTCGTAAGCGAGTCCGACTCGCACTTGGCCAGTTCTTAATGTTATAGCGGCAACAGAAATACACATTATGTGAAAATTTCAACTATGTACCTATTAATTTTTTTAATTAAGTTTCTTGAAATACAGCCCACTGCCAAACAGACAGACAGACAGCGGAGGATAATTAGCAATAACGGTTCCGTTGGTCACCCATAGGGTGTATGGAATCCTAAAAATGTACGCAGCAGTGCATGGAGCGCCACAAGGTACTACTTACTGATCGTACTCGCAAAATACTTTGTAAAAGTCAAAGACGATAGCATTCCGTATAAAGGTAAAACTTAAATGTTACCTATTTTCATCTCTGCGATTTAAAAACAGCCTTACATTTTAGTTGAAAACATTTTTTTTAAACTTTTTTTAAAAAGTGAAGAAAAGTAATAAGAACTTATAAAAGAAGTTCGGTTTCAACGTAACGGCCGCGTTGAAGTCCGCATTGATTTGAACTTAAAATTAATACACTTGCGTTCGATATTATTTTAACACGTATCAACCTGCTCGGTTTCAACGCATTGATTTGAACTTAAAATGAATAGACTTACTCGTATGTTCGATATTATTTTAACACGTATCAACCTGCTCGGTTTCAACGCATTGATTTGAACTTAAAATGAATAGACTTACTCGTATGTTCGATATTATTTTAACACGTATCAACCTGCTCGGTTTCAACGCATTGATTTGAATTTAAAATGAATAGACTTACTCGTATGTTCGATATTATTTTAACACGTATCAACCTGCTCGGTTTCAACGCATTGATTTGAACTTAAAATGAATAGACTTACTCGTATGTTCGATATTATTTTAACACGTATCAACCTGCTCGGTTTCAACGCATTGATTTGAACTTAAAATGAATAGACTTACTCGTATGTTCGATATTATTTTAACACGTATCAACCTGCTCGGTTTCAACGCATTGATTTGAATTTAAAATAAATAGACTTACTTGTATGTTCGATATTATTTTAACACGTATCAACCTGCTCGGTTTCAACGCATTGATTTGAACTTAAAATGAATAGACTTACTCGTATGTTCGATATTATTTTAACACGTATCAACCTGCTCGGTTTCAACGCATTGATTTGAACTTAAAATGAATAGACTTACTCGTATGTTCGATATTATTTTAACACGTATCAACCTGCTCGGTTTCAACGCATTGATTTGAACTTAAAATGAATAGACTTACTCGTATGTTCGATATTATTTTAACACGTATCAACCTGCTCGGTTTCAACGCATTGATTTGAATTTAAAATGAATAGACTTACTCGTATGTTCGATATTATTTTAACACGTATCAACCTGCTCGGTTTCAACGCATTGATTTGAATTTAAAATAAATAGACTTACTTGTATGTTCGATATTATTTTAACACGTATCAACCTGCTCGGTTTTAACGCATTGATTTGAACTTAAAATGAATAGACTTACTCGTATGTTCGATATTATTTTAACACGTATCAACCTGCTCGGTTTCAACGCATTGATTTGAACTTAAAATGAATAGACTTACTCGTATGTTCGATATTATTTTAACACGTATCAACCTGCTCGGTTTCAACGCATTGATTTGAACTTAAAATGAATAGACTTACTCGTATGTTCGATATTATTTTAACACGTATCAACCTGCTCGGTTTTAACGCATTGATTTGAACTTAAAATGAATAGACTTACTCGTATGTTCGATATTATTTTAACACGTATCAACCTGCTCGGTTTCAACGCATTGATTTGAATTTAAAATGAATAGACTTACTCGTATGTTCGATATTATTTTAACACGTATCAACCTGCTCGGTTTCAACGCATTGATTTGAACTTAAAATGAATAGACTTACTCGTATGTTCGATATTATTTTAACACGTATCAACCTGCTCGGTTTCAACGCATTGATTTGAACTTAAAATGAATAGACTTACTCGTATGTTCGATATTATTTTAACACGTATCAACCTGCTCGGTTTCAACGCATTGATTCGAATTTAAAATGAATAGACTTACTCGTATGTTCGATATTATTTTAACACGTATCAACCTGCTCGGTTTCAACGCATTGATTCGAACTTAAAATGAATAGACTTACTCGTATGTTCGATATTATTTTAACACGTATCAACCTGCTCGGTTTCAACGCATTGATTCGAACTTAAAATGAATAGACTTACTCGTATGTTCGATATTATTTTAACACGTATCAACCTGCTCGGTTTCAACGCATTGATTTGAACTTAAAATGAATAGACTTACTCGTATGTTCGATATTATTTTAACACGTATCAACCTGCTCGGTTTCAAGGCATTGATTCGAATTTAAAATGAATAGACTTACTCGTATGTTCGATATTATTTTAACACGTATCAACCTGCTCGGTTTCAACGCATTGATTCGAACTTAAAATGAATAGACTTACTCGTATGTTCGATATTATTTTAACACGTATCAACCTGCTCGGTTTCAACGCATTGATTCGAACTTAAAATGAATAGACTTACTCGTATGTTCGATATTATTTTAACACGTATCAACCTGCTCGGTTTCAAGGCATTGATTCGAATTTAAAATGAATAGACTTACTCGTATGTTCGATATTATTTTAACACGTATCAACCTGCTCGGTTTCAACGCATTGATTTGAACTTAAAATGAATAGACTTACTCGTATGTTCGATATTATTTTAACACGTATCAACCTGCTCGGTTTCAACGCATTGATTTGAACTTAAAATGAATAGACTTACTCGTATGTTCGATATTATTATAACACGTATCAACCTGCTCGGTTTCAAGGCATTGATTCGAATTTAAAATGAATAGACTTACTCGTATGTTCGATATTATTTTAACACGTATCAACCTGCTCGGTTTCAACGCATTGATTCGAACTTAAAATGAATAGACTTACTCGTATGTTCGATATTATTTTAACACGTATCAACCTGCTCGGTTTCAAGGCATTGATTCGAATTTAAAATGAATAGACTTACTCGTATGTTCGATATTATTTTAACACGTATCAACCTGCTCGGTTTCAACGCATTGATTCGAACTTAAAATGAATAGACTTACTCGTATGTTCGATATTATTTTAACACGTATCAACCTGCTCGTTTTCAACGCATTGATTTGAACTTAAAATGAATAGACTTACTCGTATGTTCGATATTATTTTAACACGTATCAACCTGCTCGGTTTCAACGCATTGATTTGAACTTAAAATGAATAGACTTACTCGTATGTTCGATATTATTTTAACACGTATCAACCTGCTCGGTTTCAACGCATTGATTCGAACTTAAAATGAATAGACTTACTCGTATGTTCGATATTATTTTAACACGTATCAACCTGCTCGGTTTCAACGCATTGATTTGAACTTAAAATGAATAGACTTACTCGTATGTTCGATATTATTTTAACACGTATCAACCTGCTCGGTTTCAACGCATTGATTTGAATTTAAAATGAATAGACTTACTCGTATGTTCGATATTATTTTAACACGTATCAACCTGCTCGGTTTCAACGCATTGATTTGAACTTAAAATGAATAGACTTACTCGTTTGTTCGATATTATTTTAACACGTGTCAACCTGTTCGGTTTCAACGCATTGATTTGAATTTAAAATGAATAGACTTACTCGTTTGTTCGATATTATTTTAACACGTATCAACCTGCTCGGATTGAGTTCTTAAAGATTCAGATTGTTCTTAAGGCGAGGTATTGATTGGAACAGTTGTCTGTGTCTTTTTGTTTACGTGTAAAGAGTTTTAGAAAATAACCACACTTTTTCACTTTTTCAATGGTTTTTCATTTCAATCAAAAACTACAATGAAAGTATAAAAAATAATAACATTACCTTACTCACTTTTAATTATCATAACAAATATTGTTGTATATTTTTTAAATTTATACTTCAAAATATTGGTCAAAACAAGAGTTGAAAGCAACGGTATAGACCTATCTTTAGGATTTTTTTCTATCGAGCCAACACTGCTCAATCTTGTTTCTAATAGCTTTTGACTTTAAGGAACATGATCAACAATAAGGGTTTTTTTAACCTTTTGTTTTCTATCGTTTAGGAGTAATAGACGTCAAAAATAACGAAAATCTGTAATATTACCGCCTTAAGAGATTGAGATCTAAAAGCCTTAAATAAAGCGTATAAAAAATACGTTTTATATCAGGTTTCACCTGAATTGCTCATGACAGGACAAAATAATAAGCGGTGTAATATTATTAATTTTCTATTTGTTAATAGTTTAGCTGTACGAAGTTAACCGCCTCCGTAGCGTAATGGTTAGTCCATTCGCTTCACACCAGAAGGTCGCGGGTTAGATTCCCGGCGGGGTCAACTTCGAGGACTCGGTTTGGTTGGTGGTATGGTATTTTCTTAGCCCACCTGGCTAGCTACCACCATCTTATCTAAGTCTTGCCGCCAAACGTCAGTGTTAACAACATTGATGTGTTGCGGCTTGCAGATAAGATAGCCAGCTCTCCATTTCGTTGGGGAATCTTGGTAAGCACGCTTCCATCTTCGGCATCATCGTCACTTACCATCAGGTGAGAAAATACTTTACCAGGCTTACCAGTTGTGAATAAAAAAAAATGTGTGCTGGGACACATAGTAGAAGTGAAACTTCAACGGACAAGTGGAAAGGGTAACTCAGGCTAAGTACCTGCTTTATATCTCCATCTCAACTTTTCTCTATCTACGAATACAGCCGTAGCCCTCTCTCCGCCTTTCTCTGTCTACCCCCTCCACGCGGCCGTAACGCTTTTTTCGTGACAGAAACAATCCTATATAATACCCACCGTCTTTATAGAAGTTAACTTCAAAAGAAATCCTCGAAAAATCCTACACGTTTCCTACGCTTTTTTCTGGAATGCCCGCCGGGATGACGAGGAAAACGTTCATCGAATTCACGTTAAAAAATGTATTACAATTTTACCTAAAGTAAGGATAACTTTATCTAAATTCCAAACCTTCCAAGTTTAATTGGCCTATCCCGAGCTCTAGAATGCGGTTCCCCCAGACACCTACCTCAATACGTTAGGTTCGACAAACTATAATGGGCAAATGATGTTACGAAACTTCGCGTAGGCAATGCGTAGGTGTCCCTTACTACCGCTACCAAAATAAAGAAACAACTAGTAACCAAAATTAATTGACCCTCTCAAGATGTGTTATCCTAAATAACAATCTGAAATGATAGGGGTCTTATCATATTGGACTATAGTAACGATGGAAATATATTACTTAATTCAGTGAAATAAATGTATATGCTTACAATGTAATATGGAATACCGTTTTATTGATAGACATCGCCTCCGTAGCATATTGGTTAGTCCGTTGGCTTCACATCAGAATGTCGCGGGTTCGGTTCTAAGATTTGGTTTGGTTGGTGGAAGAGTATTTTCTAAGCTCACCTCTCTAACACCATCTTATCTAAGTCTTATAGCCAAACATAAAAATGTGAACAACATTGATGTGTTGCTTCGGTTTCCTTTTGCGTTGGGAAATCTTGGTAGGCCCGCTCCTATCTTCGGTATGATCATCACTATTACCATCAGGTGAGATGATGCTAAGGTCTTACCAATTCGGGATTTAAAAAAACTGGTAAAGTGCGAGTCAGAACCGCGCACAAAGGTTTCCGTGCTAATTTCTTCACGTTGCAATAAAAAAAACACGTTTTTTGTATGGAGATTTACACTTTTTCTAATTCTTAGTATTTGTTGTTATAGTGGCAACAGAAATACATCATCTGTGAAAATTTCAACTGTCTAGCTATCACGGTTCATGATATACAGCCTGGTAAAACACGGACAGACAGACAGACAGACAGGCGGATGGACAACGGAGTCTTAGTAACGGCGTCCCGTTTTTACCTTTTGGCTACGGAACCATAAAAAAGACATAGCACATTGATTTTTAGAGTTCCGAAGTCAACAAGGAACTCTTATAGTTTCGTCATGTAGGTCTGTCTGTGTGTCCGTCTGTCCGCGGCCTAGCTCAGAGACAATCACTATTATAAAGCTGTTATTTAGCATGTGTATACATATTAAAGTCATGAAAAAAAAATTCGAGCGAGACCTACAGTACTCGCATATGATGTGTAACATGTGACAAAATACTTTATAAAAGGACGGCGAAGATACGGCAGACTAGGCTGTATGGTCATAGATACCTTTGCCTTTTCCGCGCTTTTAAAGCCTGAAAAAAGGACGGCAAAGATACGGCAGACTAGGCTGTATGGTCATAGATACCTTTGCCTTTTCCGCGCTTTTAAAGCCTGAAAAAACGCGACTTCCTGTTACACATGGGACACATTTCCGTCCCATTTTACGAAATCACTCCCACAAATTGCGGGAAAGTGAGAGCAAAGATGTTACACATCAAAAAATTCTGGGGTACCTCCCCTGCATGTAAAGAAGGCGTATCGTCGAATATGTCTTTCAAAACAACTGAGGGTTTGCTAAAACCTTTTTTCGATTTCAGGACATCTGAAAAAAAGGAGTAATAGTCGACCAACTTAATGTGTACAGTTGGATTTGTCAAAAGTTCATAGATTTTCCATAAAAAATATTCAATAACCAACTGTAAATATAATTTTCTTTGTAAATTGTACATTTTTTTTAAAGACTACGGAACTTTACTTTGCGCGAGCCCCACTCGCACTTGGCCAGTTTTTATTATACAACATAGTGGATGCGTCATAAAAGTCAGGAAAGAATTAATATATAAAAAAAATATTTGGTTCATTTTTTTCATAGTTGAAAAATAAAGTCAAAAGTCTTAAAATTATATTTATTCTGAGAGCTATGTCGGTTACTTTGGTTCTCCTACGGATCTCCTCGTTTCTGATTCGATCTAGCAGAGAAACTCCGAGCATAGCACGCTCCATTGCCCTTTGGGTGACCTTGAGCCTTCTTATGAGGCCCATAGTAAGCGACCATGTCTCAGTTCCATATGTCAGCACTGGCAACACACACTGGTCGTAGACCTTGGTCTTAAGACACTGCGGTATCTGGGACGTAAAGATATTGCGAAGCTTCCCGAACGCTGCCCAGCGGAGTTGGATTCGACGATTGATCTCGAGAATGACCTACCTAACTGGACTGTCTGTCCCAGGTATACATATTCGGTAACAACTTCGAGTGTAGAGCCTCCAACCCTCAGAGGAGTAGGTTTGACACGGACGTTTAACATAATTTTCGTCTTGTCCATGTTCATTCTAAGACGCACTTGTTGAGAGGCTCTACTAAGGCCATCGAGCATTGTGCCTAAGTCGTCCATAGTCTCAGCCATGACCACGATATCGTCAGCGAATCCAAATTTTTAGCAGCAAAAGTTACAAAATTTGTTACTGACTCATGTTTTCAAAAGAAGCAATTAAATGTACAGATACATTATAGGAGTAACTTCAGCCAGCAGCGAATCAAACTCCGGCTTAAAATTCTAGTGCCAGAAAAGTTTTATAATTAAAAAGTTTGAATTCTAGAACTAATATTATTCTTTGAAGTTCTTTAATTGGGGCAGGGCGTAGTGCGGCGTCTGCTCTGTCATATTAAGGCTTTAAGATGCCTCAATCCGAGCAGGTTGATACGTGTTAAAATAATATCGAACTTAAGTCTTTTTATTCATTTTAAGTTCAAATCAATGCGGGCTTCAACGCGGCTCTTACGATGAAACCGAACGCCCAATTCTCGATTTTTAATTTTTTTTATTACTATTACTTTTCTATACTTCCAAATAAATTAATGCCAAAAACAGGGTCTCCAGTATATTTTTATACATCAAAAGTGGTAATATTTTTAAAACTGTATTCAACTAAATCTATTTTTTATTACTTTAAGTATTTTTTTATTTTTTTTCCATGGTGATAGCTTTACACAGTCTTTCAATAATTGAATTGAATATTGTCAGTTGACCCATCTTAAGGCCTTACTCCGTGGCGTAGTGGTCAATGCACTCGCTTCACAACAGGAGATCGCGGGTTCGATTTCCAGCTGGGTCTAACTTTGTTTGGTAGTTGGTAGGGCATTTTATAATCCGGCCCAGCTAGCTACCACCATTTTATCTATGTCTTGCTGTGAAACATCAATATTAATATTGAAGATTAGGTAACCAGTTTACCCAATGCGTTAGGGAATCTTGGTAAGCCCGCTTTTCGCTTCTATCTTCGGCATAATCTTCACTTACTATCACGTAAAATAATGCCCTTAACTTGGAAAAAAAATCCCGTGGCACACCCAGGTGAACAGGTTGACCACGCGCAAGACCCGGAAAAAACTAATACCTGATGATGATGATGATGATGGTCCTAGCCGATTTCGTTAGCGATGCAGCATGGCTCAGCTGCAAATATCCTCCTGCTCCGCCCTTTCGTGCCTTCGGATATGGCTGATGTAGTCAATCTTTGCACTAAATTTTCGATCGCACTTGGTGACGAAGTAACTAGTATCACATCTGAGCTTGGGGCACATCAGGACACAAATACCTGCCTCAGGCTCTATCTAAATTCAGATTTAAAAGCAAACACCCATAAGTTATATACAAAACGCTGAACACGTTAAAATAACCGACCTCAATCGCAACAACTTAGTAAAATTTTGCAAATATTATTTTTGGTTTTTGTTAATTTTCTACAAAAGTACTGAACCGATTTTCATAAAATTTATATGAGACCAACTCGGAAGAATACCGAATGTATCGAAAAAAAAAGAATAATGAAAATCGGTTAACAATCTGCGAAGATCGCGTAACACACACACACAAAAACACACATACACTAAAACATACAGTCGAATTGTGAACCCCCTCCTTTTTGGAAATCAGTAGGAAAAGGCCAAGATCCCATACAATATCTTTTATCAAATAAATTTTATTTATAATATGATGTGGAGTGGCGGCAGTTGGTGTCGGTTGCCAAGAAATAAATAAGTAAAAAATGTACAGCCACGCTGTGCATACTCTCCCGCGTAGCCTGACGTGACCCGCCTGAATTACAGAAGTGAACATTTAAAAACGGCCAAGTGCGAGGAAGAACCGCACACATAGGGTTCCGTACCATTATAATAGATGGCGCTAGTACAAAGGGTTCCGTACAATCATACTAGATGGCGCTAGTTTCTTTAAGTTTAAAAAAACACGTTCTTTGTATGATTGTATTTTTTTTAGTTTTTCTAGTTTTTAGTATTTATTACGGTTCATGTAATATAGCCTGGTGACAGACGGACGGACAGCAAAGTCTTAGTAATAGGGTCCCGTAATTTTTTTAAAATTCACAATTAGTAAGCCCTTGGTATCGTCTCACCTGATGGTAAGTAAGGATAATGTTATTAATGCCGAAGATGGAAGCGGGCTTACCAAGATTCCTCAACGTAATGGAGAACTGGCTATCTTATCTTTAAGCCGGAACACATCAATGTTGTTAACACTGATGTTTGGCGGCAAGACTTGGATAAGATTGTGGTAGCTAGCCAGGCGGGCTTAGAAAATGCCCTACCACCAATCAAACCGAGTCTTACAAGATGGCCCCACCGGGAATCGAACCCGCGACCTCCTAGTGTTAAGCAAATGGACTAACCATTATGCCACGGTATTTGCCCTTAAAAAAAGACAACATTAAAAAAATACGCTTACCCTAATACCCTATTAAGATGTTTTCTGGAATAATGAACTTATTAAATTCAAGTTAGTCACGAAGTTTCATCAAAATCGTTATTGCCATTTTTGAGGAACATTAGTAAACTTGTTTGGTTTGTATGGGGCGTAACTTAATCAAGTTTTTTTACTAAAACGGGACTACTGGGAAGAAATTACGAAGTAATTAGTTTTTTAATTTCCTTCATGTGACATAGACAAACTCAAACAGCCATTAAATATGCTATTATCTGTGGAGTGTGGAGCATCTTCATTGCGAATATGTTGAGAGTTTTAGTTCCATGAAT
This sequence comes from Coleophora flavipennella, assembly GCA_947284805.1. Classification (NCBI taxonomy): domain Eukaryota; kingdom Metazoa; phylum Arthropoda; class Insecta; order Lepidoptera; family Coleophoridae; genus Coleophora; species Coleophora flavipennella. The sequence goes on from OX369295.1 coordinate 6,948,816, forward strand.
TTTCTGCAAAGAAGGTGGCGCCATGTATTTTAAAATCTTTTGTGATTTTTATTATCTTAAGTAATATTTATTAAATGTTTTTGTACTACATTGACTATTTTTCTCGCACTCAAAGTGAAAAGTGTAGTTTTCACCTCGAAACTAAACACCAGCTTTAATATACCCTCGGTTTTATTGCTCGGGAGTCAAACCACCTCTGGTATATTATGGCTTCGTTTTAGTCCCTCGATATAAAATATACTATTCTGTTTTTATGTTGTGATGCAATAAAGAATATTATATTGTATTGCGGCCTCGACGCACCCTCCAACCGAGTCTTAGGAGAGGTATTGATTGGAACAGTTGCCTCCGTCTTTACGTGTAAAGAGTAAAGAAAATAACCACACTTTTCAAATGGTTTTTCGTTTCAATAAAAACTAGAATAAAAATATAAAAAATTATAACATTACTCACTTTGTATTATCATGATAAATATTGTTGTATATTGTTTTAATTTATCCTTCAAAATATCACACTAATGAAAAGGCAAAAGTTTATGAGTGTGTATGTTTGTTACTTCTTCACGCAAAAACTACTGAACGGATCTGGCTGAAATTTGGTAGGTAGACAGATTAGGATCTGTATTATTACATAGGCTACTTTTGTCACGCTCGCAAGCCGCTTGCGGCTCGCGCACTGCACACCCTCGAAAAGTCATAGAAACGTTGTCCACGAGGGTGAAGCCGCGGGAAACAGCTAGTTAGTCATAACTACAGTTGAAATTGACGGTGTAGACCTATCTTTGGGATTTTTTTCTATCGAGCCCAAACTGCTCAATCGTGTTTTTAATAGCTTTTGACTTTAAGGAACATCATCAACAACAATATTTTTTTAACCTTGGGTTTTCTATTGTGTAGGAGTAATTGACGTCAAAAATAACAAAAAGCCCAAAACGTATAAATTTTGAAACATGACATTTCTTCTTCTTCTTATCGTGTGGCACAATTAATCGTGCTATTCAAGGGATATGACAATTAAAAAATTAAAAGAAAATAATACGAAAAAAAACAATTTAAATCAAACTATTAATTATAACTTCGGCACAGTATTGTTTTGTAACTAAATATGATGTTTTGGAAGCTCGAGCCTCCTGGTCAATCTTAAGTGTACGAGAGTGAATAACGATGGGTAAATATGTATAGAAAGGCATTATTACGTTGACATGTCTTTAAATCCATTCGCGTCTGTCGTGATGGCGCAGTTAGAGTAGCAGTTAGCACCGAGCATCGACGTGGGCGCAGCCATTGCACTTGGCCATAGCACACCATAAACAACAGTAGCTCAACTCAACTTGAAAAAGTATTGAATCCAACCACTTTATAAAACTAATCAACTTTTGAGGACGCAGAGAAAACGTAACTGTATAAATTGCCACGCTTTACACTTACTGAGAGTAGCAAAGAACTGAGGTTACCTGTAAGAAATTGCTACCTAGTGAAACGCTAACTATCGTTTCGAGCCGATCTCTTTTGTCGCGTTTCATAATTAAATTCTTTTTTGATGTCGTTGCTCTATGCTATTTGAATTTGAAAATAGTTGTTATTTTTTTGACAAGAGAAAAACAAAGGTTGATCGTGGTCCCGTCGAAAATGTTGTGAATTTAAATTTTTTTGTACAAATGGTGTTATAAGTTATTGTTGAGGCCCACAATTTTATTCTGTGGTAAGTAATTTGTATAAGGAAACCGCTTTGCGTGTATTTTTGGTACTGCGGCAAATTACATTTATATAACTCCGTAGGGTTTCATCCAGCCCCTGCGAGGTTGACGTCCCCGAGGTTTTGCCCGATAAACGATTGAACCTGGGTTGGAGCAGTGCTGATCACCGGCCAGTCCTTTCTACTGCCCGCCCAGCTGCTCGCCATAAGGGAAGTGAATTTGTTTTGTCTTTTATCCCGAGCGACTCTCTGACTCTGTGACCTTTCTGCCGACCTGGAAGATTTCCTGTTTCCAGTTTCTAACTATTAGTTTTTTATTTCAAATTTTAAAAGTGTTTTGTATCTGATACATATTTTGTTAAAAAGATTGGGTAATTCAGATCAGACTCAAATTTTAAACTTAGTAACTTATTTAAGTACCAAAGGGACGGCGACGATCGTTGCCTGCCGGCATACTATAAAATAACCATTTTATATACAAATAAAATTGTAACCTTAAATTTATTTCCGTAAATTCTCCATAAATATATTAGGTCATTTTTTTTAATTGTCTACACGGTCAACCAATGAAATCGCACCTTTTTTTATACTCATATTGTTTATTGTTCCTTACTTTTAAAATAATCATGAAAATACATATATTCTAATTTACCCCATAATATTTTTTTCTTCAAACTCCATTTAGGCCTGAACCTCTAAATCGTACGTATCGTATGTGGCAAATTCCGTGAGGGTTTTTATCCCCAGTTCCCATTATTTTTGTCACATATTTATGGCGCCCGAACTAATGTTTTATCCCCTTTACTGCCTTTAATCTTTCCCTAACGAACCCGTTTTTTTGTCGTTCGTGGGTGTATCCGTTTTCCGGATGTAATGGTTCAAGTTTTAATACCTCAAGACCCCTTACTTAATTTAATCGTGCAGTTTTCTTTGAAACGTAACGTTTTTTTGTTTGTATGCACGGTATTTTTTTTGCTTCTCTTAACACGGGTCGTTTTTTCCCCGGCTTATTGGCATTATACCTCTTTCGGATAATTGCTTACGTGTTGTTGAGTTGTTTTTGCCTGTGTATTCCCTTACGATTCCAAGAGAATTTTTAATTTAAGTAGTCGATGGCCAGACTCTAGATTTCTTTCAATCGAAAGTCGGGACAGACTTACTTTTAGTTCACGATTATTTAACGTTGGTTTAAGGGAAAAATCTTTAAGGGTTACTGTTTGGAATATTTTTACGCGTTGCTTTGCGAGGTACTCCTTAAATTTTTGGCGTACCCTGTTCACTTTTATGTGACAACGTTTCTGTATTCCGCAGTATTGTTTAGATTTCTTGAGGTCTTATAACAATTTTCCATTTTTCAAATTTCTTTCATTAATCTTGCCCTGGTCTTACCTCAAATGGCCTATTTTTCGGTATAGTTGTCCCTTTAGACTCTTGCGTATTGCGTTTCAGACTTCCGGTGTTAATTTTATCCGTGAGTCGGATTTTCACGCATCCGCCTTTACCGTTTTTGTCCACATTTTCGCTGGCGTAACCGACTATGTTTCGCAAGTTTTTTCAGTTTTTGACAACCCTACTGGTCTTTAATGTTTTACTAGTTCTGGGGTTTTTTCCCTCGAGATGTGTTAAGCTTGACAGCCCTACTTGCCTATTGTGCGGAGTGCTCCTTTTTTCCTTCTTCGTTCTCTCTTTATACTATCTAGTTTTAATTAGTTGTTTAGTTATGCTCTTTCGACATTAGTTGACTATTTTAGGCTGTGCACAGCGATCCCTTAGCACTAGTGTGTTGTTGGGGTTATTAAGTTTGTTCACTTTTAGATGGAGTTTTTGGCGTTTGTATGTGTACGCGAATCGTGTATAAATGTTAATTTCTACCAGCTTCAAGTAAACGTTTGTAGTTAACTAGTTAATTAGAGAGTTTTAATTTTTTTTCTTCTTCAGGGCTGTCCAACGTCTATAGGGTTGTCCAAATTTCAAAAATTTTTTGGACTTCTCGCCTTTTTTTTTGTGAGTTTGTGGGTATTTTGAAACGCTAACTATCGTTTCGAGCCGATCTCTTTTGTCGCGTTTCATAATTAAATTCTTTTTTGATGTCGTTGCTCTATGCTATTTGAATTTGAAAATAGTTGTTATTTTTTTGACAAGAGAAAAACAAAGGTTGATCGTGGTCCCGTCGAAAATGTTGTGAATTTAAATTTTTTTGTACAAATGGTGTTATAAGTTATTGTTGAGGCCCACAATTTTATTCTGTGGTAAGTAATTTGTATAAGGAAACCGCTTTGCGTGTATTTTTGGTACTGCGGCAAATTACATTTATATAACTCCGTAGGGTTTCATCCAGCCCCTGCGAGGTTGACGTCCCCGAGGTTTTGCCCGATAAACGATTGAACCTGGGTTGGAGCAGTGCTGATCACCGGCCAGTCCTTTCTACTGCCCGCCCAGCTGCTCGCCATAAGGGAAGTGAATTTGTTTTGTCTTTTATCCCGAGCGACTCTCTGACTCTGTGACCTTTCTGCCGACCTGGAAGATTTCCTGTTTCCAGTTTCTAACTATTAGTTTTTTATTTCAAATTTTAAAAGTGTTTTGTATCTGATACATATTTTGTTAAAAAGATTGGGTAATTCAGATCAGACTCAAATTTTAAACTTAGTAACTTATTTAAGTACCAAAGGGACGGCGACGATCGTTGCCTGCCGGCATACTATAAAATAACCATTTTATATACAAATAAAATTGTAACCTTAAATTTATTTCCGTAAATTCTCCATAAATATATTAGGTCATTTTTTTTAATTGTCTACACGGTCAACCAATGAAATCGCACCTTTTTTTATACTCATATTGTTTATTGTTCCTTACTTTTAAAATAATCATGAAAATACATATATTCTAATTTACCCCATAATATTTTTTTCTTCAAACTCCATTTAGGCCTGAACCTCTAAATCGTACGTATCGTATGTGGCAAATTCCGTGAGGGTTTTTATCCCCAGTTCCCATTATTTTTGTCACACTAGCTATAAGGCCGCCTATTGTATAGTATTTCTTTTATGTTGTTTTCTTCTTTGTTATGTTGTGATGCAATAAAGAATATTGTATTTTATTGTAATCAATGAACTAATTAAATAAGTAATCGGGTATTTTTAGGTTATTTTAATAAGTTAGAGTCGGTGGCTCAACCGGTAACGACTCGGTCCATCTAACCAGAGGTACCGGGTTCAAATCTGGACGGCCAATGTACCAATGAGTTTTTCAAAAACTTACGTACATACTTACCGATTGCTTTAACGGTGAAGGAAAAACATCGTGAGGAAACCTGCACTCGCCTGCGAAGAAATTCGAAGGTTGTGTGTGAAGTCGACCAACCCGCACTGGGCCCGCGTGGTCGACTAAGGCCTAATCGCCCTGATTCAGGGTAGGCTCGAGCCCCTCGGTGGGGACGTATATGAGCTGTTATAATAATAATAAAATAATAAGTTAGAGTAAGATAAATAAAAAAAGTAAGTGTGTGGTTTTATGAAACCACGGTAAAAGTGGAACTTTACAGAGGACGAAACGGACGAAAGCGACCGTCACGCGACATGCAACCCACAGACAAAAAAAAATGAGATGATGTAACAAAAGTTTCAATAAAATAGAAATGCGGATCACAATATTTCTTATTAAGTTTTCTTCGTTTAAAATCCTATTTTTCCTATTCGATATTTCAAGTTAATAGTCTAACAGTTTAATATTAAGTAAATATATGCAGTATATGTATATATGTGTAGACAGGTCTCCCACTCGGTGGACCGATGACCTGGTGAAGGTCGCGGGAAGCCGCTGGATGCGGGCAGCGTAGAACCAGTCTTCGTGGAAATCCTTGGGGGAGGCCTTTGTCCAGCATTGGACGTCCTTCAGCTGATATGATGATGATGATGAAATATATGCACAAAGCTTCATTGTCACTTACTCTACATGTGGTGAGAATTAATAGAACGTCCAAGTTGACTAACTGACTAGTTTTGTATTCTGTGTGCCGTTCAACTGTCGCGGTGTGGGCTGTGGGTCGGTAGAGTAGGAAACTACCAAACAACGGACTATACTCTATCGAATGCAATGGATCCGTGGTTTGGAAAGAGTTGAATTTGTCGTTCAAACCAGAAAAATACACAGAGACCGAAAGTTCAGTTCCGAAATTATTCAAAAACTCTGAACACGTTAATTTTGCATTATTACTTTTTGGGTTTTGTGGTTGTGTTTTGTATATAAGTTAAAAATTTAAGTTCGTAGCATTTAAGAGTATCTTTTAGTCCCGAAAATTAGTATTTGAATAGTGATTTAAGTAATATCAAGAAAGATATTAAAAACTTATAGTGTAGTAAAATTAATCCCTAAGTGGACAATTGCTATCTAGTTTCCCCAATTTAATTTAAACTTATTAAGATGAGTACATAATCTATTCTGTTTTTTTTTAATCAGTTTTTTCAGAAAAGAGACGAAAAACATTCGCTTCGGTATGTACAAAGGTTCAGGATATACACCGTTATTTTTTTATCACATGCGATACTTTCAGATGTGATTCAGTGTACGATATACGATCGAAATTAATAAAAAAACAAAGGTTTTTTTTTGTTTTTTTTTTGTAAGACTGTCTCGAAATTCCAAACACTAATTTGCAGATCATACTTATTCGCAATAACAACCAAATAACAAGATTATTATTACTACGCGTTTACTATCGAAGTGGTAACAACGTAAATTCAATCAAGCAAAAACGACCCCAAAATTAATCGCATTAGGACGAATTATTCCCTCATACGAAAAATGTCCAGGTAAGGTGTGCATAAAAACAGTTTATGTTGATATTTAATAAATAAATAAATTCTTACGTACATACTTTTTTTTTAAATTTTTTTTGACTGAGTCTGTGGCTCAGTGGTTAGTGCCCTTGACTACTGATCCGAGAGTCATGGGTTCGATCCCCACCCAGGGCAAGCACTTATGTGATGAGCAGATTTGTTTGCTCTGTGTCTGGGTGTTAAATTATATCTATATATATGTGTGTATTTAAACGTATATAAGTATGTATATCAGTCTCTGGTAACCCATAATACAGGGAATCCTACTTGGGGGCCAGATGACCATGTGTGAGTTGTCCCAGAATATTTTATTAATTAATTAAACCATTTAGTTGTAAGGTACTGAATCACATCTGAAAATATCGCACGTGATATTTTATTTTATTATATTTATTTACAATTGGTTAACCCTTGACAACATCTCACCTGGTGATAAAAAAATAACGGTGTATATAAAGGTGCGATATAAAGGTACGGTACAGGTAGATACAAATATAATAACTTTAGGAATGCATTAGAAATAAAAACCGGCCAAGTGCGTGTCGGGCCACGCGCAATGTAGGGTTCCGTAGTTGCCATTATCGCGTCCATATCTAGTTTTCAAATTTCAAATAAGCCTATTTTTTTGAAAGCGAAACCCTAAATTATAAAATGGTCTTAGAAGACTCACAACTATTTTTAAAGCTCTAATCAACGATACCCCATACGACTGGGTTTAACGAGAAAAAAAATCATCCCTACTTTACTTTTAGGGGAGGTACCCTTAAAAAGTTTTTTTTCCAAAAAAATTTTTACAGTTCTCTCTGCGTTGTTATTATATATATCTTTGCCAAATTCCAGCTCTAAACTATTTATAGTCTAGGAGTTAGGCCGCGGACAGACAGACGGACAGACGGACAGACAGACATGACGAAACTATAAGGGTTCCTTTTTGTACTACGGAACCCTAAATAACCTGACTTCGTAAAAACTTAACCCCTCTATTGGGTTAGTCGGGTAAAAATGTATCCTATGTCACTCACGGGATCAAGACGAATCTAACAATACCTCATACGTTAAAATCCTTCAAGTAGTTCAGGCTGTAGCAGGGAACATAGAAGTCTACATTTATACATACACTAGTGGATGCCCGCAGCTTCGTCCGCGCAGATCTCGATTTTTGCGGTTCCCGTGGGAATTTTCCAAAATCCTTTCTTAGCGGATGCCTACGTCATAACATCTACCTGCATGCCAAATTTCAGCCCGATTCGTCCAGTGGTTTGGGCTGTGCGTTGATAGATCACTATGTCAGTCAGTCACCTTTGAGTTATATATATTTAGATACATTCACTTGAAAAACATAAACCTCCATCAGAGGCAGTCGGGTAATAAAGCGTAGCGCGCAGCACGTAAACAAAAATCGTTAGAAACACCCAAAACGATCAACTTCGGTTGTAGTTTAAACTTACATGTTATCTTATGGCTTTAATACAAATTTTGGCTTTAATACAACTTTGTGATCGAAGTACTAAACTCATGAAAAACAATGAGATTGACATTTTTAGTTCAAATCCTGCATAATTAGTAAAAGTTTCGGGGCTGTGTTAATTAAAAACAAAAGGGACATCGCACGACGACGTGACGTGACGCGGCGTCGTGCCATTCATCATGTAAAGGGCAAATAAAACTTTTCCCAAACAACTTTTATTCATTTAGATTTATTTAATAAATACTGTACTTTATATCCTATACGGTGAAGGAAAACATCATGAGGAAACCTGCACATGCCTGCGGAGAAACTCGCAGGTTGTGTGTGAAGTCGACCAACCCTCACTGGGCTAGCGTGGTCGACAAAGGCCCGATCGCCTTAATTCAGGGTAGGGTCGAGCCCCTCGGTGGGGACCTATATGAGCTGATATCATATCCTATATTATGTAAAATAACATGTCTGTCTACCCACCCGTCTGTCCGTCATTCCGTTATTTGGCATGGTTATACATATTAATCACGCCGACAAAGTTGTACAAAAAAATGTTGATTTTTGTATAGGGTACCTCTTGTATTGTATCTTATCAATATTTACAGTTTTATAGTCTAGTGGCTATTTACCCGACTGCGCCAGAAGGAAGGTTACGTTTTTCGAGTGTAAGTAAGTATGTATGTATGTTTATTTATTTCTTTGGCATGTCCTATAGCTTAAACCGCTTGATGGATTTTGTAGATCGAGGTGTCTTTAGATTCGTATTAATCCTATGAGTCACATAAGATACACTTTTACCCGACTGGCCAAAAATATAAGGATTAAGTTTTTAAGCAGTCGGGTTTTTAATTTTTAATTAATTCCTAAATTCATTAATAATAGGAATGACATAAGACTGATGTAATTAGGGCCGCGCCAACGGAGAACAGATGCTTGTAGTAGTGTGTATAGCCATTCCCAGCCCTAAGGTGACCAGGTGAAGGGCGGCTAATCGTAGCAAAAAATATATTGATGCGAACATGAAATAACACAAAATTGACATGTTTTAGTAAAACAACAGATCCGCCGCGCGGCCACCAGGCGGCGACCGCGCGGCGGCCGCGTTGACGCCATTCGTGCCATATAAACGCGCCTTTAAGGCTATCCCCCTACCTAAATAGTTCCTCTATAAAAATTTCGAAAAACCTAAAAGCATTATGGTACAAGTATTTAATAAGAAAATAATTTTAATTATTTTGTCTACTTCTCACCAAATCTTTCATTTGATACCCATATAATGTGGGTGCCAAAAAAACTGTTCTTCCATATTAAGGAGTCCGCCATATTAAAGTTAGAACGACGTCACTTAGCTAACCATGCATTGTCATCCAGACTAGACGTGTATGCAAAATTTCAGCTTAATCGAAAACCGATAAGTGGTTCTTATATAGGGTCGCCATTCCCAAAATTCGTAATACCAGGACATTTCTGTTTAAAAACAGGATGCAATATAAGAACAATAGTTAATAGTAATTACGCAATAAATATAGGATCAATGTAAGTCAACTAATAGCAAAAATTAAGCTGAAGCCCCTCCATAAGCCTAGGTACTGTTTTCTTATTTATCGACAATTTCTTAGTGAAAGTGTCTAAGGCTTTAGAAGTCCCTGTCTAAGACTTTAATCTTGTGTTTGGCCTCTTTTTGATGCTCTTCAATGTCTATCGCACCTCTACTGGGTACAAATATACCCGATTCTCAAATAAAACAATTCCAGGACACCCCAAAAGCAGGAAACGTCCTGGGAAAACAGGACGCTTGGCAACCGTATTCTACTCGTAATACAGCTTAAAATATTATTATTTTTAATCCACAATTGATAAGCCCTTGGCATCATCTCACCTGATGGTAGGTGACGATGGTGCCGATGATGGGAGCGGGCTTATCAAGATTACCCAATGCAATGGGGGATCTAGCTATCTTATCTTCAAGCCGGAACACATTAATGCTGTTAACACTGATGTTTGGCGACAAGACTTAGACAAGATGGTGGTAGCTAGCCAGGCGGACTTGGAAAATGCCCTACCACCAACCAAACCGAGTCTTACAAAGTTGACCCCGCCGGGAGCGAACCCGCGACCTCCTGGCGTGAAGTCAATGGACTAACCATAAAGCCACGGAGGCGGTGACCTAAAACTAATACACTATCAAGGCAAGTTAAATAAAAGCTAAATAAAAATGATAATCTAAAATTTTAAACGATGAAAATGAAAAAAGGTAGGTAGTGTTGTATATTTTAAAAAAATGACTGTTAAATACCTATGTAATAGATCAGTATAGTTACAGATCGCATTAGTAAAGCGGCCACTTTTAAAATTTTCCTTTAAATATATACTCGCAAGTAATCGCCTTAAATTTTAACCGCCTCCCTGGTGTAATAGTTAAGTTCATTAGCTTCACATCAAGAGGTCGCAGGTTTGATTCTCGGCGGGGTCTTAGTTTGTAAGACTCGGTTTGATTGGTGAAAGGGCATTTTATAAGCCCGCCTGGCTAGCTACCACCATCTTATCTAAGTTAACAGCATGTTAACAGCATAGATGTGTTCCGGCTTGAAGGTAAGATAGTCAGCTCCCCATTGCGTTGGGGAATCTTGATAAGCCCGTTTCCATCTTCGGCATCATCGTCACTTACCATTGAGGCGATGCCAAGAGCTTACCAATTGTGAATAAAAAACATTTTTTTGAAATGATAGCGGGGCTAGTTATATTAGGGTAGCCCCCTAAACTTCTGAAGTGATTTCGATTAAAGCTGGCTCTTCTCTCTTATAGTGTGGCACAATTAACCGCGCTATCCAAGGGATAGACAGCGGTCACTTTATTAGGGCATTTTAATTTACACCTACGGACGTGTGCAACGCGACCTTCATACACATCTGGAATCAGATGTGCAGGTTTCCTCACGATGTTTTCCTTCACCGTTAAAGCAATCGGTAAGTATATGTACGTAAGTTTCGAAAAACTCATTAGTACATTGGCCGTCCGGATTTGAACCCGGGACATCTAGTTAGGAGGAAAGAGTCGTTACTGGTTGAGCCACCGACGCTTTTAACATCAATGTTAACAGCATAGATGTGTTCCGGCTTGAAGATAAGATAGTCAGCTCCCCATTGCGTTGGGGAATCTTGGTAAGCCCCTTTTCCATCTTCGGCGCCATCGTCACTTACTATTGAGATGATGCCAAGAGCTTACCAATTGTGATTAAAAAAATTTTTTTTAAAATAATAGCGGCGCTAGTTACCCTAGGGTAGCCCCCGAAACTTCTGAACTGATATCGATAAAAGCTGCCTCTTCTCTTATAGTGTGGCACAATTAACCGTGCTATCCAAGGGATAGACAGCGGTTGCCTGGTGTTACACTTGCGTGTCACGTGTGACGTGTGCAACGCGACCTCCATGCTCATCTGGAATCAGGTGTGCAGGTTTCCTCACAATATTTTCCTTGGCCGTTAAAGCAATCGGTAAGTATAAATGTACGTAAGTTTCTAAAAACTCATTGGTACATTGACCGTCCGGATTTGAACCCAGGACCTCTGGTTAGGAGGACCGAGTCGTTACCGTTTGAGCAACCGACGCTTAAAAGCTGGCAAAAAAGTAAGTTCATATTATATTATATTATAATCATATTATGTCTCAATTAATGAGCTGAAAAGGGGGCTGGGCCCCCTATGGATATGGTCGAGTCTGGAACAGAAAATTTTGTTTTTTTGTATGAGTTCAGAAATACAGAAAGGGTGTCAATTAAATGGTTAGCATAGTATTGTTATTTCTGTGAGCAGAAAAATATAATCGGTGAGCAGAAATAGCTAATTGGTCAGCAACTCATGGTCAGCAAACATTTCAAAATCAATCAGCAATTTATGTCATTCTGGATGGCTGTAATTATTTTAAACATCCCCGTACTACACTCTTCCTACAGTGTTGAGTGGTCGACGGAGCCCCTTCGGGGCTCCTACTTCTGTGTTCTCATGTTAAACCTAACACTACGACTGTGCGGGGAGGCGAGCTTAGCTCGCCTCCCCGCACAGTCTCCGATCCTAACGGATCAGAGTCGGGGTGCTCCGCAAGTCCGAGCTCGCTTCGCTCGCTCCCGCTTCCATTTAGAACTCCCCGTACCACACTCTTCCTACAGTGTTGAGTTGTCGACGAAGTCGGACCCGCGTGCTTTCCCCGCCCTGATACTCCCACATCCCCCTGGGATCCCGAAGGTTTGTTGGGGGTTTAAATGGGTGGCGGGGGCTACGCCCCTTTTTCAACAAAAACGCAATCCAAGTAGTTATTTTGCTCACCATGTTTTAAATATGCATACCAATCAAATATACTGCTTATAGACATGTTTTTCTGCCGCTCAATCATGAAATCTTGCCGCTCAAGTAGTTATTTTGCGGACTGAATGTTTATTATGCATTTCAAATATATATGTATCATACGGAAATACCCCCACAGTGTCAGCACTAGTCCTATTTGTTCAATTTACCGAGACGTATCGCTGCAATCGTATGGCGCCCTGCCTTTGTTCAGCTTCCATTGGAAATTGAGCACCCCGCCCCCCGCCCCCCTCCCCCCCCCCCCTCCTGCCTAAGACCCCTTCTGATGTTATTTTAGATGTGGAATAGATGAATAGACTATAATATATAGAAGATGTAAAGGGTTCTAAACTAAACAATGTTTTGGATAATGGTTTAAATTGATGAGTTATATAAGATTACTAGCTGTTTCCCGCGGCTTTACCCGCGTGGACAACGTTTCTATGACTTTCAGAGGGTGCGCAGTGCGTGTCACAGGGTAGCCTATGTGTTTATTCAGGTCCTAATTTGTCTACCTACCAAATTTCAGTCAGATCCGTTAAGTAGTTTTTGCGTGAAAGAGTAACAAATATACATCCATACATACATACATTCGTCCAAACTTTCGCGTTTATAATACTATATTATACTAACTGGGCGATCGGGCCTAAGTCGACCACGCGGGCCCAGTGCGGGTTGATCGACTTCACACACAGCTGTAGAGTTTCTTTACAGGCTGTTCAGGTTTCCTCGAGATATTTTCCTTCACCGTAAAAGTGTTGGATAAACATATACTTTGAAATTCAACTCTGAAAACACATTGGTACGTGGCAGGCTTCAAACCACGACCTCCCGGACAGAAGTTAGCGGCCCTTGCCATTGCGCCATCGACGAGTCAGTCTTATCAATTCCTTATTCAGCTTTTCCTAGGTTTTATATGTCACATATCGAGGAGGAAACAGACAAAGCTCACAGAGTTGCTAAACTTAAGTGGCAGAGGGCAGGGCACATAGCTTTGCGAAGAGATGCCCGTTGAGTCAGTAAAGTTCTCTAGTGGCTACCACACACCGGAAGACGTAGCGTATGTGAGCCCCCCACTCGGTGGACCGACGACCTGGTAAAGGTCGCCTGAAGCCGCTAGATGCGGGCAGCGCAGGACCGGTCGTTGTGGAAATCCTTGGGGGAACCCTTGGTCCAGCAGTCTTGGTCTTTCGTCTGATGTGATGAAGATGATATTGTCACAAGAAATAAATTTATTATGATTTCCACCAATATAATAATCATCATGTCAGCTCATATACGTGAATTAGGGCGATTGTGGCTTAGTCGACCACGCGAGCCCAGTGCGGACACACAACCTGCGAGTTTCTTCGCAAGCGTGAGCAGATTTCCTCACGATGTTTTCCTTCACCGTAAGAGCTATATAACATAATAGTAATAGAATAATAATATGTAGAATATAATAATAATAATGTAAAATTAACGTTGTTGTCCTGTGAAGGGCACGCACGCCTGTCGCGCGGCGCGAGCGGGCGAAGTTGACGAGAAAACAAATTGCTTTGAATGTCAGACAGGCGCTTGCAAAATAATACTAAAGCGGGCTAAAGTCACAGTACTAAGATATGACTTACAGTAGAGCAACGCCTTTGATGACGCAGGATGCCGCCACGGCGTAGGCACTAGCAGTACTAGCTCTAACTCTCGGAGTTTGCTAGGCTGTGCCCCGCCGCCCGCTGCCCCGCAAGCACCCTTCCGTTGCTCTGCGTAAGTAATTTGTTGCACTACTGAAAGCAGCTATATTGTAATACTGTGCTAAAGTCATCTAAAGTGAAATGTTTGACTCATATTAGATCCCAACAAAACATAATTGTAAAAGGGTGTCAAGTTCGATGCAGAAAAATACAGAGATCTAAATGTGTAGGTACTAAGTTAACGTCGTAGGCATTCCACACTTAAACCGAAAAATTCATATATTATTGACTTAAATAACTTACTAGGCCAGTACTCACAACAAGGAGGCGCTTTTTTTATTCACATAATTGGTAAGCCCTTGGCATCATCTATTTTTTTTTATTAAATTTTGAGTGCGTTTGACTATATCTCACCTGATGGTAAATGACGATGTAGTCGAGGATGGTACACGCAAACTCAAATAAAGCCTATTCACTATCGCCTTGAATATCCCCAAATTGTAGGAGTCGGGAAACAAAGACGCAGGCAAGGATTTCCACTCCATCGCTGTCCGCGTAATAAATGAGGAAGCGTTACGCTTCGTGCGTATAGGCTGAATATCATCAACAAAAGGGTGGAACCTCCCCCTGATGGTAATAAGTGACGATGATGCCGAAGATGGAAGCGGGTTTATCAAGATTCCCCAACGCAATCTGGCTATCTTATCTTCAAGCCGGAACACATCAATGTTGTTAACACTGATTTTTGGCGTCAAGACTTAGATAAGATGGTGATAACTAAACAGGCGGGCTTAGAAAACGCCCAACCACCAACCAAACCAAGTCTTACAAGTTAACCCCGATGGGAATCGAACCCACGACCTCCTGGTGTTAAGCGAATGGACTAACCATTACGCCACGGAGGCGGTTAAGAGTGTTCTCTAGAATGAATATCCTTACAGTATTACCTACCCACTTAAAGTTCTCACACACGGGCACTATACTATAAGATATATTTAACGTAACAGATATCTTACAATATAATGAGAGTACACACACGGGACAGATAATATATATTTCATAGCTGCCCATTACGCCACGGAGGCGGTTTACAGCATTGATGTGTTCCGGCTTGAAGATAAGATAGCCAGATCCCCATTGCGTTGGGGAATCTTGGTAAGCCCGCTCCCACCTTCGGCATCAGCGTCACTTCGTCAAAGTCGGCTTCGTCCTCTGATGAACTGTCTAGTAAGTCCAATAGCAACATACGCGCACTCATTTTCTTAATCAGCCTGTATAAAGCGTTTTAGGTGTAGCTCATTCAGACTCGTAACAGAATGTGGGGTTTTCATAAATTATGGTATAGCGTCCGAGTGTAGCTGCGAGTATCTTAAGATAAAATAGCGCACGTGTGTGACAGCTTTTAGTTATTTAATTTTGAATTCTGTTTGTCGTGTCGAACCAATCAAAGATAAAATATATCTGTACTCGTATGTTGTACCGTATCTTACTTCAGGCCAAGGACTTAACTGGAATCTAATGGAATCCGGTAGAGTTTCGCTTTTCGCAAGTAATACTCTCCACTCTCTGGAGATATTAATCTTGCTTTCAGGCAAAGTGGCTCGATTTCCGTAGACTTACGAACATAAAGAGGCACCTATGTCTTTCTCACAGAATCAGTTAGTACATATACCTAGCTTCTAAGAGGATACCTTTTAGATACTATAATATGTATCTGTTCGTCACAATATCTCAAAGAGTAAGGTTAAGTAATGTAATGTAATGATGAAGGTTAAGTGGGTACCTGCTTACTGGTTGTAAATTTATTTGTTACCGACACGAATCGCAAGCCAGGGGGCCGTCCATTAATCACGTGAGTTTCGAAAGGGGGGGAGGGAGATCAGCAAAAATCACGAAATATCACAAGGGGAGTGTAGTAGATATCACGTGTATGTATTTTTTCGTAAACGAGGCAACGAACGAAGTCCCCGTAAATTTAGATTATACTTAATACCTGTATTTAAAGATAATATTCTAAAAAAAATCAGATTCTTTGTAGGTACTAAAAATACACGTGATTTTGGGTGGAGGGGGGGGGGACGGTTATAAAAGCAAAAAAACATCACGTGATTAATGGACAGGGTAGAAGTTATGGTCCATAGAAAATATAGTGGGGATTAAAATAAGGGGAGTGGGCACATATAGGCCCTATGTGCTCAGGCCCACCTAATTCTGAGCTATATAGGGCGAAACAAAATTGGTGTAGGACCTGGAAAAAAATTAACTTCTCATACAATCCTAATCAGTAATCTATCAGCTAATCGACCAATTTTGTGCACTTTAGTATGGAGGGTCCAATTTATTTAAAAAAAAACACTATGGGTTCCTTGGGGATTCCATCCCTTCTGTATTTTCCCTTCTTCTTCTTTTGATTGTTTCTTGATTGTAGATAATTGGGCAACTTTTTAAATAAGAAAAAAAATATATTAATTACTTTAAGCTCTATAAAAATCACAATATTACTTATACTCATAAAAAGCGTCCGTCCTACTATAACATGCACCTATTTTGATAAACATTTTGAAATCTTGAAAGCTATTCGAGTGCGTGCTTTCACGTTTGGTCGCTTTAGTTGTAACATAGGGTTCAAATCCGGACCGCCGATGATAATAACGTACGAACGCGCGTACGTATGTACGTACATACCCACATCCATACAAATGTAGTGGCTTCGTTCAACCCAGCGTTACTACATTTGAACGGTATTTTTTCAACAACAGTTTTAGCATGTCTTTATTTATACAACGAATTTCCGAAATAAATGCGAACACGCACAATCGAAGGAAAATCAAAGGGCTCCTTCGATTCCCTCGAGGTGCCTTCGATTTTCCTGGGATTAAAAGTATGATTTGGTAACTTTAAAAATTTAAGGTTTCTTGGGCTGCCTGCGGAATCTTAAAATCGTTTTTTTAACTGTCACCCCACCTCAACTTTCACTAACCTATAACGAAGGTTCTTAAATCAACTGGTATTTTATCATAATAACTTATTTATAGCACGAGAGTGAGTGTGCAGGCTTTGTCGTTTTGGATAAGTTTTTTAAGGGTTAGTATGGGGAAATACTAAACTATAAGAGATAGAGAAAAACTCTCTCAGGATCTATGACGCACCAACGAGTCGTCGGGAGGAGTGAGCTCCGAGAAAGGGATCACTTCGATAATCTTTATTCACATCGAAAATGGGGCTCCGCCGGCTGGCTGATTATTGGGCTGAAATAAGACTAAGCTAGTGCTGTACTCTTGGTATAAAATGTACACCTCGACCACGGATAAATGGACCTCTGTCCTGGCTCGCGGTTACGAATAGAATGCCACTCAACTGTTTCAGAAAGGCTTTCGAACGACCTACTAGTTTGAATTTAGTAAAACTATTTAAACTTAGCTTTTAAATACGATCTGCGGATAGCAAGATTGCAAAGGACATGGAATTGCGCGAATGCAGCGCTATACGATCTCTAACGTATTGTGATCTCAATTTCAGGGAAAATAAAAATGGCGTTTTAAAATATATTTAAAAAAAATGGTTCGGAGATATGGCTTTTTTAAAAAAAAAAATGTTTCGTTACATCGATTGTATATCACTATACAAACCAAAAATTGTATGGAGACCATATTCCTAAAGTTGCTATAACATAGGATTTATTTGATGACAAAACTTGTCTGAAATCTGACCATTTTTTTAAATAAATAATTTCCATTCAAAATAGATGATCCCTAACCTAGTCAAATCATATGCTAATTTTATGTCTATCAAACACCCACTAGCTTCTTAGCTTCTAGCTTCTTGGTACCCAAAATACGTGAACTGGTTGAGATAGATCAGTTGAGATAGATCAGTTGGTTGATGGTGACTGTACTTACAATCCGTGGATGACAGAACTTTGGGATTTTCCCTACTCTCAAAACAATATGTTTTTCTGTCAGATAACGACTGTAACAAACACATTATATTAGTCATGTGAATTCCCGAACTAAAAATATGTAAACATAAAACTTTTTAGATAAGAGTGGTCGGCATAGGTACATCGCATTTATTAAGGAAAACCACACTTCAATAACAAGAGATAAATAGCTTACGTGGACATTTGATAGTTGTTTGAAAAACGGTTTTAAAAATATGCAATTTAAAAGTAAAAAGGACCCTAGGTCAGTCGGGCCAATGGAGAAAGAAAAGATAAGCGAGAGAGAGGACCTACTTGGAATCTGAAGATTGTCTGAAAATTTCATCGAAATCGGTCCAGCCGTTTTGGAGTCTATAAGGAACATTTTTTTTTCCTTCACATAGCACAACAGAGATAGACTGGATTCAAGTGCTAATAACTACAGCCTCCCTGATATAATAAAAGGATTTGAATGTAAATCACATGTTAAACGCTCATAAGAATTAGAAATGATTTGAACGATTAAAAATTATTCAAAATGATTACAAATCAAATCATTTTTAATCCTTTTTAATGATTTTGTTTAATCAGGGCTGTGATTAAAATAACTAAAAAAGAGATTATAAGGTTTTCTTATTTGTTTACTTAGCTTAAGTAATAAAAATATGTATCGTTTATTTAAGTAAATAAACTTTAAACAAAAAAAAATGTTATGAGAAAGTGGTAGCCCTAGTTTTGATAAGCATTGCTATTTAAACGGAGACGGAGGGTCGAAATGATTCATATTGTTGCAACCATTCCAGTCAAATGGAGTCCCAAAAAAAAACATGTATCAATTGTGGCAGAGTGTACGATTTCAGCCCATTTTGGAGGTGGTGCAGAGACTGCGGAATAAATAAATTTATCGAGGAGGAGAAGAAAAAAAAAAAAAAATAAGTGTTAATCTTCCGTTCACACATCATGAATTTCGTGTCTAACATTTTTTTTGGTGTTTGTCTAAACGTACTATCCTCATAGATAGCAGTGAGAAGCCAGTGCTGTCGTTAGCTGGTAAAGATATTGAGTAAGTTAGTATTCTCAAGAACCTGGAAGCTATTATCGATCCGACTCTGCAATGATCTGAGAACAACCGGACTATACGCTGTTATCGCCGATTCCGGGTACATCAATGTACAAGAGCTCTTTTCTTGTCCTTGGAGTTGCTTTCTGGAACTTTGTGCCACCTGCTGTTTCAACTGCTGCTTCCCTGGATGAATTCAAGACGATGCTACAACCACTTACTTGCTATTGAGCAAGCTAAGTCGCGAGTGCATAGTTTCTGGTGTGTGATGTGCTGGTAGGGCTGTCAAGTGTTATATGATACAATACTTTTTGTAAATCGTTTTGTTTCTGTTTTTTTAAATGCCATGAGTTTTATATTATTTTTGTCTTTATTTTAAAAAAAAAGGTTGAGCTAAAGCTTTTGTATTTTGTAATGATAAAGCCTACTCGAGGGTAAGCAGGCTAAAATCTTAAAATATTAAAAATTTTAAATACAGAACATAATTATAAAAAGCGTCTGATTATGGAATCTATGTAAATGGAGAGGCATCAAGATTTAATTAATAAAAGGAAAGATACAGAAACCATAGATAAGATCTACCATGATTTAATTAAATTAAAATAATCTTTAAAAAGTACCGTTGTTACACTTTCTTGGTTAATTAGTTGGAAATTTAAATTTGCGTTTGTATTCATGTAATTTCAAAATTTGTAATTGTAAGTGTCTTTTAAACTTTATGATTATATTTATGTAGTTCAAAATTGACAACCCTGGTTATCTGGGTAGGTGATTTGAATGACTGACTGTATAATTTGTAATATTACCAACTGTACATAAGACCAGTGTTAGCACACGGTTTTGGCTGTCAGTTGACCAATAATAAGATTTATGAACGCATTGTTCATGTGACTTTATAATTTCTTAATATTATAGTGTTTTTTAACTAACGTTAAGATAATTAAAGTTAATGAATTAATTAATTAAGTTACATAGTTGGACTCACATGAGTTTATTTATTTTAATATGGTTCCAAATTTAACGGACAAAACAGGTTATAAGTATTCACCGCTATAACCTGTCCTCATAACATTTTTTTTTGTTTAAAGTTTATTTACTTAAATAAACGATACATATTTTTATTACTTAAGTTAAGTAAACAAATAAGAAAACCTTATAATCTCTTTTTTAGTTATTTTAATCACAGCCCTGATTAAACAAAATCATTAAAAAGGATTAAAAATGATTTGATTTGTAATCATTTTGAATAATTTTTAATCGTTCAAATCATTTCTAATTCTTATGAGCGTTTAACATGTGATTTACATTCAAATCCTTTTATTATATCAGGGAGGCTGTAGTTATTAGCACTTGAATCCAGTCTATCTCTGTTGTGCTATGTGAAGGAAAAAAAAATGTTCCTTATAGACTCCAAAACGGCTGGACCGATTTCGATGAAATTTTCAGACAATCTTCAGATTCCAAGTAGGTCCTCTCTCTCTCTTATCTTTTCTTTCTCCATTGGCCCGACTGACCTAGGGTGCTTTTTATATTAATAATATGTATGTTGCAGTCGTTATCTAACAGGACAAAGTATTATTTTGAGAGTAGGGAAATTCCGACGGAAGTACGGTACTGCTATTGGTTTCTGGCAATTGCATGACACCACCTCGTGGTCAAATAATATAAGTAAAATAGTCTTTTTCTTTCTAATTTAGAGGTAAGGGTTAATTTTAAGGGTCTTAGGAAATGAAAATGTAAAAAAAAATACATAAAAGTTATGCAAATTTAAAATATGCGACATTAATACCGTAGATAAGTTTATATAGTTCAGGATCGTGTATAAAGATATGCATAGAGCTACTGTTTCGTAATTAATGTTTTACTTAAGAAGAAATAGGTCATAGATATAATTATAGAGTAATTTAGGTTTCTTCTTTGTTTGCTAGTGAAAACTGCCAATGTTTTTATGTTATTATTTATTATCTCGAGTTGTAAAAGGATGTCTTTCTTTCTGAAACTTTATATGTGTAATTAGACATTATCTTCATTAAGTTTTTATAGAGTGTATAGACTTCCTTTGTGACATTTGATGTGTATTTTCGTTCATTCTCTAAAAAGCTACAAAATTTGCGAACTAGTCACAGATTTGTAAGCTCTCAGATACCATAAAATTCACTATTTATCAACCATTATGATTCAGCATAGAACCATAGCCATCCAACACAATAAATGGTCATTCTTTAGCGCCTACATGTTTTAGAATATCAAAATCCACTGAATATATGTTATGAACCTGATGTGATGTCTTGTTTACGAAAATGCCATTACTCAGCCATAATAAATCATTTCGGATAACATCTGTGTTTCATTTAACGCTCCCTGTACAATTATAAACAGTGCGCATGGTTAAATTTTTTATAAGAATTTTCTAGTTGTTTTCTTCTAATCTTTTGATGCGCACTCACAGAAAATCTCGTCGAGTTTAGTTAAGTCCTTACTTTTGGATCCGAATAAATTCTGAGTAAGTTATTGAAATTAACATTTTATTAAAGATACATTTTATTATCCAATTGATAGGATGGATAATAAAAATGAAACAAAACAACAATCTGCCACTTGCCTTAGTCCCACGAAACTAAATTTATCTTAAAAATTGTTCGAAATGTCCTCCACTTTTGCCTAAACACAGTCGAATTCGGCGAAGCACTCCCTGAGTTGCATTTCTCAATGAAATGTATGATATTGTGTTTAGCATTTGACGGACTGAATATTTTAAATCATCAACTATGTCATACCGATTTGTGTACACTTCATTTTTTAAACGATCCCATAGAAAAAAATCCATGGTCGTTAAATCAGGTGACCGCAATGGCCACTGGACTTCGCCGTCATAGATAGCTATCCACGTGTTCCCAAACCTTTCGTTGAGGTAATTTTGTGCAAGGTGACTATTGTGCGCAGGGGCTCCATCTTGTTGAAACCTCATGTTCCGTATTGCTGAGAAAAGCAAATCATCTAAATCATCATCAAGATTTTTGAGAATGTCCAGGTATGTTGGACCTCGAAGAGTCCCGCCGTAAAAATGAAAATCTAATTTGGTTGCTGCTTTCAGTTCATTAATGGTTGTTGGGCCGGTTGTACATCCCTGAAATGATACGTGGCATTATAAGTTTACGTCATAAAAACGTTTAAAAAAGAAGTGAATAAATTGGAGAAGTAATCTCAGCTTACCATTATTTGAAAGATTGGTCTCATACGTCCAAAAAATTCGGCTCAAAAAAATTGTGTCCCGTGTTACACGGTGGATAATCCGATTACAGAATGCTGATCTTCTCGCATGATCGCTTTCGAGAAGTTTCTGAACAATTCATCCTTGTAGATACGGTATGTATTCATACTTTTTAAGTATCCTCATTACAGTACGCTGTGAAATAACCTTTTGGTAGCGATCTCTCGAAAAAATATCCCGAAAACTCTCGACAAACGCACAAAAATTTATTTCTACATCTTAACTGATGATGTAGGAATGTTTTTGTGAGGCTTCGAGTAGATTCCGTACCTCAGTAAAATATTTAACATTGTGGTCAAAGTATGGCGACTTGGTGTTTCTCTCAGGGGGAATTCATTACGATACCAGTCAATTGCCAATGTTTGGTTCCTGTTACATAAATGATACCTTCTCAATAAACCATTTTTTCGGAATTTGACAACGATTGAGGCATTTTACCTATTTAGTTCACCATTGAATTCACAACACAACTAATTAATTGACTAAATCACGCATTTAATAAATGGCATAAACACACAACTTGCTATTTTTTCAGTCTGAATGTTTTTTCTTTTTTCCTTTTTCATATGAAAATCGGCCAGTAAGTTTAGTATCCACATGATGATGATGATGGTCCTAGCCGTTTTCGGCTACAGCGACCGCAGAGTTGTCCGGCTCAGCTGCAAGCGTCCCGCTGCTCCGCCTTCTCGTGCGCCCGCATATGGCTGTTGTAGCCAATCTTCGCTCGGAACGTGCGGTCACACTTGGGGCACGTCAGGACACCGTTGATGTAATTGTAGTGGATAGCCGCAGGTGGTCGGGCTTTTATTTCATCCCTTTTGGTGTTATATTGTGTCTTCAAAGGAACCTACGTTGTGTGTTACCAGCTGCCTCCATTTAGGGCGATCTTCGGCTAGCACTTCCCAGTCCAGGTGATTCAGCTTGCACCTTTTCATGTGCCTCTTCAACACGTCTTTGTAGCGCAAGAGTTGTCCGCCTTGCTTACGTTAGTATCCACATAACTATTAAAGAAACCTAAAACGTTAATTTCAACAACTTCTAGTAACTTTAGACCTATGGTCTCCGTACAATTTTTGGTTTGTATAGTATTATACATTCGAAATCACAATTTATTTATTTTTTTAAAAGTTGTATCCGAATATATCAAGATTTTTTTATTTTTTAAAACGCCATTTTTATTTTCTAAAATTGAGATCACGGTTCCTAAAAGCGTTTTTCTTTAGAATTTCCCAATACTGACCCTTAAAAAAACTCACACTGTATAATTAAATAGCACATTTTAACGACAGTAGCTTATTGAATTGCAATTTTCAACTTAAACCCATCACTGAGAACGATATTTATAAATGTATTATGTCTATCAAATCAAATGCCACTGGTGCCGATGAGATAAGTAGGAATATGATCTTACTCACGTTGCCTCGCACTCTCCCTATAATAAATTGTTTAATTAATAAATCACTTCTCTCTGGAGTTGTCCGGCAGTGGAAAATAGCTGTGGTCACACCTTTGCCAAAATTAGTAAATCCTTTGACTGTTAAAGAAGAGTTCGGAGAAGTCTGTAAATGTGCAGTTGAGTAAGTACTCGTATGTTGATGACAATAATATCCTGCCCAATCTTCAATCTATTTTTCGTAAAAGTCGAGTACTGTGACAGCACTATTAGATATTACGGATAATAAATATCCTAGTCGAGGATAAAGGATAAGGGTTTCGGCACAATTTTAACGCTATTGGATTATTTACGCACTTTTGACAGTCTTAATATATCTCTTTAAATTTCTAAACTATCTTACTATGGTCAGGATCAAAATGTATTACAATGGTTCATCAGCTATCTTAATTCTAGATTTCAAAGAGTTAAAATGTGAAATAACGACGGTACATATTATTATTTTTTCTGATCCTAAGCCTCTGAGGCGTGCCTCAAGGTTCAATTTTGGGCCCGCTTCTTTTTATCATCTATATTTCTGATTTTGTTAGGTCAATCAAAAACTGCCACCACCACTATTATGCTGACGATGTACAATTGTATGCGTCTGTGAATCGTAATAACGTATGTGAAGCAGTCACTAAAATTAACGAGGATCTCGAGCAGATATATGATTGGTCGTGTAGGAATGCGCTGCTGCTTTATACCACCAAATCGCAATTAATAGTACTCGGATCTAAAAAGCAAATTGACAAAATTTTAAACTGAAAACAAATTATTAATATCCTAGGTGAAAGTGTTCAACGTGTAGAAAAACCTTAAATACGCCATTTGCTAACAGAAAATGCATGCATTACTTTTTGTGAGTTTTTAGTTTTATTACGGAGACATATTGTGGGAACCTTGGCCTTTATCTAGAACCCGGCAATTAATTGAGAGGGGCCCAAAATGTCTGTTGTAGATTTCGTTTCAATATACCTCCTCGGAGTCATATTCCACCCTACATGAATAATGCGTCTATGTTAATTAAGAAAACTCGTAGGCAGCTTCAATTGGCCTCGCTTATGTTTAATGTCTTTAAATTCAAAAGTCCGGAGTGAAAGTTAACTTTTTCTTCCTTTTGCAATCAATGGGACACCAGATCTACTTAAGTGGTTTTTTTTTACACAATTAGAATCAGTAAAATATTACCAATCTGATAATCTAAGGGTGAGTTGCACCATGTAACTATAACGATAACCAAACCGTAATCAGCCGTCAAATCTCCGGTTATATGTATATGGGTTACACCATTTTAACAACGGTTAAAATAACGTCATAATTTAACGCTAGAGTTAACCGATCGATTTTGTTCGGTTATTGTTATTGTTATGGTCAAATAACGGCGATTTGACGGATGGTTATGGTTTGGTTATCGTTATAGTTACATGGTGCAACTCACCCTTAGATACATATCGCTACGTGCCATAGTTCCAGAGATAGAGTTGTGTAAAGTAAAGCATGTTGAAAAAAACTACGTGTTTACTTATCGAAACTCAACTAAGTAAGTTTAAAAGTTACCAATTTCTGTTCAAAGTTGTTTATTCAATTTCGGAAACAAAATATTTTAACAAATGCGATGTTTAAATGAATTTATATCAAGTTTGGTTTCTTTGCACAAAAATGATTTGACGACAAATTTAGTGAGAAACATTAAATTTTAAATTTAGTAATATACCGTGGTTAGCGTTGTCAATTGTTTTGAGATTATTTCTAGCAAACTTGATTACTCGTACGCCTCTCCCAAAGTGCGCAATTGCTAGTATATGACTAAGATAAAGGAAAAAATAATAATTATCTACAATTTACAAAAGACTATCACATTAAAAACAAACTGATTCATAACAAATTGCAAACGGGAAACACCCATACGAAAAATCGGAGGTAGGTAGTAGTAATGATAAACATACACGTTATCGACTTACGCTGGATAGGTACTTGTTAAAAATATCTATAAAGGGAAAAAAGTAAGTTAAACTTGCGTGGTGAGTGTTCCGTACGTTGATTGTGAAATATCCTATGTAACTTTTTAACTAAGTATTTATTCCAGTATTTTAAATGGTATTACAATCACACAGTGGATCTACGAGCTAATTTCCTCTACGAGCACTGAAGCAAAAGTAAGGACGTGTCACTTGCCTTTTTTTTCCCCTCGGAACAGAGGAGAGAGGAGGATAAATGCATCATGCATACCAGTCAGCCGGCTGACTGGTTATGTGGGACTCACAAGCACATATATGTGCATGTATATTATACATAAGATATACATTCACACCAACACAAGGTTGGGCTAAAGCTTTGGCAACTTGGCTGCCTTAAAAGCCTATCGGAGCGATGATCACTTCGAGTAAACACTTTTATACTTTCGCAGTAATCTTATCCTCTTTGCACGCGCCAAGACTGAATCGATAAATCGGTAAACGACGAATAATGAATGACTGCCATCTTATATGAATTGTTGTGTTGCACGAGCGACTCGAGAGATGGCTGTAGCATCGAACGCGAGACAACTGCTGCGTTTTCTTAAATGTTGCCAACATACTTTTAAAAAACATCTTAAGACGATACAAGCAAAATATTCAATTGCTTAGTGGGCGGAGTCAAGCTTGATCAGGGGGGCGCACCCCCTCACTAGATTACGCGGCCGCTCATTGCGGGTGCGTGCGCAGGAACAGAGCAGCATGGAGTCGCATTTTGATAGTTAGCATCTTGTGCAAAGGGACGAGTACAATAAGCAAGAAAAATAATGTTTTAGACGACTTAGATATATTTTTAAAGCTGTCTTTTATTTTTGTGTATTTATTTTTAATGTAATAACTTTATTCGAGTACGGTGCTGTAAAAAGGTTCACTTATACAGGAAATAAAAAAGGGTGTGACATAAATAATAAAAAGTTGTAGGAGTATTTTAATAGACTTTTATAAGACGAAAATATATATAGTAATAGGATCCCATTGGCACTCTTTGGGTAGAGAACTCTAAAAATATACATTTAACAACTTCTGCAACTAAGGTGGTTTAATACGTAACTAAGACAAATATGCTTCTCTTTCTAACACAAAAGGCGGCGGAACCAGTTTCGCGTTTGACTTCGCCAAGTCAAACCGGTTTTGCCGATGAAAAAGTAAGTATCACGTGCACTAGCGAGCTGTGACGGACAATCAATAATTGAGCTGGCAAATAAATGAGCACACACACTAAAATTAAAGAACACAGTCGTTATACTCCTAAAATGTTAGAAAGAAAAGCTTTAAGTAGGTACGTTCGACTTGTATGGCGTCTTATAAGTGCTAAGACCAAACCCACTGATCATGTATAATTAAAGAACACTTAATTTTTCTTTACATAATCAGTAGGTTTAGTTTTTGAACCAAATGATATAAAAAATAACAATTTATATAAATTATACCCATCATAACCATTCTGCAACGGAGTCAATGTCGTCTCCACTGCAATCTGTTCCGCGCCATCTTTAGTGGGAAAATTTTGCAAGCCCAATATATATTGTTTTGCCGGGATAATATTTTCCTATAGATTTATTAGCCATAGTCCAAATTAATTTAAAAAACTTATAAAATATATTTATTAGGT
Source organism: Coleophora flavipennella (assembly GCA_947284805.1). Classification (NCBI taxonomy): domain Eukaryota; kingdom Metazoa; phylum Arthropoda; class Insecta; order Lepidoptera; family Coleophoridae; genus Coleophora; species Coleophora flavipennella. The sequence goes on from OX369295.1 coordinate 6,976,129, forward strand.
CCCAAACCACAAATTCCACTCACGTAACATTCGAATATTTACTATTTTCGAGAGCAACGCAAGCGCAGTCCACACGGTAATAAGATTCACGGTCGACTGAAGAGAAATGCTAAAAGGTGACAGCGCTATTCTTTCTCCACGTGTTGAGAGAGTGCGCACCGCGTCGAACAGTCTTAGAATAAAATGACGTAAGCGACAATTTGGAAAAATCTTAATTAAACAAAAACTATTTGTTATTTTAAAAAAATATTTTTAATTTACCTATACATCGCAATGATCTAGCAGATAACCAAAAATTAGCCATTGTACATATTAAGGTTCCCAAAAAAAGCTATTTTTGTGTTTTAAACATGGTGTTTTCAAAAATTAAATCTATCGACAAAAGTTTAAGTAATCGTGTTTCTGGTTTTCATTTCACTAGATAACATCTTGAAGATTATTTACTCCATACAAATCATACCTCTTACTTGTCTTGTTGCCTAATAAAAATGAATCTGCCGGGAGCAAAAAAATTTATACATCCTCTTAAAGGTTTTTCTGTAATCTTTAAGTAAAGAACTATTTTCAACCGACACTTCCAAAAAGGATGAGGTTCTCAATTCCACTGTTTTTTTTTTGTGTGTTTGTTACGCGATATCTTCGCAGATTGTGAACCGATTTGCATGTTTTATTATTTGATAAGTACTCTCGAGTTGGTCCTATATAAATTTTATCAAAATCGGTGTAGTACTTTATTAGAAAATTAGTAAAAAGTAAAAATAATAATGCACAATTGTACTAAATTGTTGCGATGGAAGTCGATTTTTTAACGTGTTTAGGTTTTCAATTATCTGTATATACATATATTTCAAAGTTTTAGGCCCAGTAATTTCGGAAATAACGGGGAAATGGTCAATTTTCGCCTTTTTATCGTAAATAACTTCTAAACCATTTATTTAAAGTTATAAAAACATATTTGAGATAATCACAAAAAGCCCTTTCATTTGATATGTCACACGATGAAGTTTGAATATATTTTTTCAATTGTCAGATTTACCCTTAAAAGTGGCCCCCTTAATTAAAATTCATTTATTTACGTTACACGTCCGTCTTTGGGTCACCAACTTACCTAATGTGTTTCAAATTTCGACTTAATCGGTCCAGTAGTTTTGGAGCAAATAAGCCTTGATAGACGGACGGACGGACAGACAGACACGCGAATGATCCTATTATGGTTCCGTTTTTCCTTTTGAGGTACGGAACCCTAAAAATTTAAAACATTGGCAATATTTTTGTGTGATCCAAACCTTAATTCCATCTTGATAGAATATAAAATTCATTGGAGCCTATTGAAACCTAGCGTAACGGGCATACACAAATTAATAAACGTGATTCATTACGATTACTTAGAAGCCAACAATAAAGTTAAAAGTATAAAACTACAAGGAAAATTCACAAAAAAAATGGTTTTGTATGGGAGGTATCATAATCAGGTCTTTCCTGGTATAATGAATTACCAAGTGTAGTAGGCCTATAAAGTCGTAGTTATTCATAACGTTTCATTAAAATCGTTAGAGCCCTTTTTGAGAATTTTACCCAAATCCGTCCAGTAGTTTGGGCACTAGAGCACGAAGACGATCGATCTCCATCAAAATCTCAACTTCGATTTTTTTGCTATCACTATCAACGATCACTTTTTTTTTGTTCTTTTTAACCCCCGACGCAAAAATGGGGGTGTTATAAGTCTAACTGTGTGTCTGTCTGTGGCATCGTAGTTCTTTAACGAATGGACCAATTTTGATGCATTTTTTTAAAGCTGACGCGATTTATGTAGATACGTTCACACGTTTGAAGATCATTAGCTCTTATCTAGGCGATGAAAGGACGTGGGCAACTTATTTCGGTCTGATCGATTCTAAATTTAATGCCTTGTAACTGTAATAATATGGCAGAACCATGGTAACCTTGACTTAATGCTGCAGCATCTCCTGGAATATGCAGAATACCCAACTCCTCACCAACTTAGGTACAGCAGAGGCATCGTCAATACGATCAATAAGCCCAATAGCTCATTGGAATAGTCTCATTGAATATTTGTTAGATAGAACCAAATACTGCAGCACGCAGGTAACCTTGACCTGATACTGAAGCATCTCCTGGAATCTGCAGGATATCCAATTTCTCACTAACTTAGGTACAGCAGAGGCATCGTCAATACGATCAATAAGCCCAATAGCTCATTGGAATAGTCTCATTGAATATTTGTTAGATAGAACCAAATACTGCAGCACGCAGGTAACCTTGACCTGATACTGCAGCATCTCCTGGAATCTGCAGGATATACAACTCCTCACCAACTTAGGTACAGCAGAGGCATCGTCAATACGATCAATAAGCCCAATGGCTCATTGGACTAGTCTCATTGAATATGTTAGATAGAACCTAATACTGCAGCACTCAGGTAACCTTGACCTGATACTGCAGCATCTCCTGGAATCTACAGGATATCCAACTCCTCACAAACTTACAGCAGAGCTATCGTGTTTGGGCTTATTTTAATAGTCTCAATGAATAGGTTTTAGATAGAACATGGTAACCTTGACCTGATGCTGCAGCCTCTCCTGGTATCTGCATGAATAGTTGTAAACACAGATTGGACAAATGGTGTAAAGATAATCCAATATATAGCTGTATACTTTAGTGTGGACTTCAACTATTTTTTATTAAAATACTAACTTAGATATAGACACATTAGCTATAAAGCTTCTCGCCTGTTACAATACAATAATAATAAATAATTTATTTAACCGCCTCCGTAGCTCAGAGGCAAAGTTCATAGGCTTTACAAAGGAGGTCGCGGGTTCGATTCCCGGTGGGGTCAATTGTAAGACTCGGTTTGGTTGGTGGTAGGGCATTTTTCTAAGCCCGCCTGGCCAGCTACTACCATCTTATCTAAGTCTTGCCGCCAAATATCAATGTTGATATCATTGGTGTATTCCGGCATGAAGATAAGATAGCCAGTTCCCCATTGCGTTGGGGAATCTTGGTAAGCCCGCTTCCATCTTCGGCAACATCGTCACTTACCACCAGGTGAGATGTTGTCAAGAGTTTACCAATTGTGTATAAAAAAAAACTATTGGCGGTGCTTGTGTCCTAATTGAACCGCCCTAAAGTATTTCCAACGATTTATTCTCATCATGTATAAGTATTATTACAGTTGTAAATAGCGTCTTTCCTTGTGAGGGATGTGTGATGCAGAATTCCCAATATATACCTACTTTTGGACTATTTTTTATAAAAACACAAACACAGACATATAGGCACATCAGCTATTAGCTGCTCGGCTGTTATAATATACTAATAATAATTTATTTATTCGTATTGGCGGCGCTAGTGTCCTAATTGAAGTATTTCCAACGATTTATTCTCATCATGTATAGGTATTATTCCAGTTGTAAATAGCATCTTTCCATAATGTAGATAAGAAATAACAGCAATCCGGTAAACATGCTTTATCTGGACTGGAGGTTGGAGGTAGTAAAGTTTGCGTCATACGTCTGAGTCCGGTCATAATATTAAATTTTGTTCTTTTATCATAATCATTTGTTTTTTCTTATTCACAATAATAATAAATAATAATAATAATAAATATTCTGGGACAAATCACACATGGTCATCTGGCCCCAAAGTAGGATTCCCTGTGTTATGGGTTACCAGAGACTGATATACATACTTATGTACGTTTAAATACATACATATATAGATAAATTTAGCACCCAGACACAGAGCAAACAAATCTGCTCATCACACAAATGCTTGCCCTGGGTGGGGATCGAACCCACAACCCTCGGATCAGTAGTCAAGGGCACTAACCACTGAGCCATCGTGTAGTCAACAACAATTGGTAATCCCTTGGCGTCATCTCACCTGATGATAAGTGACGATGATGTCGGAGATGTAAGCCAGCTTACCAAGATTCCCCAAGACTTAGATAAGATGGGGTAGCTAGGTGGGCTTGAAAAATGCGACCATTACGCCACGGAGGCGGTTAAAATGATGCCTTATAGGCGGCTTGAAAAACTTCTGACTGTGGGGTTCGCCACTTTATAAACCCTACACCCTCCACCAACCCGGACTTGCCCCCCCCCCCCCCCCCCCGTGTGTGGTGTACGGCCTAATCTACCCCGGTTTGGAAAGAGACCCGTGCCCCTGCAGTGGGAACGTTTATAGGTTGTTAACATTAAGTTTACAAATATACTAGTCCGTCCTTTTTCCCGTAGCTTGGCCCACGTGAACTACAATAAGTACCGAATTAGATTAGATTTATTTATTTCATATTATCAATCATCATATTAGCTCATATACGTCCCTACCGAGGGGCTTGAGCCTACCCTGAATTAGGGCGATCGGGGCACGTTTTCAGACGTGCTCCTCAAGGGCGAAAAGGGGTAGTTATCGGACACCAATGGATTGGTACAACTGCCGTCTTTTTATGAAATTGGACCGTCTGTTGACGTACTGATGTACATTTTGCTATATGTACGTCCTCTTGTACATCCGTCGTTCCCTGGATAAGTACGTATTATATTTATCAATAACCTTACTTCTTTTTTGTTCATCCCAGTTCCCGTTACTTGGGGTCTGGTCTCCTCACTAATTAGCGTCTGGCAATGGAGTTTTCTTGAGGTTCTTTTTATCTTTATACATACAGTACGGACACTCCCTTCCGCTGTCTAGATTGCGACCTCACCCCCTCGTTGTCCAGGTTGATTCAGATTGGTTAGAGTTTGGTTCTCAAACATATGGGATTTTGCCGTGAATTCGTTTGCTCCGTTATTTGTTTTTAGAAATGATATTTTTCAACCAATTCTATACAAAAAATCATTCTATCCGTTGCTCCGTTGCAACGCCGACGTGTGCGAGCGTGGAAATGAGTTTAGCTTAGATTCCTCGGGAACTATGTCAGGATATGCTTAAATTATGTTATTTTTGACCTTCTCAACCATCTTTACGCACAAAAAACACAACATCCATTGTTCCGTTGCGATGTTAAATAAATTAACCAAAAAAAAAAGAGTATTTTTTCAGTTCCCTCAGGAACTGCATCGGACTATGCTATTTTTACGGGATAAAACGTAGCCTATCTAAGTCCTTTCCAGTGACACACAATACTTGCAGTTAAATTGTATCATGATTGGTCGAGGTGTTAAAGCGAGAAAAGGTAAAAAACAAACACATTTTCACATTTATAATATTAGTAAAAATATGTAATGTCAAAGAAAAAGTAAAACGTAATCTATAATACGTGACCTTGTCGCTTGCTGCGTGTATTTAGTGCCTGGTGTAGCTGCAGTTCAGTAGTTTAAGTGTTTATCAACATGCAATTCAAATCAGTCTGCATTATCTAAACAGGTGATTTAATATGGAAATTTATACTGTTAATACAAAATTAGTAACTTTTTTTTTTCAGAAGTAGGTATATTATTATCGATAACCCATCCTGTACACTTTATAATCATCATCATCATATCAGCGGAAGGACATCCACTGCTAGACATAGGCCTCCCCCAAGGATTTCCACGTCGTCCGGTTGTGCGCTGCCCGCATCCAGCGGCTTCCCGCGACCTTCACCAGATCATCGGTCCACCGAGTAGGAGGCCGGCCTACGCTACGTTTTCCGGTTCGCGGTTGCCACTCTAAAACTTTACTGCCCCAACGGTCGTCCGTTCTACGAGATAAAATAAAAACTTATAACCCGTACAATTAAAAATTTAAAACCCGACTGCGTAAAGACATTATCCCTCTTTTTGGGCAGTCGGGTTCAAATATATTATATTCTATATTATTATTATATTTTTTATTATTATTATTTTCTAATAAAAATCTTTAATGTTTACAAATTACACCTAAAATAAAATGCTTAAAATATTATTATTATTATTTATATTTTTGATGTGTAACATCTTTGCTCTCGCTTTCCTGCAATTTGTGGGAGTGATTTCGTGAAATGGGACGGAAATGTGTAACAGGAAATGCAAACGTTTTTTAACTCTCGAAAACTAAGGTTGTCATAGCCATGCCGCCTAGTGTGATGGCAAAGGCAAAGATGACATACTACTATTCGAAGGGTCGGCCCGTGAATGACGACCCGATAATTAATTAATTTCATAAGTATTTTGTCACATGTTACACATCATATGCGAGTACTGTAGGTCTCGTTTTTTTTTATTACATTACTTTCGGGATCAAGACGAATCTAACAACACCTCGCACTTCAAAATCGATTTTGTAAAAAGTTGTTTTAAGCTACAGGCTCAGTCAAAGAACCATACATATTATGTACAATGTACATACATAATATTTTATTTTTTCCTAATTTCTATGAAAGTGTACTTTGAACAGACAGTTTTCAATGGAAAGCCGAAAAAAAATTGTGACGGTATTTGTAAACAAATAATGTCATAAATCTTGATTCAATTACAGCTTTACGTTAAGGTATTTGTTGGAGGATCAATATACGAGTATGTCTATATATTCTTATCATCCTTACGAATATCCTTATCTTTACTAATATTATAAATGTGAAAATGTGTTTTTTTGTTGGTTTGTTACCTTTTCACGCTTCTACACCTCAACTAATCTTGAAGAAATTTAGCATACAGATAGCCAGTGTCTAGGCCAGGGGAAGGACATAGGCTACTTTTTATCCCGGGAAAATAGCATAATCCAATGCAATTCCTTAGGGAACTCAAAAAATACTCTTTTTTTGGGTAATTCTTTTACATTGCAACGGAATAATGGATTGTTGTGATTTTTTGCACGGATATAATTAAGGAGGCGGGAAATTACATAATTTACAAATCAACCATAAAGACAGTCATAAAAACGATGTCCACGCGGGTGAAGCCGCGGAAAAAAGCTATGTCATCATAACAGACGAAAGACGTCCACAGCTGGACAAAGTTCTCCCCCAAGGATTTCCACGACGACGACCGGTCCTGCGCTGCCCGCATCCAGCGGCTTCCGGCGATCCTCACTAGGTCGTCGGTCCACCGCGTAAGAGGCCTGCCTAGTAGTCTTCCGGTGCGCGGTCGCCACTCGAGAACTTTACTGCCCAACGGCCGTCTGTTCTACGAGCTATGTGCCCTGCCCACTGGCACTTCAGTTTAGCGATTCTTGTCATAAACATAATCTAAACTTTTATGATATCCTTTAAAGCACAGGCATTTTGGCACAAGTCTTGAATTTATTCTCTGGCAAACTAGTTGCATTTTCTAGAATTTTATAGTAGAATTGTCAATTTGTTTTCATAAAAAAATATTGTCTATTCCTTAAAGTTTCTTGTTTTCAGTTTTTTCATCTTCATAGTGTGTTGTACCTTCTGTCGTCTTCTGTGATATATCCTTACTAATATTATAAACTAGGATTTACCCTCGGCTTTACCCTCATAGACATCGTTTTGATGACTATCTTTAAGGGTGAGTGGAGCGCGAGCCACAAGTGGCTCACGAGCGTGGACATGAATATTCTCGGGATCCCTCAGGAACTATATCGCGTTATTCTGATTAGCAGTCTATGTCACTTCCTACCTTCGACCAATATAACAGCAATGGACCGACCTACGCGAGCAGCGGTTTTGATGTCAACAGAATGAGCGCATTCGCTCATTTTGCCTTAGTCGATCAGTATTCACCAAATAGGTTGAAGTCCGAAATTAGTGAAATTTTTCAGCTCATTCGTACTACATTTCGAGTACGTCTCTCTATATCTGTCGTTGTTTATATTTGAATGAAACTTGGTAAACTATAAGATAGTATAAGTGTGTGTTTGCGTGCACTTGTATTTGACTCATTATTATGAGTCTATTAGCTGTTTCCCGTGGCTTCACCCGCGTGGACAACGTTTCTATGACTTGTCGAGGGTGCGCAGTGCGCGAGCCGTCAGCGGCTCGCGAGTGTGGAAAAAGTAGTTTGTGTGTTAATACAGGTCCTAATCTGTCCACCTACTAAATTTTAGCCAGATCCGTTCAGTAGTTTTGCGTGAAAGAGTAACAAACATACATCCATAGCATCCATACATTCTTACAAACTTTCGCGTTTATAATATTAGTAGGAAGTAGGATAGGATTATATTTGGTCGAAGCTTCCCACCCCCCCAACCAATTCTATACAAAAAAACACTTCAATTGCATGCCAAGTTTCATCAAGATTAGTTGAGGTGTTGAAGCGTGAAAGAGTAACGAACAAGCAGGTCCATTAGAATTGTGTGGGCCCCTATTCAAAAAACTCAATTTGCTAACGTTGACCGGCATGTATATTTATAAGCAAGCTAGTTTTTTTCGACATAATCTGGACTTCTTTCCAAAGCCGATCCTAAATCCATGGTTACGTAATAGAAATCTAAACCAAAGTATACATATTAGTACTAACGTACAGTATGGACACTCCCTGCTGCTCTCTAGATTGCGACCTCACCCCTTCGTCTCCCAGGTTGATACATATATACATATTGGTTTAAGTTTGGTTCTCGAACGTACAGAATTTTACCGTGATTTTATTTGTTCCGTCATTTGTTTCTAGATATGTCATTTCTCGCCCTTTGTATGAAGTGTCAGGGGTGTGTCAATACCGTGTGAAACTAGTTCTGTCAGGTCTGTCCCACTCCGCGCTGTAGGTATGAAAATGTACCTACGCCGCGCAGCCCCCTGCATGGGGCAAATTCAGTAGTCAGAAGAGATAAGACTTACGCGATAGAAAGAGAGGCAACTTGTAGATGAATATAACTGTAGATAATTAGAGCTCTGCGACCTGAACTGGCACTTTATTGTGTCGTAGCAAGAGTCGCCATTCATTGAAATGACTTTATTGTGTCGTAGCAAGAGTCGCCTTTCATTCAAATGACTTAATTGTGTCGTAGCAAGAATCGCCATTCATTCAAATTACTTTATTGTGGCGTAGCAAGAGTCGCCATTCATTGAAATGACTTTATTGTGTCGTAGCAAGAGTCGCCTTTCATTCAAATGACTTAATTGTGTCGTAGCAAGAATCGCCATTCATTCAAATTACTTTATTGTGGCGTAGCAAGAGTCGCCATTCATTGAAATGACTTTATTGTGTCGTAGCAAGAGTCGCCTTTCATTCAAATGACTTAATTGTGTCGTAGCAAGAGTCGCCTTTCATTCAAATGACTTAATTGTGTCGTAGCAAGAATCGCCATTCATTCAAATGACTTTATTGTGTCGTAGCAAGAGTCGCCTTTCATTCAAATGACTTAATTGTGTCGTAGCAAGAGTCGCCTTTCATTCAAATGACTTAATTGTGTCGTAGCAAGAATCGCCATTCATTCAAATGACTTTATTGTGTCGTAGCAAGAGTCGCCTTTCATTCAAATGACTTAATTGTGTCGTAGCAAGAATCGCCATTCATTCAAATTACTTTATTGTGGCGTAGCAAGAGTCGCCATTCATTCAAATGACTTTATAGTGTCGTAGCAAGAGTCGCCATTCATTCTAATGATTTAGCGGAGTTAACCTTCTTTTACGTAGTAAATAGTCTTTATTCTTTGCCTCTGTTGAAAACAATATTTCGTGAAAAGAATCGCTAAATATTTCCATTAAAATTTATAACAAAATTCCTATAGAACTAAAAGTATTAACTGGAAAACATTTTGTTGCCAAGTTGAAAAATTCATTAAAAGATAAATGTTTTTATCTACACAGATATGATAAGTCCTCTGAAATGCGTTCAAAATCCATGGGCAATGACCAGCATTATGACAGCATAATGAATTTTACTACGACAACTTTCTTGTCTGTGGTAGGTAGTAGGCAATAGTAATTTATGATACTAGGGTGGTAAAAAGGTCAATTTGTTATTTCCTTTTACATCCTTGTATCATACGAGGTTTTTCAATAAAGTTGTGAGAAAAAAGATAAAAGTAAAAAACTACCGTGACAAAAAAACCAAGTACATGGGTAGATACACACCTATCAAGGTTTAAGCAACTAAAGTTCATTTTACGCGACTTGTGGCTTATTTAAAATGTCCGGTGAGTAATCCCACTTTATTTTTTCTTATACATACACATAAGTCTATTTTTTACTACACATATATTAACTATCCACAATTTTAGTAGTTTTCACAACTAAAACATCTCAATTTAGTTTTACGAAAATTGCGCCATATTTTAACTAGCACACGTATGCATGCGTAAGGTTTTTTTTATACTATAATAAATAGGCTACAATAAGGCTTGGGATACTATTAGTATAAGCATTAAAACCTTTTTGGAAAAGATGACCTATTCCTGGGTGTAACCGGTTCCACTACATTCATATTTTTTCTCTTTTCTTCACAAAGATATAACCCAAAGAGAATATAATCAGCTAGTGTTATGTACTAACCTCACAGAGGAACAACCTATCTCTTTTAAAGTTCTCCTTTCATAAATCTTAAAGAAGATTATGTATCTTTGGTTATTATATTTTTATTTGCTAGAACTGTCTTGTTCCTCAGAGCTAGAAATTAAAAAAGTGGCAAAGTAAAAGCACGTGTGCGGTAAAAACAATTTTGCGCACACTTAACTGGCATATAAAGGACCTCTTTTCGAGCAACTGTATTGAAAAAACTTTACTTTAATGTTATTACAGTATCGATTTTTTTTAACGTTATGAGTTTAAATTTGGAACAGCTGTGAAAACTCAAGTGGGTCTCAACCAAGACCCTCCCACTACAATACAACCAGGAACATTAAATATATACCATTGTTCCAATTTAAATGTCAATTACAATTATTACAATAAATAATTTGTTTCTGTATTTGTTCAAATTTATTTTTATTGCATTATTTTAAAACCTATAGTCTAAAGATATTTTACGGGTAGCACTAGTAGCAATGCAGGTCATTTCCCTACGGCTTCTGAACCTATCTTATAGTACTTATAATATGTATGTTGATAAAATAATGTATGCAACTGTTGCAATTAGGTCTTAAAACACTCGTGTGATTCTATAACACAATTAGGCTTAACAAAATCATGTTTTAAGACCTGTCATTACATAACAGTTGCATAAACTACTATTAAACAATAAATGAATGAATGAAGTGTGGGATGCGACATGCGTCAGCACTTTCGCTGCTTCCCATCTGGCCCGTACGACCCGGGCGGCTGGTTCGGCTGCCGAGTGGGCTGCCATCCAAAAACGGGACAAATACTCGTCCCTCGAGGGACCATATTTGTTCGTCCCGTTTGCGGTGGAGGTAAGTGGTACGTGGTGCGGGGAAGCCAAGAGCTTCGTGCGTGAACTTGGACGGCGCCTGAAGAATAATGGTGCAGATCCCCGCGCCGAGTCGTATCTGGTGCAACGCATATCATTAGCCATACAGCGGGGTAACGCAGCCAGCGTAATGGGCACATTTGCATCAGGTACGACTCGGGGCGGGCTTTTTGACTAAGGCTTAGGCCTTTTAATTTTATTATATATTTATATATAATTTTTGACATTTTGTATTTTGACATTTAACTATTTATTGACAATAGTATAATTTTTAAAATATTATAAATGAATTTCTTGATTTTTTTTCTAGATTCAATCAATATTCATAATATTTATTCAAAATAGGTGCAAAGGGGTTCAAAAATTTTTGTATGGAGACTGGCATGCTGGAATTCGCCATTTTTTTTTTTTTTCAAATTGACGTCGCTCATTGAGACCTATATATTTGGATAGGGGACATACAGACAAACAAAAAATGTCATGTAACATAGTGTCCTAAAACGTCACGTTTCGGAGATAATTGAATATATATATATATTGTATAATAATTTTGATTATTTTTAACTTCTATATTATCTCAGAAACGTGACACTTTAGGCCAAAATGTTATATGATATTTTTTGTTCTTCTATAGGTCTTCTATCCTAAAACTCAGGTTAGATTGTGCGACGCCATTTTGACAAAAAATCAAAATGGCGAATCCTCAGTATGCCTATAACTTTCAAACTCCTTACACTCATAAAATAAAAATAATTTGATAGACTTACTTTTTTATGACATTGTTATTAAATAATTTTAATAATATCTGTTATATAATGTTATAGCTAGGTCATTGACATATTTAGTAAGGTAATCCGTGACATACATTTTTAATATTTATTGAAATTTTAAAATGCAGTTATTCAATATTACAAATATTATTGTGACATTATTTCCATATCTGATGATAAGGTACGTAATAAATCAATTATTTTATTTCAATTGTTAATATTTAACTAGCTTATTTCTCAAGGTCCTCTATTGTTTTTGCGTGCCACTACTGTGGCAAATCATGCGTATGCGCCATTTTGTAAGTGAACACCTTCTTACTATGATTTGAACAAATAAATTTCAATTTCAACACATTTTCACATTTATATTATTAGTAAGGATGTAAAAATGTGTTTGATTGTTACCTTTTCAAGATTCAACAGCTCAACCAATCTTGACGAAATTTGGCATGCATCAGATAGCCTGTGTCATGGGAAGGGCATAGGCTACTTTTCAACCGACTTCCAAAAAGGAGGAGGTTCTCAATTCGTCTGTATTTTTTTCTAATGTTTGTTATCTCACAACTTTTGACTGGATTAAAATATGGTTGTTTTTTAATTTGAAAGCTATTGCTTCCCGTGTGGTCCCATATAAATTTTATCAAAATCGGTGTAGTACTTTATTAGAAAATTAATAAAAACCAAAAATAATGCAATTTAAAAGAAATTAACCAAAAAAGAGTGAATCCTATACGTTCGACAACCAAACTGTAACCAATCTGTATCAATCTGGGTGACGAGGGGGTGAGGTCGCAATCTAGAGAACGGCAGGGAGTGTCCATACTGTATGTTAGTACTAATATACAGCGTGTATCAAAATTGGTGTAGGTCCCGTTAACTGGGGGTTCTACTTGTCATACTGAACAAATTTCTATAAGGAACCCATAATCAAATCTCAAAAAAAAAATTTGGACCCTTCATACTAAAATGCACAAAATCGGTCGATCAGCTGATCGATTTGTATGAAGAGTAAAAAAATTTTTTTACGTTTTCAGCAAAGTCGTAGAACAAAAGTTGATGAGTAGAAGCCCCAGTTAACGGGAACTACACCAATTTTGTTACAACCTGTATATATTTTGGTATGGCTCTCATTTAAGAAGGTGCACTATTTTCTAATTATTTTACATTTTTAACCAGCTTCGTGGGTGGCGTAATGGTTAAGGCCATTAGTTTCACATATATGAAGGTCGCGGGTTCGATTCCCGACGGAGTCTAACTCTGACTCGGTTTGGTTGGTGAAAGGGCATTTTCTAAGCCCACCTGGCTAGCTACCACCATCTATTCTGCAGCTCATGCTGCACCTGCTACCTGATGCTGAAGCATCTCCTGGAATCTGCCGGATACCCAACTTCTCACCACCTTAAAGTAGAGGCGCCGTGTTTGGGTTCCTTGGAACAGTCTCAATGAATAGGTGTTAGATTGAACATGGTGACATTGACCTGATGCTGCAGCATCTCCTGGAATTTGCAGGATAACCAACTGCTCCCCCAACTTAAAAAAGAGGTATCGTGTTAGTGCTGATTGGAATAGTCTCAATGAAAAGGTGTTAGATAGATCATGATAACGTTGACCTGATGCTGCAGCATCTCCTGGAATCTGCAGAATTCCCAACTCCTCACCAACTTACAACAGAGGCATAGTGTTTGGTCTCATTTGAATAGTCTCAATGAATAGTTATTAGATACAACATGATAACGTAGACCTGAGGCTGCAGCATTTCCTGGAATCTGCAGAATACCCAACTCCTAAACAACTTACAGAAGAGGCATAGTGTTTGGTCTCATTAGAATAGTCTCCATGAATGGTTATTAGGTAGAACATGATAACGTAGACCTGAGGCTGCAGCATTTCCTGGAATCTGCAGAATACCCAACTCTTAAACAACTTACAGAAGAGGCTTAGTGTTTGGTCTCATTAGAATAGTCTCCATGAATGGTTATTAGGTAGAACATGATAACGTAGACTTGATGCTGCAGCATCTCCTGGAATCTGCAGGATACCCAACTCCTCACCAACTTACAACAGAGGCATAGTGTTTGGTCTCATTTGAATAGTCTCAATGAATAGTTATTAGATACAATATGATAACGTAGACCTGAGGCTGCAGCATTTCCTGGAATCTGCAGAATACCCAACTCTTAAACAACTTACAGAAGAGGCATAGTGTTTGGTCTCATTAGAATAGTCTCCATTAATGGTTATTAGGTAGAACATGATAACGTAGACTTGATGCTGCAGCATCTCCTGGAATCTGCAGGATACCCAACTCCTAACCAACTTACAGCAGAGGTATCGTGTTCGGTCTCATTGGAATAGTCTCAGTGAACAGGTTTTAGATAGAACATAGTAACTTTGACCTTATTCTGCAGCATCTTCTGGAATTTACAGGATACCCAACTCCTCACCAAACTGTTGAGTGGGTGGATAGTGACGAACTACTATTTTAGTATAATATGCTACTATAATCACTTAAGCTCAAAAACTGTCATGTCGACGAACGATGTCCACGAGAGTGAATCCGCGGGCAAAAGCTAGTAATTAATATTTTTCTTAGAAACGTAGGTAGGTAACAATATAACGATACTAGATAAGATAATTTGTAATGACTTACAAATTGTTGTTAGAAAGATACCTACCGAGGCTGTTAAAAAAAACTTCATTTGATTTGAATTAGCAAATAAACAATGTGATAAAATGATACCTGAGTCACTTTCAATTTAAAATGTATACGTTGCCGTCATCTGGTTGAATCTGCTATTTGATTGAATGACTAGCGCATTCATTGAATGATGACATTCAATTGAATGGCTAAAGGACAACTCGTCAAGTTGTTTAATGTAACGTTCACCGTCTTGACTGAACGTCATTTAGCCAAGTTGTCAAATGGGATATTCCGAACAAAAACCGACGATTTCTTCTTCTGCGAAGCATTCTGCCATCCATGGGAGGCTCTTTGACTGTATAAACAATCAAACCTGACCGAACCTAATATCGCTAGCTTCGCTCGCTCATTTACAGTTCTTTTTCATCTAATTTTTGCCAACTCCCTTTTTGTTGTATGTAATTTTACGTTCACAATGTGAACAAGAACACTAAGTTACAAAGCCCTCATTCTCACAAATAAACTAAACAATAACTATGAACTAAATTTCAATCACCTGACTGATTTTACGTCCGCTCTGTTCAATGGGCTATGTTACAATCCGCTTACAAGTTGGACGTTGAGTGACGCTTGTTCAATCAACGTTCGGCCTAGTCATTCAATTGAATGTCGTCATTCAATGAACGCGCTAGTCATTCAATCAAATAGCAGATTCAACCAGATGATGGCGATATATACACAATGTTGTAAGTTTATCACGAAATTATCCATAATATAATAATTTATCATGCTATGCCAAACACATGGTAATCATTATCACCATATCAGCTCATATACGTCCCCAGCGAGGGGCTCGAGCCTACCCTGAATTAGGGCGAAAACGACTTAGGCCCGATCGCCCTAATTAAGGGTAGGCTCGAGCCCCTCGGTGGGGACGTATATATGAGCTGATGTGATGATAGTGATTTTTTATGGTTTTTTTATTTTTATTATGTCTCATCACACATTATTTGTCATCATTTCTGTGTTTATTTTGACTCAATAGTCCTGATGACTTAAAAATTATGGCCCCAAAATTACATTTACATATTTACACATTTACATATTATGTAATAACAATCATCATCATCATATCAGCCGAATGACGTCCACTTGGACATAGGCATCACCCAAGGATTTCCACTGGATGCGGGCACCGCAGGACCGGTCGTCGTAATAACAATAAAAAATATTAATTATGTTTTTCGTCCTCAATTAAACCGATTCATTTCTATTCAATAATTTATTTTTAATCGCGGGCAAGACATCATCTGCCGGGTTCTGCTAGTTATTTTCTTAAGCTATCCTAGTGATGGAATGTATAATGTGAATACCCCAGAATAGAAGAATTGAAATGACATTGTGCAATTTCTGCGTAGTACAATCATTTACAAATAACAGCAACATGTCTTGTTGTACAAGAAGCTAACGCTCTTGCCACGCCTCCTTTAACAATCTATCGGGGCGGCAATTGTTTTTTTATTATCTATGGTAAATACATAGATAGATTAAAAAACAACTTGCCACGCCTCCTTCAACAATCTATCGGGGCGGCAATTGTTTTTTCTTATCTATGGTAAATACATAGATAGATTAAAAAACAAAATCTAGAGTTTAACTAGGAATCATGAACAAATCGGCCAAGTGCGAGTCGGACTCGCACATAGTAGGGTTCCGTAGTCTTTTCAAAAATAAATGTATATTTTAAAAAACAAAATTATATTTGCAGAATTGGTAATAAAACATTTTGTATCGAAAATCTATGAACTTGTTTCAAATCCAACTGCACACCTTAAATTATTCGACTATTACTTTTAAACTAAGAAAGCCTATATAGCTTAGCCGTGATAGTTTTCCTTTTAAATTGATTAAATGTCCTTCTAGATTTTTTTTCCAGATGTCCTTAATTAGCTGTTTATCTGGTAGACTTTAACAAAAATTAACAATTTAAAGCTTAATATTTTACAAACTAATTCCTGAATCTAAAAATGGTTTAGTAGTTTTTAAAGACCTATTGAACGATACAATACGCGATAGGGTACGTCAAAAAACAAAAACACTCCCTCTTCACACGTAGGGGAGGTACCTAAAAAAATGATTTTTTACGTCAGAAATTGGGAAACTATTAAGGTTCCCTGATGTTGACTACGGAACCCTAAAAACGGTTTTTTCCCAGTACCGCGACTGTACAATCCATTATTTTAAGAAATGCAGCATTTCATGACCACCTAGGCACATCATAATTTGGCCAATGTTGCGATTGAACTGCAACATTAGAATATAAATAGTCATTTCCTAACGGCAAATAAACAGTGTGACGCAGAATTCACAAGGTGCACAATCTCAGCTGAATTAGTACACTGTCCACGGCGGAGTTCAGTAGCCGGACCAAGAAGTTTTCGTAAAAATGTCGAAAATTAACGGTGTGATGAGACAGCAAGATGGTATTCTCGTCGTGGAGGGATATTCCCCAGAAGATGTGGCCAGAGCGATGGTGGAAGGAGGAAGGCAGCTGGAAGCGTTCTACCTCCTGGACGTCGATGAGGTCTACAGACGCATACAACACTTTAAAACCTTGATGCCGAGAGTCAAGATATTTTATGGTGAGATTAATAATGTATTTTTTTTTAATAATTGGCAACGCCACTTAACACATTTTAATAACCAATTTCAATCGCAGCAACTAATTAAAATTTCGCTACATTTTTTTATATAACTTGCAATGTTTGTATGTATGTATGTATTGCGCACCGGAAAACGTAGCGTAGGCAGGCCTCCCACGCGGTGGACCGAAGACCTGGTGAAGATTGCGGGAAGTCGATAAATGCGGGCAGCGCAGGACGGGTCGTCGTGGAAATCCTTGGGGGAGGCCTTTGTCCAGCAGTGGCTGATATGATGATGATGACGTATGTTTAGTTCAATGCGATCAATTTTAGAGCGACTTCCAGGGGTCCGATTAAGCTGAAATTTGAAATGAATCCGTATTCTCGGTGACAATAGATCCTTAATTTTTATTAAAAAATTTTGTCCTTTTCTTATTTTGAAGTTGATCTTATGATGAACGGGGAATCATGGTACCAGTATCGTCTTTTATTTTACAATAAAATCGTAGAAATACAATATTGTGCTCCCTTTTTCGAATTTTAAACCGTGTATTTTTTAAATTTATTTGACCATGTGACTTTTTGAGCATAAAAACCATTTTTAAATAAAAGCTTGTATCAAAAGGGTTTTCGGTTTTTCGATTTTTAGGGTTCCGTACAACAACAAAAAAACGAAACCCTTATAGAATCACTTGTGCGTCTGTCTGTCTGTCCATCCGTCTGTCACAAACAATTTGCTCCAAATCTACTGAACCAAATCAGGTGAAATTTGGTAGGATTGTGTAATCCTATGACCCAAAACTCAGTTGTGCAAAGTAAATAAATATATTTTTTTAAATAAGGGTCATTTTCATGGGAAAAATTAGGAAATACAAAAAAAAATATTTGCAAACCTTACTGTGTCAATTGTGTCATATATCAAATGAAAGGACTCGTTATGAGGAACTCAAATCTATTTTTTTTTATTATTGTCAAATAAATACTTTTGATTTTATTCATATAAGAAGACGAAAATTTACCATTTCCCCCCCTCTAATCTCCGAAAATACTGAGCCTAAAATTTTGAAAAAACACAAAATATAGTACATTGCTTGTAGATTACAGGAAAACCTATAAGAATTCTATCAATTGAAAATAAAATGGTAAACTAAATATAATACTGTTATCTAAAACACCACTAGATAGCGCTAGTAGTATTTTTCTGTTAGTCGTTTTTGTGTCTTTTGTTTGTCATGTGAATCTAGGTATCATTGTCATAGTTGTGTGGAGAGGTGTGAGTGGTGGTACGGAACCCTCATACCGCAAGTCCAACTCGCACTTGGCCGGCTTTTTTTTAAAAAAAAGGCACTTAAGTGATTTTTATTAAATTTATATGGGAACAACCTGAGATGCCTCCAATACAATTAAAACAAAAGTTATTTAAATCTGTTCACAATTTTATTAGCAAAAAAATCTCGCAACATACACAAAAAACCGGCCAAGTGCGAGTCGGACTAGCACTCCAAAGGTTCCGTACCACTACACCTTTCCACACAACTGCGTAGTATAATGATAATGATACTTATTCACATTACAAACAAGAGACATCAACGCGAGCGACCTAAATATGCTTTTTTTGTCATTCAGTTCGGAGTCCTTATCGCGAGTACGACTTACACTTGGCCAATTTTTATTAGTTTTTGTTTTATTTTTGTTACCGTTGTTTTTATTGCCGTTTCACAATAGAGCTAAATTAAAAATACTTTTAAAGGCATATAATAAAACACGTTTTTTGTATGGAGACCCTTCTTATTTTTTCACTTTTTTTTATATTTTTGTTGTTATAGCGGCAATATAAATACATGTTCTGTGTTTCAACTGTCTACTTATTACGGTTCATGAAATACAGCCCACCTAAAAGACGGACAGATAGCGGAGGCTTAGTAATAGCAAGGAATACTAAATATTATTACGTAGTAATAGGGTTCCGTTGGTCACCCGTTGGGTGTACTGAACCCTAAAAAGACATGAGAACCTTCTCCTTTTTAGGGTTCCGTACCCAAATGGTAAAAACGGAACCCTATTACTAAGACTCCGCTGCCCGTCCGTCTGTCTGTCACCAGGCTGTTTTTCATGAACCGTGATAGCTATACAGTTGAAATTTTCACAGATGATGTATTTCTATTGCCGCTATAACAACATCTACTAGAAATTAGAAAAAGTGAAGAAATAAAGGGGTCTCCATACAAAAAAAAATTTTTTTAATGTGAAAAAACTAGCGCCATCTAGTATGATGGTGCGGAACCCTTTGTGTGCGGTTCTGACTTGGCCGGTTTTTAGGAAGTCGGTTTATTATGACAGATAATAATATGCTGTCTAGATAAGATAAGATAAGATAAGAAAAGATAAAATAGAATTTTTAAAAATATTACCATCATCATCATATCCGCCGAAAGACGACCACTGCTTTACAAAGGCCTCCCCCAAGGATTTTCACGACGACCGGTCCCGCGCTGCCCGCATCCTGCGGCTTCTAGCGACTTTTACTGGTCGTCGGTGCACCGTGTGGAAGGCCTGCCTATGCTACGTCTTCCGGTACACGGTCACCTCTCGAGAACTTTAGTGCCCCTACGGCTAAAGTTTAGCGATTCTGTGAGCTATATCGGTTACCTTGGTTCTCCTACGGATCTCCTCATTTCTGATTTAATCGAGTAGGGAAACTCCGAGCATAGCTCGCTCCATCCTTGAGCCTTCTTCTTATGAGGCCCATAGTAAACGACCATGTCTCAATTGCGTATAAAAACGAAATCAACATGTTCCTTGCAGCAATGAAAGCAAACGACCACGAGTCGATTCTCAAGCTTGCCGTGTCTCAGGGTCTGGGTTTCGACTGCTCATCACCAGGGGAAATAAAGAGGATTCAGGAGCTTCACGGTGCCCCGTGGTGAGTATTCAGTTATGTACAGAGGCCAGCACATCAAGCTAGACACTTTGGACTTTGTATCGTTCTTAAGCCGTACGCGTAAGGGTCCAAATCGCACTACGAGTATTCCTATTGCACTTCCTGGGAAACCGTTTCCGTCTCATGATCCTCGCCAAGTGATGGTGGTGGCGGTGGGTCTGAAGTTGGTTCAGCCACTTGAGGAACTTGTGCCGATAATCGGCGTGAGCCATGTAATGAGGATCCTGAGGCGGGAACGATCTCGCGTCGTAGTCCTTCGAGTTCGGTCACGCTAAATATGTTCGAGCGCAGTATTTAGCTAGGTTTTGCTCCGAGACAGACAATGTAGGCTCTAATTTCATGACTGCTTGGTGCAGATTCGCTCGGTAGCCAGTTCGACGAAGAATTTAGCGCCATCTAGTATGATGGTCCCGAACCCTATGTGTGAGGTTCTGACTCGCATTTGGCCGCTTTTTTTAATTGGTTACATTATTGACACTCTGTTTTTGTTTAGTTAAAGTTTTTATACAACTTCATATCAGCTCATATACGTCCCAACCGAGGGGCTAGAGCCTACCCTGAATTAGGGCGATTACATACTTATGTCAAATAAGTACTAACTAGTACTGACATACAGTATGGACACTCCCTGCCGCTCTCTAGATTGCGACCTCAACCCCTCGTTACCCAGATTCACAGTATGGACACTCCCTGCCGCTCTCTAGATTGCGACCTCAACCCCTCGTCACCCAGATTAATACAGATTGGTTACAGTTTAGTTGTCAAACGTATAGGATTTCGCCGCCATTTTGTTTGTTCCGTCATTCCTCTTTTGAAATGTCAAATCTGGCCCGATGTATGAAGTGTCCAGGGTGTACTGATGTGTAATAATTTTTATTGTAGGAACATCATATACGCGATGACTTCGAAGACCGCCAGCCAGATGCAGTATGCGCGTGCGTCGGGCGTCAAATACTGTACATTCGACAGTCCGTATGAGTTGACGAAAATGAAGCAGTACTGGCCTGATGCAAGGTAACTAAATCAAAATTTAAAAACTGGCCAAGTGCGTGTCGGACTATGCGCAAAGTAGGACTCCGTAGTTTTTCAAAAATAAATGTAGGATTTACCAAAGTTATTACAGTGGAATCTCTATAACTCGAACCTCGTTAAGTCGAAATCCTCAGTAAGTCGAAAAAAATTGCCATTCCCTTCCGCTGAACACCTTAATACGCGGTTTCTCGAATTATGGATGATACATATTTATACTCTATAACTCGAATTTCAAAAAGAAGATTCCATAAGTCGTAGTTAGTAAAATATAATGACGTCTTACTTGGAATGCCCCGAAATAATGGCAATAAAATCCAAAATGAATGTTCGGGTTCGGGGCTTCTAATCTATTGTTTTTGTCTTGTACACGTGCAATGAATGAACACATTCATGAAACTTTCTAAGAAACACACAGTCGACACAGGACACGATTACTTATAGCGGAGCTTGTCCGTCAGTATTACATATAGTTAACTAACAACAACATGAGTACAAAGCGGAAACTAAAGACTTTGACTCTACGTGAAAAAAGCGATGTTATCAATGCGGTAAAAAGTGGCATAAAAACAAAAGACGTCGCAGCTCAATACGGATTGCCAGCAAGCACTTTGTCTACAATAATTAAGAATGAAGCCGAAATATTGCGAAGATATGAATCAAGTAGCAATTTATCTAGCAAAAGACGGCGTCTAGCTGAGTTTCCTGATTTAGAAGTTTGTTGTTTGAGCTTGAAAAAATAATTGATAAAAAATCTGCAAATTGTTTAAATCAAAAGAAGATAACGGATTTTTTTTTGTGTACAGTTTACATCATTAATATATAATTTGTTTTAATATGTAAAAAATATATACACAAAACGTAAGTTGAATTATTATTCAAATTCGACTATACAAATCGAAATACATACACTTAGAAATCACGCCTCTGTAAGTCGAAATTTCAGCAGTTAAGTCCTATGTATCCCGAAGTTCTTGTTAAGTCGAAAACTCGTTAACTCGATTTTTTTTTGCATTTCCCTTGACATTCGAGTTATAGAGATTCCACTGTATATCTATATTTAATTGATACAGAACGTTTTGTATGGAAAATATATGAATATTTTACCGATATAACTAAACATAAGAGCGTCGGTGGCTCAAACTGTAACTACTCGGTCCTTCTAACCAGAGATACCGGGTTAAAATCTGGACGGCCAATGTACCAATGAGTTTTTCAAAACTTACGTACATATAAGTATACTTACCGATTGTCCTCGGTAGGGAAGTACATGATCTGTAAAGATGATGATATAAATCCTTACTAATATTATAAATGTGAAAATGTGTTTGTTTGTTTGTTACCTTTTCACGCTTTTACACCTCAACCAATCTTGACAAAATCTGGCATGCAGGTAGCCTGTATCACGGGGAAGGACATAGGATACTTTTTATCCCGGGAAAATAGCATAATCCGATGCTGTTCCTGGAGGAAATAAAGAAAACTCTTTTTTGGTTAATTTCTTTTACCTCGCAATGGAACAATGGATTGTTGTGATTTTTTGTTCAGAGATGGTTGAGGAGGTGGAAAACGAGATAATTTACTAATCACCCTTGAAGGCAGCCATAAAAATGATGTCCACGCGGGCGAAGCCGAGGGAAAAAGCTGGTAAATATATATAGATACTAGTTATTTACTTTTTTTTGTGTATGTAGTTTTTACTCATACATGCAGTTTTCTCCAAGAAACCTGTGATGGACAAAGAAAGTTATATGTTTCTCAGGCTATTGATACGGATTCGAGTGGACAGCAACAGCATTTACAAACTGGGCAACAAGTTCGGATGCGACTTCGAAACTGAAGCCATCGATTTATTGAAAGAAGCTGCTGGACTTGGACTGAAGGTAAGAAGGTCTAACTGTAAACATACAATAGCTTTTCCTGGGATTTCACCGGTACTGCATAGAATTGGAACATATCGAAGGTAAGAGTTCCTTCGACAAAGACTCGAGGGTACTTTATCTATGGTGTAACAAAATTAGCTGAAACTATTTTAACTGGTGCTTCTACCCATGAAACTGAACAACTTCCCCCATGGAACCCATAGTCAAATCGCAAAAAAAAATTGGCTCTCCAATACTAACTCGATCAGCTAACTTAGTATGGGAAGTTCAAATTTTTTTTGAGATTTGACTATGGGTGTCATGGGTAAAGTTGTTGAGTTTCATGGGTAGAAGCACCAGTTAAAATAGTTTCAGCTAATTTTATTAGACCTTATATATAAAAATAAACAGTGAGTGACTGATCTATCAACGCTCAGCTGATTCACTGGACGGATCGGATTGAAATTTAGCATACAGATTGAAACTTTGATGTAGGCATGCACTAAGAAAGGATTTTGGGAAATTACTACGGGAACGGCAAAAAACAGAAACTGCGTGGGCGAAGCCGTGGATAGCAGCTAGTTTCAGGATAATCTGTATATACAGGGTGTAAATTTGCATTCTTGCAATATTTACGGTGGTTAATATATAGCTGATAGATACTAAATACAAATCATTAATAAAATCGTTACTTTTTTTATTGTTTTTAATGATTTTATTTTTTCAATCTGTTGCGCAAGGGCCAGCGAGCGGGCGTACTTCAAAACTCGGTCACAAAGGCACCGCCTTCCTTTGTCAGTTCAGTCAGTTGCCGGCTCGCTGCCGTAAGCGACACTTGTCGACTGCTCTCACTCGCTCGCAGCGCAACAACCCCGCGCCGCGCTCGTCGGTTTCCGAAATGGTGGAAAATTATTCTATTTAATGTCTCATTAGTGGAGATGGTGTGTTTGTACGCTGTTAGTTAGCTATGTTTGCGGAAATGTTTCGAAACAATCCGAGACAAAAACCGTAATGCTGGTTGTCACGCAAAACCAGCCTGCCACCTGCGCAGACCGGTGGTCATTTTGACCAGTTACTGCGTAACACATGAACTAGTAAGTTTTTTAATTTTTTGTTTAATTGTGTGTAAATAAGCTGATTTGAGACTTTTGATTACGCCTAAAAGTGCATTGGTACATACTAACATTGGTGCATGCCAACAGAAAGTAGTAAAAATACTAAAAAAAATGTGTTTTTGACGGTCCTAAGCACATAAAGTAACAATGGAAATCTGAAATTAGCTGTATACTAATAAATAATTGAATGAGGGGTGAATGAACTGTTTATTCGTGAGTTGACGCTACAGTCGCGTATGGTATATTCCACTGGGACCCTACACAAAAATGGTTCATTCTTACGTGAAATCCAAAACAATTTCATCTAAAAACTTTGGTATCTATTTAATATCAAGACTTTCTGCATAAGCTGAAGTGATTTGTATTAATGTTAACTACCGCATCCATAAATACTGCAAGAATGCAAATTTACACCCTGTATAAAAGGAAACCATGACTGACTAACTAACTGATCTATTAACGCACAGCTCGAACCACTGGATGGATTGGGTTAAAATTTGGCATACAGATAAAAACTATGATGTAGTCATCCGCTAAGATAGGATTTTGGGAAATTCCCACGGGAACGGAAAAAAAACTGTATCTTCTCAGGCGAAGCCGCGGGCAACAGCTAGTTTCAGGATAATATTGGATAAGATTCACAATAGGAAAAAATGCAAGGCAAAGCTTAGACTTGATGCATCAGAATAATTATTCTACCAAAATAAACCTTAATATTTACATTAGCGACTGCTTCCGATTTTGAATAAATATATCAGTGTTTTTGTGATCGGAAAGTTTATTAAAAGATACCTTGTTATCAAAATATCGTATTTGCTATTCCAGGACATGATATTCTAGCAGTTAATTAAGAATTTAATATACAATTGTTGGTTACTAATATTAAATAATTAAAATAATCCACCTATAATTGTTCCTGGTACAAAAGTTCCCATTAGGCTCGCAGCATTGCCATGCTGTATTGCTATAGATATCCTTTGCACCAGGAAGGACCTGGAGCGGGAGTCAACCCATTATTTCTTAGTCAGCGCTCAATTTCTCTTATGAAGGCCTTTGCCTCCATGCCTTACGGGCCAGCCGTTTCAACAGCGTCGGGAACGAAATCATATGATAACTCAAGCGTGGCGTACTTCGCGTGTCCTGTCTTCAGAACCGACGGTTCTCACTGCCCGGGGCAGATGGGACATGATATTATTATTTTTACTGCGTGAGATCTAATTTCATAAAAAACCAATTAATCCTTTTGACATGATTGATGTATACAATCATCTAAACTTAAAAGATAACCATAAGCAATACATACTGTACATTACAGATACAAGTAGTGTTTTTTGAACCTACAATTGATAAGCCCTTAGCATCATCTCACCTGATGGTAAGTGACGATCATGCCGAAGATGCAAGCGGGCTTACCAAGATTCTCCAACGCGATGGGGAACTGGATATCTTATCTACAAGCCGAAACACATCAATGTTGTTATCATTGATGCTTGGCGGCAAGACTTAGAGAAAATGGTGGTAGCTAGCCAGGCGGGCTTAGAAAATGCCCTACCACCAACCAAACTAAGTCAACAAAGCTATACCCCGCCGGGAATCGAACCCGCGACCTCTTGATGTGAAGCTAATGATCGTTACCATTACGCCACGGAGGCGGTGATTCTTTGAGAAGTTTTGGAGTGCTTACTCAGTATTCACACACGTTTACAACACGAGGCTTCAGGATAATTCAGATGAAAACAGATTATTTTATAAACTGCGATGAGTTCGGCACGGGGCTGGCTTCCCAAGTTGACAGTTCAGCTGCTCGATCAAAAGTGCTCGTAAAATAATTGGCGCCTCTATCGTAGCGTCCGAAGGTTGGCTGCACTGTCATTCATTGATTCGATAATCTTAACGATTCTGATTGGCTAAACAAAAACTTACCAACTAAAACTGGGTTCCAGCCTCGCATCGACCACACCCTGGCCAAAGATGACCTATTATTACTACCCTAGCTAACCACTTGATGTTTCAAAATAAAACACACGGCGCTTCGATGCATGCATAGGTGGCGCCACATCCTTGCGCTCCGATGTATATAATAATAACACATGCAATAATAATAAAACGGTAGATAACTACCGATGTACGATCCTCAGCATTGTTAAAACTAATAACTGGATCGGAACTGCAGGTAGTAGGAGTTGCCTTCCACGTCGGCAGCGCATGCTACTCCATAGACAGCTACATTACGGGGCTGCAGCAGGCCAGGGCACTCTTCGACCACGAGGAAAAGGCCGGCAGGGGTATGAGGATCCTAGACATTGGCGGAGGGTTCCTCAGCGACAGTATGGACAGGATCGATAAGGTAAGTGTTCCTTGTCACGCTTAGTACTTGTGCTGTTCCATTAAGATCCTAATTCATTGCCACTGTAGTAACAATCCGTTGTAATGCTTTGAGGTATCTCGTGCATGTTGAAGGAATTCAACCATGGATCAGAAATACTACTACTACTACTCAGCTCATATACGTCCCCACCGAGGGGCTCAAACCTACCTTGAATTAGGGCGATCGGGCCTTAGTCGACCACGGGGCCCCAGTGCGGGTTGGTCGAATTCACACACAACCTTTGAGTTTCTTCGCAGGCGTGTGTAGGTTTCCTCACGATGTTTGTCCTTCACCGTTAAAGCAATCGGTAAGTATGTACGTAAGTTTTGAAAAACTCATTGGTACATTGGCCGTCCAGATTTGAACCCGGTACCTCTGGTTAGAAGGACCGAGTCGTTCGTTACCGGTTGAGCCAACGATACTTTTTTAGCCACCGATACTTTTTTCAGAAATTTTTGATCAGAAATACAGATGTGTAATAAGTATTTACATCATGGTGCATAATAAGTAGTTACATGAAGGTGCACAGTAAGTAGTTACATGATGGTAAATAATAAGTAGTTACATGATGGTGAATAATAAGCAATTACATGATGGTGAGTAACAAGTAGTTACATGATGGTGAATAATAAGTAGTTACATGATGGTGAAGAGCCATGCATTTGGCATTTCTAGAGTTTCTGTTTTCTCCAGAGAGATATTTCAAATCACGTAAATGGTCTCACGTTTGAGTTTGCCATGTACGATATACTCCTCTCATAGGTCCACTGTTGTGAGAGTAAGACAGATACAGTTTAGTTTTCATACGCTTGGATTTTTTCGGCTATTTTTTAATCTGTTACTTGAATCCACTTCTCCATCAACCGTTAAAATTACCTTTCGCCTCCATTGATATAAATTGATTGATTGATCCTTATTACAAAAACTCTTTAATGCACACTAATTTATATTACCTTATAAGCTTTTTCTCGCGGCTTCGCCCGCGTGGACATCTTTTTTATGACGGTTTTGGAGGGTGAGAAGCGATTTGATGACATAATTTTTTTACAGATCCGCAGGAACAATGTTCAATTTACGTCCCCGGGACAGAGGAATGAAGCGCAAGCAGTTACACCTAGCAAACTTAAATCTACAAAAGTCCCTAACAATCTCTGCTACCAGCCTGCCTGGAGCAAAAAGGGAAGGGGATTGACAAATCAATACAGGGCACCCACCCCGACTGCTCCGACAGGCACTTAATACTAACTTCATACTATATCCAATGTCTCGACCTAAAAAACAGATATTCTCATACTTGGTCCAAATGACACTCGGACATTATACGAAGGTTCCTACAAATAGGTAAATAATATACCAGTAATGGGCCTGATGCCTCGTTTATTTGATCAAATGTCCAATGCCCAAATACCGATTACTCGTGGTAGAAGTCGCCACGCAGGCACACGCCGCGCTGTTCAATCGGTCACCGTAAGTGCGTCCGCTTTGCGCTCTCACCTGTGTCCCACTGAGGGCGTGCGAGCCGCCGCCTGGCCACTCAGCTATACAAGCCTGTCTTTTGCGCACGACACTACAGCACTCTGTACCAGTCACGAGTCCTCACGCCACCGTCTATTGTTCTCAGCTAGTAAATAATGCGGTTTACTGATAAGAGTCTCGATTGACTTAAGCCCATGCACAATATCATAATGTTTTGACATGTATTTATTATGTACTTATGACGTACAAACTATACGAGGCTATTATGATTAGCAGTATGTCGCTTCCCAGCCCCTCAACCAATTCTATGCAAAAAATAACTTTCATCCGTTGCTCCGTTGCAACGCCGACGTGCGGGACCGAGCGTTGAAATGAGTTTTCCCAAACACCTCAGGAATTATTTAGTATTATATAATTTCCCACCTCCTCAAAAATCTCTGTGCAAAAAATCACAATAATCCATTATTCCGTTGCGATGTTAAAAAAATAACCAAAAAAAGAGTTTTTTTTTAGTTACATCAGCATACTGCTACGCACTATGCTCTTTTCACGAAATAAAAAGTTGTCTATGTCCTCCCCAGTGACACAGGCTACCTGCATGCCATATTTCATCAAGATTGGTCGAGGTTCTGAAGCGTAAAAAGGTAACAAACAACCAAAACACAAACACATTTCACATTCATAATATTAGTAAGGATTGCTTACCTTAGTTATATTTTATACATGTGGAAGTCCATAACGTAAAGTTTCGATTTGACTGTAAATATAGGCTTAATATTACTTACAGCAGTAAGCTTAGAAATCTCGGTTTTGTTGGTGGTAGAACATTTTCATAGCCCGCCTGGCTAGCTACCACCATCTTATCTAAGTCTTGCCTCCAAACATCAGTGTTAACAGCATTGATGTGTTCCGGCTTGAAGATAAGATAGCCAGATGCGTTGGAGGCAAGCCCGGATTGGCCATATGGGCAAATCGGGCAAATGCCCGATGGGCCGGATGCCCGATGGGCCGATGTGGCCGATTGGCGGTCTACTTTTTTTTGGTATTTAAAAAAAGATCGCAATACATCGATTAGAATAACGTCTTCTATCGTCAAGTCGAGTACCTAATTCAATTTACGTTACCTTGTTTGGCTCTATCTCTAGTAATAATAGTACTTGATTTTTCTAAGACATGGGCTGGGAAAGACTTACATACACACACACACACGCAGGAACAGAAATACTATAAGACGGAAATGCTAAAAGGCTCTCAACTATTGGAGAAACATACGTTGGTGGTCTAAAGATAAGGCAGAAAATTTTTGGTTCATTCTCAAACTTTAATTTAGCTTCATATGTAACGCTATTAATAACTTTGGCCAAAATACAGCAAAATTTAAAAATTTAAACCAGAAGTCCGTGTGAATGTGAAACCATACTTAGAATCATTGTGCAAATACGAAGCAGTGATCACAGCCAAAACATTTTTAAGAATATTAGAAGTTACTACACTTCTCTCAAAGTATCTGCAGCCAACCTCGGGTTTAAATATATTAAACGCTTATCATATGGTGTCAGAATATTGTTCGGAACTGAAAAAAATAGTTATTTTGATGCAGTACAGAAAGCTACAGATGATTTTGTTTCTTGGGTCAATGAAGCGCTTAACAAATTTGAAAATTGATGTAAAAGTCCAATCCAAATTGCATGAAAACTGGCTTAGGAAAAGGAAATTAATGCCACGTGAGATGGCGCAGGATGAAGTTCTCTCTGATGTACTCCATGCATACAAGTTCAATGTTCATAACATTATTTTTGACATAGTTACGCAAAGCATGGATCGCCGCTTTCTAACAAATGGAGAACTATACGCTGATTTCTCGTGTCTACATCCAAAACGTTTCCTTGACATACGTTATAACAAACTTCAATCCGGTTTATTGAAATTTGATAAGACAGCTACAGGTGCAAATTTGCGGATTGAATTTAGCATTGCATTGGGATAAACTTAAAATCACTGAATAAGAAGATTATAAAATATTCATGGAAGGGAATAAAAGTGAAGAAGGTCAAGAAAGGTAACGGTAAAATGCCTTTACAAATAGAAAACCAGAAGAAGAAAGATCTGTACCATGTATGACACGCCGTACATGCAAAAATTGCGCCATTTGCTGCTAAAAAAAATTTGCATAGATACAAATTGATATACAATCTATCGACCAACGCCTACAATTTAGTTGGTCTAGCGTTAAAATATCTTCTAACGTTATCATTGAGTCAAAGTGCCTGTGAATGATCCTTTTCTACACTATATTTTATAAAAAATCGCATGAAAGTACCTTATCCTCTGATAATTCAATTATTTTATGATAATGGCGGTAGAATTGATGAACTTAGATAGCGACGAAATAATAATTGATAAAGTAGCCGAGAGTAGTGAGTTTCTTCGGAAGTCATTGACTAATGACTATTTAATTCTTAAAATTGAAAATATATGATTCAAAATTTACAGTAGTAGTTTTCCTTTTTCTTGAGATTGGAGGGCCGACCGTCTCTAAAATGCCCGGGCCGATTTCGGGTCCCAGTCCGGGCCTGGTTGGAGGATGCCAAGGCTTATCAATATGGATTAAAAAATGTTGATAAACGGCAAGTTAACAGCGATCTTATGGTATATACTCAGTCAGACGTTGTAAAAAAGATCCTAGCACAGTTTTATGAACGGAAGACCCAGCTATTTTTTCAAAAGCTTTTATTTAACTTGCAATGTTTGTATGTATGCATGTGTGTTTATTTAGGCCAAATCTTGCGATCGATTTCAGAGCGACTTCCAGGGGTCCAATTGAGCTGAAATTTGGAATTAGGCCATATTCCCGTGACAATAAATCCTTTTGGTATTTTTGAAGTTGATCTATTTATGAAATTTGGAGGTGGAATCATGGTCCCAGGATCGTCTTTTATTTTCAATATAATCGTAAAAGATACAAATTCGTGATAGTATTTTTTAAATTTGGAACCGTTTCTTTATTCATTTGAGCATTTTTCAAATAAAAGCTTGTACCTTAAAGCTTTTAGGTTTTTCGAAAATGATTAAAGCTATTTTAAAAGGACCATTTATATTATTCCGTCCAGGTGTCAGAGCTGGTGAACTCAAGTTTAGCGCAGCTTTTTCCAGACCCTGCTGTGCACGTGATTGCGGAGCCAGGCCGATACCTCTGCGATTCAGCCTGTACCTTCTACTCCAATATCACTAACATTCGTAAGGTATGTGTTGAATTCAACTGTCTTCATCATCATCATCGTTATTATCTGGACTCATACCGCTACCTCTGCAATTCAGCGGGTCCTTTCTTCTCCACATCCTCAGGATGAGTTATGGCATGAGTTTTATTCTCTCGTCTTCTCTCATAACGTGTGATATAATCGACCGTGCCCTTTAATAGCATAGATAGACTGTCGAGGTACCATTCCTTGGTGTAGAACTCATCCGTTTTGTATATCCAACTCATGTTATTTCTCTTTCCACTCATTTTATCTTGTCATTAACCCATCACATGTCACTTTTTCTTACAACCTACGATCCTAGAACGTTTTATGTAACTGTACTTACAAAGTTACAAGATTTCACTCCCCTTAAGTCTCAATGTCTTTGACTGTGCCAATAAATCAATCATAATCGCCTATTCCTTTATTGATTCTCCTGGAGTAACTATATCATCGCCTTATACGTCCCGGCCAAAGATCTACGCCTGTAACTCCATTCCTCCTGTGTCTCTCCTCTTGTTCGCTACGACTCCCCTGGCCCGGGCTTAGAGAGAGTACCAGGGTGAAACGTAGTGCGACAAGTATTGCACTTACCATCATCTGCGGTCACATATATGAAACCTGCACACCTGGTTTCTAAATGTGTATGGAGGTTGCGTAAATCTAAGACTGTTATGTTGATATTTGTAATTTTTGCAGGTGATGAGAAAAGAAAGACCAGTGAATTTGGTTTACATCAATGACGGCATATTCGGAACTCTTAGATGTGCTGAACCATGGCATACTGTGGAAAAGTTTTTGGTAATTAAAAGTCATCATCATCATATCAGCCGAATCACAAAGGCTTCCTCCAAAGATATCCACAGCGATCGGTCCTGCGTTTTGCCCGCATCCTGCGGCTTCCCGCAACCTTCACTAGGCCGTTGTTCCACCGAGTGAGAGGCCTTATTAAATACTCACTAAACATTTATTATTTTTCAGATGTAGACATGGTACAAAATAATCTGATAATAAAAGTAAATATGCTTTACTACAAAAATGTTTGTTCGCGAAGGGGATTGGATCCAGCCTGCAAGGCAACACTAATCTTTGGTTAGTAAGCCCGCTTCCATCTTCGGCATCATCGACACTTACCAACAGGTGAGATGATGTCAAGGGCTTACCAATTGTGGGTAAAAAAAAGATTCATTAGCCTTTGTCCTTTCTAACATAGATTTAGTCTGTGTTGCGGGAGTTTTACTGACCTCCGTATTGTAATGATTAGTTCATTCGCTTAACACCAGGATGTCACGGGTTCTGTTCCTGGTGGGGTCCAACTCGTAAGACTCCCTTTGATTAATGGTAAGGCGTTGTTTAAACCCGTCTGGCTAGCTACCACCATATCATGTATGTCTTGCGCCAAACATCACTGTTAAGAGCATTGATGTGTTCCATAATGAAGATAAGATAGCCAGTTCCCAATTGCGTTGGGGAATATTGGTAAATCCGCTTCCGTCTTTCGGCATCATCGTCACTTGCCATCAGGTAAAATGATGCCAAAACGAAGGGCGTACCATTAGATCACAAATCATTTAGTTAGATACCTTTACCTACTATTTTCTTGTTTTTATTACAGTGGTCAGGAGAAAAAGAGAGTCAAAATAAAGAAGAAACTATCTTATACGGGCCCAGCTGTGATTCAGATGATCAGGTGCTGAAAGATCGACAACTGATGCTGCCAAAATGTTCACCTATTGACTGGCTGGTATTTAAGATCCAGGGCGCGTATACCCTCACCTTCACCAGCCGATTCTCGCGATTGCAGCTTCCTTTAGTGAGATCGGTGATCTCATCTGATTTGTGGTGAGTTTTTCGCGATTGAGTGTTCAAAAATCACTAATTCCTCAAGTCATAAATCATAATTAATCTTTTAAAGAGGTTTTTTTAAGGCTACACTGTCTGCTTTAGATGGGACGAACGTTATATCTATGATATAAAAAAAATCGGCCAAGTGCGATTTGGGTTCGCGCAAATTAGGGTTTTGTAGTCTTTTCGAAAAATAAGTGTATATTTATAGAAACCGTTATATTTTCAGTTGATAAAAGAAAATTTATATGGAAAATCTATGAAGTTTTTACAAATCCAACTGCACATCTTAAGTTGGTCGACTATTACTCCTAAACTAAGAAAGCCTACTCGGCCATGATGATTTATTCTACTATAATATATATTTTTTTAGATGTCCTGAAATACCATACCATAGTACTTGACTCTAACAAAAATTAGCACTTTAAAGCTCAATATTTCGCAAAGGGATCCCTCCCTCGAAAAATGAATTAAGCACACCCTCAGTAGTTTTGAAAGAGCTATTGCACGATACCCCACAGATAAGGTACGTCACCAAAAAATTCACCTCCTCTTTACCTAATAAATTTTATTTTTTTAAAGATTTTATTCTACCGCTTTTTTGACCTGAATAATATGTACGAGTATACCCATGCCAATTTACAACTTTCTAGTACTCATAGTGTCTGAACCAAGCCGCGGACAGATGGACAGACGGAAGGACCTGCCCTCTCGTATATCTACCAGATACGCTAAACTACCAGGTTTATGATATAGAGTCTCCACTCACCAACAGCTAGGTCATATAGTGAGGGCCGCTATTCCTGCCAGCACCATAAGGTGAAGGCAAGGACCAGTACTCTGCAATGCGAGTGCCTCGTGGAAGAGAACCACTACCTACTGTCCAGGTAAGTGGGGACGCTATATCATAAACCTGGCAGTCTAGCGTATCTGGTAGATGTGCGAGAGGGCATGTCCAGGTAGGTAACCTGGTAGGTAACCTTTAAACCTGGTATTCTAGCGTATCTGGTAGATGTACGAGAGGGAATCTCCCTATCTACTATCTAGAGAAACCACAGCCAACGCAGCCGGAACTACGGGTCCGGCTGTTTGGATCAGGGTACTACGGGGTCGGGGGTAGCCCACCGCTTGCCTGCCGTTGGATCTATCGCCTTCGGCACTCTGACTTGTCGGTCTCCTGACTGTGTCATGGACTCGTAGTGGTATGTGGTTAGTTGCAGGGGTTGGGCAATGTTTGTTGCCTGGCAAGCACGTTGCGTCCAGGCGTCCTTCCCCGCGCGCAACTAGTGTTGTCATAGCCGGCGACGTGGGCTATGGGCGAAAACAACGCGGGGCACGTGAGTTGTCCATTAAGTGGAACTGCTGGTTTAATTACTGGCAGGGAAGCATCTCCGGCACTTGCTTGGTCAGCAAGAATAGCTAAGCTAGTACTGCTCCGGCCGATCCAGCCGCGTAGGAGCAAGTCTGGACAGGTGCGATAAGCGCCGGGAAGTGAGCGTGCCTACAGCTCCGGTACCACACCGGATATGTGGGAGCCAGCTTCTCTGGTGTCCCGAGCGGGGATCGAACCGCCAGCAGCGAAAGCCGTGGGAGGTGAGCGTGCCTACAGCTCCGGGACCTACCTGGACAGTAGTTAGTGGTTCTCTTCCACGAGGCACTCGCCTTGCAGAGTACCGGGACAAGCGTCTTGGTGGCAAGACCTACCGTAACTGGTCCTTGTCTTCACCTCATGGTGTTGGCAGGAATAGCGGCCCCCAATCTTATGCCCTAGGGTAGGTAAGTGGGGACGCTATATCATAAACCTGGTAGTTTTAGCGTATCTGGTAGATATACGAGAGGGAATGTCAAGGTAGGTCCCGGTGCTGTACAAGTCCCGTGGCTTTCGCTGCTGCTGCGCGGAGGGACAGACATGGCAAAACTTTATGAGGTTCTGAAGAATTGGGGACCAAGAGATTGAAACACTTCTTGAAATACAGATACGTTTTTATATTTTGTTCGGTAGGTACAGATTGAGAATGGACGAACAACTCAGTACAGTGTTTTTATATATTAATGTTAATCAGGCGCCCTCTGTGGTATTTATGTGAAAGACAAATAGAATTTACATATTGTATCGATAGTAAGATAGGCGTTACGAGATGAACGTAGAAAATGAGTTACAGGTTAGATGGCGCTGTAACAGGTTCCTTGTTGACTACGTAATCCTAAAGAGAGCAAAGCAGAACTCTTTGATGTCTTTTTAAGTCGCCAAATCTTTACATCTTGGCTGAAATCTCAAAACAATGGCCTTTCCGTACAAAGTTGGCAAATCGGCGGATAGTTTTGTATGAAAGGTTCCATTTTTAGGGTTCCGTACCCAAAGGGCAAAAACGGGACCCTATTACGAAGACTTCACTGTCCGTCCGTCTGTCTGTCTGTCACTAGGCTGTATTTCATGAACCGTGATAGCTAGACAGTTGAAATTTTTACAGATGATGTATTTCTGTTGTCGCTATCTCTATAACAACAAATACTAAAAAAAGAATAAGATAAATATAACAAACAACAAACAAACCTGATTTTTTTTAAACATGAAGAAACTTGCGACATCTAGTACAATGGTACGCAACCCTTTGTGCGCGATTCTGAATCGCACTTTACCGGTTTTTAGGGTTCCGTGCCTTCCGTGACCATATCAATATTAAAAATCTTTAATGTTTTTAATAATTAGATTGACTTGGCAGCGGCACTCGTCAAACGTCATTTCATATCAGCTCCGCCGAGGGGCTCGAGCCAACCCGGCCTTAGTCGACCACGCGGGCCCAGTGCGGGTTGGTCGACTTCACACATTACCTGCGTGTGCAGGTTTCTTGACGATGTTTTCCTTCACCGTAAGAGCGTCGGATAAACGTACTTATGAAATCTAAATTCGAAATCACATTGGTACTTGGCAGGTTCCAACCACGATCTCCCGGACAGAAGGCGGCGGCCATAGCCATTACCGGCCACCACCGACGTCAAACGTCAATTAAAGTTAATCCTTATGTTAAATTGTTATCTCTCATTCACTATAAATACTGTCAATGTACGTCTACAAAGTTTTACGAAGCCTCTTGTTTTCTTTTGGCGCATGCAATACTAATTATGTTTATGGGTCTGATATTGACAGTATTTATAGTGAATAATAGATAACTTCTTGTAAATTGATTACACGGGCTGCATTCACGAAAAAGCGTGACGTCATTATTACGTTACGTCAGTGTGACGTCATTGTCACGTTACGCCAGTGTGACGTCATTGTCGCGTTACTCCTGAACCGAGTGTGCAATCGAGAATTGTACTTGTACAAGTACTTGTACTTGGACTTAGACGGACGGACGGACCATTAAACAAGTGTGTCAATGGATTAAAAGTACTAGGCTTCCAGGACCTTACGAGAGATGTTCCAATGTGGTCGATTCTCAGTGAGGAAAACACGTATATGTGTGTGTCAATGGATTGAAAGTACTAGGCTTTCAAGATCTTACAAGAGCTGTTCCAATGCGGTCGATTCTCTGTGAGGAAAACACCTTTATATGTGTGTCAATGGATCAAAAGTACTAGGCTTCCAGGACCTTACAAGACGTGTTCCAATACGGTCGATTCTCTGTGAGGAAAACACCTATCTGTATACGTTTCAAAATGAGTGTGAGAGTGTTTGCAATGGCCTCTTGCCACGGCCGACTAGATTGTACCTAATCGGGGTGGTCACGACGACGTGCATCTGGATGGCCATAAAGCACACAAGCGTTCGGCTTGTGACACGTTATTGCGTTAAATTATCTTTCGTAAACCACTTTACAGACCACATCGTTTTTTTATGTTTAACTTCATTTTCTTTAACTTGCGATAAGTATTTTTTGCTGAAACGCTAGACTCAGTTTTAAGGGGTAGGTAGAGGGGTCCGAACCAAGCGCAGACAGAGCTCCTATATTATTTTGTTGCACAAGGCAAACTTAACTAACTAGCTGACCTAACCGAACTCTTTTTTTCAATATCTCCAAATAGGTGATATAGTTAGTAAGTCAAGTTTAATGGCAACAGGAAAACTACATACTCAAAACATTCTGAATCTATCAAAGCTTTGAGGTTGTAAATTTCTTAGATATCGTTATTAAATTTTTACCCACCTGCCCAAAATAGAGGCTAATATGTTTCGGTTTAATTTATGTATGTTTGTCTGTCTTTAGCTGAGCCTGTAGCCTTAACGGCTTGATGGATTCTTGTAATGGTTTTGTGAAGAGAATTAAGCGCAGAACCGGTCATCGTGGAAATCCTTAGGGGGGCCTATGTCCATTAGTGGACGCCCTTCGGCTGATAAGATGATAATGAATGATTTTTTGCAGTCGGGTTTTAATTTTATGATGAAATTTTTTTTGGTTAGATTATTGTTTATTTATTGAAATGTGCTGACTTATAAACACAACTTTTTTTGCAGGAACCAGGTGAGCAATCATCCTGTGTTCGGTCCGTCAGATTTTGTGGTGAACCCTGACATATCTGCCCCTCTGCCTTCAACTATACCTCTTTTGGAAAAACGCGACAGGGACAGTTCTAGTGCTCCAATCTTAAATGTTTGAAGAAACCTATTAAACAGCTGGTACTGAAACGGTACGGGTCACAGGAATCTCGATTTTTCTCAGCAACTACAAAACATAATATGAAAGTGATATTTCTTATCTGATTCTTCATTATAATGACTTCATTTTGTCAGTTGCAGAAACACGATTCGTTAACTTTTATAACAGAAACATATATCCAAAAAACCTCTTTTAAAACAGAGATTTGCATTCTACAGGCAAACCAGACCGATTTAGTACCTCTAAATTTTCTTAGTCGATTAGTTTAAACACACACTTTGATATGCCAGTTGGATTTAAAAAAATATTGTAGTTTATAATTGAAACAAAAAAACATTGCAGAGGGCAACAGTGTGGTTATTTTCTATACCTTTACACGTAAATAAATACAGGCAATGTTTTTTTTTATTCATAATTCATAATTATTTATTGACATATTATTTGCAATAGTAAGTTCACAATACATGTGTAAATTAGATGGTATGTCAATTACAAATAACCTTTTTTAAGGCATTAGTGAAAATAAAAGCGTCGGTGGCTCAACCGGTAACGACTCGGTCCATCTAACCAGAGGTACCGGGTTCAAATCTGGACGGCCAATGTACCAATGAGTTTTTCAAAAACTTACGTACATATCATTACCGATTGCTTTAACGGTGAAGGAAAACATCGTGAGGAAACCTGCACACGCCTGCGAAGAAACTCGAAGGTTGTGTGTGAAGTCGACCAACCCGCACTGGGCCCGCGTGGTCGACTAAGGCCTAATCGCCCTGATTCAGGGTAGGCTCGAGCCCCTCGGTGGGGACGTATATGAGCTGTAATGATGAGTGAAAATAAATTACTATCTTACAACACAACGCAAGAAAATCAAAAATAAATGTCAATTAATATAGAAATGTCAAATAATACCGTCCATGTTATACAATAAATTATTAAAATTGTTAATTTAACATTATTTACTTTATTTTATAATTTGTCATCAAAATATTCCTTCATTGTATCATAATTCTTATTCCTAAGCAATTTATTCAATTCAGTCTTAAAATTTACCACCTTGGAGGGCCTTTATTGAGTTTGGTAAGTGATTAAAGGTTTTTATAGCCATGTAGAATTGACCGCTTTGGTATAAAGCAAGTCGTGTGGCTGGCAACACAAGATCATCTCTTTGGCGAGTAGCATAACGCCGTAGCATATTGCCGATTCGTTGGAAATACTGCGATCGGTTTTGAACAAACCGACACAATTCTAAAATGTATACGCATATAACCGTCAAAATTTTAAATTTTGCAAATATATTTAGTTTGGTGTAGGCATTCCAGAAAAATGGCAACACAACAACAATTTATTATCGAGAGCTTCATACTACTAAACTATAGCAGATAAAACAACCGGCCAAGTGCGAGTCGGACTAGCACTCCGAGGGTTCCGTACCTCCACACTTCTCCACACAACTACATAGTATATTGACAATGATACCTATTCACATTACAAACAAAAGATACCAACGCGAGTGACAAAAAATTGTTTTTTTTTTGTCGTTCAGTTCGGACTCCTTAGCACGAGTATATCTCACACTTTGTCGATTTTTATTATTTGTATTAGTATGTATGTATGTATCTCCGTTTTAACGATATAGCTAAATCAAATATACATGCGTCCCTTCGAAACTTGAACCCTGTTACACACAATATTATAAGTAGTTCAATTCCGTTGCACCGAATACTACTATGCAAAGAGATGCCAATTGGAATCTTTTTATTTGCTTCACTTTAAAGACGCATGTAACCTATCTAAGTTATGCTCTAACAAACTACATTTGAAAATCGAATCCATTTACACACACAATATTAGAAGTAGTTCGATTCCTTTGCACCGAATGCTACTATGTAAAGAGATGTCAATTGGAATCTTTTTATTTTCTTTACTATAAGGACGCATATAACCTATCTAGGTTATGCTCTAACAAACAACATTTGAAAATCGAACCCATTTACACACAATATTATAAGTAGTTCGATTCCGTTGCACCGATTCAAAGTATATATATTAGTACTAAAATACAGTATGGACACTCCCTGTCGCTCTCTAGACTCTAGCTAGACTGCCCTCGTCGCCCAGATTGATACATATTGGTTACAGTTTGGTTCTCGAACGTATGGGATTTCCCCGTGATTTTGTTTGCTCCGTCATTTGTTTTTAGAAATGTCATTTTACGACCATTTGTATGCAGTGTCCGGGGTGTGACCGAATGCTACAATGTAAAGAGATGCCAATTGGCATCTTTTTATTTGCTTTACTTTTAGGACGCATGTAAACTATCTACCTCCCCTTAAGTATAGCAGAAAAAATAATCTCCACAATAAATATTTTTTAAACAAACAAACAGGTTTGTATTTTTTTTTGCAGACAATAATAGAGAAATATTGATTTAGGGAAACACAAAAGGTAAAAAGTTTGGCAAAGAAGATCGTTCGATAAGCATAGAACACGCAGAATGTGTTCCCACCTAAACTAACAGCTTCATCATCATCATCATATCAGCTCATATAAGTCCCCACCGAGGGGCCCGAGCCTACCCTAAATTAGGGCGATCAGGAGGTATATAAGACATTAGTATAATTATTGTACTCATACTTACTTGCTTGCCAAAATAAAATTATTTATTGCTTTCTTTCAATTCAAAATGTGACAAAATCAAAGCTTTTGTCTTAAAAAAAACTATATTATCAACTGAAAAGGTGAAAAAAAATATGTAGGAAAGAATCATTTGCCTCCTTCAGTTAATTACATTTTATAATTATCTTCTTTTTTTGTAGTTTTGTTCATTATTTCATTTGCCTCCTTCAGGTACATATACCTCATGTCTTCTTTTTGTATATTTATGTCAAGCATTTCATTTGCCTCCTTCAGGTATGTATACCTTACGTCTTCTTTTTATATATTTATGTCAAGCATTTCATTCGCCTCCTTCGGGTACATATACCTCATGTCTTCTTTTTGTATGTTTATGTCAAGTATTTTATTTGCCTCCTTCAGGTTCATATACCTCATGTCTTCTTTTTGTATATTTATGTCAATCTTTTCATTTGCCTCCTTCAGATTCATATACCTAGACGAGCTATACTTACTAACTTGCAGTATTATAGGTAAAATACTACAGTGAAAGAGTTAAAATAGATAGAGCCTATATCTAATTCCTGGGAAAAGCAATTTTAATTAAAGTTTATGTTTGTCATTTGGCGTTGCTTGGGTGTAACGAGATGAAATTGCTAAGACCTACCGAATATCTAATAAATTCGTAACTAGGATCATTTCGCTTTTAAGATAACAGAAATAACAGTTAGATTAAGTTTTGGTGGGAATTCGATACCGTCTTTCTCATCATCCCAAGTAGACTAGCGTTTCTTTTTTTTACAGAAGCCGGTAAACGGCATTTGGTCAAAATATTTGCCACCGGGTTTTTTTTAAACTAATTCGATCCTGCTGAATACGATTCTGCCCGGTGTCAACCCCTCCCCTGCTCCCTTCCCCCCTTTTTCCCGAAAATGTGTCCCGATTTGCGGTTTTAACCACTTTTTTTTAAACTATTAAATAAATAAATAAATATTCTGGGACAAATCACACATGGTCATCTGGCCCCAAAGTAGGATTGCCTGTGTTATGGGAATCAGAGACTGATATACATACTTATATACGTTTAAATACACACATATAATATAGATATTTAACTATTACAGATAAAAGAAAACTGTCTATGACAAAATGAATCTGCATTAAATTTTGTACAACATTAAAATATAAATCATTTGACTGGCATAATAACTTAAGAAATAACGTCTTCCCAAACTGTATTAATTTTTATTTTTTCAAAAGTTTTGGCCTTTGCAGGTAATTTATCGATAAACGGTCAATGCTATGACAAAATAGCCAAGGAATGAATTAATCTTCATACATTTATCTACAAAACAAGATCTAATTTACCGTCCTACGAGTATTTGGTCACGATTTATAGCGTAGTGTTGATAATGATAATGATGATGACCGCACGTTCCGAGCGAAGATTGGCTACAACAGCCACATGCAGGCGCACGAGAGGGCGGAGCAGCGGAATGCCTGCAGCTGAGCCGGACAACTCTGCGGTCGCTGTAGCCGAAAACGGCTAGGACCATCATCATCATCATTTATATAGGCCCGTCTCCGGAAGACCGCGTCCTCTCTTTCCCTCGATTTTGCCTTCCAGTAGTGTTTTGAAGAGGATGTCGTTTCGCACCAAAATAATGTCCTAACATTGTTCGTCTCCGGCTTTCTACGGTTTTCAGCAGGCTTCATTTATGTAACAAGTCATCATCTTCATATCAGCTCGTATGCGCTCGAGCCTACCCTGAATTAGGGCGATCGGGCCTTAGTCGACCACGCGGGCCCAGTGCGGGTTGGTCGACTTCACACACAACCTTCGAGTTTCTTCACAGGCGTGTGCAGTTTCCTCACGATGTTTTCCTTCACCGTAAGAGCGTCGGTTAAACGTACATATTAAATTAAAATTCTAAAACACGTTGGTACCTTGCAGGATTCGAACTACGACCCCTTAACACCGACGTAGCGGCCCTTGCCATTACGCCACCGACGACCCTCTTAACAACCGATGTAACAAGTACGAAAATTTTGTAATTTCAACACCATTAAAACAAATCGAAAGGAAACCCTTTTCTACTCGTGGCACTGACCAACTATAATTGTTCTGCAACTCTGATTTAAATCTCTATTCCGTTACTACATCTCTATTCGCTTTACCTCGTCTCTATATGGACCATTTCGGGCCACATTGCACGTTCCCATAACTGAAAATCTACACACTGGCGATTTTTAACCTTCTTCAAAAAAGTGGAGGTGCTATGTTCCACTGTATGTAATTTTTTGTGTATGTTCGCCGATTACTATGTCAATTATTGTTGACCGATTTTCAGAATTCTTTTTTTTTTCTCAAAAGAGTACTCCCGACGTTGTCCCATTGTTGGTGACAATCTGATGATGGTATCCTAGGGTAATCGAGGGCAACTCTCAAATTTTATAGGCACGTTTTACGTGTTTCATGACGTCAAAAAAAGTGGAGGTTCTAAGTTCCAAGTATGTATTTTTTAAGTATGTTCACCAATTACTACTGGAATTTGTGGACCGATTTTAAAAATTATTTTTTTTCAATAGAGTATACTTCTGAGGTGGTATAATTGTCACCAAGTTAGGTTCTGACGATGTTATCCTAGAGAAATCGGGGGCAACTGTCAAATTTTATAGGCAAGTATTACGTGTTTCATGTATGTTGATGAGCTGATGATGGAAGGTACAACTTCTATCTATTAAGTGCTTCATGTATTTTCTTAAGCTATATAAGTATTTGCGTCTGGGAGCTCATGTAAACAGGGTGTAAAAAGACCACTCCCGAAAACTTAAACTAGGTTTTCTACTCATCATACTGAACAACTTTCTCTGAGGTACCCATACTGAATTCTCGAAAAAAATTTCGACTTGTCATACAAATCAGCCGGCTAATCGGCCACTTTTAAAAGGGAAGCCAAAAATATTTTTCGACAATTCAGTATGGGTAACTTGGAGAAAGTTGTTCAGTATTACCCGAAACCCCAGTTTAAGTTTCCGGGAGAGGTCTTTTTACATCCTGTATACTTTGCTAATAGTCATCATCTTATGTTGATGAGCTGATGATGGAAGGTATAACTCTTTAAGGGTAAGGAGTTGGAGGATAATTCTTAAAATGTTATACGTAGATACATATAGACCGATCGTTGTATTATTTCAGGTTAATTAGGTGAGCTGATGATGGAAGGTTTGGCTCCTTAACTTTCATGTTGCTGAGATGATGATGGAAAACACAGGACTCTGTATCGGTTAATGAAACACAGGCATTGTGATATGATGTTTCCTATTGGCGATTAGGTGATTGAGTTTAATATTGTTACATAGATATCATTATCACTAAAAAATAAAATAAAAGTTTGAAAAAACAAGTTACTCCATTAGGTGCACACATCATCACATCAGCTCATATACGTCGGCGACTTCACACACAACCTTCGAGTTTCTTCGCAGGCGTATGCAGGTTTCCTCACGATGTTTTCCTTCACCGTATCGGATAAACGTACATATGAAATCGAAATTCGAAAACACATTGGTACGTGGCAGGATCGAACCACGACCTCCCGGACAAGAGCTAGCGGCCCTTGCCATTTCGCCACCGACGCTCGCACATAACATAACTAATTTTATTTTAAGCAACTGAAAACCGTTGACCTTGTCTATTATTTGGAGAAGCTACAACCACTAGAGAACAAGTTCACCACCAAAGTGTGCATAAGTTCACCACAAGTTATCACACCGACATTCTGCTCTCGCCGGCCAGGGTGGCGTCCCCCGCTTCTGGAGCTTACCATATATTACCAGGCTGCTTCTCTCCGACCCTCTCCCCTCTAAGCAACTACCTAAGGCGAGTTCTGTGCCCACCTAAGCACCATTAGGCAGTTGCATTTTTTTGCTTTGCATCTAAGTTGAATGCCCTTCGCACTCGCCTTCCCTGTTCGTTTAAATTGTAAAGCCCCCCCGGCCTACAAGAAAATCGTCTCGTCTTTTCGAAAAAAAAATCTATACAGTTTTGTATCGAACTTGGCACCCTTTCACATTTACGTATTTGGTGGCATAGATATTTATTCAAATCCAAGCCTGAACCATTACCTGATTAATTCTCACACCCTAAGTAATATCGAGGCGTGAATTCTTTATGGAATATACAGGGTGTAACAAAATTAGTGTAAGTCACTCATCATACTGAACAACTTTTGTTCTACGACTTTGCTGAAATCGCAAAAAAAAAACTCTTCATACAAATCCATCAGCTGATCCACGAATTTTGTGCATTTTAGTATGGAGGGTACAATTTTTTTTTGAGAACTGTCTATGAGTTCCTTGGGGAAATATGTTAAGTATGATGAGTAGAACTCACAGTTAACGGGCCCTACACCATTTTTTTACACTTTTATATTTCACCATAATATTATGGTCCCAGGTTTTAGTAGCTCGTAGAGCGTTTATGATTAACGCGCATCATGAAATCAGTTTCTTTTTTAATTCCACCAC
The DNA here is from genome assembly GCA_947284805.1 of Coleophora flavipennella. Taxonomy (NCBI): domain Eukaryota; kingdom Metazoa; phylum Arthropoda; class Insecta; order Lepidoptera; family Coleophoridae; genus Coleophora; species Coleophora flavipennella. Next base: position 7,021,056 of record OX369295.1, read on the forward strand.
AACATAATTAATATTTACAGCGTTAAAAACAAACGAGAATCCTGTACAAAAATTGAATAAAAACTTCTATTCAACAGTTACACCAGAGGAAACCTCTAGTTGACCTAAATATTAATAAATCCAGGTATAACAAAGCTGTATTATTAGCCACGTGTGATGAGATAATCAACGCAGTAATGACACATCCATTACACAAAATAGCTACAATCTCGACTCAATTTGGTGTCTGAATTTATTTCATTACGCACTCACGGCCCCGTTGCTCCATTGTCACAATTGTCACATAGCAACATTAGGTACAGAGGGCCCGCTTCATTCCATACCTATAGAGCGCGCTCTCGTCCAGCCGTTGAGTTTGTCACACATGGGACAGATACGATAATATATGAAAACCGAACATTCTGTTACGAGTCTTTGAATGAGCTATTTATATATATATATATATATATATAATAACGCTTTACACAGGTTATTAAGAAAAGGAGTTGGCGTATGTTACTATTGGACTTACTAGACAGTTCATCAGAGGACGAAGCTGATTTTGAATTTGACTTACATGTTGCTTTTACGAAAGTTGCATGATACTTACTTACTTACCCTCCTCACTCATCACCGAAGACCACCCCCTAACACACCGCGCAATTGATAAGCCCTTGCCATAATAATATCACCTAAGTGACGATGATGCCGAAGATGGAAGCGGGCTTAACAAAATTTCCCAACGCAACTACGAGTATCTTATCTTCAAGCCGGAACACATTAATGTTGTTAACACTAATGTTTGGGCTAAGACTTAGATAAGATGGTGGTAGCTAGCCAGGCGGGCTATGAAAATGCCCTGCTACCAACCAAACCGAGTCTTGTAAAGTTGACCTCGCCGGGAATCGAACCCGCGACTTCCTGGTGAGAAGCGAATGAACTAACCAATACCCCACGGAGCCAGTTAAAGAATGGAACCCTCTAGTTCATCAAAACAATAATAAATCCAGTGTCACGAAGCTGCATTATTATATTATCCACGTGCGATGAGATAATCAACGCAGTAATAACACATCCATTCCCCAAAATAGCTACAATCTCGACTTAATTTGGTGTGCGAATTTCTTTCATTACGCACTCACGGCCCCTTGCTCCATTGTCACAATTGTCACATAGCAACATTAGGTACAGAGGGCCAGCTTCATTCCATACCTATAGAGCGCGGTCCCATCCAGCCGTTAAGTTGTACGCAAACACTCAGATAATATATATATATATATATATATATATATATATATATATATATATATATATATATATATAATCAGCGTCTGGCAACGTTAAAAAGATGGCCAGGGACAGGGCCAGATGACTATGTGTGATTTATCCTTGAATTACATAAGTAATATTTTATTATGTGATGACTAATGAGATACAGAACTGAGGATGGTCGCTTACTATGGGCCTCATAAGAAGGCTCAAGGTCACCCAAAGGGCATTGGAGCGTGCTATGCTCGGAGTATCACTGCGTGATCGAATCAGAAACGATGAGATCCGTAAGAGAACCAAAGTAACCGACATAGCTCTCAGAATTGCTAAACTTAAGTGGCAGTGGGCGGGGCACATAGCTCGTAGAACGGATGGCCGTTGGGGAATTAAAGTTTGCGAGTCACGACCGCGCACCGGAAAACGTAGCGCAGGCAGGTCTCCCACTCGGTGGACCGATGACCTGGTGAAGGGCTCGGGAAGCCGCTGGATGCGGGCAGCGCAGAACCGGTCGTCGTGGAAATCCTTGGGGGAGGCCTATGTCCACCAGTGGACGTCCTTCGGTGATATGATGATGATGATTTTATTATTAATTGCTTTTTTCGTAACGTGGCCTAGCAACTAGCAATCCACTAGCCATAAAATTCTTGAACAGTATTACAGTGTTATCATAATACAGAGGGTCCGTTATTACGTAGGTGCCTAAGATCATGTGTAGCTGAACTGGGAAAAGATTATAGTGCAGGTAGCACCCGACATGTCCCTCATTTGCTGAAACATCCCCCCAAAGTACGGAGCTCCGGGGAAGCAAAGAATAACAAAATTCCCGTAAAATTCTTGAACAGTGCATGCTTAGCATGTGTAGCTGAACTGTAGAAGATTTCGGCACCTACTTAAAGAACGGACCATCTGTATTAAGATAACACTGTGACAATGTTCAAGAATTTTATAAGTGACAATGATACCTAAGATGGAAGCGGGCTTGAGATTTCCCCAACGCAATGGGGAACTAGCTATCTTATCTTTGAAGATAAGATAATAATACAGCTTTGTGATACTGAATTTATTAATAATTTGGTGAACTAGAGGGTTCCTATAATGTAACAGTTGAATAGAAGTTTTTAATTCAATTTTTGTACCGGATTCTTGCTTGTTTTTTCGTAACGTGGCCTAGCAACTAGCAATTTCACTAGCCTTAAGATCACGTGTAGCTGACCTGTACAAGTATGCGGCACCTACGTAAAGAACGGACCCTCTGTATCAAGATAACACTGTGACACTGTTCAAGAATTTTACGGGAATTTTGTTATCCTCCGCTTCCGCGGAGTTCCGCACATTGGGAGGATGTTTCAGCAAATGAGGGGCAAGTCGGGTGCTACCTGCATTATAATCTTTTCCAGGAAATGTTCTCGTTAGTTTTAAATGAAGCTTTTTTTATGCACTATTGGTTAGCCCTTAGCATCATCTCACTTGATGCTAAGTGACAATGATGCCTAAGATGGAAGCGGGCTTACCGAGATTCCCCAACGCAATGAAAAACTGGCTATCTTATCTTTGAAGATAAAATAGCCAATTCCCCATTGCTTGAGCCGGAACACATTACTGCTATTAACATTGATGTTTGGTAGAAAGATTAAGATAAGATGGTGGTAGTTAGCCAAGCAGGCTTAGAAAATGCCCTTCCACCAATCAAACTGAGCCGGGAAATGAACTCGCGACCTTTTGATGCGAAGCTGGACTTAAACATTATGCCACGGAGGTGGTGTGATTGATTGTAATGATTATAATATGGCATATAGAGAAATCCTAAGAAAACCGACGTCTATCCCTTGGACAACCATTCTTAAAGTTTCGGCAGCACGAAAGTACATGGTCATGTTTCTAAAAAGCTCAGATAATTAAAAAGGATTTGTAACAGTTTTTATATAATTTTATTGTTGTATAAAAATTCACAAATTTTACAATGTAATGATACAATAAATTAATGAGACCCCCGACCCAATTTCAGTCAAATCGGAGCAGCTTCGCTCTTGACGGTCATTTTGTTTCTCCGCCATTTTTATTTCTAATTGCACGTTAAATCTGCCCAGGGTGTTCATTATTTTAATTAAGGGTTTTATATCTCTTAGGGCTTGTGCACAAATCACGTGAGGTTCGATAGGGGTAGGGGGGGTCACGCAAAAATCACGACAGATCACGTTGGGGGAGGGGGTGGGGTATAAGGAGACCTCACGTGTATTTATTTACAGTGAACGAACAAAGGAAAAATCTACCACATGAATACATAGTTTTTCACGGTTTCATTAAAAATAAATCTTTACTTGTTATACGAGTATAGGTACTTCAAAATAGCGAATCTATTTTACGAAATTTTGGCGTGCGTGGCCTCGACCGCGCTTGACCCCGCCCACTATATACAATAATCTTAAAATAGGTTGAACTAAAAAAATACACGTGAGGTTGTGAGGGGTAGGGGGGGGGGGGGGTAGCCAAGAACCTCACCAAATATCACCAGGGGGGAGGAGGGGGACAAAAAGTAAAAAGTAGCCGAAAAAACTTTGCGTGATTTGTGCACAAGCCCTTATTACCTTTGTCGCGGGCAGTTAACCTTCTCTATGAACGGCTGAATGGATTTCAAATAACATTTCGATTGCTCTGGCTTTCAAATAATAAAACGCATTGAAATCGGTCCACCCGTTTAGGGAACGCGTTGATATACAAATATACAGACAGACACACAGACAAATAGACAAACATAGACTTGAAACTTATATATAACACCGCTCTTTCTGAGTCGGGGGAAAAATAGTGCTAAACGTTAATCACCTTAGCACCATGGTTTTTTTTCTTTCTTCTTACTCCATAGATGTAGGTTTTCTTGTCGACACTTTTCATGTATTTGTATCTATGCAGATGCTGAAAAAAAAGAAAAGCTTAAAGCTTGTTTATAGTCAAAGCTGAGTGTATGAACCGAATCGTACTGGAGATGAGACCTGCGAATAATTTTGAACAAAAAATACCGACTTCAAACAGGAAACTAAGGTTCCCCTCGATTTCTCTGGGATGCCATCATCACATCCTGGTTTCCTTTTTCAATCTAGGTGACGAGGGGGTGAGGTCGCAATCTAGAGAGCGGCAGGGAGTGTCCATACTGTATGTTAGTACTAATATATTATATAATTTGCTTTGGGTGTCAGTAGGAAGTAAAGACACATACTACTCGGTTATACCGGCGCAGTAAGCACTCGCATCACAGTTCAGATCAGTAATAAAGTTTGGCGCGAGCTATACTTTAATCACACTAAGGTCACGCTTCTATTTATTTTTTCTGATAGAGAAAACACAATAAAAACCTTTAAAAACTCGTTTCTTGTATCTATGGTAGTTTTTTATTTATTCATTTTTATGGTAATTCTCATAAAAATATACATACTGTGAAAATTTTAGATGGCTATCTCTTACTGTTCAAAACACACAGCCCTGTCAATGTTGGACAAACCAACAAACAGACAGACAGCACAGGTATAATGGAGCTAGATGATTAATTGTTTTGTATTTTGTTTTAGAAATTGGTATAATATAAAATTTAAAAAAAAGGTAGACTTAGTAATAGGGTTCAGCCACCTGGTATAGAACCCCAATACACCAGGCAACCGCTCTTCACAACTAATCAACAAGGAGAACAAATTAAGACGATGCATTGGAAACTTTGGTCGCAATGATCTTGATTTTTCTCAGCAATTATAAAACACATGAAATAATCCGAGCAAACAGAACCAAATCATCATCATCATATCAGCTCATATACGTCCCCACCGAGGGGCTCGAACCTACCCTGAATTAGGGTGATCGGGCCTTAGTCGACCACGCGGGCCCAGTGTGGGTTGTTCGACTTCACACACAACCTGTGAGTTTCTTCGCAGGCGTGTGCAGGTTTCCTCACGATGTTTTCCTTCACCGTAAGAGCGTCGGATATACATACATATGAAATCTAAATTCGAAATCACGTTGGTACGTGGCAGGATTCGAACCACGACCTCCCGGACAGGAGGCGGCAGCCAACAGAACCAAATAAAGGCAAATAATTAAACTAATCTTTAAAATAATTGCTTTTTATACATATTGACGCTAAAACGCACAGTTTACAAGTTACAATCGAGAAACTGGAAAAAGGGACCTTTAAAGCGGCGCGTGTAATCGAGAGGAATTTATTAGACGTTGTTTTCGAAGACCTACCGCTACACAATCCTAAAACTTTTGGAACTACATAGATTAGTTTTGCTAACTTTCCTAATCTGCTCGGATTAGTGATATTTTGTGGTATTTTGTAAACTTATTACTCGTCTGATTTCATAGTTCCCTAAGCACTCACTCATCAACTGTTAGTCACATTTTCTTGTCTTATTTTATCAACTGTCAGTCACATTTTCTCGTCTGATTTAATAGTTCCTTAAGCACTCTTCAACGGTTAGTCACATTTTATCGTCTGATTTAATAGTTCCCTAAGCACTCTTCAACGGTTAGTCACATTTTCTCGTCTGATTTCATAGTTCCCTAAGCACTTCAAGCGGTTGCCATTCTGGAAGTGGAGTTTACCGGATATAGCGTGCAATGTATCCATGTACTGCCTCCTGTCCAGGTGGTCATGGTTCGAATCCCGCTACGTACCAATGTGATTTCGAATTTCAATTTCATATGTACGTTTATCCGACGCTCTTGCGGTGAAGGAAACATCGTGAGGAAACCTGCACACGCCTGCGAAGAAACTCGCAGGTTGTGTGTGAAGTCGAACAACCCGCACTGGGCCCGCGTGGAACAGATGAGATACTAGTGCGCGTGGTCGACTAAGGTCCGATCACCCTAATTCAGGGTAGGCTCGAGCCCCTCGGATGGAGACGTATATGAGCTGATATGATGATTTGGTTCTGTTTGCTCGTGAAGTCGACCAACCCAGAGTGGGCCCGCGTGGTCGACTAAGGCCCGATCGCCCTAATTCAGGGTAGGCTCGAGCCTCTCGGTGGGGACGTACATGAGCTGATATTATGATAGGTATCCGGACTTGGCCCTCGTACGTGGAGAATATCCTAACTTCCCCGAGGTATGGGAAGATAAACCTTGTCCTCGCAGTGAAGAACCTATAGGGTGTTACGTTATAAGGGGGAGTTGAGGACTAACCTTCAATCGGCGGCGCGGGCGCAGGCTCTGCGGCGGGGGCAGGTTCCGGCGCAGGCGCTGAAGTCATAAATCCAGGGTTTAGTAACTGACTATACATATAGAAGTTGTAACAAAATTGGTGTAGGTCCCGTTAACTGGGGCTTCTACTCGTCATATTGAACAACTTTTTTTCTACAACTTTGCTGAAATCGCAAAATACAATTTTTCTTAATACAAATCGATCAGCTGATCGACAAATTTTGTGCATTTTAGTATGGAGTGTCCAATTTTTTTTTTGAGAATTGACTATGGGTTCCTTGGGGAAAGTTGTTCAGTATGATGAGTAGAACCACCAGTTAACGGGTCCTACACCAATTTTATTACATTCTGTATATGTTTATGTATGTGTGATCCGACTGGCACTAGGCCTTTTTTTACCGTCCCGAAGTCAACAAGGTTCCCTAACAGTTTCGCTATGTCTTTCTGTCTGTCTGTCCGCGGCTCAGCTCAGAGGCTATTAATACTGGAAAGCTGTAATTTGACATGGTTATACATATCGATAGATGCGGGCAGCGCAGGACCGGTCGTCGTGGAAATCCTTGGGGGAGGCCTTTGTCCAGCAGTGGACGATTTGTGGCTGATATGATGATGATGATGATACATATCACGCTGACAAAGTGGTACAATAAAATTAAAAAAATATATATATTAGGGTACCTACCCTGCATATAAAGAGGGGTTGATTTGTTTTCGGTAACGTAACCGTAACGTAACGTAACCTATCGTGTGAGGTATCGTTAAATAGGTCTTTTAAAACTACTAAAGGTTTGCTGAAACTATTTATCGATTTACCGATTGGTTTGCAAAATATTAAGCTTTAAAGTGATAATTTTTGTTAGAGTCAAATGCTACGGAAACCTACTTTGCGCGAGTCCGACTCACACTTGGCCGTTTATGTTCTACAGCGCGGCGTGACGGTCAGGAGTAGATACTATTGAATAACTCACCTAATCACTTTTATTAAAATTTAAATACCCCACTGCCAAAAAGTATATAATTTTTTTTAAATTACATTATTTTTTTGGATAGACTATGGAACTGTACTTTGCGCGAGTCCGACTCGCACTTGGCAGGTTTTGTTCTACGGTCAGGAGTAGATACTATCGATCAACTCACCTTACACTTTCATTAAAATTTAAATACCCCACTGCCAAAGTATAACATACAGTATGGACACTCCATACCGCTCCCTTGATTGCGACCTCACCCCCCTCGTCTCCCAGATTAATACAGATTGGTTATGGTTTGGTTCTCGAACGTATAGGATTTCGCCGTGATTTTGTTTGCTCTGTCATTTGTTTTTAGAAATGTCATTTCACGACCGTTGTATGCAGTGTCCGGGTACCACTGCATAAAACATTAATGGAATCTCGGGTTAAAATGTATCCTATGTCACTTATGGGATCAGGACTAATATAACAACACCTCACACTCCAAAATGAATTAAGCCGTTTAGGCTGCAGGCTTAGCTAAAGAAACAGACATACATACATACATACACCCAAAAAACATTACCGTTCCTTTTGGGCAAGCGGGTGAAAAAAAGTTCGTTTTAAGGCGAGTTATTGATTGTAACTGTTGTCTCTGTCTTTTTCTTTACGTGTAAAGAGTAAAGAAAATAACCACACTTTTTCAATCAAAAACTACAATGAAAGTATAAAAAATAAGAACATTACTCACTTTGTATTATCATATTAAATATTGTTGTATATTTTTTTTTATTTATACTTCAAAATATTAGTCATAACTAGAGTTAAAAGTAAAGGTGTAGACCTATCTTTGTGATTTTTTTTCTATCAAGCCAAAATTGTTTAATCGTGTTTCTAATAGCTTTGTACTTTATGGAACATCATCAAAAATGAGGGTATTTTTTTCATTTTTGGGTTTTCTATCGTATATGAGTAATTAACGTCAAAAATAACGAATATCTGTAATATTACCGCCTTAAAAATAATCATTATTATCATATCAGCCGAAAAACGTCCACTGCTGGACAAAGGCCTCCCCCAAGGATTTCCACGACGGCCGGTTTCGCTTCCCGCGATCTTCACCATGTCGGTGGTCGGATTTTAAAATCGTCTCGACAGAATTTTTTCTAGTTTCCATACAAAAAAGTGGCATAGTGTGTGTCGGCCTACACGCAAAGTGGAGTAGTTATGTTCCGTAGTCTTTTCAATAAAAAAATATTTATATTGAAAAACAAAGTTGTTTTTGCAGTTCGTATAGAAAATTTTGCACGAAAAATTTATGAACTTTTTTAAATCCAACTGCACATCTTAACTTAGTCGACTATTACTCCTAAACTAAAAAAGTTTACTAGGCTGTGATACCTTTTTTCAATTGATTATGTGCCCTTCTATTTCGAATACTTTCAGATTTCCTGAAATAGCAGTTTATCTGGTAGTATGGGATATGATTGTTTTCAATATAGTTGCTCGAAAAGTGGTATTTTATATGCCAGTCAAGTGTGCGCAAAATTGATTTTACCGTACACGTGCTTTTACTTTACCACTTTTTTTTTATTTCTAGCTCGGAGGAACAAAATATTTCTAGAAAATAAAAAAATTCATAACCAAATATACAGAATCTTCTTTAAGACTTTTGAAAGGAGAATTTTAAAAGAAATTGGTTGTAACTCCGTAAGGTTAGTACATAACGTTAGCTGATTAGATTCTCTTTGGTTTATATCTTTGTGAAGAAAGGAGAATAAATATGAATGAAGCGCATAGGTTACAGGAAGGAATAGATCATTTTTTTCAAGGAGGTTTTAATGCTTTTGCTTGAATTAATATTGTTCCAAGCCTTATTGTAATCTATTTATGGTAATATTAAAAAAAACTTACGTAATTTATTTTTCTGTCACAGTCGTTTTTCATTTTAGCAGTTTTATCACAACTGTATTGAAAATTTTTGTATGATACATGGGTGTAAAAGAAAATAACAAACTCGTGATGATGGTTAACCCTCGCCTGCGGTTCGGGCTCACAAATGTCACTCGTTTGTTATTGATCTTTTTACAACCTTGTATCATAAATAACTAATATGCGTTATGGGTTGTCAACGTACCTTCTGGTGCTGGTGCTGGTGCTTCCGCAGGTGGTGCCGCGTCCGCCGTGGGCGCTGCTGGAGCTGTTAACAGAACATCAAGCAATGCAGTGTGCCTTATTTTCTAGCAGAGAAAACTAAATCCTCTCTTTGGTGTGCGGGAAAAACTCTTATTGAGTATGTAAACTCGATTCATTATGACTCAGCATCACATCACATCTAAAAAACCGCAAAAATTATGAATAGATGTACAAGGACGCATATACAGTGGTGGACATATAATTAGAAAAACTTCATATGAATTATGGAAGTATAAAATCAACTGGCTATAATATGAAAAATATGTAGATTCAATAACTAATAATCATGCAAGAGTATAGCCACACAGTTAAATTACTCATAATATATTTAAAAAAAATACCTATTTAACCTTTAATCACAAAAAGAATTTAAACCTTATTTAGGTCTATTTTCAATTACTGTCCGCTTGGACGCCTAAGCATCCATGACTCATTCCATTTTTGAAATTGAAAGAAAAATCTTCTTTCTTCGCCTTTTCTACCGCTTTGGCGGCAATTAAACATCAATTTCGAATTTTGTGGTTAATAAGTTTTGTTGAAAATGGGTAAAAATAAAAGTTGTGACGCGTCAACTAGGCAAATAATTGTTAATTTGCATTTCGATGAAAAGTGGACATATAAAACAATAGCTGACCATTTGAAATGTTCTGTAAAGAAAGTTTTTAATGCTATTGACCATTATAAAAGACACGGAACCATTGAAAATGTTCTGAGAAATTCTCGACCGAGAAAAACATCGCCCAGAGAAGATATACGAATCGTACGTGTTGCTAAACAAGACCCATTTAAAAGTTCCAACCAGATTAGAAATGAAGTTTTTTCGCCTGATGACCCTAGAAACGTCTCGTCAAAACTGGTACGCCGAAGATTAGTGAAAGCTAAATTGTTTGGGAGGGTTTCTCGAAAAGTACCGCTTCTTACCAAGCAACACCGAGAGAAGCGGTTGTTATTCGCGAAAAAATATGTTAACTGGACGGTAAGAGAATGGAAAAAAGTGTTATTCTCAGATGAAACAAAAATAAACATGGTAAATTCAGACGGAAAGCGCTATGTTAGACGTCCAATAAACCATGCTTTCGATTATAAATACACAAGGAGCATAGTCAAGCACGGCGGTGGAAATATCAAAGTATGGGGATGTTTTTCCGGATGTGGTGTTGGACCCGTTCGAAAGATTGAAGGTACAATGGATCAGTATCAGTACAAAAATATCTTAGAGGAGACAACGATTCCCTACTCTGACGACCATTTGCCTGTAACCTGGATCTTTCAGCAAGAAAATGACCCTAAACACACGGCCAACAGTGTCAAATATTTTCTTAGGGAACAGCATATTTCCGTTTTAGACTGGCCTGCAAATAGCCCGGATTTAAATCCTATAGAAAATCTGTGGTATATCGTTAAAATAAAGTCTCAAACAAACGCAACACTAGTCAAAATGAACTTTACGGATCTTTTGTCGAAGCATGGAACTCAATCCCACTCGAAGAATGTCTGAAATTGCTTGAATCAATGCCACGTCGTTGCAGAGCTGTCATTGACAACAAAGGCTACGCAACTAAATATTAATTGTAACTATATTTAGTAGCCTGCGAATAATATCACGTAAATAATATAATTCTGATTACATATACTCATAAACTATTTAAATTTTCACGGTATTTTTCTGTTGTTTCTAATAAGTTGTCCATTATTGTTGATTCCTTAAAAGTCGTTTGGTTGTTTGTACGAAACTAATATTTAACCGGCAGTTGTTTAGTCGGATTTTTTGTGTTTTTCTAGTAAATTATAGGTCATTGAACATATTTTATGCTATTTGTGGTTTCATTTCTAAATTTACAAGTGTTACAGAAAAGTATATTGTATTATGTTAAGATCCGGTGGAAGTGTTTCTAATTATATGTCCACCACTGTATACGTCTCGGTGAACGAATAGGACATGTAAGTGTTAAAAGCTCTTGAATCGTAGAGGTAAATCATTTAGTTTTCTTATAAAAACTTATCTGACTGACTCGGTGGCTCAGTGGTTAGTGCTCTTGCCTGCTGATCCGAGAGTAGTGGGTTCGATCCCCACCCAGGGCAAACATTTGTGTGATGAGCAGATTTGTTTGCTGTGTCTGGGTGTTAAATCTAATATATAAAATTCTCGTGTCACAGTTTTCGTAAAAAAAACAAGAGTCAATATTCAAACCATCGATTCGAAAAGAAGAAGAAGTTTTCGTTTCCTTACTCCTACGATACGGCTTGACCGATTCTCATGAAATTTTGTGAGCATATTGAGTAGGTCTGAGAATAGGCCAACATCTATTTTATTTTAGGGTAGGGTAGTGTAGGGTAGGGTAGGGTAGTGTAGTGTAGGGTAGTGTAGGGTAGGGTAGTGTAGTGTAGTGTATGTAGGGTAGTGTAGGGTAGGGTAGTGTAGGGTAGGGTAGGGTAGGGTGGTGTAGTGTAGGGTAGTGTAGTGTAGGGTAATGTAGGGTAGGGTAGTGTAGTGTAGGGTAGGGTAGGGTAGTGTAGTGTAGTGTAGGGTAGGGTAGGGTAGGGCAGTGTAATGTAATGTAAGGCGGTACGTAGTTCGCCGGGACAGCTAGTATCTATATATGTATGTATTTAAACGTATATAAGTACAGTGTAAACTCTGTAAAACGTCACTCGATATAACGATTCACTCATTGAAACGTCAAAATTTTCTGGCTCCAGTTGGTTTACTTTAATGCTAATTTCTCTCCGTATAACGAAAACTCTCAATAATGTCACTGAGTTTCGGTATATAGAGTGTACACTGTATTTATATAAGTCTCTGGTTTCCATAACACAGGGAAACCTACTTTAAGGCCAGATGATCATGTGTGATATGTCCCAGAATATGAAAAAAAAAATTGGAAAGAAAAAGTCATAAAACCTTGAAACAAACAATTTCTGGAAATTGGAGAAAACTTTTGTTTACCTTCAGCTGGTGGCGCCGCTGGGGCGCCTTCTGGTGGCGCAGGCGCTGGGGCACCTTAACAGAAATATAAAACAGGTTGCTTAATGAAATACCACTTTTTACGACCGCTTGTAGTGTGTAGTCGTTCCGCTTCTTCATTTATTATGCGTACAGCGCAGGAGTAGAACTCCTTGCTTGCGTCAGTGTTTCCCGATTCCTATAATTTGGGGATCTTCAAGGCACGAGTGAATAGGCATTATTTGAGTTTGCGTGTATTATCCTCGACTGCATCATCACTTACCATTAGGTGAGTTACAGTCAAACGCACTCAATTTTTTTATTAAAAAAAAGACAACCTTTCACCCTAAAAGGAATGATTTAGATATCTTCTATTTCACAATTCTAAACCCCTATTTTTCCATAGGTGTATTTAGATTCAAAACCGCTCCCAATGATATCATGGCCTTCTGGTTGGGAGCACTGCTTAGATTTTTTTAACAGAAAATCAAGTAACGCATGTAGAGTACACTCATCATCACAGTTTTCACGGATAAGCTGCGGACATAAGGAAATAGTATATTTAAGGCGAGGTATTGATGGAACAGTTGTCTCTGTCATTTTCTTTACGTGTAAAGAGTAAAGAAAATAACCACACTTTTTAACTTTTTCAATGATTTTTCGTTTCAATCAAAACCTACAATGAAAGTATAAAAAATAATAACATTACACACTTTATATTATCATATCAAATATTGTTGTATATTTTTTTTTAATTTATCATCATTACAGCTCATATACGTCCCCACCGAGGGGCTCGAGCCTACCCTGAATCAGTGCGATTAGGCCTTAGTCGACCACGCGGGCCCAGTGCGGGTTGGTCGACTTCACACACAACCTTCGAGTTTCTTCGCAGGCGTGTGCAGGTTTCCTCACTTTTTAATTTATACTTCAAAATATTAGTCATAACTAGAGTTGAAAGTAACGGTGCGGTGTAGACTTATCATTGAGATTTTTTCTATCGAGCCAAAACTGCTCAATCGTGTTTCTAATAGCTTTTGACTTTAAGGAACATTATCAACAATAAGGTTATTTTTTTCGAACTTGGGTATTCCATCGTTAAGGAGTAACTGACACCAAAAATAACGAAAATCTTTAATATTGCCATATTAATACTTTGTGAATTTCCGAACAATACCTCACTGATGCAATAATATATCAGTTTGGCCCCCTACAATACTGCGCTCTGGTCTATGGCCCATTTTTCCTACAGGGTATTTATTTATTTTAATACGGCTCTGATAGATTAAATTTGTGAAGATTGTTCGGAGTTAAAGAGTGTGCTTGCCACATTTAAGGCATTAAGATACGTGAAATGACAATATTCAATTAAAATTATTGAAAAGCCGTGTAAAGCTACTAACTATGGAAAAAATATACATAATTTACTTAAAGTAATAAAAAATCTATTTAATTGAATACAATTTTAAAAACATTACCACTTTTGATGTAAAAAAATATACAGTAGACCCTGTTTTTGGCATTAATTGCAAAATTTCTCGAAAACAAATTATTAACGTTAAATGAAACCAACACACAAAAATCGGCGTCTTTAACACCTTTCATTTTAATTGAACACGTATTTAAAAACTTAGTTAAAAGTATAGAAAACATGTAAAAATCGAGAACTGATGAAGTCCGCATTGATTTGAACTTAAAATGAATAGACTTACGTTTGGTATTGTTTTAACACGTATCAACCTGCTTGAGGCATCTTAAATGCAGGCTGTCAGTCAAATCCCTAGTTACCAACAAGAATTATAAAGTGGCTACTGACGTTGATGGACTCTAGTTAGCGAATGGAAACCAAGGCTAACAAAGTTGTGTCAACAAGAGTGATCCGTTCACATTGCCGCACTGTCATTTTTTAAAGATTTAATTATATTTTTTCATACGTTTCTTCTAGTATTCTTAGACGAGTTGGACACTAGTGCGAGAATGTGGATAGTCACTTTTGTATCTAACTGTACCTTCTGCTGGGGGTGCAGCTGGGTCAGCAGCAGCGCCTTCCACAGGGGCCGCTGCAGGGGCGCCTTCAGCTGGGGGTGCTGCTGGTGCACCTTCTGCAGGTGGCACCGCTGGAGCGCCCTCTGCCGGCACTGCAGGTGCTCCTTCTGCGGGTGGGGCCCCCTCTGCAGGTGGGGCTCCTTCGGCAGGTGGCGCTCCTTCTGCTGGAGCCTCTCCTTCCGCCGGGGGAGCACCTTCTGCTGGCTGACCTGCATCTCCTTCCTAAAATAGTTCAAAAGGAAGTGTAAGTATGTTGTTGTTTCTATTTTATATGTTTCAAGCTCCATTGTACAGCGAAAACCCTTTTTTGTATCAATTAATGCAGCTCATTCATATCATAAAAGCTACAAGACGATTTATTAAGACAAGTAATTAAGCATAATTAAAAACCAATGGCCTATGTTAAAATAGTTTGGTAGTATCAAAAAAAAGCAATTATAAAGTAGTGATTAAATCAATTTCTATTGATTCGTTATGAAGAATTATTATGAGAGATATGGTAAGCATATTATGATTTGATATGAAAGCAATGGATGATGAATTGATGATGGATTTACTTATACCCAATTTACGAATAATAGCACGTGAAGTGGACCCAGGCGGACCTGTACTAACTATCATATTAGAAGAAGTAATTAGTATCTCATCTGTGATATTAGATACAATGTATTACATCATGTAAGAATTGAGTTATAAGTGTTTCTGCGTTATTTCAGATGGAAATAAGTTGAAGAAAAACTTTTAATCTTTTGAGTACAATTTTTATATGAAAAGAGATTTTATGTTCAAAAGCCTAATGCTCACGGGGGCGGCACTCTCGCCAAATCCAACTAGTCCTACTTAATATTATAAATGCAAAAGTTTGCAAGAAAGTATGGATGTATGGATCTATGTTTGTTACTCTTTCACGCAAAAACTACTGAACGGATCTGGCTGAAATTTGGTAGGTAGACAGATTAGGACCTGGATTAACACAAAGGCTACTTTTTCCATGCTCGCGAGCCGCTTGTGGCCCGCGCACTGCACACCCTCGAAATGTCATAGAAACGATGTCCAGGTGAAGCCGCGGGAATCAGCTAGTGTGAATATAAATACACATTTCCAAATTCAAATAATTGTCGAGAAACCTAAAAACTTCTGGGTACAAGCTTTTAATATTGCATTGTCACGCGATGTATATGTATGCAAAATTTCAGCTCAATCGGAAACATACATACATTGCAAGTTAAATAAAAGCTTGTAAAAATAATTGTCGAAAATTCAAAAAAACTTTAGGGTACAAGCTTTTAGTATTGCATTGTCACGCGATATACATATGTGTGCTAAATTTCAGCACAATCGGAAACCGGGAAGTAGGTCAAATTTAACTTGCAAGATTCCATCCGAACAAACATACATACATTGCAAGTTAAATAAAAAGCTTGCAAAAAAGGCGAGCACAGTATTTCCTACGATTCTATTGAAAATAAAAGACTAACTTCTATAAGTCTATCGTCTATGACGTCATAAATACCGAATTTCAGCTGAAAATTTATTCGAACCCCTGGAAGACGCTTTAAAATCGTTTACTAGATTTGACTTTTACAAAATAACTAATATACATACATACAAACATTGCAAGTTAATTAAAAGCTTTTAAAGTAGCTGTGATTCAGTAAAAAAGTCAATAAAAACTTCATGGTTCTACCTCCAAAATAGGGATGACATATACTAGTCATCTGATTTACTTTTTAGTATCTGTCAAAAACGACATTTTGTTTTAAAAATGTTTGGAATACCTAGGCGTGACCAGAGATTTGTTACCATAGATGGGTTATACACTAACAAACAACGTTTGAACATGGAAGCCATTTACACACACAATGTTATAGGTAGTTCGCTTCCTTTGCACCGAATGCTACTATGAAAAGAGATGCCAATTGGCATCTTTTTTTTGCTTCACTTTTTGGATGCACGTAACTTATCTACCTCCCCTTATATATTATAGCATATTTCTGCATCTGATTTACTTTTTAGCATCTGTCAAAAACGACATTTTGTTTTAAAAATGTTTGGAATACCTAGGCGTGACGTCATAATTTTGCAGCGTCATTTATAAGTATATGTATATGTACTCATTATGTGATTTTGGTGAATTAAAAATCGAAGACTTGATGGAAAACAAAACGAGTAAGGTTTTCCGAAGTTTTAGTAGGGGGGCAATTTAGTGATCAAGAGTTCATAATTTATTTCTGATGCTGACGTCATCCCTATTCATCATCAGATCAACTTCAAAACACCAAAAGGGTCTATTGTCACCGGAAATATGACTTCATACTGAATTTCAGCTGGAAATTTATTCGAACCCCTGGAAGACGCTTTAAAATCGTTTACTAGATTTGACTTTTACAAAATAACTAACATACATACATACAAACATTGCAAGTTAATTAAAAGCTTTTAAAATATCTGTGATTCAGTAAAAAAGTCAATAAAAAACGGTTGTCTGTAAAGTCGGTTTACTGACGATAGTTGAACGTGACAACGTCATAAGAAAAAAGCCTTAAACGGAACGCCTCACGGAACGCCTCAGAGCGAGGTAACGACGCATTTTTCGGAACGCCTCAGAGCGAGGTAACGACGCATGGTAACGACGCATTTTTTCGTGCGTGCAGCCGGCTCCATCGAATTATAAGACGTTATCACGTCAAAACTTCATGGTTCTACCTCCAAAATAGGGATGACGAATACTAGTTTTAGATTTACTTTTTAGCATCTGTCAAAAACGACATTTTGTTTTAAAAATGTTTGGAATACCTAGGCGTGACGTCATAATTTTGCAGCGTCATTTATGAGTATATATGTACTCATTATGTAATTTTGGTGAATTAAAAATCGAAGACTTGATGGAAAACAAAACGAGTAAGGTTTTCCGAAGTTTTAGTAGGGGGGCAATTTAGTGATCAAGAGTTCATAATTTATTTCTGATGCCGTCGTCATCCCTATTCATCATCAGATCAACTTCAAAACACCAAAAGGGTCTATTGTCACCGGAAATATGACTTCATACCGAATTTCAGCTGGAAATGTATTCGAACCCCTGGAAGTCGCTCCAAAATCGTTTACTAGATTTGACTTTTACAAAATAACTAACATACATACATACAAACATTGCAAGTTAAATAAGAGCTTTTAAAATAGCTGTGATTCAGTAAAAAAAAGTCTTAAGAATATGTTTAAATCAGGAGACTATTTTGTTTTTGACTGAGTCAGAAATATCTATATTTAATAAAAAAAAATGTGTGTTATTTTTATTTATAGATTATTGTTTAAATTAATGATCATTCTTATCGTGTTTCCTCAAATAAATTAATTGAATCAATTAATTAAAAGTAAACAAATATTTTTTTTTATGATTTATTGTTAGACATAAAAATATCTAATACAATACTCAAAACTGTTCATAAATCAGAAAGATAGATAGCATAGTTTTGGATGTGGGTGCTTTAATTTTTTGTTCATTTATTTGTAGTGCAGTTAAAATGCTTAAAAGCGTAAATGTATGTCTAATTTTATTTTTTTAAATTAGTACGATATGGAGGTTGCGTGTGTAACGTTATTTTAAGTAACTTAGTTACTCATATACTAACTCTGACTACTGATGAAGTACTTACATACGTATGTATGTATGGGCAAGTGCTGTACCTGTGGACACTATGTTTAAGATGTTAATTTTTTTCTGTTTTAAAGTTTTGTGCCTTAGATCATTTTGTGCCCCTAAATTGTAACTGTTTATGTTATCAATTCACTATTTTTGTTATAGTGCTATGTCCATAGGTACATAGCTGTCCATAGGTACGTATAAGCCGTCCAAAGGTGAATTCACAGGTTTTACCTGTGGAAAATACATGAGTTTTTAAAAAAACCTACATAACTTTTTTATTACACTAGGTGTTCAAACGAAGGCTGTTGATTATTATAAGTTGTTTAATTGTTTAAAGATATTAGTAAATAGTTTATAAATAAGATTTTTTGAATTTAGAACAAGTTTTGTAAAAGAAACCGGTCGGTGTCCGAAGGTACAGCACTTGCCCCTACTGACATAAGTGTGTAATTACATACTTATTGCTTTACGACGACGCATAGCTCAAATACGTCAAAAACCTACTTCAATTGCAACAACAACCAATTACAAATTTGTTACATTTTATTATGAACTAGCTGTTTCCCGCGGCTTCATCCGCGTGGACAACGTTTATATGACTTTTCGTACGTGCACAGTGAAAAAAGTAGCCTATGTGTTAATCCAGTTCCTAATCTGTCTATCTACCAAATTTAAGCCAGATCCGTTCAGTAGTTTTTGCGTGAAGAAGTAACAAACATACACACTCACACACTTACAAACTTTCGCCTTTATAATTATAGTGTGATTATGTTTTTATGAATTTCTTAAAAAGTACTAAAATGTACCGCCACACCTCTCAACACAACTACAAAATATAATGACAATGATACCTATTCACATTACAAACAAAAGACATCAACGCGAGCGACAAATACAATAATATGCTTTTTATGTCTTTCAGTTCGGACTCCTTAGCGCAAGTACGACTCACAATTGACCAATTTTTATTGTTTATTATTTTATTTCAGTATTAGTACTACAATCAAATCAAGTTTCATGCTCGCACATATTATTACCATTTTTAAGATAGAGCTAAATCAAAAATACTTCTAAATACCTATAAAAAAACAGGTTTTGTATGAAGACCATCCCTATTTTTTAACTTTTTCTAATAGATATTTGTTGTTATAAAGGCAACAGAAATACACATTCTGTGAAAATTTTAACTGTTTTAATATTACGGTTTATAAAATACAGCCCGGTGACAGACGGACAGACAGCGGAGACCTAGTAATAGCACACCCCGGACACTGCATTGCAACTGTCGTGAAATGACATTTCTAAAAACAAATGACGGAGCAAACAAAATCACGGCGTAATCCCATACGTTCGAGAACCAAACTATAACCAATCTGTATCAATTTGGGTGACGAGGGGGTGAGGTCGGAATCTAGAGAGCGGCAGGGAGTGGCCATACTGTATGTTAGCACTAATATACAGGGTGTAAAAAAATTGATGTAGGTCCCGTTAACTGGGGGTTCTACTCATCATACTGAAGAACTTTCCCCAAGGAATCCCATAGTCAATTCTCAAAAAAAAATTGGTCCCTCCATACTAATGCACAAAATTGGTCGATCAGTTGATCGATTTGTATGAAGAGTAAACATTTTTTTTTGCGATTCCAGCAAAGTTGTAAAACAAAAGTTGTTCAGTATGATGAGTAGAAGCACCAGTTAACGGGACCTACACCAATTTTGTTACACCCTGTATATACTTTAGTAATAGGGTCCGGATGGTTACCCGTTGGGTGCACGGAATCCTAAAAAGTTACCGATTTAACCAAGTGGAAAATACCCCATTTTCCATTTAACATATAATACGTAATAATCCTACTAATATTATGAACGTGAAAGTTTGTAAGAATGTATGGACGTATGGATGTATGTTTGTTACTCTTTCACGCAAAAACTACTGAACGGATCTGGCTGAAATTTGGTAGGTAGACAGATTAGGACTTGGATTAACACATAGGCTACTTTTTTTACGCACCCAAAGTCATAGAAACGTTGTCCACGCGGGTGAAGCCGCGGGAAACAGCTAGTTAATACTAAAACAGAGTCCCCACGCTGTGAAAATGAAACGAATAAAATTTCACATGTGTGTACACGGAGTCTATTTCGCGGATGGATATGTACAGAGGCCAGCACTCAAGCTAGACACACTCGTAGTGCGATTCAGACTCATAAGCGTACGGCATAAGAACGGTACAAAGTACAAAGTGTCTAGCTTGATATGCTTAGGCTTACCAGACGTCAGGATTTGTCCTGACATGTCAAGATTTTTAGACACCTGTCAGGATTCTTGCCTAACTTTGAAAATGTCAGTATTTTTAAGTTATTGAGGTGTTTTTAGGTCTTCATCAAGGAACTGTTGCAGCTCATGGACTTAAATGAATGGAGATTTTCACTATGTGTAGAGAAAGAGTAGCCTCAATGGCAGATTCTGAATCGGCGAGTGACTAGTTTGTCACTCAAAAGGAATATCCATAAGTACTATTTTGTTACTATGACTGTATGTCGTATAATCAGTCAGTAAACGTCAGTAAATGTCAGGACTTTTAGATAAAAATCAGGCATTTTGTCAGGACTTGTCAATTTAATATCTGATAAACCTAGATAGTTTTGGAAGACATCACTTCTGCGGACGGGTATGGTTAGAAAACTTACCAAACCAACAACACCCTGTAACAAACTTACCCAAACATCTGGAGGCAGCGTGCGTCGATCCTCTTAACTTTACAGATACCTACTACACTTCCGAAGTCATAACAATAGATTGTTTGACCTTCCTCCTGAGATTATGTCTCTGACAGATGACGCCGTACTTGAAACTTATCCCTTCTGTGGTGGTCTGCTTTAAGGGACGTGAAATACATAATTCCAATACTATTTTTATTATTTGTTTAGTCCACAATTGATAGGCCCTTGGCATAATCTCACGCCGAAGATGAAAGCGGGCTTAATGTATGTATAACTAGCTGTCCCGGCGAACTTCGTTCCACCTTACACTACACTACCGTACCCTACACAACACTACACTTCCCTACACTACCCTACACTTACCTTCCATACCCTACATACACTACGCTACCCTACCCTACACTACCCTACCCTACCCTACCCTACCCTAACTATACACTACACTACCCTACCCTACCCTAAAACCAATTATTTTTTGGCTGATATTTTATTTATTGATGAAAGCTTATTTTAATACTTATTATCCTATTCCAGGCGAAGACCAATGCTAAAACACAAAAATCATAAAAATTGTTCAAGCTGTTCTTGAGTTATAAATCTTGTAACAAGACTTTCTTTAATATATATAGATAAGATGTCTGACAAAAATGTTAATATGCTCTCATCATCATCATATCAGCCGAAAGACGTCAACTGCTGGACAAAAGCCTACCCTAAGGATTTCCACGACGACCGGTCCTGTGCTGCCCGCATCCGGCGGCTTTGTCGGTCCACCGAGAAAGAGACCTCCCTACGCTACGTCTTCCGATGCGCAGTCACCACTTGAGAACTTTACTACCCCAACGGCCATCTATTCCCCGAGCTACGTGCTGCGTCCACTACTACTTAAGTTTATAGATTACATTAGTTTTACGTATCTTTTCGTTTCCAATTTCTGAAATTTGGATCATAGCTTAATCCATCGCTCTTTGGGTGACTTGCGCCTTCTTATGAATCGCTAAACTGATGTGGCAGTGCGCAGGGCACATAACTCGTAGAACAGATAGCCGTTAGGGCAGTAAAATCTCGAGTGGCGACCGTGCACCGGAAAACCCACGCGGTGGACCGACGTCCTGGTGAGGATCGCGGGGAGCCGATGGATGCGAGCGGCGCAGGACCGGTCGTCGTGGAGATCCTTGGGGGAGGCCTAAGTCCAGCAGTGGACTTCCTTCGGCTGATATGATGATGATGATGATCTAATGACATAATCTGGTGTGTATCAAGGATTGAATTTTGACGTTATTAACTAATAAATGTTTATTTTTTGATGCTGATATGATGATGATGATGATGATGGGCCTTCTTATGGGGCCCATAGTAAGCGGTCATGTCGCCGTTCCGTATATCATCACTGGCGAACACACACTGGTAAAAGACTTTAATCTTGAGATACTGCGGTATTTGGACGTGAAGGTATGCAAAGATTTTTGAACGCTGCCTAGCCGAGTTGTGCTGAGTGCTCTCATAAATCATTCTAATGCTTTAAAAGGATTAATCTTAAGTGGCAGTAGACGGGGAACATGGCTCATAGAACAGAAGGCCGTTGGGGCCGTAACGTTGTCGAGCAGCGACCGTGCACCAGAAGACGTAGCATAGACAGGCCTCCCACTCAGATCGCCGGAAGCCGCTGGATGCGGGCAGTGCAGGACCGGTCGTCGTGGAAATCAATGAAGTTCGATGCAGGTTACCCTTACTAGATGGAGTTTTTCCACACATAAGAAAAAAGTGTTGTATGTGTAATGGCTCGCTCGGTGCTAGTACTAAAAAATCAACTTTAGCGTTCTATAGAATTTTTCTATTCTGTGAGTGTTTCCTTCAACGCGCAGGCAAAAATGTGAGACCAAAAGTACAAGATAAACGTAGAAGATAGACCAAAGTCTCACGTGCGATTTTTTTTTTGTATTTATGTAATAATTACGTTATAAAACTAAACAATTTCTGTTATAATGTGACATTGGAATGTTTATTTCGCCGGAAAGAAGTGTGACCAACCTGCTTTAGAATGAATATTTCATACAATGTATTTCTCCGTCTGCAGGCTCTGTCTTCGCTTATTATTTAACTATGCGTACAAAAATAAATAGGTAATTTCTTATGAGGCGATGAAGCAAAATTCATATTTTCGATATGATTTCATATTTATTCACATTTTGCTTCATACGCCCCCTTAATTAGTTCATCGTCATAGTCATTTCAGATAAAAGGAAGTTCAAGTTGACCGGAGCAAGAAAAACAGTGGAGCTACAGCTGGGATAGAATCATGCGGGTGCGGTGCCTCTCCCCAGACTATGGCACACCTTGTTTCCAGCCCTGCGTGTCCTAGCACCTGTACACACGAGGACCTCTACAATGCAACAGCCTTTGGTAAGCCTGCTACCATCTTCGGCATCATCGTCACTTACCATCAGGTGAGATGATGCCAAAGGCTTGTCAATTGTGGATTTAAAAAAACAGACAGTGTAGTCCGGGTCTGCAAAAAAATAATTGGAGCCAAACGATCGACTCGCTAAGAAGAGGAAGCTAAAAGGCCTCTACAATTGAGTTGTATATAACGTGAACCTGCGCTACATGCATGTTGCAGCTTTTTGTGACCTAAATTCATTTAGTTACTTAAAAGTAATCTAACGTGCAAGGAGAAATCAAACGAACTCATTTTTCTCAAACCAACTTATTACTGGGTTTGTTTTCATGCTCGTAAAAGGTACTTGAATGTGGTTCTAGAGGAATAGTTACTACCTTAAGGCTTCTCCGTTACTAAAATTAGCATCTCGATTCACGATGTTTCAAACATTGAACCAAACAGCTTGGAAATAAAGTTCCTATCAGCTCGTACTGCAACGTGGCTGTTACGTCAATCGATGCGGACGTTCTTTTAATTCATTTTAAATAAAATAAGAAGAATTTCTAAAAAGTGAAAAAACAAAATCATTTTATATTGTTTTGTTGAGAAGTTCATAAACTATCATAATGTTTTGATTAAAAATGCAACAGTTCTATGGTTACAACTAGATAAAAGGAGTACATTAGGACACTTTTTTTCTTTTTGATAAAAAAATCCATGATTGAAGTAAAAAGTGGTTACCAAGTTGGTCATTGGAGGCGGTATAAGCCTTAAGGATAATATATATCGTAGGGGTATAGGAGCAGCACACACTTCGTTAACATTACTACCCGTTTACTAAAAGAAAGGAATTGGCGTCGATGACGTCACTGCGACATATAGGTGCGGTGTACGAAAATTAATCATTAAGAATATTTATGAAACTTAAACAAATGTTAGTGAAAACTCTAGGTATGTTTTGTTAGACTTCATATTTGAAATAATAATAAGACCGGACACAGCGGTATTCAGTCGACATGAGGCCGACAATTCAAAAGAAAACTTTAAAAAAACTGAACGTTATGTCAGAGACGAAAGTAGACGCGCATCGGTGGCAAAGATGCGAACCGTACTGACGCGACAGGATAACGCGGGGAGGTGAGCGGGAAAGCGGGGAGCGGTCACATTCCAGCGAGGTCCATTCTTTTAGTAACCGGGTAGTATCTACAACCTTTATTGATAAATATAGGTACACGAAGGATAAGCAGGTATAGGATTGACACCTATTCCAAGACAACATAACAAAAAGTATTCCAAAAAAGTTATTACATTATGGACGTATACATAATGTGTTTTAATGCCATGGTATCATAGGATTGATTGCAATTGGTAAAAAGGAAAACAGGGTAACGGACGAAATAACATCACATCAACACAAAAATTAAATAGTACAGAAAATTAACTTTATTAAACGTATTATTATTTATCTTACAAAAACATTTCTTTTTTAAATAAATAAATATTAAATTACGATAAGTATATAAAATATAAATAAAAAAGATTTGTTTGACGTAAAGTTTTGTTGGTCAGACAATACATATAACATTACTGGAGGAACATAGCCCTAGAAAACTGGATGCTGGATGATTTGTCACACGGACAGCTACTTGGTAACTGTCACCATGACAGGAGAGGTGTGGAACCGTCTAGAGTCAACTAAAGATGTGGTTATATCACATTGGCTGTATAGGGCAGTAAGGTTGAGTAACAGCTGTATAATGGTCACATATAACATATAGTTTTTGGTGGGAAACACTTCATGCCTCAACCTCCTCCTCTTTTACCTTCTGATCGCCCGGCTTCCCCTTCGACCAGTCTGGCTTTTTCTGTGAACATTTTAAAAAGTAAATTAGTCATTTGTGTGATATTGAACGCAATGACTGATGCTGTTAGTCAAACAGTAGGTGGTTAAGTTTTGACTTTTTTATAGTCTTTTTTTTTTCTCGTGTACCTACCATTTGACTAAAGCAAAAACGTTTCTGAATCGTCTTAATAAACTGTATGTACATATATTTAAAGGATCCTCTACAGTAATGAGAGAATGACAGCTGAAGTTATGAATAATCCGTTTAATTCTTGAAATCTATGGTGTATTTTTTTATAATTCATTATAGGTATGGTAGCGTCGACATGAACTTTATAGTTTTCTACATTATTAGTTATATTTTATAATCACTTACAGATACATGTAGCACAGTAAAATATTATTTTAAAATAGCTATTAAATGTAACAAACTATGATTTGAATAATAAATTTAAAAATCGCCCTTACTCAGGGTAGGCTCGAGCCCCTCGGTGGGGACGTATTTAAGCCGATATGATAACATTTAAAAATAAAGTTTTGTAAAAAACGATATAGGAAGGTCCAATTTTAAGTTTATTAAAAGTACATTAAAGGACATTTTCCGTTCTAAAATAGATAATTAATATTTTTTTACGAAAAAACGTAACTTTCATACTTGCCCTGAGTTAAATTTCCGATTTGTACGTCCCTGACTTTTATTTATTCACAATAATAATTAATTACATATATGTATATATCCATCGACTAAGGCCCGATCGCCCTAATTCAGGGTAGGCTCGAGCCTCTCGGTGGGGACGTAATATGAGCTGATGATGATGACATATATCCATTAAGATTCCTTTACTTAATTTAGCACCCAACTGTTGTAAACCTGGTAGTTTTAGCGTATCTGGTAGATATACGAAAGAGAATGTGCATATCTACGCTATTTTAGAATTAATGAAGATAAATAATTACACCACAAGTTTTGAGACATTTTCGGATAACCAAAAATTTTAGTCATCATTTTCTCATCTCTAAAGAAGACCCTTAATTCTTAGAAACCAATATAAAGTTCAGCAAGGAGACAAATGGATCGAACCAATAACTGGACAATTGCAAAGTTTCACTATTAGACTCCGGGGTCGATTAATGTTACTGCAAACACCAAACGGCATTGAGTTACGAATGGTTCACGAAAGGGTTTTAAACTGTCTAACTATTTACAAACTATATTGTATTTGACGTGCTCTGAAACTAAATTTAGAATGATACAATGTAGGTGCAGCAGAAGGACACATCAATCCATCCATCTCGTTTTTCTGAGTACATTTTCATACAAACAGCAGCGACATTTTTTTTTAAAGATTCAAGAAAAGTAACGAAATTTCAAATTGCAGTCATTAGGTTAGATCCCTTACTATTAATTTAAAGAAGAGCACAACATTCGGGAGATCCTTGGAAACTCAATAGAACACAGAAAGTTATTTCTTCCGTGGGTATGTGCATCCTTAGAAACTCAGTAGAACACATAACGTTATTTCTGTATCTGGTCCCCATAGTATTTACTGGGAATACCAGATGACCGTGTGTGATTAATTGTACCTTAACAAAATTTATATATTATTATAGGTAGGTATAGTTCACCTCGAATAAATCCTATAAACATTTAATTAATTGTAATTTTTAATTTTATAGATTAATTAAACTGTACATGTAACGAAGAAATTGATTTTGGTTTTATTAGTTAGTGTCTTAAGACACATCTACTGCACATAAGATCTTGTATGAAATTGTAATCGACCAGAAAATAATATATTATTACAATAAAAGTGAGTTTCAGCAGTAGCACAGCCTGCAACAAGAGAATAGAGCTGCACCATTTGTCTCCTTACGCCACGACTAACGGCCCCCAACGGACCCCTCCAGTCAAACGCTGGCGCCAAATAGCTAAAAAGATTCGAGAGAAGCGCAAAATTCTTTTGTACAACTTTGTTTCAGCACTGTAACTATACAGGATGAACAAAATTAATGTAGGACTCCTTAACTGGAGCTTCTACTCATTACAATGAACACTTTCCCCTTGACACCCATACTCAATTCACAAAAAAATCGGTACTTTTCATACAAATGATTGCAATTTTTTTTTAATCGACTATGGGTTCCTTGGGGATGGTTATTCAGTATAATGAGTAGAATCCCAGTGGGTCCTTCTCCAATTTTAAGACACGCTGTACAGGAAAAAAAAATTGTAGATTTCATTATCTGGAACATAGCTCATCATACTCTCATCATAATATTTTTAGATTAAATCGATCAGCTTATAAAATGTTGCTGCGATTTTAAGGTTATTTTTATTTAACATGGGATATTTAAGAAGTTGCGGGCATTCCAGTTATTAGAATCTGCACTATTTACAGTGCATTATTATAATGGATATGTAGCTGTAAATATAAATCTATTATAATTACGCACTGTACCAAAAAACCTTGCACTTCTCAATCTTATTTTATAACAAAAGCGCAGCGTTCGTCTTGTAAAAATATTTGTTTAGATTTGTCCATTTGAAGCAGTTCAAACCATCGAAGCAGGGTTTTGTACACCTAATACTTTGGTATACACCTCTGAAGCACAATATACATATAGCATGACGTCATATTTTATATACATCTGTATAATATACACAAGTACGTTTAAATCGACGCCTCAGCGAAGTCGATGTACACACAGAAGCATTTTTTACATACAAAGTCATATATCAATTTGCTCGTGTTTGCAAATGTGTGCTATCTGTGCAAAAGGCAAGCCAAGATTGGCGCTTTCTATTCTGGCAGAGACCAATCTGTGAAAAATCTAGGTGACATTATGACGCGCGCGTGACATGACATTCCATTCTATGAATAGTTGTCGTAAGCCGTATCTCAGCTGCAGATTTTCAGGGCAATATTTCAATGCAAACTTATGTCTCAAATAATTCTGTAAATGACAGTAAAATGTATATCTATCTCTGCAAACACATTGCGTAAGTAATTGAAGAAATATTTTACAAATTCCAGCATTTTAATGACGGTTCATGATACTAATAATAAACATGCTAGAAACGACAATAAATTAAGCGAGTTACGTCATCGCACTGAAAATCTGAGCTGAGTTTGTAAGCTGAAAATAGGACATGCCGCGTGTCCGCTCGATGACTAAAATAAAACGCGACTTCACGTAGCGATTCTTTACCTTGCCACCAGCTCCGCCCTGTGGAATATTACATTTTGTACCATCTCTCATACAAATTCAATACAAGTGTATTGTGTGGCGAAGAATCTTTTGCAAATTAGCGTGAGTACGTGTGCTTTGAAACGCTACGTGACAGATCTAAGTCCCGGCCTGTTACAGAGAGTGTTCTAAAATTAAATTTGAACTCCTTTTACTTTAAAAAAAATGTTAGTAACGAGCAGATAACAGAAAAAAACGAGCTCCCATTTAGCGCTGATATTTTTAGCACTTCAGGGACTCGCAAAGCTGTGAGGGGAGGCCTCAAACTTGAATTCGGTAATTAAAGAGTTAAATACTTTGTCTCTTAATTGTGCAGATAAGCTTTAAGTAGAGCATCTTACATCAATAGTTATTAACACTACATTTGAAGCGATATTTTACGCTTAATCAAATCCAAAACTACTCTCTCACCTCTATGGATTGGGCGTCATTTGGGGTACTTAGTATATTTTTAAGTAGAAAATAAAGTTATTATTTATTAAATTACTTAGTAATTAAACTTATGACATCAATGGATAAATATCAATATGTTATTATTGCTTTTGATTTTTTCGCAATATGTTTCACTTCTTCCCAATGGCCCAGTCAGCCTTCTCCGCTTTCTTTGCCTGCAGAAATATGAGTATATGTTCTACAATTACGTTAGTGTTATCCGTAGAATAATAACTAAAGCTATAGAAAGATCCTTACTTAGAAAGATACTTACCTTATTCAAATGCAAATAAAGGATTATATTCTATTCTATTCTTAGAAATGTCAAATGACACAAGTTTCGAGCTGTCAAATACTCGTAAATTTATGGGGCACGTATGGAGTTTGTATTTGGTTGTAAATTAATGCTACTAACAAAAAAAAATATCGCTGTAAAGGAGAGCACTCTTTAATCACTTTGTCATACTTTTTGTCTTTTTATATTTTGACGTCTTTTATTGTCATCAAAGGGTATGTCATGTTCAAAATCCAATAGAAAAAAAAAGTTTAAAAGAGTCATTTAAAGAAATACAGCAGCTAATGGTTTTTAGGGTTCCGTACCCAAAGGGTAAAAACGGAACCCTATTACTAAGACTCCGCTGTCCGCCCGTGTGTCTGTCTGTCCATTTGTCACCAGGCTGTATTTCATGAACCGTGATAGCTAGACAGTTGAATTTTTCACAGATGGTGTATTTCTGATGCCGCTATAACGACAAATACTAAAAAATAGAAAAAGTGAAAAAATAAGGGGGGGTCTCCATACAAAAACGTGTTCTTTTTTAACGTGAAGAAACTAGCGCCATCTAATGTTTTTATTTAAACGTTTTTATATAAAAGTTTCTATAGCTTTAGTTGTAGTTCTGTTTGTTATCTTTGAAGCGTGTTAAGTATGTAACAAGTTATATAACTTTGTGAGAAGTACATAAAGAAAGTTAGGCCAAATAAGGAAACGTAGGGGATCGAACCCTCACGAAGCATGTAAATAGAAAATCCAAAGAAAGTTACGTTGTGTGGTTGACTTGATATGCATAAAGTTTTCACAATTTTACGAAGCTATTACGAAACTTTCTTACTGCGGAAATGAACAGGTCTGCTTTCGTAAGTACTTATAACATTTGTTGGTTTAAGTGTAGAAAAACTTAAATTGAACTTTATAAAAGACCGCCCCGGGAACAGGAAAAGAAATCATAGAGGTCTTTTATATCGTGAACAATAAAGAGATCTTTGAAACTTGCAGATCCTGCTACATCAAATACCCCGAATGCAAAAAAGGTAATTATAGTGGTCACTTTGTATAAAGTAATGCGCACCAAAATGAAAAAACAAAGTTTATTATGATCCTATGTAACTTATGGCTGGTTTACACGGTGTAAGCTACTGGCGTTGACAGTAGACAGCTACTGCCACTTTGCACTCGCTACAGTAGCTCGACTGGCCTCATCCGCTCACACGAGAGCGAGCTGCTGGCGTGACAGTAGATAGCTACTCCAGCAAGCTGCTGCTTGTGGTATGGTGGGGGAAGGCGAGTGGCGAGTAAAAACAAAAAATGTTGTAGTAACTCGGATGCGAGTTACTGACCGACTCGCTCACGACTAACACGGTGCGAATAGCTGCACTGCAGTAACTCGCCTCGTCAGCTGGCACGCTAGCTCGTACCGTGTAAAACAGCCATTAAAGGTTCATAATAAACTCATATGGAGTTTTTTTAACCTTAATTAAAAAGCCTCAGCTAGGCTCTTCTAGCTTTTAAGAATGTTTCAATAAGGTCCTTATTTCTTGTCTGTTCATTAATCAGGGGTTCCACCTGTGATTCTGAACAAATCTCTCCAACGAAACTATGATCAATTTGTAAAAAAAATAAAGCAAATCTTTGTATGGGGAATCCTAGATTACTTTTTCCAATTTGACCAAAGTTGATTAGATTCACGGGTAAGACCCCTATTAAAATTGTGACAGGCAATAAATTACGAACATATTATACTGAGTTATTTGTTTTGTCCTGCTGACATCCGTTGGTCCACTAATAAAAAAAATTTGACTGATCAAACAAATCATCCAGATAACAGGCTGACTTTGTATGGGAATACCTAAATTACTATTTCCCATTTGACCAAAGTTGATTAGAATCACGGGTAAGACCCCTGATCAAAATTGTGACAGGCATTAAATTACAAACATATTATAACTGAGTTATTTGTTTTGTCCTTACATCCGTTGGTCCACTTATTGCAAACAAACGTTTTTAAATAAATGTCAACAATTTTTGGACTCTCCATACAGAATACGGCTGCCTAATTTCGAAACACAGTAGCTGACAATTCTCATTTTTTTTTATTTGCCTTATAAAAAAGTTTTGCGCGCTAAATTGATTAAAAAAAATGGTTTATGAATAGAAGCTACTTCAATAAAAATATTTATCAAAAAAATTCTTCAAATTAATTCATAAAAATATTGAAAAATGCAATTATACTTGAAAAAATCAAGTATAAAAATTTTGCAGCTACTGTTTTTTTTAAAATGGGGCAGCCGAGATGTCGTCAACATAGCTGATCAATTTGTATGGAAATACATTTTTTTACGTAACTTAAAGTGTCAGAAGAGAAGTTGTTGCATTTGAGTCGGAACAATGAGTGGACCAACGGATATCAGGTCAAAATGAAATAACCTGGTTCTATTGAATAACATAACCCCTACGTGGCGTAATGGTTAGTCCATTCCCTTCACACCAGGAGGTCCGGGTTCGATTTCCGGCGGGGTCATCTTTGTAAGACTCGGTTTGGTTGGTGGTAGGGCATTTTCATAGCCCGCCTGGCTAGCTACCACCATCTTATGTAAGTCTTGCCGCCAAACATCAGTTTTAACATAATTGATGTGTTCCAGCTTGAAGATAAGATAGTCAGATCCCCATTGCGTTGGGGAATCTTGGTAAGCCTTGGTATCTTCGGAATCATCGTAATTTACCATCAGGTGAGATGATGCCAAGGGCTTATCAGTTGTGTGGATAAAGAAAAACATACAGGATATTCTCTTATCATAAATATTTACCTCTTTGTCTTCTTCTTCGAGGGTGAATTCCTTCTTTTTGACAACCTTCAATTGGTTGCGGAAGTTGAATTCTGCTGCCTTTTTCTGGAGCTTGGCGAATTTGTTCTCGTATTTGGACACCTTCTTTAGCGTAGGTTTGACACTGTAAAAACGAAACATTATTTAAAAATCCGGTCAAGTGCAATTCAGAATCGTGCACAAAGGGTTCCGTACCATCATACTAGATGGCGCTAGTTTCTTCACGTTTCGAAAAAAAATCTTTTTTGTATAGAGACTTTTTCCAATTTTAAGTATTTATAGCGGCAACAGAAATACATCACCTGTAAAAACTTCAACTGTCTAACTATCACGGTTCATTAAAATACAGCCTGGTAACAGACGGACAGACAGACGGACGGACGGACAGTGGAATCTTAGTAACAGGGTCCCGTTTTTACCCTTTGGGTACGGAACCCTAAAAACCGGATAAGTGCAAATATATACACAAATATATATAAATATATATACTGAGGGTTCAACAAAACATCGTGAGGAAACCTGCACACGCCTGCGAAGAAACTCGAAGGTTGTGTGTGTAGTCGACCAACCCGCACTGGGCCCGCGTGGTCGACTAAGGCCTAATCGCCCTGATTCATGGTAGGCTCGAGCCCCTCGGTGGGGACGTATATGAGCTGATATAATAATACTGAGGGTTCTGTATCAATATACCTACCTCTTCATAGAAGTATAAGAATGATACTTATTCATTACAAACAAAAGATATCAACTCAAGCGACAGAAAAAATACTTTTTGTTTGTTTCGGACTCCTTATCACAAGTACGACTCTTACTTGGCTGGTTTTTGTTATTTTTTTATTCACCAAATTTCACGTGTGTATTTATTACTTCTTTTTCTTATAGTGTGGCACAATTAACCGTGCCATAGATAGGATAGACAGTGATAGACGGTGGTTGCCTGGTGTTGCACTTAGCATCACCCGCGGTCACGTGTAGGGTATTTAGATTAACACCTACGGACGTGTGCAACGCGACCTTCGTACACATCTGAAATCAGATGTGTAGGTTTCCTCACGATGTTTTCCTTCACCGTTAAAGCAATCGGTATGTATATGTACGTAAGTTTAGAAAAACTGATTGGTACATTGGCCGTCCGGATTTGAACTCGGGACCTCTGGTTGGTTATACCGAGTCGTTACCGGTTGAGCCACCGACGCTTTTATTACTATCTACGATTGAGAAAAAAAACTATAAAGAAATGGTTTTTTTTTTGTATCGGGACCCACCTTATTTAATTACTTTTTATTTTTGTTGGTAAATGCTCTATAGAACAGAGATACTCTGTTAAAATTCAGTCAGCTACCCATTATGAATACAAACATCCTATTTTTTCTGTTGTTTTTTCTTTCTTTTTTTACATCATTCATAAATGGGATGTAGCAGAACCATTGAAGTGGCCAGGAGAGCATCCTCCGCCCCTCAACATGAGAGATAGCTCGGAATATCATTACACCGCTTCTAACTGTATTCACAGTCACACCCTGTACAGCCCTTACACATTTTGACAGAATTTTTAACATTTTAACATTATTTTTTTTCGTGAAAATGCTTGGGGGTGACCTTTGTCCAAAAGTGGACGTTTTTTTGCTTATATGATGATGATTTAACATTTTAGCTGAGTTTAGCTTTTGCGATGCACAAGCAAAATTGTTTTGTCCTCTTTATGAATGAAAAATACATTTATTGTATTGTTAACAATTTAATATACAAGTTACATTAGAATAGAATATAAACAAAAATAATCTACTACTATACAAAAGATAAAACAAAAAAACCGGCCAAGTGCGAGTCTGAACCTTACACAAAGGGTTCCGTACCATCATACTAGATGGCGCTAGTACAAAGGGTTCCGTACCATCATACTAGATGGCGATAGTTTCTTCATGTTTAAAAAAAACACGTTTTTTTATGGAAACCCCCTTATTTTTTCACTTTTTCTAATTTTTAGTATTTGTTAATATGGCAGCAACAGAAATACATCATCTGTGAAAATTTCAACTGTCTAGCTATCACGGTTCATGAAATACAGCCTGGTGACAGACGGACAGACAGACGGACAGTGAAGTCTTAGTAATAGGGTCCCGTTTTTACCCTTTGGGTACAGAATCCTTAAAAAGGGAAACACTAATGAGCAATACAAAAAAGGAAAATCTCAGTGTAGTTTTTGCTTTAAAGAGGAAAAACACCGTTATTGTGCTATCACCCGAAAATGAAACCCATTAACCCTCGGTTGGTAGCGTGGGGTCTTTAAAAGCCCAACGTTTACGAAAACTGCTATATTTTGTTCCATATTAAAGATACAAATTTGTACTTCAGGGTAAAACATAAAACATTAATTAGTGCAAAAAAAAATATTTGTTAAAAATTATTTCCTATAATGAAAAAATTTAATTATTGCAAATATAATGAAAAAATTTAAAACCTTAGTACCTAATTGAAATAATAACATTTTACTTTAATGAATCGCTAAACTCAAGTAGCATAGCTCGCAAAACGAATGGCCGTTCGGGCAGCGAAGTTATGTGCACCGAAAAACCAGCGTAGCTTAGGCAGGGGTGGGTCAGTGGACCGACGGCTTGTTAAAGGTTGCTGGAAGCCGCGGAATGCGGGCAGTGCAGGGCCGGTCGTCGTGAAAATCCTTGGGGGACGCCTTTGTTCAGTAGTGAGTGAAAGTCTGTCGGCTGGACTATCCTTGTGAGTCCTAGTGTGTTGTAACAGGCACAAAACCACTATACTCAAATCTGTCCCAGAGGCAAGTTTTACACTCAGCAAATTAAAGCCGAACGTGCTATCTGTAGTAGGTATAGATCCCAAAACTGATGGTCTTGTATTTAGAAATTTTGATCTTAATAGGGGATCGGACTAGCAAGTCATTTTACTTATTTTTTATAATCTGTCATAAACGAAATTTTTGTTCTAAAAATGTTTGAAATAAATACCCACAAGTGACATCGTAGATTTTTAGCGTCATTGACGAATTTATTATGTAAATTTGATCAATTAAAAATTGAAGTCGTGATGGAAAAACAAAACAAGTAAGGTTTTTTGAAACTTCGAGAGGAGAAAATAGGATATCATATTTCAGAATTTATTATTATCACTTTTTGATGCAGTCCGATCCGCTATTCAAAAATTAAAGAAATAGTACTTATACGAGGCTAACATCAGATATTTATATGATAATGATATTTCCTACGCGTAAGATAGCTACTAACAACTGCTATAGGAGTTGAATTTTGTATGAAATCTGACAATACACTCCCCGATCCCTCCCTAAAGCCGTAATCAAGTTTCTAAAGGTTCCTAAAGACCCCTATTGTGGGAAGGAAGTATACACTGGTCACGACCACACAGTCTGATTGTTGATGCAATAAATCTTTGCTTTCTTTTTATAGGAAGTAGGGTAAGACTCCCTATTTCTGTCAGTTGCCTCTTCTGTGTTAACCCCCTCTAAAACCGTAAGACAAATATATATATATATTTTTTTAAATTATTCTGATTTGTTTTTTTCAAGATTTACATAATTATTTAATAACTAGCTGTTTCCCGCGGCTTCACCCGCGTAGACAACGTTTCTATGACTTTTCGAGGGTGCGCAGTGCGTGGAAAAAAGTGGCCTATGTGTTAATCCAGGTCCTAATCTGTTCACCTACCGAATTTCAGCCAGATCCGTTCGGTATTTTTTGCGTGAAAGAGTAACAAACATACATCCATACATTCTTACAAACTTTCGCGTTTATAATATTATAGTAGGATTTACGGTTTTATAAGGGGGTGACTGACAGGAATAAGTAGTTTTACCCCAGTTCGGGCTACATTTTATTTTCGTAGCAGACCAACGTTCGATCACGTTCATTGTTTTTACTTTTTGTGGAAAATGAACTACTTTTTTGAGCATTGTTTATACGATTCTTTGGGCAACCGTACATCATGTATCTTAACTAATTTTATTAGGCTATTCAAAAACGATGCATAACTAGAAACTACTTCTACAAAATTAAGAAGGTACATTGATAAAAATAAAGCATTTTTAATTAGATTTATCTTTTCATCAATTTCGAGAGGTAAATTTAATTAAGCATCGTTTGAGATCGACTTCATTTCCTTAACTTAAGACGTAGGTGGTGTTTTGAATTTAAAAACTACAATGAAGAAAAAAAGCTACTTACAATTTGCCTCTGAGGTCATTCACTTGAGAGTTCAGGTCGGAGATCTGGCAAAACAGTGAATTTATTGTACTAAATGCGTTATGACATAAACAAATTTATCAGAAAATGCTTGGAATTGAAGTAAGGTATTGAGATCATAAAAACAAGAATTTTCCAGAAAAAACAAGATAATAAATATAGTTTTCAGAAATACAAATGATAGTAAAAGTTTTAAAAAGATCAATTAATAATAAGTATAAATGAAATATTTTGCAAAGAAACCAAAAAGCGACGAAAACAAAAAAAAACATTCTACATATTTCATTAAGTACCGACAACATGTAAAATGCTATAGAAACAAATAGCATGCAACATACAAAAGAAACAAAGACTCAAAAACACGTAAAGCTTGAATTTTGAGACCTGAAAAAAGAAGCACATTTAAAGCACACGGAAATGCACAATACTGAAGGTAATCTATCTTAATTCTAGAAACGTAGATAATGGGTGTGATTCTGGCAAGTAAAAAAGTAGTTTAGAACATCTATGGCATTTTACTGGCCATATTATATCAAAGCAAAGGATACCTACTAAATCATATTTTATCAAAAACTTTACTAGGAAGAAACAAAACAATATCATATAATTAATTATCAATTTAAATTTATATAATTTGTAATCAAAGTTAAGTTAAAATTCTGACGGAATCCCACCCAATGTTGCATTTCATTTTGAATAGTATTTAAATAAAGAAAAAGCACAGAACGAGATATAGAGCTGAGATTAGGCAGTGTTATTAGCGAGATGTGATTCTGTTTGAAAGAGAGAAAGTCTGTGAAGAAGTATCGAGACCTGCAGTTATGGTCAGTCCATATCGTCTCGTATCTTGTGCTCTTGCCTAGCATCGGAACATGTTTCCATGTCTATATTATCGTACTTTATCGTGCAAATTCTACATATCGTGCCTCGAACCGGTAGCTGGTCTCCTGCAGCCCCTGTTTCCTTAAAATTGGATATAAAAACTAAGTGCAGGATATTTTACAAGTGCTACAAGAACGTGTGCTTCAATAATATACTTATTCGACGCTGATTCTGACTGGGTCAATCTATAAAATTGTTCTGTGTTTCTGTATAGAGAGTCAAGCTCCAGACATCAAAGCAGTATATTATGAGCGTCAAAACTTGTGCCAATCAATCTAGATCCAAAAGAAACACGTACGCTCTACTAAACAAACTTAACATTGACAATTGGTATTCATGACGGTATGTACGACTTTTATTAAGTGTGTATCGAGTGACGGTGCAAAATCGATTCAGATTTGCTGCAGTGGGTGGGTATGATGTTTTGTATAGGTACTGTCTTTAAGTCGCGAGTGAACATAGCATACACCACTCCGTGTCCCGGATATGATGCAGACATGGCCCAGCTGGGCACAGTGGGAAGACTGGAGCATGGCACTTTGAATATAAAACACTCGGTATCTAACATTCGGACAGGTATTGCAAGGGGAATTCTCAGCAACCGAACACGCAAACATCGCGCTGCGTCTAACACGGCACAGACACGAAAAGTTGGAGATTTGGAACAAGAAGTTTCACTTACACTATGCACTTGCGTGTGCCGATGTAGGAACCGTCCAGCGTTCCGCCATCGCGGCATCTCCGGTTGTTATAATCAAAAGAGATAATTCAGTAAGGCCACTAAGCGCGCCACCACACATGAAGCGACACACGGCGGATGCAGCGTCGGTAGGTAGTCGATTAAAATAAGTATTATATTTATTAAAGTGCCATACTATATCAGGGATTAATCGGGACTCGAAGCGTTGTATGTTACATTTAGAAAAATATAATATTTACATGCATCAAGCAAAGCCTTAGCAGATAAGCGAGTGAGGTAGAATCTCGTTGATGTTAATAATAACGATGATGCAGTAGTTTGACAAACTGACAAAGTTGAATAGCGTGATGTAGATGAAAAATGAATAAAATGAATAAATATTGAAGTTAAGCTTGTACATGATGAGAAAGTCACTCGGGCATGCAGCGCCGTCGTGACGGCTGGCCCCAAGTGATGCAGTGTTACTGTTACGCCACAGGCTCATGGCGGTTACGTCGTTAGTGTATTAATAGTGTAAGCTCCGTAATGGAAGACGCTACGCCCGCTCGCGCTTGCGCCGGCGCTGAAGATCGATTTTGCACCGCACGCCTGTTTGCTACCCCTTCTCTACTCCATACACACCTTTTCTTAACTGACCTGAGTGGTGTTTGTCCTCCACCGTTATTTACAATTCAACAACAAACAACCGAAAGCGTTATATCAATATGAACACGACTGTCACACGCGTACGTTTGTTACATCGATGATTGTGATATTCACAATGGTTACAAAGTATCGGTCAATACCTCATAATCTCTTTTCCTGACTTCATGTTCCAAATCCCACTTCTGGCCCTCACACACATACACGCGGTCATGATACTCCTGTATTATTCTCTTGAGCATTGCTATAGGAAAAGGAAAGACAGATTATTGCGCCGTCTGATCTGAATCAGCATGGAGATTGGTATGCGACCGGCCGCGGACGGCGCATGTGTGCGGTGAGCCATATAACTATCATGTCATGTCGTATAACTAAATCAGTATCAACCCATATCATGTGCATTCCCATCGCATCCTAGTTTGCTCTTTACCTCCATTTTCCTAATAGCGATCGCTCGTTCTAGTTCATATTTATCCCCTTCAAGGTTGTATATTCTGTGCCAGTACATTTGACATACCGTCTGCAGTTCAGCTAAAGAAAAACATAGTTATTTTACATTTTGAAGTTAAGTATTATAGTAGTTTCGGCGCCTGCTGCACGCCTCAGATCTGTGTTGTGTGTTGTGGTAACCGGGACGCCAGCTCAATGAGGATCAAAGCGTAAGCGAAGCTACTGGTACTTAAATGGGGACATCGGCTGCGTAATGTTATTGTTGATTCATATCTCACTTAGAGCGACTACTTTGCTACTGCTGTATCCGATTGCTTTGCTATTATTGGACGATGTTATTTAGCGTTTCTTATTATTATATTTTTGTTATCCACACGGTTAAATATGGAGGTAAAATTTACTTTTAGCGCCGGTAAATCGATACAAATTATTATGAATTTGCTGCAAAAACAATACACTATCATGTACTAGTCACATTTTGCATGAACTACTTAAACGTAGAGCTTAATAATGGGTTACTAGGTGCGCCCAAACCAGTCAGACCTCGAGCGCCTTGCGAGCCACTTCCATCTCGTGGTCGTATTTCTCTTCTTCAAGCTTGCCGATACGCTGATGATACCCGGTAATGATGCTCGTGAGAGCCGCTACAAAATTAATTAAAGTTACTCGCGGAGAGCGGTGACGATGATTTTTATTGTAAAACGTAGCAATACAGCTGAATGGATTAAAGATGGGACGTAGTTACCGCCGTTTATAATCATTGGTGACATTATGGTTCACGGAAATTGCTTCGCTGATTTCTCAGAAGGCTTTATAATCCTCTATTGAAAATCCTATATTGGACCTACCAGATAACTCTCCCAATAGAGCGGTCGACAGCAGCGTCCAGTTCCCGAGTTAGCATGTCAGTTTCAAGAATAAATGTAAAATTGAAAAAATAGAAGGTAGCAAGGAGTACGCACGCAAGTCTAGCGACTTCATGAGCTTAGAAGGAAAGATCGCGTTAGAGAAGACAAAAGAGCCGGCATGAGATCTCATAGATCCGGCACACGAGATAGCGTCAAATAATCCAATCAAACAAACAGAGACAACATAAACTTTGTAATAATCGTAAGTAACGTTAAAGAAGATAAAGTCTGTAAGTTTTGTGAGTTTGACAAAAGGATGCGGTTCTTCCGCAGCTTGTCCCACTACCTCCATATCTTTCCTTTTAACGATGTATTCCAGATCGAACTTTTCATCTTCAAGTTTACCGATGCGCTCGTGGTATGCTTTGCAAACACTCTTGATATTCTCTATAATGTGACATAGATATACATTTGTAAATGGCTATTTTTATCTAACTCGCTCACAAAGAAATTGGTCAATGTTTTGGCCGTTGTGTCATGTGTGTAATACTTAACATGTACATAATTTTATATACGATAATTTAAAAACAGATTGATCATAACTTTATCTTGTCTAAGCTTTATCGGGAATAAATAACTTTCTAAGGGAGCTCATGAAAAAGATATTGACTAATAGATTTGGTTAGATGATGAACAGATTTACCTTCGTTTGCATCGTCAATGTTCTTGGGTTTACCACATCTCTCCTCGATGATACGCCTTCTCTCGGCCGCTTTACGTTCCTGTTCCTTTTTCAATTCCTCTGCAGCTTTTTTACGCAGCAACAACTGATGGATTAAACACTTTATTAGCTTCCGCATCTTTAGTAATTGTCAAAGTACCGAATTAAAATCAGCATTAGCTTTACAAGTCCTTTGATCGTTAAGTTTTATTCCATCTTTAGAACATTTTATTACCTTAGTTGTTTATTTTAAATTATATTTCACATTAACCGTTTCAGTTACTCATTATGTCTCTAACAATTTCTCATTTTACTTAATGTTTCAGATAAGTTTTTTTATATTTAGTTCATATATTGTATGAGGACAACACTCACCCTAAGCTTCTTCTTCCTCTCAGGTGTCATGAAACCCTTCTTCGCCTTCTTGGCCTTGGAAGCTTCTTCCATACGCTTGCGCACCTCAGCACGCTTGCGGTCGATCTCG
This sequence comes from Coleophora flavipennella, assembly GCA_947284805.1. NCBI lineage: Eukaryota > Metazoa > Arthropoda > Insecta > Lepidoptera > Coleophoridae > Coleophora > Coleophora flavipennella. The sequence goes on from OX369295.1 coordinate 7,061,952, forward strand.
GCCTGTTTGGCCTTCTTCGCCTAGAGACAGTCAAATGCATTGTAGTGGTGTGCCTACTGCTAAGCTTACTTTTAGTATATTGAACGTGTTATCTGTAGGTGATTTGTATTTTTAAGACTGATCTACCCTAAAATTCATCTTGGCCGTTTTCGTAATAAGATGCTTATTTTAATAGTGTACGTAGTAAATTTGCTCTTTATCTTGAAATTAAGTGTCTATAGGTACGAAAACATACTGGGTCATGTATAAAATTAATTCCGGTACGTGTGATTTTGGTCTTTTTAGCCTTATTCGCTAAAGACAGTCAATTTGTCTGTTTTGGTGTACCTAGAGTTTATGTTTACTTCAAGTACATGTGAGTGTGCACTATTTTCTTACGATATACATACGTATTCTCCTAGAGAGTGGCAAATGCTTTGAAGTGTACTTTATTTTACTGTTGATGTATCTAGATTGTAATCTATTTGTGATTTATGAGTGTTAATTGTCTTGCGATCTATTGGTCAAATATGTTTCGCCTAAGATACGAGAAGGTGTGTGTGCCTAAAGTTTAATGTTAGTATGTCTAGCATGTTATCTATTTGTGATTTAATGACTTGCGATCTATTAGTCGAACGTATTTCGACCGAGACATTCAAATGCATTGTATTAATATGATAAGGGTTACAATGTGGTTATAGTTTAAGGTTGTAGGTATACGTTTTTCTATGAATTTAATCTTTATTTATAATGAAAATAGACACAAAAATGCTAAGAGAGTCCCTAAAAACTATCAGACCTTGGTTAAAACACCCGCTTCTACAAAAGTGCCCATATGTTTTGTGTACAAAGTAGATCCTAGAACAACCGATCACCCGGTGAAGCTTGCGGGAAGCCGCTGGATGCGGATAGCGCAGAACCGGTCATTTTGGAAATCCTTGGGGGAGGTCTATGTCCAGCAGTGGACGTCCTTCGGCTGATATGATGTAAGATGCAGTAATACTATAAGGTGGGCTTGTACTCTTTGAACTGAACAACTTTTGTTCTTCAACTTTGCTGGAATCGCGAATTTTTTTTCATACAAATCGGTCTGCTGATTGGCCGGTTTTTCAATCGACTTCCAAAAAGGAGGAGGTTTTCAATTCGATTGCATGTTTTTTTTTTTAATTTGTGTAACCTCGGAACTTTTGACGGGGAGAACCGACTTTTATGATTCTTTTTTTATTTGAAAGCTAGTGCTTTTCGTGTGGGCTCATATAAATTTTATCAAAATCGATGTAGTACTTTATTAGAAAATTAACAAAACCTAAAAATAATAATGCAAAAATGTAATAAGTTGTTGCGATGGAAGTCGGTTTTTTAAGGTGTTTAGTGTTTTCAATTATGTATGAAAAATACAAAAAAAAATACTCGCGATTTCCGTAAAGTTATAGAAAAAAACGATTTTTCAGTTTGATGAGTACAAGGCCCACCTTAAAGTCAGTTTAAAATGTTATGCGAAATGTGTTTCAAATTTTTACGTTTGTTTGTTTTTGTTTGTTTTTAATTCAATTATGCAAATTTCCTTCTGAATGTAATAATAAGAAAATGTCTTGTTTAGCGAGAAATAAAGTTGGAAAAATCCTAACAATACTCTAAGTATTTCATCTAAATGTAAATGCGATGTCAAATTCAAAGTTTGTGCGATTGTGTGGCGTTCCTTCCCGCTGTTTACTTTACCTCCTCGAGACGCTTTTTCTGCAAAAGAAACAATTGAATGATTAGAACTAATTGGCAAACAGACAAATTAAGATGAAACCGGTGTTTCTCAACATTTTTTTCCAAGTGTAATTTAAATTTATTTTGTTATTTACTAGATTGAACTTTATTTTTCTAGATTGTTTGACAGGTCGTCAACGTAAGTGATAAATAGGTCCGACCTATTATCGTCATCATAATTTAAGAGCCCTGCTCTTGTCGGTGTAGCTCTTTCGAAGTATCTCTCTCCCACACTTTCTCTATACGTTTCCACCTTAACTTTCTTCTTAACTTATTCTTTATAAGCAATTCCAGGTCTTCCTCTTCTGCGCTGTCCTTCGATCGTTCCTTCTATTATGTTCTTTATAAAATTATCGTGTCTAATTAGATGTCCTATCATCTCTCCCCTTCTGTTCTCAATGATTATGTTTCTCTTTTACGACCTATACAGGGTGTAAAAAAAATGGTAGGACCCGTTAACTGGGGATGCTACTCATTATACAGAACAATTTCCCTAAGGAACCCATAGTCAATTCCCATAAAAAAAATTGGACAGTAATAAAAAATAATACTAAAGTAATACTAAAGTGCACAAAATTAGTCAAAGAGCTGATCGATTTGTATGAAGACAAAAAATTTTTTTTACGTTTTCAGCAAAGTCATAGAACAAAAGTTGTTCAGTATGATGAGTAGAAGGCCCAGTTAAAGAGACCTACACCAATTTTGTTACACCCTTTGTATTCATTTGACTAGCAATGTTAACTTTACTATGTAAAAAACTACGCCACGTTGTTTTCGATTTTCCAGTGGAAATAAGACGTTTTCCCGTGGTAAGAAGTAGCCTATGTCCTATTCCAGGACCTAACCTATATGTGTGCCAAGTTTTATCCCGATCCGTCCAGTGGTTGAAGCGTGAAAGAGTAACAAACATCCATACATACATACTTTTACATTTATAATATTAAAGTAGGATTATCTAAGAACCGACCATGAATCTTCTAAGTAAGTTGAGAAGTAAGTTAATGGAGGTTCATGGAGCTGACGTGGTATAGTTGACGTGGTCAACTTAGCGTATCTCAAGTGGATGTCGGACTTATTTAACTTTTTTTTTTACTTATTTTCACTTTATAAGTGAGAAACAACGGTTTTTATAAGTACATAAAAAGTTATTATACACAAATGTGTTGCAGGTGTGTGTTTCTTGCGATTAAGTGTTAAGTGTGCATTGAGTGTTTTTAAATGATGTGCATGATGTTTTTGTTTTATGTAACAAAATTCTGAACACAACATTTCGAAATTATTATTCAGTTCAATAAAATTTATGTTTAAAATATATCATCATATCAGCTGATATACGTCCCCACCGAGTGGCTCGCGTTTTAGTCGACCACGCGGGCCCAGTGCGGATGGTCGACTGCACACACGCTTCGAGTTTCGTCGCAGGCGTGTGCAGGTTTCCTCACGATGTTTTCCTTCACCGTAAAAGCGTCGGATAAACGTACATATGAAATCGAAATTCGAAAACATATTGGTACGTGGCAGGATTCGAACCATGACCTCCCGGAAAGGAGGTAGCAGCCCTAACCGTTACGCCACCGACGCTCTTTATGTTTGAAATATAAATCTTTGTAGCATTGTATGTATACGCCGCCGTCGTAGCAACAAACATCGGTACTTTTTATTGATTAAAATTTGACAGAACTTTTTTTTTATCAACAATTGGTAAGCCCTTGGCATCATCTCACCTGATGAAGCAGGCTTACTAAGATTCCACAACGCAATGGGGATCTGGCTATCTTATCTTTAAGCCGGAACACATCAATGCTGTTAACACTGATGTTTGGCGGCAAGACTTAGATAAGGTGGTAGTAGCTAGCCAGGCGGGCTTAAAAAAATTCAATGAAGTCGAAAAAAAGGGACAAAATGTTGCGTTCAAAATTACATTAACTTATTTGTATATTTACATACGTGAATTAGTGAGTGATTTTTGTTAAATTTGATTATATTAAACCCATATTTACTTCATGTTATTAATTATTTCATTAGTGCTCATAGAATACTAATAAAATTATAGTGCACAATTAAAATATTTCGTGAAACTACTTTCCAACAAAAAACATCCAAATTTATTCTGAAACATTATGCATTTAATTTTTATTAAAAAGTGTTTTTGATCATTAATCTAATTTGTACCTCAGTTATTAATAACATTAATAGGTATAACATTCTTTAAGTTACCAAAATTTAATAATTGCTATATAAACTGTGCAGGTATGTATTGGTTATGTGTATCATAAAACTTCTCTTATTCTTTTTTTTTTGTTTTTGTAAGTATGTAGCTCGTAGACGACTGTGAGAACTGTATATCACCATTCAGGTTTGATGGTGCTAGATGATTAATTTTTTTGTATTTTGTTTTGAAATTGGTAAATAAATAAAAATAAAAAAAACATAAACAGTCTATGTCTACACACATAGTAATATGTACGAAGATTTCTAGACACTGAAGATATTTAACAGGGATTTTCTACATAGTTGTGTTAGAAAACACAAACAGTTTTTCACCACATTCTTAGTGAATAAGGGACAGTTACTAGTAACTAAAGGGAACTCAATATATGTGGGAATTTCTAATAACTAAAATATATACCGAATTACCACCAAAAATAAACACGATTCTTGATAAAGTTAGGTATATCAACAACAAAAGGTTTTAGAAATATAACAAAAACAAATTATCCCATAGGTGTTATTATCACATGATGAGGACCAATATCCACATGAGTAGAGAGATGACAAGTTTAGTTTAAAATACATTTCTATTGGCTGATTGAACATAAAATATCACCGTTATCCAATAGAACGCATTATTTAATAAAGCTTGAAATCATTCTCATGTGGAATCAGACCTAAGACACACAACATGAATTTTTCATACAAAAAAAGTATCTTGCTTACGAGCTTCTTTTAATTTTTAGTTTTGCTCCTGCTGATTCAAATTTTTCTGTGTTCATTCATACGAATTTAGCGACTACAGTTTAATAGTTAAAACATATTTATTTGAGTAACTTTCATATGTCAAAATAATATTTTGTTCTAAAAATATTTCATTTATCCCAACTATCCCATTCCAGTTCTGCTTAACAGGCTAACACCAACGTTATTTAATATGTGCAAATAATTTAGCTGTTGATTAGTTATTCATAAAGCTTTAGTGGACATACTAACATTGACATAACTTACAGACATGAGCAACAAATAATTTCTGCAACATAAATACCTTTGGGTACTTATATGATGCCTAAGGCTCCTTTATTAACAACTTTATAGCATGAACTTTATATTTTCTGTAAACCTTCTAAACATCCAGTTTTTATGACCCCATTTTCAACCATTACAGTTAATCGTTTTTATATAGACCGTCGTCTTGACTTTTTATTACTTTTTATCGACTTTTTTTTCATTACCTACCAAACTAAGCAAAAATAAGCGTCGATTAAAAACCAAAGATGCCTATATTCCCAAATATAAAGATATCAAAAAACTGTTTTTTTTTTAAGATGGGGCCAAATTTCAAAGTTCATAATGACTACTTGCAATATTCAAAGTGTTAGAGATGTTGTAGTACCTAGCGCGTTAAGGTGGATTTCCGGTCATTAAATTTAATAAATTTCGTTCTGAAAGCTGCTGAAAAAGAAGAAATAGTACTATAAGCATACCTTTGTTTACCCCCTGTACAAGCCTGTTCTCATATTTCTCTTATCTCTGTCTTTCTCATTGATGCCTATCCCATTCACTTAAACATTTTCCCATTCCCTTAAACATTTTCCCATCCACTTAAACATTTTCCCATTAACTTAAATTTAATAGAAGTGTGTCTATGTCGTATGTGTGGCTTGTGCGGTGGTTAGTTCATGCAATTACCTGAGTCTCGAGGAGATATAGCACTCAATACTGTTGATGGTGATGATGATGTCACCAAGTAACGATGAAAACCGATGGTTGCCGGAGACGAACGAAGAACAGGATCCAAAGAGCAATGCCGCACGCAGACGAAATAATATAAAAGAAATTGCAAAATATTATGTTAGATGTGTTTTTTTGCGTTGTTAATAGTTCGTTAGATTAAGAAATGTAAAAATTAACACCCTTTCTGTAAGACGTCAATTTTAAGAATTTTAAGATCAATTTAAATCGTTTGTCAAAGATAGTGAGCCAATTAATACGCGTCCTAGTCCAAGAGTCACCACTCGTGTAAGGGATCTTCAGATGGCTACAGACTGGACACAGGACACAGACTTTATATTATTGGTTGACGGCAAGACTTAGATGGTTGTAGCTAGCTAGGCGAGCTTAGAAAATGCCCTTCCCCCAACTAAACCGAGTCTTACAAAGTTATTAGACTCCGCCGGGAATCGAACCCGCGAAGTCCACAAGCTTCACCTACCTGATGTGAAGGTTAACAGACTAAACCATTACGCCACGAAGATGGTTAAAGTTAAATTGACGTTTACAGTTAACAATCAACAGGTTTAACAGAAGATATCTCAAGTCTACCAGGACAGATTTTTATGGGACTACCACTCGTCTGCAGCCACTGAAGAGTTTTTACTTCTGACACTCTATGCTCTCTATACCATTTTTGCCCATCATCATTTAAAAAAGCATATGTAAGCTGACTTATGACACCTTCATGGACGCTCACTCAGCGCGATCCTTAGCTATATGCATCCACTTTTTACAAGGTCCACTAGATCGGTCTACTGGCAGAGGGATCTCCAACCTCCCACAGTATTGTGGTTTAGCCATTGAGTGGGCATTACACGAGAACCTCTTTCTTCCTGACCCCAGGTAAAGGTTCTGTAAGTAATATGTGACCAAACTGGTAAAGGTTGAGGGACACCGCCGCTGGATGCGGGCAGCGCAGGACCGGTTTGAATATCTTTGGAGGACGCCTTTTTCCAGTAGTGGACGTCTTTCAGTTGATATTATGATATGATTTCAGCTGATATGAGTCTTAGTAATAGGGTCCCGTTTTTACCCTTACGGAACCCTAAAAACTGAGCAATTGAGAGCAAATTTTTTTTTCGTGGAGCAAATGACCGCCACTTATCTACAAAATATAATCTACGTCGCTGTGTCGAACACCCTGAACACTTCGTTTGACCTTACCTCACATCATCATCTGCCATTTTGTGTTTGTTGGTCTAGGTGTCCTGTGAACAAAAAAAATATTCATCAAAAGTTATTCATGCTTCGTGAGTGACAAGCTTCGTATCTTCGTTATATTCGCGTTAACCTTGCAGTGGCCACGCGGATTACATAATTATGTAATCCACGGTAATTAAAAATTAAATTATTCGTAAACAGTTTAAGTGTGTTACACAGGACTCCGTGTACTTTAAGTATGACAATCCCCACCCCCGCTCTGTTCATTCCAAATATGTATGTAGTTCCTGTTAAGAAAATAATTGTTGATTTGTTTTCGCAATAAGCGTTAAATTTTGAACATCGATATGTGTCTACTTAACATATTCGCAAAGTTTGGATTCAATCCGGCATGAAGACTTTGTATGAAAGTAGAACTACGTTTTTATGGAAACGCGAGCCTCCTGGAGGCTCTTAAGGTCTCATATAATCCATTATAAGAAGTTTGTGTTTTGGGTTATTTTGACAAAACTGTTAATTATTCTGTTCAGTTTCTTATTATAATTTAATTTTAGTTATGGGTACTTGCCATTTTTCAATAGAAAAATTATATAATAAAAATGAATTTTATTAAAAAAAAAATCAAAACAATTTAGCATACTTATGTAATCCTTGAAGCATTGAGCAGGTTACGATGGGACATCGTAGGATTGTGTGAAGTCCGAAGAGAGGGGGAGGACTCCATAATCCTTAAATCCGGAAACCTGCTCTATTTCCGGGAGGGCGACCAACTGTCCGAGGGTGGTGTCGGGTTTCTAGTCCACAAGTCCCTCATTAACAATGTGGTCCGGATCGAGAGTGTTTCGACGAGGGTAGCGTACCTTATTCTCCGAATTACCAAACGGTATTCGCTGAAAATTATTCAGGTATATGCACCGACCGCACAACACTCCGACGACGAAGTGGAGCTCCTATATGAGGATATCTCCAGAGCTCTACATAATAGCTCCCGGACCCAATACACCATTGTTATGGGGGACTTTAACGCGAAACTGGGCAAACGAAGTGATGGTGAGCTGAGAGTGGGGCAATTTGGATATGGAGAGAGAAATGCACGTGGCCAGCTGCTGGCCGACTTTATGGAGAAGGAGGGCCTCTTTATGATGAACTCCTTCTTCAAAAAGCCTAAACAGCGAAAGTGGACATGGTTGCATCCCAATGGCGTAACGAAGAACGAGATCGACTTCATCTTGTCGACGAGAAGGCAAATATTCAATGATGTCTCTGTGATCAACTCAGTCAAAACAGGAAGCGATCACCGAATGTTAAGAGGCACATTGAATCTAAAGACTAAGCTAGAAAGATGTCGACTGATGAAGTCCACACTCCGACCAGCGCCCATCCAGCTTCAAAACCCCGAAAACTTTCAGCTCGAGCTGCACAATCGCTTCGAATGCCTAGGAGACTGCGAGAATGTGGACGATTATAACGACAGATTCGTGGAAATTGTCCAAACGGTCGGGTCTAAGATTTTCAAAACTCGCCGTTCAAACAGAACCAAAAAAATCTCTGACTTCACCAGCAACCTCATGGAAGAAAGACGCAGATTGGTTTTGCAGTCCTCTGAAGACGCTACTCAGTATCGGCAACTAAACAGGCAGATCTCTAAGTCTCTAACTCGCGATTTGCGCCACTATAATACAAATTGTATTAAAGAGGCGATTGAGAACAACAAAGGCTCAAAAGTGTTCGCGAGAGATCTGTCTGTTGGTCAAAGCCAACTGACCAAGCTGAAGACTGAGGACGGCAGGATCATATCGTCTAAGACTGAGTTGCTGGAAGAAGTTGAGAAGTTCTACGGACAATTGTACACGACCACACGTCTGCCTGTCAGCGATCTGGCTGAAGACCCAAGAGCTAGACTTACCCGACACTATACCGAAGATATCCCGGACGTCAGCCTGTACGAGATTAGAATGGCTCTTAAACAGCTTAAAAACAATAAGGCACCGGGTGATGATGGAATTACGGCTGAACTTCTGAAAGCAGGTGGAACACCGGTACTTAAAGCTCTTCAGAAATTATTTAATTCCGTTATACTTGAGGGACAAACGCCTAAGGCATGGCACAGAAGTGTGGTCGTGCTTTTCTTCAAAAAGGGCGACAATACCCTGCTGAAGAACTACAGACCCATCTCACTTCTGAGCCATGTCTACAAACTGTTTTCGAGGGTCATTACGAATCGTCTCGCACGCAGGTTTGACGACTTCCAGCCTCCCGAACAAGCCGGTTTCCGAAAAGGATTTAGTACCATAGACCACATACATACGTTGCGGCAGATTATACAGAAGACCGAAGAGTACAATCAGCCACTATGCTTGGCGTTCGTGGACTATGAGAAAGCCTTCGATTCGGTCGAAACTTGGGCTGTGTTACAGTCTCTCCAGAGGTGCCAAATCGACTATCGATATATCGAAGTGCTGAAGTGTTTGTATGAAAACGCCACCATGTCGGTTCGCCTCCAGGATCAAAACTCGAAACCTATCCAGCTGCAGCGAAGGGTGAGACAGGGAGACGTTATATCTCCGAAACTGTTCACCGCCGCCCTGGAAGATGTTTTTAAGCTTTTGGACTGGGGTGGACTAGGCATCAATATCAACGGCGAGTACATCACCCACCTTCGATTCGCTGACGATATCGTGGTCATGGCTGAGACTATGGACGACTTAGGCACAATGCTCGATGGCCTCAGTAGAGCCTCCCAACAAGTGGGTCTTAGAATGAACTTGGACAAGACGAAAATTATGTCAAACGTCCGTGTCATACCTACTCCTCTGAAGGTTGGAGGCTCTACACTCGAAGTTGTTACCGAATATGTATACCTGGGACAAACAGTCCAGTTAGGTAGGTCCAACTTCGAGAAAGAGATCAATCGTCGAATCCAACTCGGCTGGGCAGCGTTCGGGAAGCTTCGCAATATCTTTACGTCCCAGATACCGCAGTGTCTTAAGACCAAGGTCTTCGACCAATGTGTGTTGCCAGTGATGACGTACGGAACTGAGACATGGTCGCTTACTATGGGCCTCATAAGAAGGCTCAAGCTCACCCAAAGGGCAATGGAGCGTGCTATGCTCGGAGTTTCTCTGCGTGATCGAATCAGAAACGAGGAGATCCGTAAGAGAACCAAAGTAACCGACATAGCTCTCAGAATTGCTAAACTTAAGTGGCAGTGGGCGGGGCACATTGCTCGTAGAACAGATGGCCGTTGGGGCAGTAAAGTTCTCGAGTGGCGACCACGCACCGGAAAGCGTAGTGTAGGCAGGCCTCCCACTCGGTGGACCGATGACCTGGTGAAGGTCGCGGGAAGCCGCTGGATGCGGGCAGCGCAGAACCGGTCGTCGTGGAGATCCTTGGGGGAGGCCTATGTCCAGCAGTGGACTTCCTTCGGCTGATATGATGATGATGTAATCCATGCGACCACTCAAGAGACTTTTGGAGGCGCGATCACTCCATGGTTAAGTTTAGAAGAAAATACGACGTAAAATCGTGCTTAATATAATAATGTATTGTGTGGGCTTTCGATATGATCTTATTATTTGTAGAGCGGGATAAATATGATCATTTTTTTCATTTGAAGGGTGCCTCTAGTAGATTCAAAAACCGGCTAATTGCGATTATCGAACTGGCATAATTTATAAATTACTAAATTGAACAAGTGTTTGTTTTTCTTTTCTTTTTTTTATTAAAAAATTGAGTGCGTTTGGCTGCACCTCACCTGATGGTAAGTGCCGATGCAGCCGAGGATGTGACACGCAAACTCAAATAGTGCCTATTCACTCTCGTCTTGAAGATTCCTAAATTGGACAAAGGAGACTTCATTTCGTGTTATTTAAAAAAAATAGTTGTGCCTGGATTTAAAGAGTATTGAAAACTCGTTTACAATGGCCGGGAACTGAACCGGCAAAATGTAAAAAAATAATTATTTACTTTCATGGTTCTTTAATTTGTGTAGTTTAATAGGAAAAAACCGGCCAAGTGCGAGTCAGAACCGCACACATAGGGTTACGTACCATCATACTAGATGGCGCTAGTTTCTTCATGTTTAAAAAAACACGTTTTTTTGTATGGCCCCCCTAATTTTTTCACTTTTTCTAATTTTTAGTATTTGTTGTTATAAGGGCAACAGAAATACAGCATCTTTGAAAATTTCAACTGTCTAGCTGTCACGGTTCATGAAATACAGTCTGGCGACAGACAGACAGACGGACGGACAGCGAAGTCTTAGTAATAGGGTCCCGTTTTTACCCTTTGGGTACGGAAACCTTAAAAATTGATACTTATGATTCACCTTTCGATTGGTTTCATTAAAAACACAGTCTTTTTTGCCATCTTTTATAGTTTCGGAGGCCCCCATAAAGGCCCATCTCGATTTGCAACCCTCTCATCATCATTTTCTTCTCCTTTTCTCATTATTTGGGGTTGGGTCTCCTTAAAGCTTTGCACCAAGACAGTCTGTCCTGGCTTTTTCCATAACTCTGGCGATAATAGACCACCAGGTCAGTGGCGGGCGGCCTCTCCTACGTTTTCCTTCGGGTGCTTGATTTGCAACCCTCTACATTAAAATATAGTGTCACTATTAAGATTTTAGCAAATTATTCATCCTTAATAAAATTTTGAAACTATATGACAAGGGTACCCTTCAGCAGCCTGCGAAACCGATTTTGAAACAATATGGCAAAGGTCAGACTTTTCAGCCGCCTTCGAAACCGATTTTGAAACAATATGGCAAAGGTCAGACCCTTCAGCCGCCTACAAAAGTGATTTTGAAACAATGTGCCAGAGTTCAGACGCTTCAGCCGCCTTCGAAACTGATTTTGAAACAATATACCAAAGGTTAGACCCTTCAGCTGCCTACGAAACCGATTTTGAAACAATATGCCAATGGTCAGACCCTTCAGCTGCCTACGAAACCGATTTTGAAACAATATGCCATAGTTCAGACGAGACTGTAGACACGCTTCTGTTAACGTACCAGGCAACAATAAGCTTAGAATGTTGGTTCTTCTATCCTGTGCTTCATTTAAAGGAGAGTGACCCAGGGGTGTGGTCGTGATGGGTTTTTAAATTTCTAACCGACTTCCAAAAAGGAGGAGGTTCACAATTCGACTGAAGGTTTTTTTGTATGTTTGTTACGCAATATGTTCGCAGATAGTGAACCGATTTTCATGATTCTTTTTTTGTTCGATGCCAGGTTGGTCCCATACAAAAGCCAACTGCCCGAGCATTGTGGTCGTTAATGTATGCTTTTATTGTGTGTGTCTGTTAAGCGATGTTTTGAACGAATTTGAACCAATTTTCATACATTTTTTTTTATTAGATATTATCAAAATCGGTGTAGTACTTTTTGAAAATCATCAAAATCCAAAAATAATAATGCAAAATAAACCAAGTAGTTGCGATGGAAGTCGTTTTTTTAACGTGTTTTACCTAATTATTCAAGATAAAATATAACATAGATCATGTAAGTGAGTATTAGTTAAAACAGCGATTTAGTTTATTGATTTAAAATTTCTTGAATTCAGTTGATAAGTTATGTCTTTTAAAGTAAAAACAATTTTAATTGTGAACTTCAGCATTAAGCCATCGTTAATATTTAAAGACAGTTGGATGTGGAATTACTTGGTATTATGCCAAAAGATTAACTCCAGATTTTGACACTTGATACTCTAGCACACTATCTTGATTCCTAGATGTCTAGTTCATTAGGTACATATTTAAACGAAATAGTTGTTAAACTTAGGTCTTTTCAAAGGAAATTGGGTTTATATTGTTCACGTTCAAATATTAAATAAACATATTTTCTTGTAATATTTAATAATACCTACCAACTCGTTTATTATAAATCTGTATAAAATAATAACCCTGAAAAATCAATACAAAACTAGGTCAAGAAGTATGATTATTCCACGTTGCGTGAAATGCATGAAAGCTCCCACAATTAGACGTTCGGCCGCGGTCGGGAAACTTCGGGTGTAATCGGTGCTGCGCGGGCACCTGAAAATAGTCCGGCTCACATTCCGCCCAGCCTAATTTGGTCGCGAGAAGCCGCGACTTCGGTTACACAGGTCTTGGGTTTGGAAACGAACGGACGCGTGATACGTAGGCGGAAAATTTATGAAAATGCACGAGTGTTTTTTTTTAGGTTTGTATTTTATTTATATCAGACATGATAATACGTTATCGATAACTACGACACGGTTTATTTTTAAACGTCAAATTATTAACGCGATTTTGTTTTTGATATTTCAATGTCTTTGTCACCGGGTGCCTATACATTTAAATATGTCATCCATCGATTGATGTGATGACGTCACAATTTATAATGCGCAAGAGATATTTTTAAAACTTTACTGTTTAATTGTTTACATCTTTAGGGACACTAAAACTTTTAATTCATCCATGAAATTTTAAACGTTCGACACTAATGTAATTTGACGAGCTTTACACAATCCATTGCCGGTTTAGTTTCGCTTCGCTGATCGAGCACACTCATTCCGCGCAATGCATTGCATTATCCACTTACTGCCACTTAACGTATCACTTCACTTATTGCACTTTTAAATTTTCGTTATATTTTTTTTTTAATTTTCACTAAACTCACCTATGAAAAGAAAATAGAGGATGGCCCTTTTAGATGGTTTAGCCAACCCGAGCCACAGCTGCTGACTGGCGCGCCGCGGCCTGCGCGGGAGCAGTCGCCCCCTCACCCCGCACTCCCGTTTTCAGTAGGTACATTGTATTTTTAGAGCAGTGTCGTTTTGACACCGACACCGAAATAACACTGAATCTAAGCTCCAGTTCTGAATGAGGATATTATCGTTATTCCTCCCAGCAGCGCGTCGATATTTGAGATTTAAAATCATTTTATTCTTATAGATAGATACACTACATCAGTTTCTACAGGTTTCTGCGATGTACCTTATGAACCTTTTATTGAAGTCTACAGATACTCTCTTCTCATCATACCATATTAGCCGACGGGCTTTAGCCTAACTTGAATCAGGGCGATCGGGCCTTAGTCGACCACGCGGGCCCAGTGCAGGTTGGTCGACTTCACACACAACCTTCGAGTTCTTCGCAGACGTGTGTAGGTTTCCTCACGTTTTTTAGGGTTCCCTACCTCAATAGGAAAAAACGGAACCTTATTTACTAGATCGCGGAGCGCAACAGCGGTTTCAATTAAACAGTTTTTTTTGTTATTTTTAACCGCGGCGCTTGCCTGAAGGATCACTTTGTTGTCCGTATGTCTGTCAATACCCTTTATCTCGGGACTGCGTAGAGGTATCGAGTTGAAATTAAAACCATATCCATACCATACCTATTTGAGCAATAGAATTCAGGCTGTGGAAATAAGACATTTGGATGAAAAAAATTGTGTTACTTCAACCAAATCTGAATTTATGGTAAATAAATGCGGTGTGCCTCAAGGAAGTGTACTTGGTCCATTGTTGTTTTTGCTATACGTTAATGACCTTCCTGAGGTAACACCACAAAAAAGTATTTTATTTGCAGACGATATTTCTATCATAATACCGAATAATATTAAATCTAATAATTATGAAACTGATATAAATAATACAATTAAGGATATAATTGATTGGATGGACCAAAATAACTTAATTGTAAATTTAAATAAAACAAATTATATACAATTCGGCACAAACAGACATAACAAATTAAAACTTAACATACATAGCAATGAATCACATATACAAGAGGTTACTAATACAAAATTTCTGGGTGTTGCGTTGGACGATAGCTGTAGCTGGGAAAAACATACAGAGACTCTGAGAGAAAAACTTAATCGCTATGTGTATGTCTTAAGCAGGTTAAGGAATATTTCAACGGTTAAGACTACGCTTTCGGCTTACCATGGTTACGTAGCCTCTATTCTGAAGTACGGCTTGTTAATATGGGGAAATTCTGTTCACTTTAATAATGTTTTCATTGCACAGAAGAAATGCATACGAGCTATATGTGGCAAAACATCCCGTGAGCCATGCAGGCCATTATTTAAGTCATTAGGACTGTTACCCTTGCCCTGCATGTATATTTTGGAGGTCGCTACTTTCGTAAAAAATAACTTACATTTATTTAAAAAGACGAGAGATGTACACAACAGAACTGTAAGAGACCCAAATAAATTGGTTTTAAACAGTATACCCAAACTGACTCATTATAATAGACAGTTTGTAGTAATGTGTGTTAAAATTTATAATGCTCTACCTACTGACATGAAATCAATACCGAATAGTATATCATTTAAACGCAAACTTGTGACATATCTTAAAGAAAAATTATTTTATTCCGTAAATGAATTCCTATATAGACATTTTGACAATTAATATTGACTATGACAAATGCAATTGTATCTGTAACTTTATTTTGTAGTATAGTTGGTAGTATAAGTATTAGCTGTGAATTTTATAAGTAATAATTATAATAAGATTAACATTTGCATGCCAATCTGGTGAAATATGAGGACTACCTAAATAATGCAACAACTTTAAAACCATGTTTTATGCAAATAAACTTTCATTTCATTTCATTTCATTTCATATACTTCGGTCTACAGTCCCTTGAAGCTGTGAAAAAATCAAACATCTAAGTTAACGTCAAAAAAGATACGGCCGTATATATGCCGCTAAAAACGTATATTTCGACACTCTCAAGGGAATCAAAATTTATAGGGTATTTTCCATTGACTATAAAACTATAAAATTTGGCAAGTAATACCGTTGTATACTGTAAATATAGGGAAAAATCAAAAAACTATACATTCGTAATTAAATCATAAAAAAATATGTTTTTTTCTTATAGTATACATAATTAATTATGCAAGGAACGAGCGGTCCAAATTTTGAATTGAGTTGACTATGTCATGTGGAGTATCGTATGAAAGGGCTTCATTGGCACAAGCTTAAACAGATTTTTGATAATTTTTTTAGATTTATGACGAAGAATGAAAAAAATCTTTTCCCTTTTTTATATGTACAGGCACCTTATAATTTTGGTGTACGTGGTAACTGACAGTTTGCACTGTTGTGATTTATAATATGTACCTACAAATTTGTACGGAACCCTCGATGGGCGAGTCCGACTCGCTCTTGTCCGGGTTTTTTCCTTTGAGGACGAACGTGGCTGGATTCGAACCGCGAACTCCTGGATAGAAGGTACAGGCCCTAGCCGTTAAGCCACCGACGCTATTACTTTCTTCTCATTTAGCGTTTATCATTATCAGTTAAGGCTGCAACGTGGCTTTACCTGAACTGTGTTTCAATCGAAGATTTTGTTTTACTTCCCAAACACCATATTTATAAATCTGTGTTTATGGGTTGTTTATTTTTTTTCAGGGTTCCGTACCCAAAGGGAAAAACGGGACCCTATTACTAAGACTCCGCTGTCCGGCCGTCTGTCTGTCTGTCTGTCCGTCAGTCATCAGGCTGTATTTCATGAACCGTGATAGCTATTATACAGTTGAAATTTTCACAGATGATGTATTTCTGTTGCCGCTATAACAACAAATACTAAAAATTAGAAAAAGTGTAAAAATAAGTGGTCTCCAAACAAAAAACGTGTTTTTTTAAAACATGAAGAAACTAGCGCCATCTAGTATGATGGTACGAAACTCTTTGTGTGCGGTTCTGACTCGCACTTGGCCGGTTTTTTTAAATCCACAATGGATAAGCCCTTGGCATCACTGTATAAATGGCTTGCCCATATTTCCCATCCGAAAACTACATTTTTATCTTCAAGCCAGAAAAAATCAACACTTGTAGCAGTGATGGTTGGCAGCAAGACTAAGATTATCATTTCAGCTCATATACGTCCCCACCGAGGGGCTCGAGCCTTTCCTGAATTAGGGCGATCGGATCTTAGTCGACCAAGCGGGCCCAGTGCGGGTTGGTCGACTGCACACACAACCTTCGAGTTTCTTCGCAGGCGTGTGCAGTTTTCCTCACGATTTTTTCCTTCACCGTCAAAGGTAAGATGGTGGAATTTTATCTTAAGTCTTGCCGCCAAGCACTCAAGTGGCAGTGGGCAAGGCCAAATAACTCGTAGAACCGATGGCCGTTAAGACAGTGAAATTCTCGAGTTGGACCGCACACCAGAGGACGCGTAGCTTTAGGCAGGCCTCCCACTTGGTGGACTGACCATATGGTGACGGTCGAAAGCCGCTGGATATGGAGTCGCCGTGAAAACCCTAGGCGGAAGCCTTGGTCTAGCAACCATCGTCTTTCGGCTGATATGACGATGAATGATCTAGCCAGGCGGGCTTACAAACTGCCTTACCACCAGCCAAACCGATTTTTACAAAATATGACGTGCGAGCACTCAGGCGGGCGTGCAGCAACCCACTGTCGGTTGTATCGTCTCCGATACGCGTAGCGGTAGGCATATAACGCGTGGCCTTGAGCGAGTGACGGACGCCTGCAACCGGTAACGACTTGGTCCAGCTAACCAGAGGTGCCGGTTTCAAATCCGGACGGCCAATATAGTAAGTCATATCGTAATACTGTGGCAGTAGTATGTACCGCTCGGCTTCCCGCGATCTTCACCAAGTCGTCGGTCCAACGCGTGGGAGGCCTGCCTAAGCTACGTTTTCCAGTGTGCGGGAAGCCGATGGATGCGGGCAGCGCAGGACCGGTCGTCGTGGAAATCTTTGGGGGAGGCCTTTGTCCAGCACTGGAAGTTTTTCGGCTGATATGATGATGATGATGATGTACCGCTACAATTTCTATCACATACCTAGACGATTATTTTCCCATCAAAAAAGTTACCTACGCTTAATTCTCCTGTCCAGAGTCCAGAGTTAAGGCACGTTGAGGTCCTATTGCGTCCTATTCCGGGTGACTTAACAGAACACAGCACACAGTTGGTTGAACGACTTCAATTAAAATCCGGAAGATTGCAGATGCAACTACAAATACCAGTCGTTTCTTAATTGCAAATTGCAACGCCGCTGCCTTTTGTGTCAGGGTTGCTATCTGGTGCAGGTACAGGGTGGGAGGAATGGGCACCTTGCCCTGTCTGAGTCAAGTTTAACAGAAGCAGAGAAGAGAAAGCAAAAAGTGGCCAAGTGCGTGTCCAATACGCGCAAAGTAGGGTTCCGTCAAAGTATATAATATATTAGTACTAACATACAGTATGGACACTCCCTGCCGCTTTCTAGATTATGACCTCACCCCCTGGTCACCCAGTTTGATACAGATTGGTTACAGTTTGGTTGTCAAACGTATAGGATTTCGCCACCATTTTGTTTGTTCCTTCATTCGAAGTGTCCAGGGTGTGGTTCCGTAGTGTTTTGAATAAGTAAATGTATACTTTAAAAATCAAAGTTATTTGCAGTTGATGTAGAAAATTTTATATGGAAAATCTTTAAACTATTTACAAATCCAACTGCACATATTAAATTGGTCGAATATAACCTACTCCTAAACTAAGAAAGCTTACTTGGCCGTGATAATTTTTAGTTTAAATTGGTTATATATCCTACAATTTCCATTTTATTTCAGAATTCCCAAATTTAGCAGACCACCCCGCAGACCATTCCTAGTTTAGCAGGCCACACCGCCCAAGAGTCTTGGCCAAGTACTTTAAAGCTTAATCTTTCACAAACGGATCCCTGAATCGAAAAATGGTTTCCCAACGACACCCAACACCGTGGGATAGACAAGAAAAATGGTTTCCCAACGACACCCAACACCGTGGGATAGACAAGAAAAATGGTTTCCCAACGACACCCAACACCGTGGGATAGACAAGAAAAATGGTTTCCCAACGACACCCAACACCGTGGGATAGACAAGAAAAATGGTTTCCCAACGACACCCAACACCGTGGGATAGACAAGAAAAATGGTTTCCCAACGACACCCAACACCGTGGGATAGACAAGAAAAATGGTTTCCCAACGACACCCAACACCGTGGGTTAGACAAAAAAAAACACACCCACTTTAAGCAATTTTTTTTTCAATATTTTATTTAACCGCATTGTTTGCGAGATTAATATGTATACCCATGCCAAATTATAGTCTTCTAGTCCTAAGAGTCCTGAGCTAGGCCCTATGCCGCGGACACACAGAAAGATGAACGGACATGGCGAAACTATAAGGGTATACTATGGAACCCTAAAAACATTGTCTGTGGTTGATAAAATAAGTTATCGAGTGGCGACCGCGCACCGGAAAACGTAGCGTAGGTAGGCCTCCCACTCGGTGGACCGATGACCTGGTGAAGGTCGCGGGAAGCCGCTGGATGCGGGCAGCGCAGAACCAGTCGTCATGGAAATCCTTGGAGGAGACCTATGTCCAGCAGTGGACGTCTTTCGGCTATTATGATGATGATGATAAAATAAACTAAATTCGTATACAGGTGTGTGACCTCTTTTCGAAGGGCGGCGCAAAATAGAAATGGGTATAAAAAATGAGGTCATCTTCAGATAAAATAGTTATTTGTCTAACAAGAGAACAAAGTAATATTTTGTTCTCAGAGGGCGTCAGTTTGAATTCAGAGCGAAGCGAAGGGACAACTGGGATTTTTTTCTCAATTGTCACCTAGGATAGATTGGAATATTTGTCATGCTAAAAAACCCAGTTGTCAACCCGGGGGACAGTCCTAGAGGGGACAGCTGAGAACAATCGCATTAATGACACTGAAAACTATGACATCACGCCTTGCTATTTTAAACATTTAAGAACAAAATTTCTTTTTTATTAGATATATCTGTATACTTCTCCGACTTTTAAATGATGACGTTTGTACTATGTTAAGGGTGCCCAGGAGCACACCCCGGACACTGCATACAACGGTCGTGAAATGACATTTCTAAAAACAAATGACGGAGCAAACAAAATCACGACGAAATCCTATACGTTCGAGAACCAAACTATAGCCAACTGTATCAACCTGGGTGACGAGGGGGTGAGGTCGGAATCTAGAGAGCGGCAGGGAGTATCCATACTGTATGTTAGTACTAATCCGGCATATAGTTTTTGTATGGAAACTCGAGCCTTCTGGGGACCCTTCAGTGGCCGCCTAAAATTTTCACAGAGTATGTGTTATTATGGTTGATTTACTAAAAAATAATTAAAACAAGTAGAGTCCCCATTTCTTTGAAGGTAAAAAAACAAACCGGTCAAGTGTGATTCGTACTCACGCTTAGGAATTCAAACCGAATGAAACGAACAGCATTTTATGTCACTCGCGTTGATGTCTTTGTTTGAAATGAATTCATATACTTGTGTGGAGAGGTGTGGTGGTATGGAATCCTCGGTGTGCGTGTCTGTATCAAACTTGGACAGTTTCTTTTTTTTTTCTGCTCTACCGTGAAAACGGTAACACATATAAGCGTGACACCTAGTGTGATTATAATTACTAATTCTAAAGTAAACCAACAAATAATATAATACCAGCCAAGTGTAAAAGTGCGTACTAGATCGTTCAATAAGTCCCGAGACTCACTAACAACAAGAACTCTTTTAATTTTTAGAGATTAGATAAACAGTTCTACACACGTGGAATAGAAAAGTTAAAAAGCGTTGGAGAGACTGTATCGCAATTGAAGGAGACTACGTTGATGAATGAAAATAATTTTATCAAAAAAACTTTGTTTTAGTATTTAGTCTCGGGACTTATTGAACCACGGTTTATGTGTAAAGTCTAATCTAAAAAAGCGTTTTTGTCGCTCGCGTTGATGTTTTTTGTTTGTAATCAATAAGTATTATTATTATTATACTCTTCTATGGAGTTGGTGTTGTGGTACGGAACCCTCGGTACGCGAGTCCGACTCGCACTTGGCTGTTTTTTTTGTATAGTATTTTAATGTTTACTTCAATCTTGTAAATAATTAACAAACTAATCACCATTATTTGTGAACGGCCGCAGCTATGACGTCAGTCCCACCCACATACATACATTGCTCGACATTGCCTAGAGATATTTTAAAAAATTTCATGCAAAACATGGTTTTTTTTGAAAAGCTATTAAAAAGTAGATTTTGCCAGCGGCTTCGCTCGCGTGAACATAGTTTCTATGCCTGTCTTCGAGGGTGCGCAGTGCGCGAGCCGCAAGCGGCTCCCGAGCGTGGAAAAAAGTTACCCATATGTAATCCAGGTCCTAATCTGTCTACCTTTCAAATTTCAGCCAGATACATTCAATAGTTTTTGCGTGAAAGAGTAACAAACTTTCGCGTTTATAATATTAGTACTTAGGACTTACCTAGTACAGGGTATATAAACTTTCAAAATGGGCAAGTGCTATATTTACGAGTACATTTTCAATTCTTATAAACATGGGTTCTACTAATTTCATACAATCTGTGCCATCCTTCTACGACAATATAAAAACACAATTTTCATTTTCCACGATTTTCTACAAAACCCACTTTCATCATTACAGCTCATACACGTCCCCACCGAGGGGCTCGAGCCTACGCTGAATCAGGGCGATTAGGTGCGGGTTGGTCGACTTCACACACAACCTTCGAGTTTCTTCGCAGGCGTGTGCAGGTTTCCTCACGATGTTTTCCTTCACCGTTAAAGCAATCGGTAAGTATGTACGTAAGTTTTTGAAAAACTCATTGGTACATTGGCCGTCCAGATTTGAACCCGGTACCTCTGGTTAGATGGACCGAGTCGTTACCGGTTGAGCCACCGACCCACTTTAAACTAAATTAATTTATATAACAACCGAGAGAGTAAATATACATTGAATTACTACAATGTAAATATAGCACTTCCTTATCTCGAAATTTTCCACGATACACATGTCCTAAGTATTTTTTTTAAAATTCTTAAAAAAAACAAATTTTGTATGAAAAGTCTAAAAGTATCCCTAGGCAAAGTTGATGTGTAGGTTTATAAAAACAGCTGTTTCATCTGGATGGAATGTATATAGCTCGTGGGATAGGAGTTCGTTTGTTATAGTCATTCCATCAACGAGATGAAATTTATAATGTTCAATTTTGTAATACCAATAAACTGAACGTTTTGCAAGCGTTTTGTATATTTTTTTTCTATCAATGTCAGTCAGTACATAGAGAGATTCTTTTTCTCATCAAACTTGACTTTATAACGGAAGTTCAAATTTGGTTTGCCAATTGAGTTTAAGTTTTCTGTGGATAGACATAAAGTCTAATTCCCTACCCAAACTCGGAAAAGCTAGGCCGTAGTCCACACACGGATGCCAATTCTTTTTTTTTCTTTTTTTTTCCCCTGTTAAGGGAGAGCGGAGGTGAATGCATTTACGCATACCAGGGGAAGCTGCCGCTGGTTATGTGGGACTCACAGCTCTGCGCCTATTTGCATACGTCCCCGTTATACTCGGAAGGTATATGAATACGTATACACAGGCCCAAAGACCGCACTACCTACTAAACATCCCCTCGCGAAACTTTGGCAGCGTAGCCACCTTAAAAGTACATCTGTGCGACGACCCCCCTATTTGCGAGATGCCAATTCCGGGTAGGAACCCATTTATCTGAAATTTTCAAATCGCCTATAAGGCCTTTGATATGGCCGTGAAATGACATTTCTGAAAACAAATGACGGAGGAAACTAAATCACAGCTAAATCCCATACGTTCGAGAACCAAACTGTAACCAATCTGTATCAATATGGGTGACGAGGGGGTGAGGTCGCAATCTAGAGAGCGGCAGGGAGTGTCTATATTGTATGTTATGAAACTCAAATATGTTCGTTTCAAAGTAATTCACCTTGCTTTCCGCTTCATATTATTATCTTTTTGATTCCGAAGTACATATTTTGAAATAAATGTTACCTTTTGACAAGACAGAGAAAAATAGATGACGGTGTGTTGTCGTATTTTGTATTATTTCGTGTTATAAATATTTAAATTATTGTGTATCATAGTGAGGCTCTCAAGTTTTATCTGAGGTAAGCGTTTTGTGTAAGGATTCCGCTTTGTATATGTTTTTGGTTCTGCTGCGTACAAGTTTTACTTATTTTCGTAGGGCCCTACCCGCCACCCTAGAGCTTTAAAACCCAACCAGCTACTTTCCTTGGCTACACCGGGAACAAAGCCGTACCCTCCGCCAGCTGGCCATCAGTTACGCTGCACCACCGAGAGTACGCCCAAAGACAGTGAGGCGGAGCTCTCCCATCCACCACCTGGCTCATCGCGGTGCTGTTTCTCCGGACATTCGGCTAAAGGAAAGTGGTCACAAATTTTATTTCTTTAAAAAAAATCACATAACTTTTAATAATATTAAAAAAATAAGAGTATTTCAGGAAAAAATTATAAATTTAATTTTTTTTACGTTTGAATACTTTAGGCAATATTTAAATTAAGGGGAAGCAACGATCGTTGCCAAACCGGCTATCTATTTAAAATTGGGTAATTCGGTTTTTTTATTTTTTAAAATATTTGTAAATTTAGGTAATTTTTCAAGATGTGACTAGTTTTATATTATTTACTTTTTTTTATCAACGCCGTCATCTCTTTTTAACCCACTTACCTCTAAACTTTTTATAAAATTAAAATATTTGGATTTACCCAAAAATTTTGTTTCTTTGCCAATTTCCCCTATTAGGCAGGCCTTCCAAAATTATACGTTTCATGTAGCAAAGTCTATGGTGATATTTAAGCAGTTTTA
Source organism: Coleophora flavipennella (assembly GCA_947284805.1). Taxonomy (NCBI): domain Eukaryota; kingdom Metazoa; phylum Arthropoda; class Insecta; order Lepidoptera; family Coleophoridae; genus Coleophora; species Coleophora flavipennella. Next base: position 7,085,492 of record OX369295.1, read on the forward strand.
TTTAATTTAAGCAGTCTAAGCTAGTTTTTAAGATTGCAGCACGGAAACGGTTAAGAGTAATGCCACTAACAGTAAAAGTAAAACCTATCCAGGTTTTGACCTTGTTTGCAGTCAGTTAACTTGCATGATCGACGAGACCAAATCAAATCAATCAAATCAAAATATTTTATTTTAAGTAGGTGTTCACACACACACACTTATAAATAGTAAAAAAAAATATTACAAGTAATGTCATGATTCAGATTACAGTCTCAGGTAATGGTATTTGTTATAGAATCAACATATTTGTCATTTACTTAATATATTATTTTATAATATCCTCTAGAGCACAAGCATTTTTTGACATGAGTCTTGAATTTATTCTTTGACAATTTTACATTTTTTGGAATTTTATTGTAGAATCTTATACACTGCCCCACAAATGACTTTTTAACCTTACTCACTCTCAAAAAGGCTATACTCGAATCTATTTTATTTACATTTCTTAAATTCAAATTATGCCTGTCACTGTTTTTAGGAAATAAATGCAAATTCTTACGAACGTACATGATGTTTTTATATATAAATTGACTAGCAACAGTTAAAATATTGATTTCTTTGAACTTATTCTGTAACGACTCACGTGGTCGCATCTGATAGAGAGCTCTTTTCTGCAAGATAAAAATAGTTTCTACATCAACCGCATTGTAACTAAAATACACTAGTCTCACAGTACCCACATCCGTTAACTGTCTTATTTTCTTAACGGCATAAGCAGCTGAACTAAGCCTTCCCGCTAAAGTTTCAATGTGTGGTCCCCATTGAAGTGAAATATCCAATACCATGCACCAAGTTGCACTTAGCCCCTTTTTAGCTATTGAGGAGGAAACGCAGGAAGAGATTCCACCCCTCTGTTGTAGATATTCAGCCTATACCCACGAAGCGTCACGCTTCCTCATTATGCGGACAGCGATGGAGTGGAACTCGTTACCTGCGTCTTTGTTTCCCGACTCCTACAATTTGGAGATCTTCAAGGCGAGATTGAATAGGCATTATTTGAGTTCGCGACATCGTCACTTACCATCAGGTGAGATGTAGTCAAACGCACTCAAATTTTTTAATTAAAAAAATCTGCTGAGAACCGTTACTTTGTATGCGTCTACTGCTTGATTTCGAATCTTCGGAGCAGGTAATGTAACGGCTCTTCACTAAATGGGAGAAGATTTTCGAGATTGATGACGTCATAACGAGCCTGCCAATCGCATATGGCACCCTGATTTATAAGAATCACTGAAGATTGAAGGCTATTCTCGGAAACGGCTGAGCTGACAATCAGTTTTTCTATCTTTCCAGAAACAGGTGAGTATGTGATATGTTAGTCGACAAAAAATAGCAAACGGTCAATGTTACATGTTAGTTTGTTTTGTTTTATTGACAATTGGTAAGCCCTTGGCATTGTCTGCTCACCTGATGGTAAGTGACGATGATGCCGAAGATGGAATCGGGCTTACCAAGATTCCCCAATCCAAACGCAATACGAAATTAAACAGAATCATCCAGTTTATTTAAATATTAGGGTAAAACCAGGATAGTTTCCCCAGGGGTATAGTTGCCCCAGGGGTATAGTTGCCCCAGGGTTATAGTTGCCCCGATTGTAATTACTCTAGTTTCGCGGATGAATCGCATGCTATTTTATTAATCAATCGAAATACCCTCCAACGATCCCCATCTAAATCTCAACTTATTTTTTTTTCCATCACAATACCTTCTTCACTCCTTGGTTGCTTGTCAACTACCATTAAATTGATTCCATGGAAAGGCAAAATGCGATTAAAGTTTTTACAGGATAGATCTCCTGTTTCTCGACGGTACATCTACCCTTAACGTAATTAACATGGATTAGGCAACTGTCTAGGCAAGCGTCGGCGGCTCAACCGGTAACGACTCGGTCCATCTAACCGGGTTCAAATCTGGACGGCCAATGTACCAATGAGTTTTTCAAAAACTTACGTACATACTTACCGATTGCTTTAACGGTGAAGGAAACCATCGTGAGGAAACCTGCACACGCCTGCGAAGAAACTCGAAGGTTGTGTGTGAAGTCGACCAACCCGCACTGGGCCCGTGTGGTCGACTAAGGCCTAATCGCCCTGATTCAGGGTAGGCTCGAGCCCCTCGGTGGGGACGTATATGAGCTGTAATGATGATGATGAGGCAATTAACCTCCTATATGGGATAGATATCCCAAACTAAAGAAGTTCGCAAAAATCGCTAATACTCTGGAAATATTAAAGATAATGTTCTTTACTCTTAAATTTTGTAGGTAAAAAATTAAACTACCGGCCAGCTTTACAAATAAAAGATTTTGCTTTTTGTACTGAGAGATATAAAGTGATTTCAAAAAGTGTGGCAACTTTCCGGCTTTTACCCTAATACAGAGCCTGACTACTAAACATAACAATTAGTAAGTAGGTAATTCATTTGATGACCCATAGATGGCGTAGCATTAGTATACTTAGATAAATAGGAATACCAACATTGTAAAACCCCTTATTCTCAAAAATAACGCGATGAATTCAATTTAAAATTATTCAGAAGGCTTTTTAGTTTGTAGTTTACAACTTTATTCTACCTTAGATACCTACAATCAGCTTTTAAATAATTTAGAACAAAAAAACCGACTTCAAACAGGAAACTAAGGTTCCCCTTGATTTTTGTGGGATGCCATCATCAGATCCTGTTTTTCCTTAACATGGTACCACCCTTGGGATATCTCCTTTCCAACAAAAAAAGAAACATCAAAATAGGTTCATAAACGACGAAGTTATCCACGAATACACATAAAAAAAATATAGGTATATATACGGTCGAATTGAGAAACCTCCTACATTTTTAAAGTCGGTTAAAGAACAGCCAAGTACGAGTCGGTCTTGAGCGCCGAGGTTTCCGGACTACATCTTTGGATAAACAACCGTTATCAATATCAATAAGTACAAACAAACGTTCTAATTTCAATTTAGAGAATAATTGGCTTTTAAAATTTGTTTATTACAGGTTCATACAGAGGACATACATTCTAACCGCCGGTTAGTCCATTCGCTTCACACCAGGAGGTCGCGAGTTCTATGCCCGGTGGGGTCAACTTGTAAGACTCGGTTTGGTTGGTGGTAAGGCGTTTTCAGAGTCCGCCTGGCTAGCTACAACCATCTTATCTATGTCTTGCCACCAAACATCATTGTTAACAGCATTGATGTGTTCCGGCTTGAAGATAAGATAAGATAGCCAGTTCTCCATTGCGTTGAGGAATCTTGGTAAGCCCGCTTCCATCTTCGGCATCATCGTCACTTACCATCAGGTAAGAGGTTGCCAAGGGCTTACCAATTGTGAATAAAAAAAAGATATCAACAGACGCTAGAGTTGAAAATGTTTTTTCATCGCATCTTTTAGAAAAACGATGATTGGTTCCTCAATATGTGCGAACAAAATTCTACTTTGCTACCTGTAGGAAGTTTGTTTCTTTCTTCTGATTGGTCAGCGTTCGTGAAGGTTGAATGTAAAAAAAATATAAATATCCTAAACTAACATTAAGTTCTCTTTACTGTTAAACTTTCCTTTGTAATTGATTAGAAAAGAGTTTGTTTTAAAATACTAACTCTTTGCTGGTTAGTAGGTATGTGAAGTAAACCAAAGAGGTCGTACGCATAATGTATGAAGAAGTTACTAGTCGGTTAGGTTTTGGCGGCAATGCGCGCTGAAAAGAAAGAACAATCATGTGCTTTTTCTTTCTTTTCATTTCTTTTTCTCGTAGGTTGTGATTAAAAATTGTGTGTGTCACACAGGGCCAAAATATTGTATTACTTTGTTTAACAAAATATTACTTTGTCCCCTAGTTACACAAATAACTACTGTTTCATTCAGTTCGGGATCCCTACCGCGATTACAACTTACGCCTGACTGGTTTTATTAAGAAAATAAAACCAAAATTTCCTTTTTTTTTTCATGAAAGGTATTGATTGATACACATATTTGTCATCAAGCATTGATAATCACCTGCGAGCCGCTGTCAGCTCGCGCACCGCGCACCCTCTGGTTCTAAATGAGTTCGTTTTAGTCTAAGAACACTCGCTGGAACGATCTCTTTTATTTGAGCTATTGCCGACTTAAATAAAACGAGTTGAATAGAAGTTAGGAAACCTTTAAAGAAGACTTAGCTAATGAGGAGATCCGTAAGAGAACCAAGGAAGGGGCAGAGGAGGCAAGACGGGGTACTTAAAGTTTTTGGTGCAATAAAACTGACAATATACATTGTTTCTATGTTTAAGACCTAAGATATTTATTAATTCCTTGTCACCAAACACACATACATAATGTAGGAACAAATCAAAAAAACAAGAGGAGAAAAATAACAAAAACAATAACAAGTGGAAAAAAAGACTCAAAGTATGATTTGTGTGTGTGTGTGAAACTCAAAAAATAAGAGGTGAAAAAAGTCCCACTTCCTTGTCTTGCCCAACTAGCTCGGGTTAAATGGGGTATAGTATACCCAAGGGGTGAGATGGGGTATGTAGCAATGATACTAGCTTTTCTGGACAAACTCGCATGTTAAGGCACTAAGATCACTCAATCCGAGCAGGTTGATACGTGTTTCAATAATATCGAACGTAAGTCTTTACATTTTAAGTTCAAATTTAAGGGCTTCAACGCGGCTGTTACGTTGAAACCGAACGCCCAATTCAATGTGCAATTAAAATGAAAAGTCATAAAGTCACCAATTTTAGTGTGTTGATTTCATTCAATATTAACTATTTGTTTTCGAGAAATTTTGCAATTTTTGCTAAAAACAGGGTCTACAGTATATTTTTTTACATCAAAAGTGGTTATATTTTTAAAATTGTATTCTATTAAATCGATGTTTTATTACTTTAAGTATATTATATATTTTTTCCATAGTGATAGCTTTACACAGTCTTTCAATAATTTGAATTGAATATTGTCATTTGCCCCTTTTTTAAGGCCTTAATGTTGGCTCATCTCCTACCCTAAGACAGCTACAATGAACCTACTTGTCGTACGCAGCACACGCATCCCAACTTTCATTACATTAGAGTTCAAGTAAATACTGTTACAGAATGAACAGGACAAGCTGCTCTCCCACTGCGCATTAACTATGTCCATGCAGCGGAGCCGCGGACAAAAGCGAGGAGGTTCTCAATTCGACTGTATTTTTTTTTTATATTTGTTACTTAGAACTTTTGACTCAGTTACCCGATTTTGACGATTCTCCTTTTATTTGTAAGCTAGTGCTTTCCGTGTAGTTCCATATAAATTTTATCAAAATGGTAATACTTTATTGGAAAATTTACAAAAACCACAAATAATAATGCAAAATTGTACTAAGTACTTAGGTTACTAGATAAATTTTGCAAAACGACTTTAATTTTTACAATCGTTCAAAGTAATTTCCGTTACAGTTAATAAATTTAGTCATGCGTAAAAACCAATCATCAAAAATATCTATCCATTTGTTTTCTGGAAGTACAGCACACTCATGATCCCAAGCTCTCAAAAGTTCCTCGTCGCTGGTAAATTTCCGCCCTTTCAGCTTATATTTGATAATAGGAAATAAAGCAAAGTCACAAGGGGCTAGGTCGGGGCTGTATGGTGGATGCTCAGCCGTTTTTATCCTAGCAATTGTCAAAAAATTCACTGTGAGAGCTGCTCGATGTGCCGGTGCGTTATCATGGTGAAAATGCCAAGTACCGAGTCTGGAGTTGGGACGGATTTCCTTAAGTTTATCAAGCAACTGAGGTAAACATTCATTAGTGTACCAGTTAGCTGTTATAGTACGCTGACTGTCCAGAACTACTCGATCGATTATACCACGGCTAGTAAAAATACAGCTATCATCCTCTTTTTAACAGATTTTGATTTGCGGGGTTGTGTTGGCGTAGGCTCATTTTCAAAGAGCAAAACTTTATTTTTACTTTCAGATGGCACATCATAATAATAAAGCCAAGTTTCAACACCAGTGACGATGCTGTTAACATAAGCACTTGACCCGTTTTCAAATTTTTTAACATTTTTTTATACCATAATACACGACAGTCCTTTTGCTCCTCCGTTAGGTCGTGAGGTAACCATGGAGTGCAAACTTTTCTTACTGCAAGAATTTCGTGCAAAATTTTGTGAAAACTTGGTGCACTGATGCACAGGGCTTTGCCTATAGGTCATTCGACGATCAATTCTTAACATTTCTTCTATTTTGGCAACGTTATCTGGAGTACACACGTCACTGGGTCTTCCCGATCTTGGTGCATCAGAAAATTCGAAATTTCCACGTTTAAACTCACAATACTAACGGTAAACAGTCGTACGATGAGGGCAGTTTTGTTTGAATACAGATTGCATTTCCTTGAAACAGTCATCTAACGACAGACCCCTCTCAAAGTTGTAACGAATTACAACTCGTAAGTCGTCTCTAGACCACGCCGACATCTTTAAATATTAAATCTATTTTTTTAATAAAAAAATAATAAAAAAAGAAAACTTTTTCCCGCCAAACTTTGTCTATGGAAATATAGTTTTAAAATATATATGTGATCTCTTTCTCTTTGTTTCATATTTGTGTATTGCAAAACTTATCTAGTAACCTATGTCACACCCCGGACACTCCATACAAACGAGCGAGAAATTATATACATAATTATAACTGACGTATCTATAGGCAAGAATGCAGGTAGGGTTGAATCACACCGGCGGTATTGGTCACGAAATGTTTGTTAGTTATTTACTGAATGCAACAGTGTGAATACTAAACTCTTTTTTTTCATACTTTTCTGTTGTAAACAAACACCGTTCGAACAAAAAACACCACTTTCCGAATACACCATACACATTATGAGACTAAAAAACATTGTAAATGGTAACTGCGATGTGGACGTATGAATTAACACTGAAAACTGCTATTATTTTGTACACTTTATACACTTTTTCCATAAAATTGCGAAATTGATAAAGGATTTTGTCACAGATTAAAAATCGACATGATAGTTTTGTTGGTTTGGTGTAGAGATGGGACGAAGTGAATGACTGAATGAATGATTTTGAACTGTTGTTGTGAGCTGAAAACTGATTGTATAATTTGATTCCAAAGATTCATAATAATTATGGGGTCCGCGAAGCGGGAAAAGCACGCGGGGCCGACTTGAGGGCGGGCAAACTTGGGGGTGACAAATAAAAAGGTCATCCACTTCGTCGAAAACTAGGGGGTAATCTTTTTTGTTAGGTAGTCTTTGACCGACAAATCGCTACCGCTTATTAAAAAAAGGTCATCTACTTCTACATAGGCCACACCGAAATGATTGAGAATCAGATACTTTTTGCAGATAATTGATGAAACCTCTTTTTTAACATGAATATGCAACCTCTTTAGTTATATATTTCGTTTAAATAATAAAAAAATAATGCGAGGGAAAAATGTTATGTCATTATTAAGTTTTTTAGAAAATCATAAAAATTAAACTCAGTAAGGAACATTTTCGTGCGATAATTTTTCATAACTTTCGTCGCGGTTTATTGTAAGAAGAATGCTTTAATGAACTTTTTGGTTTATATGGCACGGCACGGACGCACCATCAAAGGCGACTGTATATCGTTGGTATGCTGAATTCAAACGAGGTCGTGATTCCGTCAGCACCCTTCCATCTTCAGGTCGACCAAAAGCAGCCGTTACGCCGGAGAACGTCGCTGCTATCAGAGAATTACTACATGAAGATAGACATGTCACATATGAGCAGATTCGGGCTGAACTTGGGATTGGAATGACAGCAATAAAAACAATACTACATACAGAACTTGGTGTAAGAAAGTTAGTTTCCCGCTGGATACCACATAATTTAACAGAAGAGCACAAAGTCGCCCGTGTTGATTGGTGTCGAAAAAATCTGAAACGATTTGACGGAGGACAATCAAATGCTGTTTATAGCATAATATCAGGTGATGAGTCTTGGATCTACTCTTACGAACCGGAAAGAAAGCATCAATCGGCTGTATGGGTCTTCGAAGGCGAGACAAAACCTACCAAAGTAGTTCGTTCCCGCAGCGTGTCTAAAAAAATGATCGCTTCGTTCGTCGCTAAAACAGGATATATAATGACAGTTCCTCTTCAGAATCAAAGAACAGTTACCGCCGATTGGTATACTACCGTTTGTTTGCCCCGTGTCATCGCTGAACTTCGTAAATCCAATCCAAACCGTCGCATCATCCTTCATCACGACAACGCTAGCTCCCACACCGCCCGGAAAACTATTGAATATTTAAATACCGAAAACATTGAGTTGATGGACCATCCTCCGTACAGCCCCGATTTAAGCCCCAACGACTTTTTTACATTCCCAAAAACCAAAGATTTGTTGCGAGGAAAACGATTTGAGGACCCCGATTGTGCAGTCGAAGCTTACAATTCCGCCATTTTAAATAGGCCAACTTCAGACTGGCATAGCTGTTTCAATGATTGGTTTAATCGTATGCAAAAATGCATCAATTGTAAAGGTGAATACTTCGAAAAACAATAATTAAAAAATAATAACATAAAATGTGTAGTTTTTTTTATTCTCAATAATTTCGGTGTGGCCCTCGTATGACGCCGAAAATCGCTACCGCTTATTCCAAAAAAAGGTGTAAGTCAATTTGATCACCAAGATTCATGATATGGGGTCCAGGGGGCTTAGCCCCCTCCACCCGTTTAAAACCCCCAATAAACCTTCGGGATCAGGGCGGGGAAAGCATGCGGGGCCCGGACCCCTATCGGGGGCGTAGCCCCCGCCACCCAGTTAAAACCTCCAACAAACCTTCGGGATCCGAGGGGGATGTGGGAGTATCAGGGCCACCCATTTAAAACCCCCAACAAACCTTCGGGATCCGAGGGGGATGTGGGAGTATCAGGGCGGGGAAAGCACGCGGGGCCGACAAACTCGGGGCTCCTACTTCTTCATTCTCATGTTAAACCTAACACTACGACTGTGCGGGGAGGCAAGCTAAGCTCGCCTCCCCGCACAGTCTCCGAACCTAACGGATCCGAGTCGGGGTGCTCCGAAAGTCCGAGCTCGCTTCGCTCGCTCCCGCTTCTATTTAGAACTCCCCGTACCTCACTCGCGGACCCCATATTATGAATCTTTGGGATCAAATTGACTTAGACCTTGACCTTGAAATGACCTTGACCTTGACGGATTACCCCCTGGTTTTCGATTTGTTACCCCCAAGTTTGTCTGCCCTCAAGTCGGCCCCGCGTGCTTTCCCCGCCTTGATACTCCCACATCCCCCTCGGATCCCGAAGGTTTGTTGGGGGTTTTAACCCCATATTATGAATCTTTGGAATCAAATTATACTATCAGTAATAAGTCATCTTTGGTCCTACATAAACTCACAAAACAAAGACCAAAGAGTACCTAAAAATACAATTTTCAAAAATTCATAACTCAAAAACTGCTGGTTTCCTAACCTTGAAATTTGGTATGGATGTTCAGCTAAAGCCTATCTCTTACCAAAAAATCGCGGACTGCCAAATCGATGTACCCTATTGTACAGTTGAGCCCAAAGATGACCCAATTTTTACCTCGCAACAACATTTCAAAATCATTCATTCACTCATTCACTTCATCCCATCTCTACAACAAAGCAACAAAACTATCATGTCGATTTTTAATCTGTAACAAAATCCTTTATCAATTTCGCAATTTTATGGAAAAAGTGTTAAAAGATGTATAAAATAATAGCAGTTTTCAGTGTTAATTCATACGTCCACGTCGCAGTTACCATTTACAATGATTTATAGTCTCATAATGTGTATGGTGTATTCGGAAAGTGGTGTTTTTTGTTCGAGCGGTGGTTATTTACAACATAAGACAAGTATGAAAAAAAAGAGTTCAGTTGGGCCTTTACGTTCGGTAACTGGTTGGTTTTTATGCTTGTGAACTAAATCACAGCGGCGCGCAAAGTGAATATAGTGAATAAAAGTGCTTGCGTAGCTCGTCCTTTACGTTTGGTACTCAATCTACAGCCAATCTGAGTGACGGGGGGGTGAGGTCGAATCTAGAGAGCGGCAGGGAGTATCCATACTGTACGTTAGTACTAATATATATACTGTGCCTATGTACTAAGTTGTTGCGATGGAAGTCGGTTTTTTAAAGTGTTTAGCGTTTTCAATTATTATTATTATTATAACAGGTATCTTTCAGTTAAATGAAATAGACAAAGATTATAAATAAGTAAATATTTATGTCTTTTACGTATTAATTAATAAGTAGTTAGGTTTGTAGCATAGATATTTATATATATTGTAAATCAAAAATACCACGAACGCTCTTAGAATCATATTTGCGTTCTGAGACACCAGAGTTCAGATTCATGCGCCATCTATCGTCAGTGGCTGAAGCTTCCGTATCAGGACGTTGATGAAGAGAGTTTACTGAATGGTGCTGCCATCTTGTTGAACATATCTACAAGTGTATAGTCGCTGCGTCACTGCTACGGTCAGCTTGGCTAGAGGTGAAAATAGTAATCTTAAAAAGTAAAAGAGGTCGCTGTTGCTGTATTATATTGTAGAGGGTCGCCCTCGCCCTCGGGTCTCGACTCGCCAGCAGCAGTCATATAACAATCGATCTAAAAGATTCCGACGAATTCAACCTCTTCCTTTTTGAAGTCGGTTAAAATAGAAGGTTTGTGCTTTGTGATAAAAAGGACACACATTTTTATTTCATTAAGTTTTTTAAACATTTTTACAATCCTTTATTATATTTCATGAAGAGTTTGTTTATTTCATTACTAGCTGCTGTCCCCGGTTTCACCCCCGTGGATATCGAGAGTGAGCGGGGTTTTTGTCCATCCTGAAATTATATTGTAACTATTGTTGAAATCGGATTTAATATTTAATGCTACGCCGTAGCTGCTACAGCTCATAATTTATTACCCGACTGCCTCAGAAGGAGGGTTATGTTTTTCAAGTGTATGTACGTATGTAGATTTCTATGTTCCCTGCTACAGCCTGAATGACTTAAAGGATTTTAACGTTTGAGGTATCGTCTTGATCCCCTGAGTGACATAAGATAAATTTTCACTGGGTTAAGACTTTAAGCAGTCGATGTTTTAGTTTTTAATTCCTAAAGTTATTTTTGATATAGTCCAGTCCGAGTGCAAGAGGCGGTTGGAGGATCGGCTGCGAGACACGGGGCCCCAGGGGAGGGGGAGTAGGGGGTGACACGACGTCATCATTCTAGGCTAAGTGCACATTGCGTCACTCGATTCCGGTTCCCCATTTTGGGAGATGCTGTGCTATGTCAAATGAGGAAGGACCCGAGGGTCATATAAAAAGTTTGTTAATAAAAAAACAACATACAGTCGAGTTGAACCTCCTTCTTTTTTTAAGTCGGTAGAAAATTGATGATGTGGCGTTCCCAGTAATTGACCAGTAATTTTAATAAGTAATTGTTTGAAAAATCCCAAAAATAATTTTAAGGAATTACACAAAGTAAATTATGATCATTTTCTTGAAAAAAAACTGGGACAAAATAATAATATACTTACTAAATAATTACAAAAATCATAAACCTTAAATTTTAATTGAAAATTTATGTGTTATTTTTTATTTTTTATTTATAGATTATTGTTACGATCATTATTACCGTGTTACCTCAAATAATAAAGAAAATTAATTAAATAATTATAAACCGATTGCAAAGTATATATTATATTAGTACTAACATACAGTATAGACACTCCCTGCCGCTCACTAGATTGCGACCTCACCCCCTCGTCACCAAGATTGATACAGATTGGTTATATAGTTTGGTTCTCGAACGTATGGGATTTCGCCGTGATTTTGTTTGCTTCGTCATTTGTTTTTAGAAATGTCATTTAACGACCGCTGTATGCTGTGTCCGGGGTGTGCCGCTTGCTTAAAATGTATCATAAGTTACTCAGAAGCATCTAGATGAATCTAAATACACATTGTACTTCAAAATCCATCAAGCCATACATACATAAATACATACATTCATACATACATTCATACATACATTCATACATACATTTTTGAGCACTCAGATTAATTCTAGCAGCACATCAGTAGTGAAGGAAAGAAACGGTGACGGAAAATCATCGTGAGGAAACCTGCACATCTGATTCCAGATGTGTATAAGGGACGCGTTGCACACGTCCGTAGATGTAAATCTAAATGCCCTGCACGTGACCGCGGGTGATTCTAAGTGGGATATCCCTGGGATAGGGTAATTGTGCCACACGATAAGAGAGAGAGAGAGATTAGTAGTCACACAAAATGTTTTCATTGGTAATTATAGGTTTTCATAAAAAAGTGATGAAATGCTGCTAGGCACCGTAAGCGGATTACAAAATGCTGCTACGCACTGCAAGCGGACTACGAAATGCTGCTACGCGCTGCAAGCGGACTACGAAATGCGGCTACGCGCTGCAAGCGGACTACGAAAAAGCTTAGCCAGCAACTTAAGTGTTAAGGGGCTTCTTGTATTTCATTGAATTTTACTAACGAGATCGACATTTTCTTTTATTCAGTTTGGTACGCAAGTCCGACTCACACTTGGCCGCTTTTTATTTTTTTTCTGTTTGCTCACTTACCATGACACTTGTATGTTTTTACGACAAAGCAAAAACAAAAAAGTTAAAAACCCAGTTTCTTTTAAGGGATCCCTCTTATTTATTTTTTCGTTTAGGTAATCCACAATAACAATAGTCACCATATCAGCCCAAAAACGTTCACTGCTGGACAAAGGCCTTCCCCAAAGATTTCCACGATTTCCCGCGATTTTCATGATTGACGTTGGTCCACCGCGTGGGAGGCCTGTCTACGCTTCGTTTTCCGGTGCGTGGTCACCACTCGACAACTTTACTGTCCCAACGGCCATCTGTTCTACGAGCTATATGCGCTGCCCACTGCCACTTCAGTATAACAATAGTGTTTTCTAAAAATTTAAATCGACAACCTATTCAGATTCAGTATATGATACCTTTTAAAGGCAGGACAGATGGACGGACAAATGGATGGACTGCGTAGTCTTAGCACCTCTAAGGCACAGAAGTCTAAAAAGGTCCGAGTCATGTTCCGTTGAAGGAATAATCCTTACTAATAATAATATTATAAATGTGAAAATGTGTTTGTTTGTTTGTTACCTTTTCACGCTTGAACGCCTTGACCAATCTAAATGAAGTTTGGCATGCAGGTAGCCTGTGTCACGAGGAAGGACATAGGCTACTTTTTATCCCGTGAAATAGCATAACCCGATGCAGTTCCTGAGGGAACTGAAAATATACTCTTTTTTGGTGATTTTTTTTAACATCGCAACGGAACAATGGATTGTGTGATTTTTTGCACACAGATGGTTGAGGGGGTATAAAATGACGTGATATACTAATAAGCATATCCTGACATCCCGAGGGATCTGGAGAAAATTAATGTCCACGCTCGCGAGCCGCTTGTGGCTCGCGCACCGCGCACCCTCTAAGTCAGTCACAAAAACGATGTCCACGCAGGCGTAAGTTTAAAATTATTATTCATTTAAATTTTCTGTTGCTGTTGCTCGCGTAGTTAGTCCTGTCCTGTCTCAGGTAGTCCTGTCTCCTTACTTTTTCTCCGAGCACTGGGTTGTCTGGTAGAAATGGCTCTCAGCGATAAGACCGCCTAAATTATACGTCTCTTAGTTTTTAATTTAAATTTTGCATATGTATTTATTTATTTATTTTGATGTACAATAAAGAGTATTTGAGTTTGAGTTTGAATATTTACGATTCCCGGAAGTAACTAGAAATTACTATGTTATTTAAGTAAAAATCAGTGGTAAATTCAATAATTAGTGGTCAGTAAATTGGATGGATTCCTGTTACCCCGCAACCCCTTTCCTCGCCTCACCTCCCCGGCGCCCAACCTGTTTCAGAATGAATCTGACCCGGTTACTGCTGCAGTCCCCTCCCCTCGTATGCTGACGTCATCAACATACCCCCGAACCCAAAGCACGTAACCCTATTCATGTTGTCACTGCAGAAAAATACCCAGAACTAACGCAGTAAAAGCGGTTCTTCGGTTTCGATTGCGCGATGAGTTACGCCGTATCGGTTCTGTGAGGTTATGGTGTGGTGTCAAAAACTAGGTCATCCCGGGTGCAAGCCTTATTCATGAATCGAAGCTGTGACGCGCCCGTTCATTCTTACTGGCTCGTTGATCGGCCCGGTAGCGATGACGCACCCACGCGACCTATAGCCAGCTATGTCTAAAAATGTTATCTGAATTCAGCTACAATATTGTATATTTAAATGTAACAAAGGTATATTTTTGGACCGACACCTACGCATTATTGATTCATGTTCAAATACAAAGCATCCAACTGTGAAATAGTCCGAAATATAAAGCATTTTATTTAATAGGTTCCTGTAATATTGCCTATTCAGTTTTTAAAGTTCGATGCCAATTTTTATTGAAAATAAAAAAGTTATTGCTTTTTATTATTGACTACTTAATACTTATGGTCTTTTATTAGTAACTAATGGCATGTTTTTCATGTTCCACTCCCCTGAGCTATGTACCACTGAATGGAACAAAGGCGTTTTCTTAGTGGTCATATGGGGCAATTTTTTAGACTAGCTAATTTTCTTGAATTTTCCTGAAAGTGACGAAATTTTATGCGGGGTATTCCAAAATATTACATTAGTAACGAACAAACTGCTGCGATAACTCTAGAGCTTTAAAATGAAAAATGTGTATTTTTTGCCTCAATAAAGGCGATTTTTTCAGGTGAAAAAACCCGACTTCATGGTGTTAAAGCCACCTTGGTCTGAAAATATCTAAACAATAGGCATATGTTTACCACCATTTAATTTCTTATAGTCTAATGCTATTTTGAGAATACATTTTGTTTTAATAACTATTGTTCTTAATATTGATTTTCATCTTTAAACTTTTTTATACAATCGGCAATTTCGTAGGTAAAGACCTAATATTCAAATAAAATAAATAAATAAATATTCTGGGACAAATCACATAGGGTCATCTGGCCCCAAAGTAGGATTCCCTGTGCCATGGGAACCAGAGACTAATATACATACTTATATACGTTTAAATACATACATAATACTAGCTGTCCCGGCGAACTACGTACCGCCTTACATTACATTACACTGCCCTACCCTACCCTACCCTACCCTACCCTACACTACACTACCCTACACTACACTACCCTACCCTACACTACCCTACCCTACCCTACACTACCCTACCCTACACTACACTACCCTACCCTACCCTACATACACTACACTACACTACACTACCCTACCCTACCCTACACTACCCTACCCTACATACACTATACTACACTACCCTACCCTACACTACACTACCCTACACTACACTACCCTACACTACACTACCCTACCCTACCCTACACTACCCTACCCTACACTACCCTACCCTAAAAAAAAAATTTATGTTGGCCGATTCTCAGACCTACTCAATATGCTCACAAAATTTCATGAGAATCGGTCAAGCCGTTTCGGAGGAGTAAGGAAACGAAAACTGTGACACGAGAATTTTATATATTAGATAGATATTTAACACCCAAACACAGATCAAACAAATCTGCTCATCACACAAATGTTTGCTCTGAGTGGGGATCGAACCCACAACTCTCGGATCAGCAGTCAAGAGCACTACCCACTGAACCAACGAGTCAGTATATTTAGAATCTAACTTTTAGATAGCTACTCACAATGTACGAGTACATTTAGATAGCCTCATTTGATAAAGAAATTTTATGCATGTTTCTGTGCTAGCCTACCTGTTTTCAAAGCATTGCATTGTACAACCATGTTGCATAAGGTAAGTGCTATGCATTCTTAGGGTCCCGTACCCAAAGGGTAAAAACGTTTGTCTGTGTGTCCGTCTGTCACCAGGCTGTATTTCATGAACAATGATAGCTTGGACCACGATCCTCAGTACTGAGGGACCGACCAGAGAAAGAGAGATAGCTAGACAGTTGAAATTTTCACAGATGATTTATTTCGGTTGCCGCTATAACAACAAATACTAAAAATTATAAAAAGTGAAAGTCTCCATACAAAAACGTGTTTTTTTTGAAACGCGAAGAAACTAGCGCCGCCTAGTATGATGGTACGGAACCCTTTGTGCGCGGTTCTGACTCGAACTTTACCGATTTTTTGTTTCGTTTTATTTCAAGAACCTTTAATAATTATTTTCCTTATCTTTTACAATACAGGGTGAGTGGCTCAGATCTATAAAAAAATTCAGAAAGACTGCTTCGAACTAACAAGATAAAGCCACTCTTTAAAACATGTGTGCGGTATCGGTCGACGTCTTAGCACATATTAACGAGTATTTTTGAGTGGTTTTGAGTTCTTATGTGTGTGTGTGTGTGTGTGTGTGTGTGTGTGTGTGTGTGTGTTCAGGGTGCCTACAGGTTTGGTGTAGTTTTGATTGACTTTACTTGAATTTACGTGAGGTCCTATCTGAACTTTTTTTTTGATCTGCTGTGACTGATTAGACTAAGAACATTTACAGGAGAAAATTTTGGTAGTAAGCCGATCGATATGTATGAAAAGTCCTTTTTGAACCGACTTCAAAAAAGAAGAGAGTTCTCAATTCGGTTGTATTTTTATTGTTTTTATGTTTATCCCTTAGAACTCATTCATTTATACACCGATGTGGAAAACTCTCTTTTAATATGAAAGAACATACTTTCAGATTGGTTCTAAAGAAATTTTATCAAAATCGGTTGATTCTATTGAAGCCGGTTTACTACATGTTTGGCGTTTCCCTAATTTTCACAGGTTTCTTGGAAAAAGTTGTTCAGTTTCGTCTTTTGATTCACCCTTTCAAATGAACCCTTCGTCTCACCAGTCAACCCGAGGATGAGTTCTAAAAGGTCATATTACCAAAAGTTCTAAAAAGTCATATTACCAAAAGTTCTAAAAGGTCATATTACCAAAAGCTCTAAAAGGTCTTATTATCAAAAGCTCTAAAAGGTCATACTACGAAAAGTTCTAAGGGGTCATATTACCAAAAGTTCTAAAAGGTCATAATACCAAAAGTTCTAAAAGGTCATATTACTAAAAGACCATCAACTAGTTAAAGAATTGGCAAAACTTAATAACGCTTTCGTGTTACAAATACCTATAGGCAGCAATAGCCTCTTCCCACCAGGTGGGCTGTCAGTTTGCTACTTTTTCCAATAAAAAACTTTCTTAAGTGCAAATGAACTTGTGCAACGATGGTTTCTTACCAACACACCTTTGGGTACGGAACCCATCATGGGGTACATCGTAGATAACCCATCAACGTCTCCACTGCTGGGATACGGATATCCCAAACTCGGGAAGGTTAGGCCATAGTTACCGACACATTTTTTTTTATTATTGCACCGCCCCTTAATTTATTCTATCGCTGTTTCCCTACCCAAAGGTTGCCTGGAAGAAATTGCTACCTAGCAATAAGGCCGCCTATTCTATAGGCTTTCTTCTATATTGTTAATTTCTTTTTTTTATGTTGTGATGCAATAAAGAATATTGTATTGTATTTTTTTTATTCACAATTGACAAGCCCTTGGCATTATATCACCCGATGGTAAGTGAAGATGATGTCGAAGATAGAAGTGGACTTACCAAGATTCCCCAACGCAATCGAGAACTGGGTATCTTATCTTCAAGCCGGAACACATCAATGTTGTTAACACTGATGTATAGCGGCAAGACTTAGATAAGATGGTGGTAGCTAGCCAGGCGGGCTTAGAAAATGCCCTACCACAAACCAAACCGAGTCTTACAAGTTGACCCCACCGGGAATCGAACCCGCGCCCTCATGGTGTGAAGCGAATGGTCTAACCATTACGCCACGGTGGTGGTGTGAGCCAATTCTGGGTTAGAGGAGGTTTTAAGACTAGCGGCAAACCCTACTGTTAGAAGTTTTTCGAACCGCCTATAAGGCATCAGATGCATATGTGGCAGGCAAATTGTATGATTAGTCATTTTACATATGGTTAGGCAAATTGTAATAATTCGTCCGTATATAAACGGTCAGGAAAATTGTAAAATTCTGTACGCAGATTGTAAAATGTCGAGCCAGGCAAATAATTCTAATAATTCGTCCGTATATAAACGGTCAGTCAAATTGTAGAATTCTGTATGCAGATTGTAAAATGTCGAGCCAGGCAAATAATTGTAATAATTCGTCCGTATATAAACGGTCAGGCAAATTGTAAAATTCTTTACACAGATTGTAAAATGCTGAGCCAGGTCAATTGTAAAATTGCCGTATGGAAGATTGTAAATGAGCGAGCGAAGCGAGAGATGTTAGGCTCGGTCAGGTTTGATTGTTTGAAGGCCCTCCCTTCGCAATTTTATATTTTGCCTGACCATTTGTAAAATGACGAATCATACAGTATACCTGCGACACATATACAGTTTAACGACTTCCACATAGTGATATCAACCGGCACCAACGTTGTAACGTCCCTTACGAAGCACGCAAACAATAGTGGAATTCTTTCGCGACGTTCGTGGTTTGACTGAACAGTCCCATGGTTTGAACAAACCCATCATGTTAATGACCGTGGTCAGTTAACCTTCATGATCAATCCAGCCACGCAAGCACAGACAAGTCAAACAGATTTATGACCACAGCTTGCTTAAAATATCAACAAGTAAAAACTATAAAAATGTTAATTTGTATTCACAAAATAAAAGTGATACAACTACAAATTAACCACTTTCGGATTTTTTTTGCTTTACTTGTGCTGTGAGACCTTCCTCCTTGCCAAATTGCATGATTCTAGGTCAACGGAAAGTACTCTATAGTTTTTGATGAGTTTTCGTGGCGGTCAGCGCACCCTCCGTCTGCGCCGTCACTCGCACGAGATTATGGAGGGAATTATGGAGGGTAGGTACGGCCGAGGTTCTTTTTTTAAAAAAAATAGTTGAAACCACCAGAACTGAATACATATAAAATATTAAAAATTCAATAATAAATAAGTGAAAAAATAAAGATTGAAAATATTGAAAAAAAGGCAGAAATCGTATTGATGATGGGAAACGGAATAGAATGGCAGCGAATAACAATTTGAAAAAAAAAACATAATGTAAAAAATTATATAAAAACAGGTTGAACGTAAAAATAACTAAAAAGATCGACTTCGTCACAGTTTTCAATTATCAAATATGTGACTTATGTGGTCATATCTTTAAATGCGTTGATCTTAGTATCCTTACTTAATAAAAATGTCTTGTTTATTTACGCTTCAGCTCATTAACCAATCTTGACAAAATTCGGCATGCAGGTAGCCCGTGTCATGGAAAAGGACTTAAGCTACTTTTTCCCCGTGAAAATAGCATAGTCCGATACAGTTCCTGAGGGAACAGAAAAAAATACTCGTTTTTGGTTGATTTCTTTAACATCGCAACGGACGGAGCAACGGATTGTTTTGTTTTTTGCACAGAGTCGATTGAGGGGGTGGAAAATGACAGGGACTACTAATAAGCATAGCCCAACGGGTGAAGCATCGGCGGAGACGGGTCGTTCCTTTCCCTATATTATGGTTGATGGGAGCGATGGCTGACTCTCGCGTTATACTCGTGATCGGGTATCTTGATTTATCACAAATTACATTATGTTATTAGTATTTATTAACTATCAGAAAGAGTGTAATTTGCACCTATTTTGAATAAATATCTGTGTCTGGTGTCACAATAAACTTATTCTAATCTATTCTAATCTTGAATCAACATAGTCCCCGAGGGATCTGGGATAAACTCATTTTCAGTCCCGTGCACGTCCACGTCGCAACAGAGCAACGAATTGACGTGTTTTTTTTTTGTATAGAATTAGTTGAGGGGGTTGGAAGTGACATGCACTGCTAATCAGAATAGCCCTATATAGTTCCCTCGGGATCTGTTGTAAACTTCTGTCTACGCTCGCGAGCCGCTAATATAGTCATAAAACGATGCCCACGCGAGCGAAGCCGCGGGAAAGAGCTATTTGATATAAAAAATAGTTGACATACAGACAGACGGAAAACAAAGTGATCCTATAAGGGTTCCGTTTTTCCTATTGAGGTACGAAATTCTAAAAAGGTGCTATTTCAAGATGTTTATTCATAATAGGTGCAAGTTACACTTTTTCTGATTGTCATAAAATAGTAATGTCATAACTATACATGTCATTTGCGAAAAACAAAAAATATACAATCATTAGTTAATGATGTCAAAATCATTGATATAAAACAGATTAGGTAATGTTATTAGAACATGAAACAATATGACATGACACGAGAAGTTATACATATAAATCATTGATTGTCATTAACGCCTTTGACAAGAGTAGGCCAGTTCACACGGACAGCACCCGGTCACGAGTATAACGCGAGTACGTTAGTACTAATATATACTTTGACGCGAGAATCAACCATCGCACTTAAGTCAAAGTATGTTTAATAGTACTAACTTCTTAAGTTCAAATTCGTTATAAGGGTTCCGTTTTCCTATTGAAGTACAAAATTCTAAAAATATGCACTTAAAATTCGAAGTAAAACCGACCAAGATCCTCTCGAAAATGACAAAAGAGCTGAAATACCTTGAAAATACCAAAACAAATTTTTATCGTCCGACAAAGACCACCACGCCGTTACCAGATTTCATGTGAAGAAAAACTGCATCAAAATTACTCAAGCCGTTATGGAGATAAAAGGTAATACACACACACATCACACACAGGAAGTGTACGAAAGAGTATCCTTAATATTTCGTTATCCAAAATCCTATGCTACTTTTAACATTAGGTGTACATGTCGTAAACCATCTTCCTACTTTGTCTTTTTACAAGCTTTTCTTTAACTTGCGATGTATATATATGTTTGTTCGGGTGGAATCTTGCAAGTCAAATTTGCCCCACTTCCTGGTTTCCGATTGAGCTGAAATTTTTCATGCATATGTATATCGCGTGACAATGCAATATTAAAAGATTGTACCTAAACGTTTTTAGGTTTTTCTAAAATTATTATTGTTTTACGTGGTGTGTCAAGTCTCAGCTTTATTGACACGCATATCCGTATAATTCTCCATTCCGTCAAAGTACGTATATATATATTAGTACTAACATACAGTATGGACCCTCCCTGCCGCTCTCTAGATTGCGACCTCACCCCTTCGTCACCCAGATTGATACAGATTGGTTACAGTTTGGTTGTCGAACGTATAGGATTTTGCCGTCATTTTGTTTGTTCCGTCATTCGTTTTTTGAAATTTCATGTTTGGCCCGTTGTATGAAGTGTCCAGGGTTTGGTTCCGTCGTAAATTTTATTATACACGATTCACGATTGAATCATATCACCTGATGGTAAGTGACGATGATGCCGAAGCTGGAAGCTGGTTTACCAATATTACCCAACGTAATGAGTGGGTGATTTGCTATCTTTTCTTCAAGCCCACATCAATCGTCACGGCTGCAAGACTTAGATAAGATGGTGTTAGCTAGCCAGGAGGGCTTAGGAAATGCCCTACGACCAATCAAACCAAGTCTTACAAAGTTAGAACCCACCGGGAGTCAAACCGGCGACCTCCTGGTGTGAAGTGAATGGACCAACCATTATGCCACGGAGGCGGGTAAAAAGGAAACATAATACGAAGTAATTAGTATCTCGTGAGCGTCGGTGGCGTAACGGCTAAGGCCACCGCCTCTTCTCCGGGAGGTCGTGGTTCGAACCTGCCACGTACCAATGTGATTTCGAATTTAGATTTCATATGTACGTTTATCCGACGCTCATACGGTAAAGGAAAACATCGTGAAGAAACCTGCACACGCCTGCGGAGAAACTCGCAGGTTGTGTGTGAAGTCGACCAACCCGCACTGGGCCCGCGTGGTCGACTAAGGCCCGATCGCCCTAATTCAGGGTAGGCTCGAGCCCCTCGGTGGGGACGTATATGAGATGATATGATGATAGTATCTTATCTGTGACATAATCTCTGACTAGCAACTTAAATATAAGCAACTTAGATTGTGGCAGGCGTTAATAAGGTCGTCCAAATAGTGGAGTAAAGGCCGCGGCCTTGCCTCTGACGCACGCGCCTGCCTTGAAGCTGGAGGTTTCATGGACTTCCTGTAAAACATGATAATTTAAAAAAAGTGTGGATTGTGACATTTAGAAACTTAGGTGCAATGACTTCCAAAAACGTAATTGAAGTCACTTTTTAGGGTTCCGTGATAGTTAGACAGTTGAAATTTTCACAGATGATGTATTTCTATACTAAAATTAGAAAAAGTGAAATTCTCTATACAAAAAACTTGTTTGTTTTAAACGTGAAGAAACTAGCGCCATCTAGTATAATGGTACGGAACCCTTTGAGCGCGGTTCTGACTCACACTTTACCGGTTTTTTTTTACTTTTTTTGCAGATGACGGACAGGCAAACTGCCTTTACAGATTTCTAAGTCATTAAATTATGTAACTTAGATTTTCTTCAAAAATAAAATATAATAAATAAAACAGTTAGTTGTCTTTTTTTTTGGAATTCCTGGCGTATTTAAGCTTCTTTATTGTATCCCGATACAAAGAGTTATTAAATTTAAATATAATGAGTACCAAAAAATACTTTGATACCCCAAGCTCTTTTACCAAAAAAATGTATTCAAACACCAAATGAACACCAAATCTTAGCGAGTAAATAACTGCGCTATTTCTGCCTAAAAAAACCACACAACGAAACAGAAGTTGGCAAAAATAAGTTTTTGTCTAAAAAAACTGTAAATGAGCGAGCGAAGCGAGCGATATTTGGGTTCGGTCAGATTTGATTGATTACACAGTGAAGTTCAAGTTCATTTATTTCTTAAGCAACATACATTGCGTTGAAAAATTTTTATAGTTGTAAAATTAAAATAACGGAATTAGAATTAAATAAAAATTAAAACAAATAATTTCCCTACGTCAGTTAACAAAAACATATCAAAAATGGATACACATCAAGAATCCATTAGGTACTTATATCATGTCAAAGTTAAATAAAAATTAAGTAGACATAAATATAAAAATAACCTAAATAATCAAAATAATTACAATAAAAATTTTAAAAAAAAACTTTTCCTTACATAAACACACCAAACTTAAATACATGTCAACAATTTATTATTATTACAATATGCCAACATTCTATGAAAGTGAAGTCTGAAAGCAATACAATGTCAGTCCTAACAAAATTATTTTATAACTTTTGTCAACTAATTTAGATAATCGCCAACACTATAGTAGTTTTTTAAGTAAAAAAGACTTCAGTTTGGGTCGAAAATGGCTATTGTATATACCGAAGCCCACCTTTGTGAATATGAGGTCTGCACTAGCCTTGTTTTAGAGGGCGTGTTACAGAAGTCGGCAAACCAAGCTAGTGCAATCTGCATAGTGTTTGTGTTTGTCTATGATATAAAAACAACGTTACTTAGCAACGTGTTGTTTTTATATCATAGACAAACACAAACACTATGCAGATTGCACTAGCTTGGTTTGCCGTCTTCTGTAACATAATAAACCGTCTTAAGTTGTTCAATGGTAAGTTCATCACGTAAACTTCTCAAGGCGTAACATCCTGAACTGAGAGCACACTCTATATTCGCTAGTTCATTTTTCAAGTTTAAATCACCATCTATATGTACTCCTAGAAACTTTGCATATTCCACCATTTCTATTTTGTTTCTATTGAAGCAAACTTCTAACATATCCTTGTTTCTAGAAGTTGATCGAAACATTATAACGCTAGTTTTGTTAGCATTTAATTTAAGGCCGTTTGTTTCAAACCATGTGTTGAAAGCAGTGATAGAGCGATATACCTTGTCATTTAAGCTTGTCAAGTTATTAGCAGATAAAACTGCGTTTTTATCGTCAGCAAATACCACCAATCTCGTGTTATCATCCAGACAGTTATGCATATGTGTAATCATGTCATTAATAAATGTTATAAAAAATATTGGACCCAATACGGACCCTTGCGGTACGCCTCTGTTTATGCTCACAAAATTTGATTTATGCACCTTTTCATGTCCAACATCGTCAGTTGACCTAAGTTCCATAACCATCTTACGATTTTTAGGTAAGTTTTTATCAACTCTCCCCCCTCCCCTCTCCCATGGGTAGCAGAATGCTGCGCAGAAGAAGAAACGCTACACGCTACACTTTCAAAATATTAAACGTACCTTCGATACGAAAAAAAGACAAAATATATTGTTTCTCAAAAATGGCTGTAAGGATGTTTTTTTACGTATTGTGTTTTTCAAAACTTGTTAAAACTTAAAATATATATGCGGGAAAACTCTAAAAAAATAAAGCTGTCATACAAAATAATATATAAAAAAACTCTAAAATTGCGCAATAGATGTCTGTCAAATTTTCATCATCGAGAACATTGTATAATATGCCATTTGAGTGGAAGCACACCCTGGACACTACATACAACGGGCCAGAAATTACATTTCAAAAAAGGAATGACGGCACAAACAAAATGTCGGCGAAATCCTATACGTTCAACAACCAAACTGTAACAAATCTGTATCAATCTGGATGACGAAGGAGTGAGGTCGCAATCTAAAAAAAGCGGCAGGGAGTGTCCATACTGTATGTTAGTACTAATATACTTATATATACTTCGGTGAAATGTCTGGGAAGAGTAAAAAAGGTACCTACCATCCAAATTGAACTTTTTAAGAAACTCCCGCGAGAGTGATGTTTTCCGTTTGAAAGTTCAATTTATTTATTTATTTTTGCAGACCACCAGACAGCGGCGGCGCGTGCGCGGCGGTGCTACGTGCTGCTACGTGCTACGCTGCGCTGTCGTAGCGACCCGTAGCCAAGGATTTAGTGTCAAATCTATTTGTACATATAATAAAACTGTAACGGGGCCGTGTCTGTACATGAAATATTTTTGGAAAAAAAATACCGGGCTGGACATTATTAACGATATAGAGGCCAATATAACAACTTTTGGAATTTTGTCTGTCTGTCTGTATATTCGCGCATCACGCAAAAACTACTAGGCCGATTTAGCAGAAAGCATACTTTATATCCCGGAAAATTTAAGAGTTCCCGTGGGAAATTATCAAAACCTCCACGCGCACGACGTCTTGAGCACAGCAATACTATAGTTTACTGAAAAACTAATAAAACCTGTTCTTTCCAGAAAAAATCCAAAAAAATTGTGGTTTTTTTTAATAAAAATTTGAGTACGTTCGGTTGCACCTCACCTGATGGTTAGTGCCGATGCAGCCGAGGATGTAACACGCAAGCTCAAAAAGTGCCTATTTACTTTCGTCTTGAAGATTCCATAATTGTACGATTCGGGAAATACAGACCCCGGCAGCAAAGTATAATATATATTAGTACTAACATACAGTATGGACACTCCCTGCCGCTCTCTAGATTGCGACCTCACCCCCTCGTCACCCAGATTGATACACATTGGTAACAGTTTGGTTGCCGAACGTACAGGATTTCGCTGCCATTTTGTTTGTTCCGTCATTCGTTTTTTGAAATGTCGTAGGACTCGCGCACCGCGGGTTGCGTACCACCAGACATCTCTACACAAGTATAACAATGATACCTATTCCTTTCAACCAAAACACATCAACGAGAGTGACAGAAAAAAAAATGGACTCCTTGGCCGGTTTTTGCCAAAAGAATCTGTTGTCACAGAGAACACACAGGGAACACGGCTTCATACAATATTTCAGCTCAATAGGATCTCTGAAATTCGTTTTAAAAACGTTTGCAAGATTTGACCTACACAAATCCTATCCTACTAATGTTATTAATGCGAATGTTTGTAAGAACGTATGGACGTATTTATGTATGTTTGTTACTCTTTCACGCAAAAACTACGAAACGGATCTGGCTGAAATTTGGTAGGTAGACGGATTAGGCAACTTTTTTCCACGCTCGTGAGCCACTAGTGGCTTGCGCACTGCGTAGCCCCGAAAAGTCATAGAAACGTTGTCCACGCGGGTAAAGTCGCAGAAAAAAGCTAGTAACATTATAAGGGAGGGTTGTACCATGTAACTATAACGATAACCAAACCGTAACCAGCCGTCAAATCGCCGTTATTTGACCATAACAATAACAATAACCTGTCAAACTCGAGCGATTAACGTTAGCGTTAACTTATGACGTCATTTAACCGTAGTTAAAAAGGTGCAACCCATATCATCATCATATCAGCCGAAAGATGTCCACTATTAGAAATAGGCCTCCCCCAAGGATTTCCACGACGACCGGTTCTGCGCTGCCCGCATCCAGTGGCTTCCCGCGATCTTCACCAGGTCGTCGGTCCACCGCGTGGGAGGCCTGCCTCCGCTACGTTTTCCGGTGTGCGGTCGCCACTCGAGAACTTTACAACGGCCATCTGTATGAATACTAGATTAAAACTTGATTGTAGCATTTAGATATTTCTCTTTACCTATAGAATAATTTTGAACAAAAAAAACCGACTTCAAACAGGAAACTAGGAATCCCTCGATTTCTCTGAGATGCCATTATCAGATCCTGGTTTCCTTATCACGGTACCACCCTTGGGATATCTCCTTTCCAACAAAAAAAAGAATCATCAAAATCGGATCATAAACGACACACACATTAAATATACATACGGACGAATTGAAAAACCTGCTGCTCCTTATTTGAAGTCGGTTAAAAATACAATCATCATTATCATAGCAGCCTAAAATCGTCCACTGCTGGACAAAGGCCTCCCCCAAGGCATTCCACGACGACCGCTCCTGCGCTGCCCGCATCCATCGGCAATACAAAATACAATAAAATCCTTAGATATTAATAGCATAGTAGACCAGCACCCAACACAGCAAAAGCTCGCCTCTCGAACCCTTAAATGTCAAAAGTTCATTGGGTACCTGTTGCACCCGTGACCGGGTCACGGCGGGGGTGAGGGTGGGCGAGGGGGGAGGGGTCGTGTAGGAGGGGGGAAGGTCATCGACTTCGACACATGCAGCTATTTTCGGAACGAACACCACCTGCAAAGTTCGTAGGTCAAATTTTCGGCCTAGACTAGGTGGGCTTTTTGGTAGAGTTTTTTGGGGTGCATCCTATATTAACGATGGCTTTTACTAATAAAACTGTTCTTTTGTTCTTTTTCTTGGCTAAAATGTCATTATGATTCAATTTTTAAACTAATTATCAGCTCACTGACCAACTTTTTGTGGGACCATATTTTTTACTATTACATTACTGCAGCGGCCGGCAAAAGAGGCATAGATGGACGAACGTGCAAATGTAGGTCAGGCACACAAACGTAAGTCCATCAATGCCTAGTTTTGGCCAAGGCTTGTATAGTACTTTTCTCAAATAATGCACTGAAATTAAAACTAATTAACTTTTTGTTTTCACTTGAACTAATTTTGTCAAATATAATTACTTTTGAAAATCAATGACGAACAACGAACAACAATAATTTTTCACGCCCCAAAGTGTTCATTTGGTTTTTTTCTATAAACAGCTTTCTATTAGCAAGCCAGTTCGAAATTTAAATAAAACCTTTGATAAGTTACCTCCTTGGTTGCCATGTTTCGGAGTAAAAGATCGTTCCATTGTTAAATTACACGACAGATGTGCAAACGGTTTTGTTCTAAGATGTAGTGTGCCTACACAGCCAGTACGAGGGCCCGTACAATTCTGAGACATCTCTTTAATACATACATACATACATACATAGTAATTCATAAATAAATTTACAAATAAATACATACATACATTTTTAGTTATCCTATCCAATTTTAAGTTATCCCATGCATAAAGCATTTCAAACGATTTTATCATTCATACGAGTACATTGGGCTAGTTAGCCACTCCCCTGGCGCGCCATTTTGGCAGATTATGCGGATCTGTGTTTGTCCAATAGTAGGCGCGGCGGGAATTTGACGCTTATGTGAAACGCCTAAATCTGGTCAGATCCCTTTACGCGGGAAGCGACTCACTTCCTACCTGAGTATGGAGCGAAAACTATCACTGCGTTGTTCTATCGTTTGCTAAAGCTCCTTGATAAGACAAGGATAGAGTTAGGAATGAGTGCAAAGTCAACGGTGAATGATTTTCGATAGAAATCTCCTTCGAATCAGTCAGTGCTTTCAAGTGCGCCCGGGCGGTGCGCGTACCTGTTTTTAAAGTGATTGTTTAGTGATTGTTTTGTTGTTTTGCATAGAAAAACTCGGTGTTGTTGAAATTCCCAATAAACTGGGTAAGCAATACAATGTTATTATATTATCTATTGTTATTGTAGCATTCACAGTTCACGTTTTTTTACGTTCAAGTGCAATACCTACTAATACCTACTTACCCTATCTTTGGCCGAGACTGTTGAATTATATTTCACAAAGTTTAATACACAAATATTTTAGTCAGATAGTCAGTTTATGACGATTTCACCGTTATAAGTTTTATATATAGTGTCCATACGAAGATATTGAGAAATAATTGTTTTTGTAACCCTTGACAATAATGGCGAACACCCACAAAAAGCCCCCACAGTTGAAGCAAGATGGCGCCGCTGGCAGCGCCAGCTGATTCGTCCTCGCCGCGGACCAGATTTCGGCATTTGCCAGGGGAGTCGTTAGATGTATTTGTATAATTTATAACTTTACTAGCTTTTAATAGGCTGCTTCGCTCGGGTGAACATAGTTTCTATGACTGTTTCGAGGGTGCGCAGTGCACGAGCCGCAAGCGGTTCGCGAGTTAGGAAAAAAAGTTGCCTATACGTTAATTCAGGTCCTAATCTGTCTACCTACCAAATTTCTCCAAGATCCGTTTATCTGTTATGGCGTGTAAGAGTAACAAACATACATACATACACAACATCTTATTCGTAGCATACCATACATAAAAACTTTCGCGTTTATAATATTAGTAAGGATGCTATCTGACAGTCGTTATAGCCGTGTCAGAGCCTTTAAAAGCGGCTTGAAAACTTCTGACAGTGGGGCCCGCCACTAGCACTACAACCTCCACTAATCCGACTTTGGCCCCCGTGTGAGGAGTATGGCCTTACCTTTCCGAGTTTGAGAAGGGACCCTTGCCTCAGTAGTGGGGACGTTGGTAGTTATCAATATAGCCTTTGAAAAGTTTAAAAATAATAGGTTCCAACATCCCTATTATGCAGGAGGCTGTAGCTGTGACGTCAGAGGGCGCGGCGCGGGCGCGGCAAGGCGCCCCATTCATGGGCCGCACGCACACACGCGCGCGCCGGCCCCGACGCGTGACGTCAGACCCCGCCGACCAATCACAGCGCGCGCCCATTCACGCCCGCTCCTGAAGGAAACTGGAAAGCAGTCGGCGGTCGACGGGCACCCGTGGAAGCCTCCGCCAGGCTCGCGCATCGGGACTAAACTTCAAAGTTTCCAAAGTTATTTTCAAAGTGCTGTTTTTTATGGTCTTCATCGTCATTGCTTTTTGTAATTATAACCCGGCGCCAATGACGTGTAAAAATAACGCTGACGATGACGCTGGGTCAATATGACCCGAATGTTTTTTTTTTCTTAACAATCTGGTTATATGCTGAATTATAACAAATTTAATACAAAGTTAGAACTATTGCATGACCATGAAGTCATTGTAGTACCAAGATGTTTAAGTTAATTTAGATTTCAAACTATAATTTGGTTTTAATGCAACAACCTCAAAAGGGCAACTAAAATAATTTCTCTTTTGGAACTAAAAATGTATGGAGCTGTAGCCGTTTTATTTAAGAAAAGGGATTTTACCATTCTTCACTGGCGCTTGCTCACTACATTATGGTACAAATCATATGAATTGTGGTCTTATCTCCAGCTACTGAGAAAACCAATAACGATTATAATATGTTTTTTTTTCGAAATTTCCCCAATTGAAAATCGCTCGGGTCAATATGAGCCAGCGTCATTGTCGCCGGGTTAATTAGGATTTGTTGATAAAATTTTCATCAAGAAATTCGTGAGTAACCTATTCTTTTTAGAAATCAATTCAAGAAACACCGAAATCTCACATAGAAAAACTGAGGATTATTGACAAGGGTGAGTGTAAAAGTTTTTTTTGTTAAAAACTAACTGGGGATCACGTGATGACTTGAACGTTTACTACGCCGCCCACGCTACGTCTCGCAGACCTAGACTCGCCCCCGCAAACCGCGTAACTTCAGTTACGTGATTTAGGTACTAAATAAAGAACTTTCTTAGCACGCTTTTTTGAAAGTTTAACATAGCAACAATCTTTTGAACTTTGATTTGACTCACCGACAAGAAAACTTCTGGAGGTTTTGAAACCATAAGCATTTGTTTATAAGTTTTTCTGAACAATTTATTAAAATCTTAGGCTTAAAACTTTCAACAATTGTAAAACCTACAGTTCATCTTATAATGCAACCAATTTATTCAAAAATTAAAAACCAAATTGCTTTAAATCACTCGCACTCCTAGAGCCTCGGTTGCGTAACGGCTAGGGCCGTTTACCTCCTGCCGGGAGTCGTGGTTCGAATCCTGCCACGTACCAATGTGTTTTCAAATTTCGAATTCATATGTGAGCACCTAGACAAACCATTCAGGTTTAATGGTGCTAGATGATAAATTGTTTTGTATTTTGTTTTGAAATTGTTAAATAAATAAAAAATAAAAAAATACGTTTATCCGAAATGAAGATGTTGTGGTGGATGTGATGAGTAACGAGACTTGATAAAATACGCAATGAATACGTTTGTGGTAATCTTGGTATACGCGACACATTGCCAATAAGCTACAAGAAAGCAGGCTTCGATGTTTCTGTCATATATGCAGAAGATCTCCTGAACATACAGGAAACATTATATATCATCATGTCCTAAATACCGAAATGTCTCAAGACTAAGGTCTTCGACCATTGTGTGTTGCCAGTGATGACTTACGCAACTTAGACATGGTCGCTTACTATGGGCCTCATAAGAAGGCTTAAGGAAGGCAAAGGGCAATGGAGCGTGCTATGCTCAGAGTTTCTCTAAAAAAATGCAACCGTCTACCTATTACGGTTCATGAGGTACAGCCTCTTAAAGCCGGACCAACAGACAGATGAACGGTCAGACAGCGTAGGCTTATTGTTACCTGGAACGGAACCCTAAAAACACAGACGAATTGAGAACCTCTTTCTATTTTTAAAAATGCACTACACACCTAGTTAGGCACTTAAAATTGCACTACATACCTAGGCAGGCACTTAAAAATGCACTGCATACCTAGGTAGGCACTTAAAAATGCACTACGCACCTAGGTAGGCACTTAAAAATGCACTATACACCTAGGTAGGCACTCAAAAATGCACCACACACCTAGGTATACACTTAAAAATGCATCACACACTACACACCTAGGTAGGCACTTAAAATTGCACTACATACCTAGGTAGGCATTTAAAAATGCACTAAGCACCTAGGTAGGCACTTAAAAATGCACTACGCACCTAGATAGGCACTTAAAAATGCACTACACACCTAGGTAGGCACTTAAAAATGCACCACACACTACACACCTAGGTAGGCTCCTAAAAATGGACTACACACCTAGGTAGGCACTCAAAAATGTACTACACACCTAGGTAGGCACTTAACAATGCACTACACACCTAGGTAGGCACTTAAAAATGCACTACACACCTAGGCAGGCACCTTATTCAATGAAGACTGATTTTCACGGGATAAAAAGTAGCCTATGTCCTTCCTCGTGAGACAGGCTACCTACATGCCAAATTTCCTTAAGATCGGTAAAGGCGTTGAAGCGTGGAAAGGTAAGAAACAAACAAACAAACTAACGAACACATTTTCACATTTATATTATTACTAGCTGTCCCGGCGAACTACGTACCGCCTTACATTACATTACACTGCCCTACCCTACCCTACCCTACACTACACTACACTACACTACCCTACCCTACACTACACTACCCTACCCTACACTACTCTACCCTACACTACACTACCCTACCCTACACTACTCTACCCCACTACTCTACCCTACACTACACTACCCTACCCTACACTACCCTACCCTACACAACCCTACCCTACATACACTACACTACACTACCCTACACTACACTACACTACACTACCCTACACTACACTACCCTACCCTACACTACCCTACCCTACCCTACAATACCCTACCCTACCCCACACTACCCTACCCTACCCTACA
This sequence comes from Coleophora flavipennella, assembly GCA_947284805.1. Taxonomy (NCBI): domain Eukaryota; kingdom Metazoa; phylum Arthropoda; class Insecta; order Lepidoptera; family Coleophoridae; genus Coleophora; species Coleophora flavipennella. The sequence continues at coordinate 7,117,730 of OX369295.1, forward strand.
CTACACTACACTACCCTACCCTACCCTACCCTACCCTACCCTACATAAGAACCTTCTCCTGACAATAACGAACTCGACAAAAAAAGAATTAGCTAAATCGGTCCAGCCGTTCTTGAGTTATGCGCTTACCAGCACATTTTGCGATTCATTTTTATATATTAGAAGTAAGGATAGTTTACATATTAAAAAACCGGCCAAGTGCGAGTGCGACTCGAGCACCGGAAGCTCCCACTACACCTCTCCACACAAGTACAGCAATGATACCGATTCATTTCCAACAAGCGACAGAAAAATATTTTTTAATGAATGCTGTTTGGAGTCCTTAGAGCGGTACGACTCACACTGCACCGATTTTTACTACATATTAGCTGTTTAGCACAGCCTTACCCGATTTTCTATTCATTTGTACTTGACTCTTTATTTTATCTCACGACTTTTATGACCCAGCACTCTTAATCAAGACTTGGCACGTTTTTACATATTGTGCTTTTGGAATAACTCTTACCTGGGACATGCCAAGCAAGAATACGCTCTTCATCGCTCTCCTCTTGAAGTTTAATTATAGACCATTTCCAGGTGACATAGATACTTGAAATTTGGCATCAACGTAGGTTAATGGACGAATGAATAAGATTTTTTTTATATTTATTGTACAATAAAGCATGTTTGATTGATGAAAAACAAAAAATGGCCAAGTTCTATACGAAAAAATACAGAGATCTAAATGTTACCAAGTTCAAGTAAGTGGTTTCCTAAATCATATCATATTGGAATATTTATCTTAAACTTCTCCAAATAATAGAGAACGTACAGCTGTTTTCAGTTGCTTGAAAGAAATATGTTATGTTCTGTGCTACTAAATGGAGTTACTTAGTAAGTTTAAATAGTAAAATCGCTAAGCAAACAAAGCTTACTTTAAAAAAATATACGCCAACATAGAATACTCGTATAATTGGATATTTAAAACATGGCAAGTAACACCATTAGTAGCCTTTAAGTAACAACCTTTTAAGTAACTGAAAACAATAGCATGTTCTCTATTATTTCGAGAAGTTTAAAACAAACATTTTAGTCTGAAGTCCCGTAGCTATTATTTAAAAAAAAACACTATAAAACCTGGTAGTCATTGACATTTTTGTATTTTTTGTTTTAAATATGGCTTCCTTTAACATTTATGTTTTGTTGCGATTCATTTTATAAGACCTATACTCTCTTTCATCCCCCTCACATGTACCGTACATGTAGTACGGTAGGTTACCCTAATATTGTTTTTTAGGGTTCCGTAGCTCAAAAGGTAAAAACAGAACCAATACAGAATTACTCGTGTGTCTGTCTGTCCGGACGGAGCAAATTGGCTTCCCTCTGTCACAGCCAATTTGGTCGGAAACTGCTGGAAGTTAAAATTTAATACTCACATGAAAGTCGGTAACTCAAAGACGGACGTGTAATGTAATTTTTTTTTTAAATAGGGGCCACTTTTGGGGGGTTACTTAGAAAATATTTAAAAAAAAAATCTAAATATATTGTGTGACGTATCAAATGAAAGGGCTTATTGTGAGAATCTCAAACATATACTTTTTGATAATTTTAAAATAAATTGTTTTGAAGTTATTTAAGAAAATAGGCGAAAATTTACCATTCTCCTCCTTATCTCCGAAAATACTGGGACAAAAATCTTGGAAAATAACAGTATAAGACACTGAATGCATAGATTACAGCAAAATCTATGAGAAAATCTAAAGTCCTCTCGTTCCCACAGGAAAAACTAATTTCTAAAGTCCAGAAAAAGACAGAAGACCCTTATTTACTTGCAGAAAAGTATGTACTGAGAGGTCTTGTTATGTTTGTAGTTATAGTTTTGGTACAGGATCCTTTTTGTGTGACCCAGAGTCGCACTTGGCCGGTTTTTAAAAAAATATCTATTTTCTTTATTTTCTATTTTAGGAGATAATTTTAGATCTATGTAATATATTTTATTAATGTCAGTTTAATACTACCTAGCAGAGGAAGTTGACTGTGACATACGGAGAGATAGAAAGACGAACGGACTTGAAATGATTTATGAGGATTCAGTATATCAGCAATTTGGCACCTGTCATGGAACACTCAAACTTATAAATATTAAAACGTTGTGTGCATTTATATTATCTGTGGACTTTAAAATGGCTGAAGTAAATACGATGAAACTCTAGTAAATTTTTATGCTCACAATCGCGGGAATTTATTGTTATAACCCACAATAAATCCCCGCGAGTGACTTGATTCAAAATGCATCCAAGACACCTATCTAACAAATCGTTATTCTTAGCGTAAGGATTTTAATCATTAAATTTGGAAATAGGGGATCGGACTGCTAGTCATTTGAGTCAATGATCTGTCAAAAACGAAACTTTGTTCTAAAAATGTTTGTAATACCCACTAGTGACCTCATAGATTTCTAGCGTCATTGACGAACTTATTTTTTGAATTTGATTAATTAAAAATTAAAAACGTGATGGAAAAACAAAACAAGTAAGGTTTTTTGAAACTTCAAGAAGAGAGCGATTTAGGAAATCATATTTCAGAACTTATTTTTGATAATCAACTATTATATAAATATTTTATGCTTAGGGCATAGTAATAGTATTCTTGCTTGGCATGTCTCAGGAAAGAGTTATCCCGGAAAACACAATATGTAAAAACGTGCCAAGTCTTGATTAAGAGTGCTGGGCCATAAAAGTAGTGAGATAAAATAAAGAGCCAAGTACAAATGAATAGAAAATCGGGTAAGGCTGTGCTAAACAGCTAATATGTTGTGAAAATCGGCCCAGTGTAAGTCGTACCGCGCTAAGGACTCCTAACAGCATTCATTAAAAAATATTTTACTGTCGCTTGTTGGAAATGAATCGGTATCATTGCTTTACTTGTGTGGAGAGGTGTAGTGTTGTACGGAGCCCTCGGTGCTCGAGTCGCACTCGCACTTGGCCGGTTTTTTAATATGTAAACTATCCTTACTTAATAATATAAATGTGAAAATGTGTTTGTTAGTTTGTTTGTTTGTTTCTTACCTTTCCACGCTTCAACGCCTTGACCGATCTTAATAAAATTTGGCATGTAGGTAGCCCGTGTCACGAGGAAGGACATAGGCTACTTTTTGTTCCGTGAAAATAGCATAGCCCTATGCAGTTCCCGAGGGAACTAAAAATATTCTCTTTTTTGGCAATGGAACAATGGATTATGTGATTTTTTCCACATAGATGGTTGAGAGGGTAGGAAATGACATGATTTACTTATGAGAATATCCTGACATAGTTCCCGAGGGATCTGGAGAAAAATCATGTCCACGCTCGCGAGCCGCTTGCGGCTCGGGCACCGCGCACCCTCTAAGACACTTTCATAATTATTATTAGACAATTAAAAATTATTATTATTAGACAAAAAGTCTGTTTGGTAAGTTTTGACAAAACGGTTTTCCGAAAATAACAGAATTATCACGAATTCTTGACAATTCTGTATTTAATACATTCCCCAAATTTGAATTTTTGCTTACTATTCCATTTTTTTAAATTCACAATTGACAAGCCCTTGGCATCATCTCACCTGATGGTAAGTGACCATGATGCCGAAGATGGAAGCGGGCTTCCCAAGATTCCCCAACGCAATGGAGAACTGGGTATCTTATCTTCATGCCGGAACACATCAATGTTGTTAACACTGATGTTTGGCGGCAAGACTTTGATAAGATGATGGTAGCTAGCCAGGCGGGCTTAGAAAATGCCCTACCACCAACCAAACCCAGTCATCCAAGTTGACCCCGCCGGGAATCGAACCCGCGACCGAATGAAGCGAATGGACTAACCATTACGCCACGGAGGCGGTTACCTACATTGTTTGACATGTAATTTTACCACGCAATTAATTTTATCGGACATAAAAATGCAACGTAAATTTAAAAAAAAACACTTCTGCATCCGCCAACAAAACTTACACTGAAGCATCTCCTATTTTTGAAAATACCCAGGCATAATCCTCTAAGGCCACAATGAAACAATATCCATAAAACTGGAGAAGCAATCGTGCAGGGGCCCGAGGGGTAAGGCAGGGGCGGGGAGGGGCGAGGTTTGACGTCAGAGCCATCCCGTGACGTCACGGGTCTCTGCCACACCCGTGCTTGACGTCATACCGCTTGAACCTAGGCTACCAGGGAACAATGCGCGAATTATTCAATATTCAATCAAGCTTTCAGGACAAAAGAATTTATGATTAGATTAATTGAAATCTTACTTAGGCACAAAAAAAACTTGTTCTAAAGCATTTGTTTTATTCAAGTTTAGATTATAATAAACAACCTAAATCAAAATGTTTTCTTAAGAGAAACAGTCCAGGATTTTGTTCACATCCAAGCCGCAAAGTCATGGAGATTTTAGAACTGGATTTTCTAATGTAATTCTACCTAAATCATACAGGTAGGAATACAAATCGACACATGCTCCAACATTACACTAAGGGACTGAAAGCTGGAGCCTGTAAAATTCAATGAACGACTCGCTACGTCACTGGCGCTGCAGGCTATATCGCCTTCCTTGTCACCTATAGCGGAACACTCGTTGCGGGAGTGAGATAACCGACCCAGTGACCTAGTTTTCCGACCTCGCTCGGGCGAGATCGGTGTCTATTTTTAATCTGAAGGTCGGTTTATTTATAGAGAAGGCTGCGTGGTAGGGGCGCTTCTCACTCAACGGATCCTAATTTATTTCTGACTTAGAAATTAATTACTTATTAATTCATTCGTTTATTTTTAATATTTATGACGCAGATGTGCAAAATTATGTAGGGTGTTGATTAAATAATTTTCGAAAAATTTAAAAACTTTCGATAAGCTTGTATTTGAAAACAGTAACTATCCTAAACAGCCAAATGCTCAAATGAATATAAAAATGAACGGTTCCAAATTCAAAAAGGTGAGCACATTTCCTATGATTCTATTAAAGAATAAAAGACGATTTTAGGACCTCGATTCCACCTACAAAGTCTATCATCAGATAAACTTGAAAATACCAAAACAATCTTTTGTAACAGGAAATACGTCTAAGTTCCAAATTTCAGCTTAATCGGACTACTGGAAGTCGTTCTTAAATCGATCACAAGATTTGAACTAAACAAACATACAAACATTGCAAGTTCAATAAAGGCTTTTAACCCAATGACTTATATATTACTGGCGTATTTTAACCCTACAGTGGTCACGCATATGATCATTCCATAAAAGGTCGCGCGGATGACAGGCGTCATTCATTTGCTTACAATGATTTATAATAATATTATCAGTATTTAGTTTTTATTCATTTATTTAATATTATAAAAATTAAATTACTTACACATAAAGAACAAAAAAAATATAAAAAAAAAGACGTGTGGCACTCGGGGACTGCCGCGGTAAAGCTATTGCATAGCATTTTGTATCAACTTATGCAATTATAATTATTTATTTATTTTATTCATGCAGTATTTCTTTTTCTTTGATATTAATTCAAGTAATTTTTGAGCGTGGTGACCGATAAGAAAACATTTTTTTCTTTTATTAAATAAATAACAATATTTAGAAGTGATTATCGAATTTCGCGCGATGTACATTTATATAGATAAAATATTATATATACTTTCTCTGCGCGGCATTCATGTGCATTATCTATACACCAAAAACAAAGGTACTGAATAGTACACGTGCTTGGTTTGATGGTTTCTGTTATATACATAATGAAGAATGAATTTATATATATATATATATATATATATA